>CM024516.1:26414632-27014632 GCA_014182375.1 Eucalyptus virginea
CTCGTATCTAATCCTTTAAACAAAGAAGGAAACAAGATATTTAAGATATGAAAAGATGGATGACTAAAACGAAAATGGTAAAGCCAAATGACATCCTTATTTGAAGCACTAAGAAATGACAAGGGTGAATTGTTCATGACTTTCTTCGACATCCTCGGCATCTCAAGATAGTATAACCCATTCTTTTCCTTAGCAAGTCCAATATTCCTCTCCAAATCCTGTTCCTTAAAAACACAGTAGATAGGGTAAAAAATTGCATAACATTTGAGGTCATTGGTGAGCCTTTGTATGGAGACTAGGTTGACTGATAGTTTTGGCACATGGAGGACATCTTTTAGAGTGAGAACAGGCATAATATAAATATCACCAACTCCTACAACAGTGGCTAGAGAACCATTTGCCACCACTATTTTCCTATTGCTTGGATATGGGGTGTAGGTACTAAAAATGTGAAGTGTGAGTCGTGATCAATGACACTTGAGTCTATTATCCAAGCTTCACTTGAAAGTCTTTCCGAGGCATTTAGACTAAAAGAGAATGGAGACTTACCTGAGAGTGCTAAGGAACGTGTACTAGAGGGTTTATCAAGAGACCCTAAAAGCCCTTTAATTCTTTATATTTCCTCACTGCTGAAGAATTCTTTCACTTGTCCTTCATTGTGACAGATTTGCTAGCTGGTCTGTTCAATTAGATGAGCCTGGGGCCTTAGCTGTCCTCCTTTGTTTCCCCACTCTCGGCTTGAGGTTGTTGGTTTGCCATTCAGCTTCCAGCAACGTTCCTTCGTATGCCTTGACTTCTTATAGTAGGTACACCACAAATTGTCTCGATCATCCCTCCATGTAGGCCTCGAAGCATCCACCTTTCCTCTTTCTTATGTTGACGCATTGCAAGTTACTAATGTTGAGCCTTCCACAACTTGAGGCTCTAGCATTATTCCCCTTCGACTTTCTTCTGCCCAAATTAGAGAGATCGTCTCTTCCAAAGAAGAGATTTCTTCCTTTCCAAGTATCTGAATCCTGACTTGGTTAAATGCAGAATTAAGACCTGCTAGGAAATCATATACTCGATCCTTTTCAACGAAGGTTTTTAGAGTTGCACCATCATCCGTACACTTCATCTCAAATACTCAATAATGATCGAGTTCTTGCCATAGATTTTGAAGGGAATTGGCATATTCTGTCACCGTTTTGCTCCCTTGTTTTGTTGCACTTGTCTTTACCTTAATTTCATATACTTGTGCTGCATCTCAAGCTTTTGAATAAGTCATGTGAATAGAATCCCAAATCTCTTTTGCAGTTTTGAGAAACATACATTTATCACTTATGGTCGGATCCATTGAATCCCAAAGCCATAACATGATCATTGAATCTACCTTATCCCATGCGTTGAACGTGCTTCCGATGTTGGACTTGTTCTAAGAAGATGACTGAGTCTTCCTTTACCCTTCAAATAGGTCTTGACGAATTGTGACCATTTGAGATAATTCTTCTCATTCAACCTATAAGTTGCTCTCACATTCTGTAGATCTTCGGTCATATGGTTGGTGTTGGCCTCCTCAGTTTGACCCAAAGTATCTCCAATCAGTTTTGTCTCAAACATAGATAATTCCACACACAAAGAAAGTACTTGGAAAGGAAGAGAAAAAAAAAACAGAAGCAATAAAGGCTGCAAGTGGATGAGGTTTTAGGGCAAAAAATTGGGACAAGTTTAGAAGCGAAGAGGGAAAAATATAGACTAAGGGATCTCAACAATGACAGTTGCGATCAGATTGTTAAGGACAAAGACAAATCCAGCAATGAAGGCTGTGATTTGAAGATTTTTCCATCAATTAAGGATGCACTACAACACTATCTCAGAAAAATGAGCCTAATGCTCTAATAACATGAAGAATTTAGAGAAAAGTTTTTACCAAAAAAAAAAGAATTTAGAGAAAAGAATTGTGATAATTCTCTATATTTTTGCACCAGGATTACAAAGCTATTTATAGGACTTCTACAAGTACTAACTAGGAAAAAATAGATCTGAATAATACAACTATATAATCCCACAAATCAAGGGATACTAATAAATCATTTCCTAACTAATTATTTACAGCTATTTCCTAATAATTAGGACCCAAAAAATCAGGATTGAATATTTCTAATAATCAAGTCCTAAAAATCAGGATAATTCAACAACTATTAATGCAAACAGAAGATCTGGAGTCTAAATGTTTAAGAGGGTGAAATTGCATCTGAACACTGACCACAAGCAGAGTGATGTCCGCCCCTCTACCCAACAAGCTCTGCGGATAATTAGAAATCAATTTCTTCATAGTAAAGCCTCAGGAAAATTGGAGCTGAAAAAAAGAGCTTACCTCATTACAATCTTCACGATGCAAGAGCCCTATGCAGCTACCCCAGTCATCCACAATGGGGACTACTGAATCCCTAAAGAAACGCATAGTCACTTTCTTTAGAAGCAGAGTACCTAGTAGTGGCCTAGCTGCTTCAAATGGCGTCATGATACTGTCAATAGATTCGTATAATGATACCTTCACAGAAAATAATGGTTTTATGGGGCAACTTCAAATTATTGTTCAATTGCCGACTGTGATGCAGATAAAATACAGGATGGTCAGAAGAGAGAACATGAAATAGGCTGCGGCAATTAGCACGAATGTTCAGCAAATCAGCTATTTGACTTTCTAGAATAGCTATTCCATGTGCCTCCCACATCAACAATGATTACATCTACACCAATGAAGATGAAGAAGACCAGATGGTTAAAGTAGTTTAAAATTAAGTATTTCTTTAATTAGAGCTAGACATAAGATTGCATGTTTTTGGCATGCAACTTTGCATTGACAGTCATCTATCAATCGAGTCTTTGTAGCATATCGCTTGTAACTGTAACTCGGAGTTCAATTATATATGGCCATCCTTAAAGTTGCAGTAGAAGACTTTAACTTTATCTAGTCAAGTTTTTTTTTCTTCCCTCTCCAATTTCCTCATTTTTTTCCCTCAAATGTTCAAATTCCATAAAGCTACCCTACTAGTTTTTTCAGCATAAGACATTGCGCCTCTTTCATTACCCCGCCTTCATTCACCCCTTTTATACCCTCAATGCCTCATGCATGCACAACCTCATGTAAGAGGTTTACAATTGCTTGTTTTCTTTTTCCTTTCTCATACTCGAGTTTGAGAGTTATCTAGCTTATCTTCTACACATGACCTTATTGCCACCAACATTTTTGTCATTCTTCCTCTCCACTTATAGTGAATCAACATGTAGCACCCACAAGGCAGCTATAACTTTTGCTTTCATATTACTTTAGTTCTTCCACAATTCCATATGTATGTCTTGCAATGTTTTTTTAGCAAGTTGCAGAATTTTGAGCTAGGTCTACTTTTAGCAACCCAAGTAATACGGTGAATTACTTGTTTCCCATCAATTTTTCTTTTCTACAATTTCATTTACAGTACGGGTCTTTCTTACCTTCCTAACTTTATTACACCCACATTATCTTCCTTTTCTTCATTCTTCAATAGATTCACTAATCAATATTCACTGTCTTTGAATATAAGCTTCTTGAAATGCTTTCATTACTGTTCTTCAGCAAATCGTGCATACAGTGCTCGTTAGGAAAAGAAGTGACAATTTTCACACAAGTGTTGGTAAAAAAGAATGTCCTCAATACCCGAGGAAGTAAGTGAGGACTGAACAAGGAGTCCGGTTCCCAACAAAGCCTCTATGTGCATAGCAACCTGCAATTCAGAAGGCAGTCCGCTCAAAAAAAAAAAGGGTAAAAAAAGAAACTGCTAGGCTGGAAAAAAAAATTTGAGAAGACCAATTAAATAAGACCAAAAGCTAAATGATGTCATCATGATCCAACTTTGAAAGTGTCTCCAAGGACAGTTTGATTCAAATTTAAGGTGTCCATGGGAGGATTCCACAATTTTTTGGCTGATTAGATTTTGGATTATAGAAGCACTGAGAAGAGGCCAATTTACAGCGTTCCAATCATGGAATATAGGATTCCAAAACTTATATTCTCAGCTGATTAATTTTTAGATACTAAACACGGAGAAGAGGCCAAGTTACAGCATTCTAAACATATGTATACCAGATCAAGCTAAATTAAGAATAAAACTGGAGTCAAATAAAAATATCTATGAATCATGATACAATTCAATAGAAGCCATCCAGCATATAATTCAAAAAGAACACGTCCAAAATCTCATACCATGCCTCCCTGACTTGTCCATGGTATTCCCGTCGACCTTTTCACGATGCAATGTAGGGTCCGTACAGCAATATCTACCTGACAAAGAGAGCCGTAACAATGAGTTTACAGGAGTTCGTTTCCCCAGGAATGTAGAATTGACGTTTCCCCAGGAATGTAGAATTGACAAAACAATATGGATGTCCTGACAAATTCTAGTGCTTTACATTGCGAAGCAGTACCATGCCTAACCAAGCAACAAGAGCATGTAATACTAAGAAATGCCATTGAAAAAGATGTTAATCATCTATACAGAAGTACTTTTAGGAAAGCTTCATTACTCTACTTCTCAACTGGCAACTAATACATTTCAGTAAGAAATAAGTTTGGAAAAGGGTAGTTACAGACACTGAGAAAGGTCTTATGTTGAGCCCACATTGAGCAAGATCTAGTACCTGAGCATCATTTAAAGCGGCCTCCATGAGAAGGTGATCTGCCTCTCCTTGAACTTTAAAGCTAATGGTTCCAGCACAATCAGGCCACATGCGCCTATGCAGAAATCTGACCATTCCATGATCTCCTCTAGCAGCTAAGGCACGCATCATGGGAAGATATAGGTGGGACTTTGGTTTCGAGTCTGAATTCTGACCAGCCAATTTTAACATCTCTCCAAAAACACAAAAAGCACCCGCACATAGAACAAATGCAAGTAAAAGAAGTCAGTGGACCTTCTTTATGGTGGCTGATTCAAATACCTTCATCTAGTTTACTAGAGGGAGCAGCTACAGACATAAGTCCTCAAACACATGACAAGTTGACCTAAATCATAACCTCAACTTCTATAACTTCTATGCAAATACTAATAAGTAAAACAGCATATGCACGCAGGTACACATGAACAGATCAAATCCAACAAAACTTTCTAATTGATCTCGAATGAGCTTTCAATTATTACCATTGATTATTCCATCAAAAGTACTTGCCATATATCATTACTATAAACATCTTTTATATGCACATACCTTTGATCGATCCACAATTCAGTCATGCATCAACTATTACTGTGTACACAGTCCGATCCAAAACTAGGTCATTACATGATTTCATTTCAAATACAATCTTCTGAACTGAAACTAAATCCATGGATTGCCCAAAACCCTGTAAAGAAAAGCTTGAATGTCAGATAAATCAACAAATATTAAACAAGCAAGAAACATGCCGCAACAACCATTTGAATTTATATGTGTTTCAGCTTTATATGGCAAGAAAATGAATCAACTAACTTCGTTTTGGTCTCACTGGTCCAATTCTCAACATTTATGTTTGGATCCTTCATTGGTGTTGGAAAGAAACTTTAAAGATGTATCAGGCCTGTAAGAGGAACCAATACAGATGATGATGAAAACATCATTTGATCCATTCTAAGTAATAGGTTTTAAATCTTTCACTGAAATTCTTGTTAGTGGAAAAGGATTCCCACAAACACATGGAGTTAGAACACCAACTTAATAACAGTTGAAAAATTATATCTCTGTAACAGCATGGTGGGGAGGAGAAGAAAACTTGGTCTGTTTGCTTGTTTTAATTAAGCTCTGGTGTAAACTAGACCCATAATGAAGAGAGAGGTCTGAAATTAGAAATCCAATGAGGAGCACTGGGATTGGCTACTGAGTCAAATATTAAAAAGTGAGAACTCTCAATTACAACCAACATTAAAAGTTCTAGTAGAATATGTTTACAGTTTTCTGAGGATGAAGAGTATGATCAAAAGACTACTTTGACAATGTTATGTGATATGCTAATATACATTTTAGACCTGTTTTTTGACAACTTTAGCTTTTGGGACAAATGATCATCTAACATGGCATAACCCGCTATAATCTTACTGGAGGACACATTGCAAGCATGGTGTGTTGTTCAGTGTTTTTAAAACCACACTGGTGAGGGAACAGGTTGAGCAACTTGTATGTGGTTCAACTAGTTGAAACTCCACTTTGACCACTTAGTTGTTATATGCTAGATTAGTTCACAAAAAAGTATACAATGCATGCATCCCAAGCCTTCAATTGGCGTCCCCTTTAAGGTTCCACTCTTCATTTGGGTGATTTCCATTGCATGTTTTACTACAATAAAACTGGCTCAAACATTATGACAGCCTAAAACAATAGGCTTTTTGTTTTCCTTCATAGTACCATCATTTTTTTCAAAATGCAGAAGCATAATACCAAAACCAAGGAGTATATGTAGGAAAAGAATACCAGTTCAGATCATTCAAGCCTTTGACTTAGATAATAACCCAAAGTTTGTATCAAGCCAGCCAAATGGATTTTTCTATCTAGACTGTCGGTCGATTTTGTTTTTCATTTATATCAGGTTTACTGAGCAATTACACTACAGGACTATATATTGAGGATGTCTGCTCCTTTCAAAGTATCAAGTCCCTTTCGGCCAAGTGAATTGCTTTTCTAGAAGCTCTTAGCACTGTAGTTTAGAAATT
This sequence comes from Eucalyptus virginea, assembly GCA_014182375.1. NCBI lineage: Eukaryota > Viridiplantae > Streptophyta > Magnoliopsida > Myrtales > Myrtaceae > Eucalyptus > Eucalyptus virginea. The sequence continues at coordinate 26,421,334 of CM024516.1, forward strand.
CCTATGGCAACAGGAAGTACTGTTTTGTCGTGGGTTGGCTTCAACTACAAAAGAAAACAGTGTCAAAAAAAAAAAGTATGACAACATAACTAAAAAAGTGAAATTAATCAGATCGGCAGCTGTACTATCTTCTGGGAATATAAGGATCTTTCCAAAATCAAAAATTCTTTCTGCTAGGTTATTGATTTTGCTTACTAAAAGTCATCTAAAATTTAGGCATATGTAAATATGAGAAGTGTTCAAGCTCTTACAAAAGAAGAAATTTTCAAAATGAGACATGGACCAGGTTAGTCTGTAGAGGCGATCCTTCTCTGCACACATGACCTCAAACCCAGGCTGAACTACCTATAATATATAAAGATTTAATTTGCTGCAGCAACTTTGCTGGGAGCTCTTCCCTCCCTTCTTTTTATTTTAAGTCGAGATGACAGCTTCAAAAGCTGCTTGTGTTTCTTGTGTTACCAGACATCTTAGTCGGTCACTCCTCAGTATGTGTTCTCTCCACATTCTCCTTCCCTTTTGCTAATGGAAATCAGTCTTGCTTACCAGTTCTCCTTCTCTGACTAAATTATGATTTCTTATGCAAAAATAAAGAAAAACAAATCAAACCTTAAGCAAAGTGGTGTAAATTACTGCATCAGGGAGAACCACCTGGTAGCCATTCAACTCTCCTTTTTCCTGGAAAGAAGTCAACTTGAGAAATAGGAGGGAAAAAATAGGTCGTTCAAGCTAAAACAATAGCAACCAATTATCTAACACTGTCAAAATATCAAGATTCAGACTTCAAACTAGCCCCTAAAGTAAATGTTCTAGACCTTCATTTCCTCTAAAAAGACACATTGCTGCATCAAGATTTCCTGCTTTTGCATATGCGAAGATTAGAGTATTATAGGTTAGTCTATCAGGATCCAATCCTTGCTGTGACATCTCCTCATGGACATTTAAAGCTGCTTGGGGCAAACCGGAGTTTATGTATCCCCGGCATATACAGAAAGCAGAGTCTTAAATCAGTGTTCTCTTCCGGTATTAGTTACAACTTGCTATAATAAAACAAGAAAACATGCACACTATGGGAAAAGTAGATGCTTCACATCTAAAAAGGTGGGCAGGCATACCTTCATCAATAAGTTGTGCATTAGAATTGAAGGTCTGCCACCCTCATGTAACACATAGCCATATCGAGCAAGAAGACCATTAGCACGGCATAGTCTCCTGCATAGCCATATCGAGCAAGAAGACCATTAGCATGGCATAGTCTCCTGCATAGCCATATTGAGCAAGAAGACCATTAGCACGGCGTAGATCTCCTGCACTAAGTGCAAGCGCAACATTGGAAAGGACACTGAAGTAATGATAAATGAATGAAATAATCTGCCCTCCATCAAAGAGGGTAACATTGCTTTATCTAGCATATATGGAGGGTAACATTGCTTTATCTAGCATATTTATGAGTGATTCAAGCAGACATATTCACACAATCTACATGGTTGTCTCAGAGTCAGAACCACAAATGCAAGTATCAAGAAGCTGGCACAATCTTTGGCTCAAAACAGCAAGGGAGATATTTATAAAAATAACCTTAATGAAGTTGATTAAAACAATCAATAGTAAGTTTATGCAATTGCACTTTTAGTCAACAAGCAAAAAACAGATACTTCAATGAAGAGTTTGTCACAACAGCCTTGACTAACCCGATTGAAATTGAAGCAATTAATAATAAGCTCATACGATTCATGTTATTGCTGAACAAGCTGAAAAATTAAGCAGTCAAGGGCCTGTTTGGATAAGAATACTGGTTCAACTTTCAATAAAAATGAAACAGCACCAAAAAGACAAGAAGAACAACGAAGAAGAAGAAGAAGTTGTTATTAAAGTTGTCATTGTGAACAAAAACACGGATTAAATAAAAATCAGCTTGTTTACTTTGGAAACAAGACAACCGAATGGGTTTTGGAGATGTAGTTTTCACTGACAAAACATGGAATTCAAAAAAATGGAATAATCAAAAGGCTTTCCTGAACCACATGGGCCCTAGATATTGCAAAGAGAGGGTCTGTTTGCAGGTGGCAATTTTCGGTTTTCCATTTTGGCATGCATCAGAAAAGGGGTGGACATCCATGTATATAACAATAAGAGGTTGATGAAGTCTAGAAAAGCTTATGGACACAATAGAAGACGTCTATTTGTGGTGCATTTTCATTAATTATTACATTATAAACATTATTACAATATAAACAGAGTAGGCAAAAAATTAAAAAAAAAAAAATTAATAAGAGGATTGTAACAGAAAATTAGGATAATCATATATTTCTTAGAATTCATCACAACCATTTGCCTTCAACCAAAAAAAAAAAAAAAATCATAAGCATTTGTCTTCTTACTAAATCCATTCTTCAGATTGCCCAAGATATGATGAAAACAGTTTGTCCATTCTCCTCTATAACAAGGAAAGGGATATGAAAGAGCATCAACCATCTTTGCATAATGTACATGAGGATTTCTGCAGACTGTTGATTGATCAAGCTCAATTTTATCCTATCCTTTTATTGAAGAGTAACAATACAGTCCATGATGGAATATCCCCGGGGTAAGAACACTAGGAGTGCCAAAAATTTTGTACCACACTCACTTTAGTGCCAAAACTTCTTTTTCACTCATTTGAGTGTCATATTGGAGTAAAATTGGTCACTTGAGTGCTAATTCCAGCAAATCGTCCTATGTGGAATTTTTTAATTTTTCTTTTAAATTTTTTTGAATTTTTTGCTTTTAGTTTTATTTTGCTTTTTTTTTTTTTTCTTTTTCTTTTTCTTTTAGGGCCGCAACGGTCATTAGCAACCCTCACCGGCCGTGAATCCCTCGCCCAATCTAGGCGAGGACCGCCTTGCCTTCTGCCGTGAAGGCCCTGGGCAAGGCCGCAAGCAACACTGCTCAGAGCAAGCAAGGGCCCTCACGGCCTTGCCTATAGCCGGTGATCCTCACCATCCCCTTGCTAGCTCTAGGTGGCACCGCATGTAGCCGATGAGGCCGTCCCTCACCCTGGGGCCTTCGCGACGAGGGCGAGGCGGCCCTCACCCAGATCTGTCCGCAAAAGCCCTAGGCGACCTTGCCGGCCTTGCGCAAGGCAGTGTCACAGCCAACCAGAGCTGGTGAGGGCCCTCACAGCCTCGCCAACGGCCGGCGAGGCCCCAACAACCTCGCCTAGGGCCTTCGGCCAAGGATGAGGGTCGCCAATGACCCTCATGGCCCTAAAGACAAAATAAAAATAAATACATAGAAATAAAAATAAAAATTTCAAAAAATAATAATGATAAATTTTTAAAAAATATTAAAAATCATCAATATCGGTGCCAAAGCAAAGCCAATGTCGGATTGATTTTTAACAATTAGAATTAGCACTCACCTGATTGATTTTTAAAACTTGTACAGCTCAAGTGAGCAAAAAAACAGTTTAGGAACTTAACCGAGCACTTTGTATAAAAATTTAGGCACTCATAATGTTCTTACCCGGATATCTCTTATGTTAAGAGGTCTCCAAGGATTGTCCATGTTTTGAAATACTATGGGTAGTGTTGAAAAGAACAGTGAGACATTCATGATTTTCATGATTCAAAGCTGATATTAGTACATTCCCTCTTTCTTCTCCTATGAGATGGTTGTACAAAAAGGGAAAAATATCTATAGCCAGATGATCTTTTGTCAAATTTAAAGAAAAGTTTACGATGATCTAATTTCAGGTTTCCTGATATTAGACAAGTTATATGTACATTAGAAAAGTCATGATTTGTTTTTGTGCTGAGTGCTTCTTTATCCACTTTTTAATTTTCTTAACAGGTATGAGGTGATCTGCCTCCTATAAACTGATCAAGAAATTCTCCCTGCAAGTATTTACACATATGTAAGATTATTGCCAATAGACTAACACAATACTTCATTTGTCTTTAGTTGAGCTTATGCAGGTCAATATTTTCTGGGAAAAGAAAAATAAGAGATTTGAATTAAATGAATGTAGTTTTCCATGTCACATATATTAATTTCTGCAACAGGAGTTGTGGACTATAGCCTTCTATATCAGATTGCTTAAGATATGTTCAAAATTCTAATGCCAAATTACAAAGTTACAGTAGTTTGATGGCTTCCATTGGTCCCAAAAGGAAAAGCTTTGATCAAACCATTTCTATTCAGATCTTTAACCACACATTTCACATTGTAGCACATACAAAAAGCAGAAATGAACTTGCTCGTGTATTCTACAGTGAGCAACTGATGTTCAAGGTTTCTTTAAGGTTTCACTGTTCTGCTAGCCATAGGTCAATATCCTTAATAAGGGGACTTACTGGCACTAAGCTTTCCACTCTCAGCTAAGATATTCTTAATAGCTGTTTCATTATAAGTTTTGATTTTAGATTCATTTATCACCTATGCGAACTTGCTATGCATATGAAATACTCACACACAGATCCTTTGTTTTAGATAAACTGAAAATTGTCAGGACACGTCATTATGCTCGTGTATCCAGGTTCAGATCATAAACTTCTTAGAGCAGCCCACACATAGCACAGGCTTTCTCTACACGAAAATAAAAACTCCAATTTAATGTCGATCTAGCCTTACCGACACCAATAGCTAGCAATGTGACTGTTAGAATAAAGAGAAATAAAATTACTTTGAATGAAAAGCTGAAAATTATCTTTTGTAAGCAATAGCTATGCTACCTGCTTCGTTAAGAGCATTTAGTAGACCAAAGATCATTGCTGCTGACAACTTGGGATTTCCCATAGCAGTACCTTTCTCCATAGATTCAAGTACTTGGAATGCTTCATCAATTCTTCGAGCATCACCTAAGCCCTTTCGAGGTAAACAAGATAGAATCATGACTAAGCTACACCAGCTACTTAATATGAATACAATGACAAACTCATGTGAGGAGAAACTCTTCCAGCCAAAGCTGCAGACTTGGCAAACATGTAGCCTACTTGATGAGGGCATTGGGATAAGCTTCAATAGATGACAGATGGTATGGTAGTGTCCATGTCTCATGAAGCTGTAGTGCATAGGCAATATAGAACTTTAGTTACAACTACAAAGTCCTCACAAAATGGATAAAGATAGCTCTTTCTACCAGAAGAAGTTTTTATACAACACCAACAATAAATTTTATTTCTAATACGACTAAACTACTTTTTTGTAGACCCAAGAAAGACTAAGTGTACATATCTGCATAAAATGATCTTGCATATTCCCATCTATTAGGGAATCAAGCATCAGGCAGCATTAATGAAAAATAATGTATGGGAACTAGTAAGATCATGGGTGGATTGAGGGGTGGCAGAAGGTGGCAGTACACCCAATAGCCTGACCATCCTTAGAGCCTAACCCAGAACAACAGATTCTTGGATTTTGTGGCAGGCGGCAGTACACCCAATGGCCTGACCATCTTTCAGCCTAAACCAGAACAACAGATTCTTGGATTTTTTGCCACATCAAGTCATGAGTTTTCCTTGACCAAGGAAGTAACATATACTTGAAATAAAAAATTTTGCCACCTTACTTACTAGGCTCTATTTGTGTGCTTCTACTCTAGGTTGTTAACTAACTTTCTGTTTTAGGTGCATACAACCTATTGGAAATGGGGTTACTTCGTTGGTTTTTACGAGTATTTTGGTTTCTTTAAGCTTTGAATAAGATCATTATTGGCAATTCAAGTAATTCTTTCGATAATAACCTTTTGAAGGGCTCCATCAATAATGATAACTTGAAACATAAGGTGGAAAGCCAGCTACCCATTACTCAACCGTCATTGAAGTAGCCAAAGTCTTTGTCTACTAATCTTAGATATTTTCTAGCTTCTAGGTTTGAAAGGGAAGGCACCCCCAGTGGTGCTGCTTGATATAGTCTTTATTAAAAAAAAATGATTTAAAACATGATCATGGGTGCATCAAAAATGATTTTACTACTCCATTGACAGTCACTCCATTGTTTCTTTAAATATTTCAAACTGAGGTAGGGTGAAGAATTGGCAATAATAATAATTACAATATCAAAATCTAATTTGTTGCACAAGATACTGTTTATCAGCTTGCAAATCAAATGAGACAATTTGCACCCAACAAAAGCCGGTTTTTAATCTTAAAACATGGATGTCACTATTCAAATTTTGTTTTGTCAAGACAGAGAATATTTGAACTCATGGGAGTGCACTTAACCAGGTCACTGATGAAAGTATACAAATGTTCACAATGGCATGCCATACCTTAAGAAGTGTGCCATAGGTCACACTTCTACACCACAACTCTCGGGCTTTAACATTTCCCCAAAGATCTTAAGCGCCGCATCAACATCCCCAAAGTGGACACATGCTTCCATCACTGCATTCATCACTATAGTGTTTAGCCTCCCATATCTTCTCTTGGCAATTTCAACTTCCTCGAAAATCTGAACCAAAAGGAGGCCGAAAACTAAGGCGTGTACAAAATTCATAGTACAACATAGAAGAACAACTGACAGAACATTTTGAATATTCTTGTCACATAAGACATTACCCAGAACCTGACAAATCAACACTTAGTATACTGTAATGTTCAGCCATGGGAGACCACTCCTAACAAAACTCTAAAGCTCAAACCACAAATGGAGACGAAGCTTACTTTTTCGACACTACAAACAAAACACACTCCCTCACACGCAAGCCAGCAGCTTTGCTGAAGCCCAATGCATAGAAATTCACTCTAAATGGGAAGCGAATCAAGAGTTCGGGAAAATCGATTGCCATGGCACAGGCACACCTTCCACATCCGCATCCGTATATATAGTTCGACTATTCGACCTCTAATTCCCTTCGATTTTTCAGCACCCAAAACACGCGAGTCCAATCCGGACTTCCAACCAAAAAGACAAAATCGATGCTCGTGAAACCAAGCCCCAGCTTTTCCTAAGAAAATAGGCCGAAATAGGCACGGTAACTCCACAAACGGAGAGACTACGTAAAGGGAAAGTTACCTGACAGAGCTGGCGCCGGCAGGTGAGCTGGACGATGCGGGAGGTGAGGAGCTTGAGGTTGGGCTTCCCGGTCCTCCGCCGTCGGAGCGCGGTAGAGGAAGAGGAAGAGGAAGAGGAAGAAGAAGAAGAAGAAGGCGCGTTCATGGAGAGAGAGCGGCGGTTTCGGTGAAACTGACGCCGTAAGCGGAAGCGGAAACGCCTGAATCCGAAGCATCGCCGGCCATGGTGGTGGCGGCGGCGGTGGTGGCGGCGAAGGAAGCCTTCCATTCGCCATGCTGAGAGAGATGGAATGGATAGTGTCAGTGCTCAGCGGACTTGCTGGAGGGCAATTGCTAAAATAGGGAGCTAATTTTTATTTTTTTTATTAATTCTACTATATTTTTACTCTAACGCTCATTTTCAGATTTTTTCTTTACATCTTTGTAGGATATATGAATCAAAACTCACTCCTGAAACTAATTTGTTTCCACCCCAACTCTTCCTGAAATGTGAGGATTTGAACTCCCCACCTCCCCTTTCTATGTTAAAAGAGTAGCCATTAGAAATTATAAAGAACTAATTTAGAAAAGAGAGGATATCGTTAGAAGTGATACTAACTTTTGTCCAAAAATCCTAAATCGATACACCTATTATTATAAATCTTTATCTCCATCAAACACCCTTTTGATGGTGTCGGACAGCAATTCCTCTCCATTTTTCGCCAGGTCCAACAACTTCCCTTCCGGGCAAGAGCTCCATCGTGTTTGAAAAGTCCATTGAAATGTCTGATTTCGCTTAAATTTTCTTTAAGATTCTAACAGCTCAGGGGACAAAGAGAGAAGGAGCAAATTTCATTTTTGCTCTAACTCCCTATCTCAATTCATTTTCTTCAAATCTAGGCTCCTCACGACGACCTATTTAATTAGCCATTTTATATTGAACTTTCATGCCGGATGAGTCATTTGTCACATGTGTCTCCACTTTAGCAATTTGATAGGATATTGGATGCAAGCTTATGGATTTTTTCACAAGTCTATTATTTTGGGATTTTTTTGTGTTAGTGTCTCATTATAATACGCAACTTATGTAGATCCAACACTTTATTAGCATCATAATTTTTTGGGTTTTGATTTATCTTCTTTTTCCATGTGCTTTCTCATATGAAGTTCCCTTACAAGCTTAAACTTCATGGGAAGGCCAAAATGACCAGAAAATGAGTCACAAGAAGGAAAGAATGAAGGACCTAAATATGCTCTAAAATTGTTTCATCTAAACTTTAGGATGTAAAATTTGAAAGTATTTTTAGGGGAGAGTGAAGAAAAACTTTCTTTCTAATTAGGGGAGATAGAGTGTGCGGGCATGGATACGTTAGAATAAAGAATGCATTCAGGTTGGGCGCCAGGTTGCCGAATGACCGTTGAAAGCCCTTTGTCAGAAACTTGCATCCTATTGGTTAGACACATGCTCCACACAATGTCTAGAAACGGCACGTCTAACTATTACCCCTAATTCTTCTAGACAATGTGCGACCTGGTTCTTCTAGACACGTGCTTTCTCATGTGAAGTTCCTTTCCGAGCTTAAACTTCATGGGAAGGCCAAGATGACCAGAAAATGAGTCACAAGGAGGAAAGAATGAAGTACAAAGAAATGAGTGGTGTGCATGAGGCTGGCCGAACCCACCGAATTGGGTTGTTTTTTTCGACTCTGGCCTTGGCCCAATCGAACTTTTAGCTTTAACGGACAGCGGTAGAGACGCCGTGGATTGCCCGACACCTTGGCGGCCACTAGAAAGATCGTCGAGGATGCTCTGGGACCTGCCACCCTCGATAACTGCGATGGGTCTGATCCTCATTTGCAATTGACCCATACTGGTGTGATGGCCGCTAATCCAAGACAAGGTCGGAGCATTTTGTCATTAAGTGCAACGGCGGGGTGGGTGATGTCCCTTTGAACGTGCATCCACCGCCATTACTCGCGATCCAACTTTTATGTGAAAAGGGTGTTAAAAGTATTATCCCATATTATTTGATGACAAATCCTAAATGCTCTTATAATTATATTTCTTTCTCCACCTATCAATTCAAGTTTTGAGTTGAACTATCTTACATGGTATCAAAATAGGAGAGTTTGAATTCAAATCTTACCAGACCCCTATTTACTTCTCAAATTGCATAGTTCCAAACTTTAGGGTTAGGTCAAAGTCCAACATATGTGCAAGTGGGAATGTTAAAATTTCAAATAATACATTATGTCTTTATAAAAAAAAAAATTAACTTTTAAAATAGTTTACAATGATCTCATGCAGAGAAATTCTTCGATACAAAAAAGGTAAGGTTTAGGGCTTGAGTGACTAGAAATTAGACAAGGTGGTCAACCTCACATTTTGTTGGACTTAATTGTTGAAAATTGTATTTCGATGTATAGCATGAAAGATGCGAGAGATCCATCATCTTCAGTGATTATGATTGACCTGATTTGCAGTGACCTTGCGGACAAATCACGAGATAGGAAAAGATCAAGGTCGAAGTCGGAGCATTTCACCGTCAAAGACAATGGAGTAATAGATTCGAGTTAGAAGTCCTTCAAATCTAGAGCCTATCATAATATTTTTAGAGTGTATTAAACTTATTTTTTGTTGGACTCCCATTAATATAGATTAATTTTCAATGTGAATCTTGAGCCCCTCTTATGCTTTCCTTCGTAATATATACTAGCTTTCATGGACACATTACACGCGTGTGCCATTGGTTTTATATTCCTTATGCAACCTAATAAGCAAATAATAAGATTCATAAGCTTAATTGAATGGAGAAATTTAAAAAAGAAAAAAAAAACTTGACATTAGGGGCTTCATGGTAATGTTCTTTTTTTGTTCCCGGGAACAAAAAAAGAACAGAAATGCGTTTGTTTGCGTTTTTGTTCAAAATCTGATTTTTGTTCCCTAACACAAAAAGAAATGAATTGAGAAACAAAAAAAAATATATTTCTTGTTAAAACATTTTTGAAGAAACACTTCTATCTCTTCTCTTTTCTTCTTCTTTTTTCTTCTTTTTTTCTTTGGCCGAGGCCGGCAACCGGCCGTCGAGGACCGGGCGACGTTGTCGAGGGTCGGCGACCTCGCCGGAGCGTCGCCGCGCGCGGGCGAGGCTCGGCCTCGCCGGTGGCCGGGCGAGCTTGGCGTCGCCGAACCGGGCAAGGCCAAGCTCGCCCAGCCACCGGCGAGGCCGAGCCTCGCCTATGTCGGCGACACTCGGCCTCGCCCAACCACTGGCGAGGCTCGGCCTTGCTGGGCCGGCGAGCCTCGCCGTGGCCGGGCGAGGCAGCCGCCCCGTCCGCGACCGGTCGAAAGAAGAAAAATAAAAAGAAAGGAAAAAAGGAAAAATAAAATAAAAATATTAAAAAATTAAAAGAAACAAAAAAAGAATATAAATTTACCAAACGTGTTTCTATTCATTTTTTATTCCCGAACAAGTTTACAAACGTATCTTTTTGGTCAAAAATTGTTCCCCAAAAAAGAAACATTTTTTTCTATTTCTGTTTCCTGTAACAATTTTGAGAAACATTACCAAACGCACCCTAATATGCCATGCAAAATCTTTTCTAAAAGGAAAACCTTCGACAGACATTTTGCCATTTTCCCAATAGTAGAAAACAAACGCATATTTACAATTCACAAAATAAAGAAAGTGAGAGAAATATTCTATTTCTCTCAAATAGAGAGTGAGGGCGAAGTTTATTGCACTATAATGACAATCAATCAATTTTACCAAGTGCACTTTCTTACAATAAAAGAGGATAAAATTAATTTCTCATTTTAGCTCTTTGTTCGTTTTCTTTGTTTAATTTACCTTTTTACATCTTTGATTTATATCTAGAAAATTAAATTTCTTAGGAATTTAATGAAAAACACAAAAATGAGACAAAATCCAATTTTTGACTCTAATGTAACGGGTTAATACCACGAAAAATTTCAAACTTATACAATTGTGATCAATTTACTCAAATTAATATTTTGACCACAAGAAATCCAAAATTGGTACATCTATAATAAACTTATCTCCAAAAACCCCAAATGAGTCTATTTGTAATAAATTTACCCTCTGTTAATTTTCATTAAATTGGATTAATACTACTAAAAATTTCAAACCGATATATTTGTGATAAACGATGAATCAAATCGTAAACTGGGTATACCTATCAACCGTCACATGTTATCTAACTCAACAATTTGACGGTAAAAATTAACAAAAACTAGCAAAGGATAAATTTATCATAGATGTATCAAATTAAGATTTTTTGTTATCACTTACCAAAAACAAAAGATTTTTTGTTATCAAAAATTTTTTTATGATAAATTTATCGGATATATCAGTTTAAGATTTTTTATGGTATTACTTTAATATAAACGCTTCTTTTCCATACTTTTTTTTTTTTTTTTTGTTATCATCTTGCTTTCCGAACAAACTCATAGGAAAGTTTACTTCTCCAATATAAATATTCCTAGTAGTAATTGTACGCCGAAAATTAAAGGTGCTATCAAGTTTTTTTTTTTTTTTTTTTCACAGACGTTTGTGAATATAATCATGAGTACTTCGGTAAACTTATCATATCCCCGGATCATTCAAAGCCGCTGATTTTCTTTTTGTCAGCTCGGCAGATCCAGACCTTTTAATTTAATCAACCTTGGCTTCCCCTAAGGCTGAATCGAAGCTACCAAGTCAACATCCAATTTTTTTATAAATTATTATTTTTAGTAAGGCCTTTGGCCAATGACATTACCATGAGGATCGTAGTTACAAGTTATAAACGTGTCCCCGTTCACACAAATGACCCTAGCGCACTCGACTCGGAGGCTCTGCCTCCACACCAGTTGCGTGTAGTGCAAGCAATCTCGGCCCGGCGCACACATGCTGGTGTCGTAGTTGTAGTAGGACCCCTCAGCGGCCCACGCAGTGATGGCATTCCTCAGCGTCCACGCACCGCCGGTGCCCCAGAAGAGGTTCTCACCATAGTCCCCGCTCGAGTGGAAGAGGACACAGCCCCACTGCTGCTGGTGAGCCCAACAGGAGGCGTAGCTTGCAAGGGCCTGGCTCCACTGGAGGGGCGAGAAGCCAAGCCTCAACCTCACAGCATTGTGTGACACCAGGTACTACTGGATGACGGTGTTGGGAGCGGCTAGGAGGCGTTGAGACGGCTCCGAGAACACGAGGGAGGGGAAGGAAGAAAGGAGGAGGAAGGTTCCTAATAGCCTGCATGAAAACAATGGTTGACACTTGATTTTTGGTCGATATATCATTAAAAAAGATGAGTCCAAATTTGGGGTCAATTTTGGGAGATTTGCTCGGATGCTTTCTAATTTGGTCGATTTTGCATGTTCAAAGATTAGAAAGCCTAGCTAAGATGGTTCAATCTACGTAATTCGACTTGGCTCATTTTAGACTAGAGTGCAATTGAAGTGATTGAGCATCAATTTGGCTAGTTGAGACTCAATTGAAGATATGAGACTAGCTTGTGGCCTCTCTTCAATAGGAATTCAATGAATTTGAATATTTTGTACACAATTTTCGACTTGGGATAGTTCAATTGCATCTCACTTGACCCGATTCATATAGAAGTATTTGATTTCATTTAAATCGGGCAAAATCAGAAAAAATGAAACAAAATTCGAACAAAAAGTCAACCCGGTCAATCTAGCGTTGACCGGCATTGACCGGCGAATTTTTCCAGCCATTTTTTTGGCCAGAAACCACCATCTGCTAGCCCATTTCATGGCCAATGTATCCATAACCTTTAATTTTCAAAATTCCGAGTTTGTTACGGATTTTACGAAATTCGCAAATTGACCTTGCATGTTATAAAAAAAAAAAAATAGTGAGAAGACCCCAATTAGTTCACAATTGATCATCGCCGTTCATCAAGAATGCATTGTGGCCATTGAAATGAGCATGTGCTCAATTAGGGGTGCTCTTAACAAATTTAACAAACCAATTAGCTAGAAAGATCAAATCCTAGCCCTTGGATTAATCCAAGGGCTAAAATTTGATCCTGCCTGAAACTATATAACAAATTTTCCCTCCAAAATTGAGGGGGCCATTTTTCCATATCTACTTTCTCTTACTATATCTCTCTCTCTCAATTTCTCTCCCTCAACGTCTCTACGTTCAACGCAAGAGAGGCGAAGCAAAAGCGTGGGGGAAATTCTCTCTCGCTCATGCTTTCTCCTGCAAGAATTCCACATATTTTCTCATTTTCTTTGATTCAGCTTTGGTCGAATCAGCAGAGGAGGAAGGAGAGAATTCCACTTATTCTCTCTCCAACACCTCGTATCTCCACTCACGCTCTCTCCTTGATGGTTCACACGTTGAATATTAATTGAAGATTGATGAAGTTGACATGGTTGTTCGGCCATTAGAGGTTGCTGGTGTTCTGTTCCAGCAAATCGGAATCTGAAGATCGATGTTGAACAGCTCTCGTATTGGAGTCAAACTCGATATTCTTCACATCCGATGATTCCTAAAGCGAGATTGAAGAGCAGCTTCATTGTCGTTGAAAGGTGGACGTCTCCGGAAGTTGATTCTTCACTGGTTCAATTGAGGTAAGCGAGACGAAACTTTTTTTAACAGCGTCCGATGAGGCGAGAGCTTCTCGTGTCAAAATACATTATCGACAACGAAGGTTCGGAGCCAGGATGCGTTAAATCTGATTAGAATCAATGCTTGAATGATCTAGAGTTGATTATATTTAGATGTTTTGGTTCTGTGATTTTTGAACTTGGATGATTATTGTTCTGCAATTTCGGATCCATGACATACCTCTTTGTGCATATGCCTGGAAATGAGTTAGTATATGTGCTTTTTTGTGGTTGATGCCTTCATAAGAATCGAAGATGGCTTGATTAGCTTTCCAATGAGCTATAGCACGTCCCGATCCGATATCGTTTGCTATCTGAAATCTTCTTCAAAAGTCAGGAAATGATTCTGGAAAACCAACATGTTATAGTTCACTATTCCGTATCAATCTTTATTTTGCTATTTTTGTGCTGATTTTTGTGTTGATTTCTGGAACAATTTTCCTTGATAAAAGTTTTTCATACAAGTGTTCTACATGTCTTGTATTTTTTTCAAAATTTTTGGACATGATTAGCTAGGTCAAAATTGCTTAGATCTAGACATAGGTCAGTCTGTTTTGTTTAGTCCAAGATTTGTTTTAATGAATCTCTGTCTTTGCTATTTTTGTGCTGATTTTTGTGTTGAGTTCTGGAATAATGTTGTGCATCTTACGTATTTTTATTTTTATTTTTAATTTTTAGACATGTTTAGGCAGGAAAAACTTGCTTAAATTTGGACATAGGTCAGTCTATCCTGTATTAGTCCAAGATTTGTTTTGGTGAAATTGAGTTCAATTGATGCATGCTTTGCAAGGTTTTTACTTTGGCAATGTGAATCAATTGCATGCATTAGAGTAAAAGGTACTGCAGCAACATTTGTTTGACATATAATATGATATGCTTTGCCATTTTTGCCATGATTCATATGACCTTAATTGGGTTTCGATCTCTTAATGAGAAATCTTCATCATTGTATGCTCTATATGTGAGATTTTTTGTAGGATTTATGCATATCTTGAGGATGGCTGAAATTATGCTTGTTTTGTAAATTTAGTGCTGAAATGAAATCTTGTCATTTGTGCACATTCCCATGCTTATTTGAGTCATTTAGGGATCAAATCTTATGACCATGCCTTCTTGATGATTGAACCATATGTTGTAAGGTTTACATACGTGTTTAGGTTATGTCATTTGAGTTTCATCTTGCACATCAAATTGGCTCGCAAAAAGTGTTCATCACATTTAGAATTCCCAAGCATATCATTAGAAATCATGAATTATCTCATAATGTCATTTAAATTGTATGACTTTTTGCATGCCGACTTATGATTAGATGGCTATCCAAACTTACCGTCGCATCTAATCCTAAGTTCGGTGTGATTTCTTCATGCCATTTGGGCATTTTTTGAGTAATTTTAAGGTTTTCTAATGAATGCTCATGTTATGTTTTCTTAATTTTAATTACTGATGTGCGCACTTTTAGAGATCTTGATTTTAGGATATCAAATTGACCTAGTTTGGACTCGAGCTCTTCTAGAGAAATGTAGGAAACACTTAGAAGTTTCTAAGGTCACTAATTTCATGCCAATTGCTTATTGTTTGGATTATTTTCCACTTTTTTAAAGCCAGATCACAATCTGGACAAGGGATCAAATTTGGACCCCTGTTTTAACCCATATTTGGGCAGACCTTTGATATTTTTGTTCCATTTTTTTATATTTGGAATCTGAACTTGGCCTCTTAATGAAACTTGTTTCTCATCATATTGGCTATCTTGTGTATAAATTTGATGATTTTTAGACATGTTTTGATAGGACAAATTATCGTGACATTAGCTGAATGTCTTGTTGTTTTGATAAATTTCTGATGTGTTGTTGCTTGTTGTCTGATTTTTGTAAATTCATGTGTAACTCGTTCAAGAAAAATTTCTTCAGAAAAGTTGTTTGCAATCATGTCATGTATGTTAGGAGATTTTTCCATAGCTAGATTGTCAACGGGTGTTACTCAATTTGCTATCCTTGCACATTTGTTCTGAAATTTTTTGATATAAACATGATTGTGATTGTTTAGCTATACCTTTTAGGATAGTTTATGCATGAAATTATGATATGCTATCTTCATGAAAATTATTCTAAATGCTTTGATCTTTTGTTGTTAAACAACCGGCTTTTTTCAAATTGCATCTTTTAAAAAATGTTTTGGTACATGTGATGTTTCTCAAAAACGATTCCAAAAAAAAAGTTATTCTCCAAAACTCGATTTGGCCTAAGGAAAATCCTATTTTGACAACGTGAAAGTCACAGTTTGAATTGTATTCAAAATGCCTGCGACGCTTGTGACTTCTAATGTGAGGCTCGAGCTAGCTTTGGCAATTGAATACCTTTCATAGCTGAGACATCACCTTGTCTCAAAACTTTTCATGAATGATTTTGAGATATGTTTTTTTTTTTTTTAAATATCACATGTACCATTCATACATATCATCCAATCATGCATTAGAAATTGCTTTTGTTTGTGATTGAAACATGCCCTTGGTAATAAGTAACCCGCCGATGGTTCACTTTATTGCTTAATTGCTTGAGAAATAAGGTTCAAAAGACCTGCATGCATGTTTAAATGTTTTACAATGCATGTGATTTTTAGATGAATGATAGGGTTAATGCATGATAACGAGGGAAAACCCTGTGATTATATAGATCGCTTTATTAGGAGACTTATTAGCGTTATTGGCCATGCGAGAATATAATTGGTCAATAATTGCTATAAGTCAAAAAAAATGGATTGGGTAGGTGTCTTAGTGGGACCTTTGCATGAAAGACAAAGGCTGACCCCGAAACCCCAAAACTTGACTTTCGTATTGCACTTCTTTTAAATGATTGATCTCAATATGATGTCTTGTTTTTGGTTGTTTTGATGTGTATGCTTGTTTCTTTCAATTATATGTACTTAGTTATAAGTTTCTTAGGCTAGGATTCGATTAGAACTCCGAAGATAGAGAAAGCGTGAAGACGGTGGAGGTCGATGTCCAATTCGACCATTATCATGTACTATTCGTTTTCCCGACATATGTCGCGGGTTCCATTTGTTGTATAAAACCCAACAAGTTGCGGGTTTTCTTTCTTTCTCTCATCTTTTTCAATTGTGTTTCTCTTTAATATTTTTAGGATTGCGTGATAGGTTTACTGCTTTCCTTCATTGTTTACTTACTGTCTTGCAATTTCAATTCCATTGATTGTTTTATTTTCTTGTTTTTCTAGAAATAGAATAGAATGAAAATGACCAACCATGCATGATCATTTAGTTTAAGACAAATGATCTCCAAAATGTAAAAAAAAATGCATGGACATGTTAGGAAAACACAGCATACTGTTTAGGTACTGAAAGGGAGCTAATAGAAATATTAGCATAACCCAAGTTCCCGAACCTAGATATTTGGTTGTGTAGAAATCGAGGAAACTCTCCTGACCCTCGATTGGGTTTTCTAGCCGACCCCCAAAATGAGGCTAGTGGCGATTCTCGTCTTATTTTTAGGTTGTCATAAACAACTAGACCATACAAATAACTTGTCGCGCGGGGTACGGGTTTCAATGAAACTCACGATGGTTTAGTATACTCGACATGGGAGGTAACCCAAAGGATGAAGTGATGCCATCCTTATGGGCAAGCCTAACGATAGGGCTACCATGGTAAAGGTACCCTTAAATCCAATATCCACACTCGACCCCTTTCTTCTAAGGTGTGTTGCTCGTGTGCTATGGATCACGTCACTCTGCTGTCACGCGGGGTATGAGCTTGGGAGAGCTCACGATCTCGTGGAGGAAACTCACAAGAAGGTTGATCCAAAAGGCGAGGTGATGACGTCTTTTGGAACACAAGTCGTGAGAGAACTCTCGTGATCAAGTACCCCTAAACCCGACGTTTCCCCCCTTCTCTCCTCGTGATGATGAGGGATTCGACGGTGGCGTGATCGGGTCGTGACACCATGCGAGAGAGAGAGAGAGAGAGAGAGAGAGAGAGAGAGAGAGAGAGAGAGAGATTGGTTTGATCAAGATTGATGTAAAACACCAATTATAGCTAATGATATTTATATGGATACGATGGGGGGAATCATTCACACTTTAGGGTTTTAATGCAAGTAATGGGAAGAGTGTAGGATTGCGGTTCACTCACAATTAGGGGGAAACGAGGTTTTTTATTTTTATTTTTTATAAATGAGTGTCACCTCATGATCAACGAACATACCAGTCATTATGTTATTACATATGCCGAGGATTTCACGTACAGTAACGGTTTTCGAATTGGTTTTGACGCTGCAACCACGATCAACAGATGCCGAAATCGAGGGTGGCGGACGTGTTTGATTAGATCAGATCAGGTCATGATAGAATACGAGTTAGCTTTTGCTACACATGAGTGCATGTGGGTGTGGTCAAAAATCCATTTATGGACATGCCTGATGTGACGGCGATGGTGATTATTTGTCTCGACCGCTTGATGCGGTAAGTGGGAAAGGTCATTTCCTTTTCATCGCTGTCACAACTTGACCCCGTTGGCCCCACTCTCTCGATAAAAGAGGAGAAAAGGTCGGATTTAGGGGTATTTGACCATGAGAGTTCCCTCACGGTTCGCATTCCAAAAGATGCCATCACTTTACCTTTCGGGACAAACTATTGTGAGTTTCCTCATACGGTCGTGAGCTATCCCAAGCTCGTACCTCACATGACAGTGGAAGGTGTTGTGATTTGTATCCACATGCCTAACACACCTCAAAAGAGGAGGTCGAGTGTGAATATCGAATTCAAGAGTACCTTTACCATTGTAGCCCTCCCAATAGTTGTAACAACCCTAACTTCGGGTCACGGGGTTATTGTTGTGATCTCCCACGTGTGTCGCCGACCTATTTCTTTTTTAATTTTTGATTTAAGCACATGTGGAAGCATTACAACATCAACATCCGACCACAACACAACAAACAAGCACCCAAAGTAATACACAAAGCATACGGCTAATATATTACACCGATATATTTACAAGTCCTTCTGTAGGCCTCTCCTTTTTACATCATCCTTTTATATTTGCGTAGTCCAAGGGAATTCGGATCTCCTCTAGCGTAATTGCAACTCCCAAAATTGGTGTGAGGCTTCCGTGCCTACAAATTTGAAAAATAAGGAATGAGTCCAAGACTCAGTAAGTAAAAACCCTAATCCTCTACTAGAATGACATCTCATCATCAAATCTAGCATGTATAGTACTCGTATTACAATATTGATGGCAGATCAACAACAATATTACTACTTCACATTGACTACATATATGCATCCCTTTAGTGTAACTTCCATGCATACTTACCTTTGGTTCATCCATGAACACACCAAGTCACCTAGCAATAAACATAATGGCATGCATAAAAGATTTATTAACATGCATCATGGCTCAACTAAGGCATCCTGGCTTAAGTAAGGCATCCAACTTTAAGCTACGCATCCCAGCTCAACTAAGGCATCCCAACTCAACCAAGGCATTCCAAGGGCTAACTCACCCCAGACATCTTGGCTCAACCAGGGCATCTCATTCTCACGAATGAGGCATCGCTACGAACACTATATGACGATGGTCTTCTTCTTTTATTTAATGACCACATATCATGTGTCACACAAACCAGTTTATTATCTTCCATCTTAACCCACACATAAGCAAACCATACAAAATAGACCCATGACATATAAATGATTACTCATGGGTAAGCACACGACTAAACTCAATGGCGTAGCATATTGCCTAGTGAAGGGTTTTCTACTTACCTTCGATGAACCTTGATGAACTATATGTGATTGTACCAAGAGAGGGCCATCCGATGAGGCGGTGGTGGGCAAGGTTGAGAGAGGGTGAGAGGGCGACGCTGAGAGGGCATGATAGAAAAAGAGAAAGTAAGTGAGGTAGAAGTGAGGTGGTGTGTGTGGTAATGAGGGGAATGCCTCTATTTATAGGCAAACCTCTCATCATTACCCTTTCAAATGGACCAATAGGATTTCTTTGGGTGGCTAGCCTAGGTTGATAAGGTGGCAAGATTAAGGAGAAAGATGTGGCAAGCCTAATCCCTAATGCCACACTTGTTCCTTCTCTCATTGGGCCACCCAAGTCTTGTAATAATGAAATGAATACTTACTCTCCAAGTTTTAGGTTAGGTCATTATGGCCTATTCTTTTAGGGGATACCTAAGCTAGATGACTCACCTCTCTTATTAATTGCCTAGATTTCGTGCAATCATTACACTTGGATGTGTTCACATTATCTAAATTGCTCTCCAATTTTCTTCTCTTTAACACACTAAGCATTTAATACATTTTTATTTTCAAGCCAAGAAGACTCTAGATTGGCTTGCTCCTCAAGTTGGGTGTACAACCCCTCCCCCTCCAAGTTTGGGCATGTGGTTCTTCCATTCTAAAGTTAAAAACAGTTTTAAGTAACTTTTGAAATCACTGTCATTACCTTATCAAACAGGTTCAAAATTTATAAAAATTTAATATGTTATAGAGAAGACTTTAAGTAGCATTTTTCATAAAGGAAGTCAAGCTAAATTCATTTTGTGGAAAGAGCAGCAAATCACTAAACACAACCCAAAAATTCGTCCATCGAGCAGATTCAACGGTCGAAGAGAAAAGCCCATATCGAAATTTAAATCTTCACAAAACTATTTAAAATTTTTGTATGTTGTAGAAATGGATGTCCTTTAAAATTTTGCGAAGTAAGTATGTCCAAATTCAAAAGGAAAAATTTTACAAAAGATCAAGAAGGTAATCTGGTCACTGCTTTTACTCCATTGGACAGGTTCCAGTGGGTAAATGATCGGGCTTTCGTCCCAACCATGTCACCTCAAAAAAGCTCAAAATTTAAGTATGTTGTAGAGCAAAATATTTTGAACAACTTTCATATATCAAGTTTCTCCAAATTTGAACCACAAAAAGCTCTATGAAATTAGAAAATGGTGAAAGTCCAACAGTTTCAAAGAAAACTAGAAGTCAAAACCTGTAAAACCCTAGGTGGCAAGTCTAAAGAGGAGAGGTGGCACCCTACTTGGCTTTCAAGATCACTTGTCATCATTCTTTTAGGTCATGAGTCACCCTATTTCATTAATTACTTATGACACCTAAGCCTCCATACTCGTTACCCCCATTTAATGCATTTGACACTTATTCTTCAAGAAGATTGACCTATCTAACTTGGCCTCTATGTCTTCTTAATAGGATTATGACTCACACTCTCTTAATGTACAAAAATCCAAAGCTTCATGATTACTTTCCAAGGGCAAGACCACTAGTGTCCCACTTAGTCATCAAGCGTTAATTAACTACCTTCCAAGAGCATTAAATGCATCAAGGAAATATCTAAGTTTGAAGGCTATCTCATTAGGCAGGAGTTAATCAAGTCTAATCGCGATCAACTATCTTATTTGGCTCGAGGTTCATGCCTAAGCCATGATAGGATGAAGTAGGATGCAACCGGGCTTAATCGGTGAAACTAAGTTCAAGCTTCTCATTTACCATGTAAAAGGGGAGAAGTACACTATCAGTGCCATAACTTGTGTACGGCGCTTACTTTGGTACCAAAAGTTTCCGTCAAATCATTTAAGTGCCAAATCGGAGGAAAAACGATCACTTTGGTGCCACTGGCGACAGATTCCGGCCAAAATGATTACGTGACTTTTATATTTTAAAAAAAATCAAGAAGCCTTTTAAACGACATCGTTTTCTGTCTTCCTTAAGAAAACGATGTCATTTTGCCGTCCTACGTGGATGGCCTCACAAAAACGACATCGCACAACTCATTTGGGGATTTTTTTTTTTTATTTGGAGATTGAAATTAAGGTTTTTTGTCCGCCGTTGCTTGGCCACCGTCGCTCGGCCGCCGTCCCTTGACCTCCATCGTAGTTGCTTGCCACAACAAGACAAAAGAAAAAAAAATGAACAGAAAATCCCGAGGGAGAGGGAGGTGTCGATAGCGAGGGTAGAGGAGGGGATGGTGGGGCCATGGCCGCCACCGCCATTGCAGCTGGCTTTGCCGACGACCTCCACAACGTTCCAAATCTTTGCGGCTACCATTGGTCGATTGCTCGTGCTTCCGGAGATTCTTCGAGCTCGTGCTTCCTTTGTGCCCGGCGATATTCCTTAGGAAAAGGCACTGGTGGGGCCAAGATTCTGGGATTTGAAAGGTCAACAAGGTGATTGAAAATAGGGGAAAACTACTGGGGGAGGGCGGAGGCGAGTGCGTGGTTTCTTTTATGGAAAACTACTGGTGTTGTGCTAGTGCGTTGCTGGTGTTGCTAGTGCTGTTCTTCGGTGCTATTGGTGTTACTGGTGCTGTTCTTTGACGTTGCTGGTGTTGCTAGAGTTGTTCTTCGAGGAAGAAGACGACGCCTTCTCTCTCTCAATTTGGGGATTTAGGGTTTTGAATTTGGGGAAAAGACACAACGCGGCATCATTTTGTTGTTTAAATGCTTACTATACTCTCCAGTGAGCCACATTAGCTTAAAAAATTAATAAAAAAGTGCCACGTCGGATTTCCGACCAACCAGATCAGAGTTGGCACCAAAGTGAGCGTTTTTCAAACTTTTTGGCACTTAAGTGATTTGATAGAAACTTTTGGCACCAAAGTGAGCGTCGTACATAAGTTATGGCACTAATAATGTACTTCTCCCCATGTAAAAGGGCTCTAGGATGGGTCTAAGGGCCAGGCCTTAGGCCAGTCAACCGATCCTAGGGTTGGTCTTGTGGCCAGTCCAAGGTCTTGCACCACAATTCACGGCCCATAACTGCCCATTGGGTTGATTCATGACCTATTCCCGCCATTGGCATATTAGTCCTTAGCCTACTAGTTAGGATTAAAATAATAGTCGAAATCGAGGATGTTACAACTTTCCACCCTAAAAAAAAAAACTTCATCCTTGAAATTTAAATGCATACTTGGGGCTTAACTTCCCTTTCTTTCTAAGGTGCAATGCTCCTTTTCATGGGCAAAACTTTAAGAAAGACATGGTCGCCTACCTGAAACTTTAAAGGTTTCCTTCGCCTATCCGCATAACCTTTTTGCCTACTTTGGGCTATCCTAAGCCTTTCCCTAATTACCTACATGGCATTTGCCGTAAGTTAGATTGACTCTGGATTAGTGATCTTCTTTTCCCCGACCTCGTTTCAACATATTGAATTTCTACAAACTCGACCATATAATGTCTCAAATGAAGTCATGCTAATGCTCTGCTAGAAACTACTATCATAGGTGAACGTGATGAGATGTGGATGCTCATCCCCACTTCTCCTTTACCGACCATACCGACGAGATAGGATCACCAGCTCATAAGATAACTTTTTGATCACGAGATGCCCCGTTCATTGAACGGGGTGCTCCGGTTGAGCCAAGAAGCCCCTAAAAGTATGGGATGCCTAGCTTGATGGCTGGATGCCCTAGTTGAGCCAAGAAGCCCCTAAAAGTATGGGATGCCTATCTTGATGGTTAGATGCCCTGGTTAAGCCAAGAAGCCCTTAAAAGTATGGGAAGCCCCTAAGAGTATGGGGTGCTTGGCTTGAGGCTGGATGCCCAGCTTGCGACTAGAAGCCCGTGAAAGTATGGGAAGAACCGTTTATATGATTAATGAACTTATTGAATATGTTACTATGTGATGTTGATAAGCTTGTTTAGTGAAATAGCTTAATTGATCTACTATCGACACTATTTGCGAGTGTTGTACTTGTTAGGCTTTAACGATAAGATGTTTTCCTAGTAGAGAACTAGGAATTTTACTTACCGAGTTTCCCCAAAATTCATCCCTAATATTTTAGTCTTATAGTCTTACGTCAATTTTGGGAGCTGCAGCCATGCTAGAAGAGATAGGATTTCCCTTAGCCTATGTGGAAAACTTGTATTTTGATGTAAAAACAAAAGAGGGCTCGTAGAGAAAGGGGCTTGTAAAAGTATTGTTATAATATAAATTAGCATGTTATGCTTGGTGTAGGTCCCAGTCTTCCGGCTGTTGTTTGTCCAGAGAGTTGTTTATTCATGTTTCTACATGTGCATGATAACAAGATAAAAAGAATCAGGATGGCAACGAGCCTAGGATGTCACGAAAATAACCCTTGTTACTCGTGACCATGGAGATGGAGTTGGGGTTGTGACAATGAGGTTAGCAACTAACCTGATTTTCCATGTGACTTTGACATGCAGGCGATCTTATACAAGACATGTTAGTTAAAGCACAACAACCATTTAACACGTTAGTTAAGCACATAAAAAAATCATGAAAAAATTTCAAGATGTGCATAAAAGGATTTGGAACAAATCTCATGAAGGCAAGGTTGTCCAAAACTCATCACAGAAGGCTAAACAAAAATAGAAAAGTCTCATTTCTAAGCAAAAACAGAACCAAAAATCCAATTGAAATATAGCAGAATCACTCATATTTGAAGATGTTTTTTGAGGGTCAAATGACGCTTGATTAGGACATGCGGCCTATCGTTTCGAAGCTTGGGATATCTATTATCTAATTCTAGGGGGACTCAAGTTGAAACGAGGTCATTTTGGATCTCATTTTGGTCAAAATAGTAAGTCAGTCGTAAGGCTACGAAATTGTAGATCTAAGACTAATCAAGCACAATCATCCACACTCATTCAATTGATCACATTCAAATTTCAGCAAAATCATCTATGAGCATATACCACTAATATTGAACTTTAGCCTTGGCCAGCTAATCCGACCGTCCTTCACGGGGTTTGGGACGGAGAAATTACATTCGTTGTGATTTTCATCGATTTTGATAGAAGTCAATCAAAGTTTTCACCAAAACTTCAATCAAATCTCCACAAATTGCCAAGGACTAGATTTGGAATGCAAGGGATAGCTTCAAAAGGTGGCTGAATAGCTTACAGCAAGGGAAAACAGAGCCGGTCCAAAACTGGACTAGTTTGGACATCGCCGGAGGAGATCGGACTCGGATGGATGGATTTGGCTCTTACTAGAGCTTGATCTTGCTCCAACCACCACTGGTAGCGAAGGACAAAGAGGTTGGACAGTGGTGTAGGGCTAAAGAATGCCAGCGGGGGCTAAAACTGGTGGCGAAAGTTCACCGGAGAGAGATCCAATTGAATCGAATTAGAGAGAGGGAGAGATATGGTTTTGGCGGGAGAATTGAGAGAGAGAGAGAGAGAGAGAGAGAGAGAGAGAGAGAGAGAGAGAGAGAGTGTGTGTGTGTGTGTGTGTGTGTGTGTGTGTGTCATGCCTCGATCTTCCGAGCGCATGCCCATCCCTCTGCGATTGATTAAAAGCGACATCCTATGACGCATCGCCAACCCATTCCTTTTAATACGCATGCGGAAGCAAATAAATAATCCCTAGACAACAACAAGATGTGATAGGAAAGTAGGGCCATAATTTTGAAAACCAACATCACACTTATATATAAATATCACAATCATTTATATACAATACAAACTATATATATATATATATATATATATCTATATAAGTTTTACAGAACAAGGGGGAAGGAATACACAGGACTACGGATCCTTGTCCTCCCCTCCATCATCTTCCACACTCCAACTGGAGCCTTCAGTAGAGATCACTAGGGACTTTGGTACTTCAAGATTCGAGTCTACCACATCTACGACCGAGCCTTGAGGAGGATTTGCAGTACCCTTCCCAAATGCCACCTCCAGTAAATATAGAGGTATCTTAGACTCCAGTATGGGATCCTCTCTCTGGCCATCGTGAGCCTGGTGATACCATGATCTATATCGGTGGGGCACCTTGTGGGTGAGACTCACATCGACCCAGACTATGGACTTTACCAACTCATAGGTACCAACTCATAGGTCCAGCCCTTAGGGCAACCATGCAACGGAATGTAAGACGTATGTTCTGTAACTTTCTTCGGTTGGCCAAAAAACTCAAGAACTGCCATTTAAGGATCTGAAATGTTATCACACAACAGGGTGAGATGATGTCTTAGCGAGTTCTACCCCCTAAGACCTAACTAGGAAGAAAATACGCCATAAGGGCTGCCTAAGCATAATCACGAGTCAGAGATCTTACCTTTGCCTCTGTTCCTTCCTGCAAGTTAGTACAATTGATATTTTCAATCAATCATTTCAACACATCAAGACAGATCGGGTCATCGATCAATCGACTCAGTCGATTACATGTCACTACGATCGCTTCTCGGTCAACCCACTCAATACTATCTATAAGGTCCTATCAAATCAGGAATGCTCACCCTAAGTTGAAGATAGATAATATAGCTGACGCTCACCCAAAGATGATAATAGAGTATATCGCTCACCCAAAGCTGATAATTTATTGCTCACCAGAAGCTGACCAAAGATTATATTGCTCACCTAAAGCTGATAAATTAATGCTCACTAGAAGCTGACCAAAGATTATATTGCTCACCCAAAGTTGATAAATTAATGCTCACCAAAAGCTGACCAAAGATTATATTGTTCACCCAAGGCCGATAAAATTAATGATCACCAGAAGCTGACCAAATCACCATTTTTATCATACCCGATAAAAATTATCGTGTGTGGGTACACGATAGGCCTTAGCCAGAATACAATACTTTCACTTTTGAACATCCCACTAGATTCAACAATTCCAAAACATATTTTTGGCGCTTTAGACCGACACCCGGTAATTTTCCAATTAATTACCAAAATTATCAATTTCTGAGATAATTACCCACAATCACAAATCACATTCAATTTGCACAAAATAATAGCCAATTAAATAAACGAATCACACCATTGAAATCAGCACGAAATTCTGGTCACTGGCCATCCCAGTCTAATTTTCGGAAAATAATTAATTAATTAAATAATTACGAAAAATAATTAATAAATGCCAGTAAATAGAACTTAGGCTCGTAAAGCCTAATTAAAAGCCAAGATGGGCTCGAAAATTTTTCGAACCACTCTAGATAAATACTAGAGCTTGCTTAGGCTTTAATTACACTACTCTAACCACCTAACATGCAATAACAATTAATTAAATGGCTAATCTAATCTAACTATCTAGTTAATCCATACTTAGTCTAAACTAAGGAACCCTTAAATGTCATTAACTTACTAAGTAGGGATTGATGAGTTAAACTCACTTGATTAAAGATCCACCCAGATCAAAATGACGGGGACGCGGCGGGGGTTGAGACACTCCAAAGCAAGACTGCCAAACGGGGTTGGGAAAGCCTTGAAGACGGGTTGAATAGTGCTGGTGACACCCACTAGTTCGGCTTCGACCGGCTGCTAAAAAGGCTGGCCGTTGTTCGGATTGAGGCCGAAACGGGCATGCGAAGGTTGCAGCAGCTCTGGCGGGGCTTCACAGTGGCAGGCGGGCAGTTCGGTGACTCCAGTGATCGCGAAGGTACTGCGACTGAATCCAGGGATGTCTTGGGATCACAGTGGAGGCGGGATGGTGGCCTAGGACGACGATGGCTTGCAGCAAGCAAGCGAGACGTGAGTGGGGCGCGGGGATGCGCAACGGTGAACGGTGGCGATGCGGTGGATGGACGGGCCGCCGGCTCGATCTTCGGGGTTGCTTGAAGCTTTGAATGGCAAAGGAAAGGCGGAGGAGGGATCGACTGTGGAAGGAGAGAGGAAGGAGGGGACCAGCTAGGCTTGTAGGGGCCACCAATGGCCTCATCCTCATCTCCTTGTCCCCCATGCTTGGCCCACCACACTAGCTGGCCTGCACAGCCCAATTCCAAACCAAAAAGCCCATTCTAGAAGGCTTGAGGAGGTCCAATTGTTGGGTCCATGGGGGTGCTATGAATTTTGAATGAATTTCCCCCAAATTGGACTTCATTCCTTCTTGAATCAACTCGATTTGATCTCAATAAATTCAACCATTGAGCTCACGATCAAATTGGTATTTTTCCTCACCATTAGATCCTACTTGCTTCCCAATTTTGCAATAAAAAAATGGCCATATGATTTTCCGAGACAAAAAGGGCCCTAGCTTGACTTTTTCACCAAAAATCCCGGTTTGCAGAAAAATCTTCGGAGATTGAGTCAACGTTTCTAAAATGACTTGTGACATGACAAAACTTTCAATTTTTGAAGTCGGATTCAAATTTGCGATTAATTTCGATCGGCGTGATTTTAGCGTGACCTAGGCTACCGGGTAGCTTTTCAGAAATTTTTAGTGCAAATGACCCATGGTTGATTTTCATCGAACCACAATGAACCTCTTCAGCACATTAGTGGTTCTCAATTGTCGTGAAAATCTCGAGGATTCAAATATGGGCATAAAATACCAAAATGATAGAAAAATTAATCTACTGTCGATCGACAAGAATTTTATAATTTAGTGGAATCACCCATGTTTAACCACACATCTCGTCGAATCGACCTATCTACGATTTTTAATCAATCTCATTGTGCTGAAATGATCTTTGAAGATGAGCACGGTCGAGTAGTCAATTCTTGGTCGAATCCTCAAGTCTATTGCAATAAAATCTCTTAATGACTTCCCCAGATAGTCTAGTTATCTCACGAGTGATCGGCTCTGAGAATAATACTATAAGCACGTCGATGAAAGGCCCGATTAATTTAATGGAAAACAAAATTGAAAATTTCAGGATGTCGTAGAGAGAGAGAGAGAGAGAGAGAGAGAGAGAGAGAGAGAGAGAGAGAGATACTAAAGAGAGAGAGAATTTTGATGCAGAAATGAGCCCCTTTTGAAATGGAGGGAAAATTTCACTTATATACTCCCAAAATTAAGCGATTTTGTCGGTTCGATCCAACGGTCAAAAATCGATTTTGAAGACTCCATCATGATCTTAAGGTGGTGGGTAATTGATCTAGTGGGTTTGATTTGCAAAAGCTAAACCAAAGCGATAATTGCGTCCAAATGTCCGATTAGGGGTTAATTTGCAATTTGATGAAATTCGAGGATCAATCTATAAAATTTTGGGAAATTGAAGGTGTAGAAATGAAATTGGCATTAAGAGGATTTTAGAATTGGTCTCCAAAGGTTAGGAGCTGGCTAGTCTCGCCGTCGGCCGATCAAATTGATCGACTAGTTCGGTCCATTTTGACCAGTTTTCGACTAGTTTGGTCTGGTTCCGTTGTTTTGTTCACTTGGGACTCCTGTGGATCTAAAACTTATGCAATTTTGTCCCTAAATGACCAAATTGAAAATGAAATTTATCCTTTTTAAGATGACACTGGCCAATTAACATACAATTAAGCTAATCAAATCTTATGAACGTGATCTAGGGGTCTTTTATTATCATAATTGAATGATTATCGTGAAAAATAATTAGTCGAAACCATGGGTGTTTTGAATTGGGCCTAAATGGCTAAAATGGTAAAATTTGCAATTGAATATGCAAAATTGCAAGTGAACTAAAATTGAACTCAATTGGTGTCACAATTACCCTATCTAATGAGCTACCCATATATAAGATCACTTATCATATTCAAATTGACCTTGAATTGAAGTGCTCGAACTTTGGTAAAAAATGGATTTGAGCCTAATATTAAAATTGGATCTAGATTCATGAAATTAAACCATAGCCATGAGGGTTAACTCGAACTTTTCGATTGAAGCTTAATTACTTGATTTTCTAATGCCTGGGAGGATAAAATTCTTTAAATCAATAAGTTCTGGTGTGAATTTCACAAAATCAATTTTGAATTTGGACTTATCTTAAGAAAAGGAGTGAGAAACAATTGTTCATTCACAAGTTATGAATGATCAATTTTCATCCCCTAATTAGGGCTCAAAATGACAATTCGTATTTTGACTTGATAAATTACGAAATTGAATGCACAAGCAAATTTTAGATAGTCCCTAAACCAAATGTCAAAGAAGGAACTACTCCTAATAGTTTCATTTTTTGTCGATTTAGAACCTAAAACTGAAAAAAATCAAAAATTAAGGTTCTTAATTGAATTTTGTGAAGTTTTCGATACAAACATTAAATTGGCATTAAAAGAAATACATTTGTATATTTTTTTTATTTTTTTCATTTTTTTGGTTAAAGGTTTGACTAAAAAGTCAACCATTTAGTTGACTTTTCCTAAAATGTCGATTTTTTGGTCAAATCTTTGAATTTTCAAGAAATTGATTTGACAATAGTGAAATTAAAGTTAAATGGAATCTTTTTGGGTAAAAAGTCAATTTTTGACCGGGGGTTGACTTTAATCAACCCGAAGTCAACCATTTGACTTTTCGTGTTTTTTTTTAAAATGAGCTAGAAATTGCTTGAAAATGACAATGTAAAAAAAAAAATGAAAAATGACACTTTTTGGTTGAGAGATGGGATTTTGTCATGGTTAGAAACCCAAACCTCGACTTTTACCTTTTAATGACATGTCAACTAAAAATCAGGTGTCAATAGTAAGTGGGAAAGGAGAGGAGAGAGAGTGTATATTTTTTGGTTTTTGATATGAAGATTTGCACAAATGAGCCATTCTCCAAAATTTGGAGGGAAAATCTATTTATATTAGTCCCAAATCAGTCGATTTCAGTTGTCAGTTCAATCCAACGGTAAAAAATTGATCCAATGGCCAAATTAGTTTTTAAATGGTTAATCATCATTAAGAGGTGTCGGCCATCCGATCAGATGGGTCTAATTTGTAAAAAATTGAGTTTAAAATAAGAATTGTGCTTAACGGCCTAATTAGTGGTCAAATTGAAAATTCATGAAATTCGCGGGTCAATCTACAAAATTGTGAGAAAGTGAGGGCATAGGAGTGAAATTGACATGGCAAGGATCCTGGAACTAGTCGTTGGAGGTCCAAAATCGGTTGGCAAGTGGCTGAATCGACTGGCCCCGCCAATGGCCAATCGAACTAGCAAGGCCAGTTCATGCTAGTTTGATCAATTCTTGAGTAATTATGGTTGGTTCTTGTTGGTTCACACTTTTGTGGCTCTTATGGGTTCAAAATTTATACAATTTGGTCCCTCAATGACCAAATTGAAGAGAAAACTTGTACTATTTAAGAAGAAATTGTTTGATTTCAATTCAATTAAGACAATTAAATTCTATAAATGTAATCTATGGACCCTCTATTGAATTAATTGAGTGATTATTGCAAAAAACAACAGGCCAAAACCAGGGGTATATGACCTCTAGCCTTCATGGCTAAAATGAGTAATTTTGCAATTCCTTAGCTAAAATTGCAAGTTAATTAAAATTGAATTTAATTAATATTGTAATAAATCTATTTAACTAATTACCCATGTGTATAATCACCTAATGTATCCAAATTGCCTTTGAATTGATGTGCCAAAACTTAGGCAGAAAAGGAATCAAGGTCTAATATTACAATTGGTTCTGCATTCATGCAATTGAACCATAGTCTTGAATGGGTCAATCTAAATTTCTTCGATGGAAGCTTAATGGCTCGATTTTCATACAATCAAGAGAGTGAAATCCCTCAAATTCAGAAATTCTCATGTGAAGTTCTCACAATTGGCTCCAAATTTGGACTTATCTTATGAAAAACAATTGTTCGTTCGTAAATCATAAATAATTGATTTTGACTCCCTAATTAGAGCTTAAAATAACAATTCACCTTTCGGTGTGGTAATTCGCAAAATTGAATGGACGAGAGGACTTAGAATAGTTCCTAGACCAAATGTCATAATTAGGAACTATACCAAATTATGACTAAAACAAAAGTAATTTTATTTTTGGTCAATTTAAAACCTAAATTTGGAAAATAAGGTTTTTAATCGAATTTTATGAAATTTCGGCACACGAGTCAAATTGACACTAAAAATAAATGTTTTGAGGACTTTTTATTTTTCCAATTTTTTGGGTCAAAGGTTTGACTTAGTTGATTTTTCCAAAAGTTGATTTTTGGTTAAATCTTTGAATTTTTTTGAAAAATTAACTTAAGAAAAGTGAAATTAAAGTTAAATGGTATTTTTGGATAAAAAGTCAATTTTTGACCTGGAGTCAACTTTTGGTCAAATGGTTAGTCAAAAAATCAACCTGAAAGTCAACTGTTTGACTTTACAGGTTTTTCTTGAAAATACATAAGAAAATGTTTAAAAGCCACAGTGCAAAAGAAATAAATGAAAAACGACATTGTTTAGTTGAGAAACGGACTCCATCACAATCAGAAATTCAAATCATGATTTTTTTTACCTTTTTGATGTGTTAACTAAAAATCGGGTATCAACAATGACAATTTTATGGAATGCAAACTGTGAGGGAGATCTTGTGGTCAAGTATCTCTAAACCCGACCTTTTCTCTCTCACTCACCGAGGTCGAGGCGGAGGCGAGGCTTATTGTGCGACAATAACTGAAAATATATGTTGCACGTGCTCTGTGAGGTCTAATGTGGTAGTAGGGTTGAGCTATGATTTTGTGGGATCCATGTAATGGAAGAATTTGTGAACTAGAAACTGTTTTTCCATAACCGTGAATACTAGACTCTTCTGGTTTGTCAATTTTGTACAGCTTATTATGTTGCAATCTAGGTAAAACTTCCTGCATGAAAGTTGTGCTAAATAGCTTGAACTATAACATATACTTAATTCAGTTTTTTCTGGGTTTATATGTTTAGTACAAAGGCATGGTTGTTCTGTTATATTAATCTGCCAGAGTAGTTAAAGTGATGACTCCAATATGTTGGATTTTTATAAAATTTTTGGGACTAAATCTGGCCTTGCTTCCTTCATGAAAGTTCTAGGACACATCTTCATGCATAACATATTAAAATTTCATAGTAAATGGTGAAATTTTAGGTACTGGAACGTGTTCCTCTTGGTGCGCGTTGATTCTAGAAAATAGACTAGTCCATGAATCTGAATCGTTGATTTACTGCTCTTTGCACAGAAAGATTCAGGCTTAGTGCCTTTCATGAAAAATATTTGTTAAGATATTCTTTATAACTTATTACGATTTTAGAATTTTTCGAGTTTATTTAAATGATTTTGGCTTTGATTCCTTTGACTACGCAAATTTGTTCGTTTGTCTTTAGTCGGAATTGTGTTAAATTCCTTAGGTAGATGATGGAATCTTGTTTGGTGACCTACTGAGGATAGTAACAGCATTTGATAGACTTTCAAATGGTGTATTTTGATTGTCATGTGGTACCATTTACTTGTGGAAATTGAGCTAAAACATAAGAGGACAAAATTTAGAACTTTGGGTTATATGTGGTTGAGTGTGCCATGGAGGCAGTGCATTGCGAGTGGTGACATAGTCCCCATCCTAGTGTCACGTGTGTTGAATAGATTGCATTTTATATTGTGTGAATGCTATGTCACTACATGAGTGTGCTATGCTTGCAATGCATAAGATGGATTGGCATATTGATGCCCAAGGCCGATGGACCTTGGATGCTTGACGATGGGCCGAAGTGGATGTCAAAGGTGAATGCCTTCGCTAACAATCAAGATGCCCCGATTGTAGTAGAGATGCCTGAGCTGGTGACGAACCTTGGAAGTCTTGATGATCAACTCAAGAGCCCAACAATGACCTAGAATGGATGCTAGAGGCGAATGCCTTGGCTAACAACCAAGATGCCTCGAAGTAGGGATACCTACAATATGGGAACCGTGGATACCCAGTTAATGAGTCAGAGGTCACTGCTAGAGCTGCCTACATGAAGTGGTAGAGTAGTAAAATGGGGATGGACCCTAGTGATATTGTGCATGATAAATGTTAAGTATGATGCACCCATGGCATAGTAATGTGACCCATGTGATTGAATATGATGCGTGTCACATTAAATGCTTGCCAACACTACTCATGTGACTGGAAATGGTCTAAGGTATGTCGTGTGCTCAAACTTATGTGCTTGCTTGCTTGGATATTAGTTGTGTCCCAAGAATCAAAAGTCAAATAGATCCAGTGGTTTACGAGATTACTGTTTCTTATACTGAGCATTAGCGCACTCCTCTTGTTACTTTTTCAAATTGACTGCTATGCTGCTGATCCCTGCTTGCCCCATCTCTCTGTATGGAGCATCCGTTGTGTTAGAAGGCGAGCACTACGAGTTCACGGACCTGGACTTTCCGAGCACCATTTTTATTCGATACTCAGCTATTTTACTAGTGGTCATGGGACAGCCTGATATGATTTCCTTACCATTTTATCACTATTTTTGTGCTGGCGGATCGTCACCTGATAGGACCAATCTGTTCTGTGATGCTCCTGGTGCAAGTGTGGTGGTGGGAGTGACGTGGAGAATTAGGAGCTGGTGTGGGACGGAGCATGGAGGACGAGTCATGCTTACATTTTGACATGATCGTAACTTTTTTGGGTATTGGATCGTGTAGTCGGGTCGGAGGGATGGATGGATGGTAGTGAGGAGTTAGTAGGGTTTAGGGAGACGAGCATCTTTTTTATACCTCCCAATTGTGTCTTACCTTTTGATGTATAATCTGCCACCCAATGTAAATATAAGCATGGTAAATAATGAAAGCATGATTCCCTTCACTATTGATGTTTTTAGCGGCGCTTGTATAATTCATGTTATAAACGCTAATCTTTAGGAAAGACTTCTGCTCTCGTGATAACTTAAAGTAAATAAAGAACAAGGATTAGTAAGTGTCGGATTAGGACGTCACAACACGTTATTTCCAATCCATCTCAGGTTTTAGATCTTCCTCTAGACTTATTCTTACCATCAAATTTGTATTTGGATCATCTACTATTTCTTGCTCTTACAAAAAGAGCTTCATTCGTTGCACTATTGGTATGTTCTCCTTATCTCTCAAATAATAGAGTAGTTACATTGCCCTCAAAGGATAGCACACTAACACTAGTGCCAATAGAAACAATTATATGCTCCCAGAATTCGGCATCAAACATCGCAAGGTACATGCTTTATCTTCCTTAATCATATTAATATCAAGTAAGTTGCCACAAATAGTAGTAAACTAATTTAAGTGTGCAAAAAAGGAATTACCTTCACTCATCCAAAAGTTGTACAGTCACTTCTATAGAAATGGTCTACTCATGCGCGACTTACTATGATAAAGGCTTCTTAGCTTTGTCCAGAAATCCTTCGCTGCCTTCTCAAAAGTCATGTTCTCCGAGACATTATTAGCAAGACATAGTTAGATTAGGCTTTCTCTCTGAGATAGTGCCCAGATCATTACGCCTTTCGTGCGAGTCAAAACTTACTCGACAAGGAATTTCGCTACCACTACCAATTAAAAAAAATAATATAATGATATAAAAATCCGAAACCTAAATAGGGGAACATGCACACTTGAGAGCGCAGTACATTTTCGTGCCTTTCAATCGCTATTAGTCCACACCTTCAATTTAGTGAACATAGACTCCTCTGTCTCCTTGGAATTCTCCTCAAATTTATCATCTTCAATCTGCCACAAATCTCTACCGAGCAAGGCCTTCATCTTCAATTTCTATAATTCAAAATCTTTTCCTCCAAACTTCTCTACTTCAATCTGTGATTGACCAGCCAACATCTTTCCCAAGATTTGATTTTTCCCCCTAGATCTCTCTTCACCAAGAAACCCTAACCTTAAACCTTTGATACAAAATGTTAGGATTTAGTGCACAAAAACAATTACATAGAATGTAAAAGTGAGAAAGAAGAATTGAGACACAAAGTTTATCTTGGTTCATCCTTTAAATTAGGACTACATCAAGCAAAGAATTCTACTATAATTAACACTTCTCACCTCTCTATTACAACCCTCAATTACAAAAGAAAGATTATATATGCCCACTAATTATTTATGGGCCCAAACCAAATTACCAATAATATATAGGTTCAAACTAAAAAACCCTCTAACGGTTTAGGGGTGCTACATTCATGGCTTCTATTGTTGACATTTGATTTTTAGTTGATGCATTAGTAAATGGTCAAAAAATCGAGATTTGGGTTTATGATCGCGACAGAGCTCCATTTCTTGGCCAAAAAGTGTTGTCTTTCATTTCTTTCTTTTGCATTGTTGTTTTTAAGCAATTTCTAGTTCATTTTCAAGAAAAACCCGAAAAGTCAAATGGTTGACTTTCGGATTGACTTTTTGGTCAACTATTTGACTAAAAGTGAACCCTAGGTCAAAAATTGATTTTTTACTCAAAAATATGCCATTTAGCCTTATTTTCACTTTTGTCAAATCAATTTCTCAAAAATTCAAAAATTGACCAAAAAAATCAATATTTTAGGAAAAGTTAACTAAATGGTTGACTTAAAGTCAAATCTTTGACCAAAAAATTGAAAATAAAAAATGCACAAATATATTTCTTTTTATGTCAATTTGACTTTTGTGTTGAAAATTTCACAAAATCCGATTAAGAACCTTGGTTTCTGAATTTTTCAGTTTTAGGTTATAAATCGACCAAAAATAAAATTAATTTTATTCTAGTCATAATTATGTGTAGTTCCGTCTTTGGCATTTGGTTTAGAGACTATTTGAAATATGCTTGTGCATCCAATTTAGTGATTTATAGTGTCAAAATGCAAATTTCCGTTTTGAGCCCTAATTACGGGACCAAAATCAATCATTCATGGCTTGCGAACGAACGATTATTTCTCACTCATTTTCTTAAGATATGTCCAAATCCAAAATCAATTTTGGAAAATTCACACCAGAATTTATCAATTTAAAGGATTTTATCCTCTAAAGCATAAGAAAGTCAAGCAATTAAGCTTCAATCATCAAAATTTGAATTGACCCATTCATGGCTATGGTTTAATTTTATAAATCTAGGTCCAATTTTAATATAGGCTTAGATCCATTTTTAACCTAAGCTCGAGCGCTTCAATTAAGGTTAATTTGAATGCAATAAGTGATCTTGCAAATGGGTAGTTCATTAGATTGGGCAATTATGACACTAGTTGAATTAAAATTTAGGTAATTTCTAAGTTTGCCCATTGAATTGCAAATTTGACCATTTTAGCCCTTTAGACCCAATTCAATACACCCATGGTTTTGACTCGTTATTTTTCATGATAATCATTCAATTAGATCAATAGGAGACCCCTTGTCACGCCCCAATCCTCCGAGTTGCGTGCCTATCCCTCCTTGGTCGATTAAAAGCAATGTCCTAGGACGTATCGCCGACTCATTCGTTTTAATGTATATGCGGAAGCAAATTAATAATCCCCAGATAACAACAAGATGTAATAGAAAGGTAGGGCCATAAATCACAACCAAAATAAGCCTTTTTTTTTTTTATAAACAAACAGGTTTATATACAATGCCAGGTTGATTACAAAAATATCAGCTTAACTAAAAGGGAATTGTCCTACCCTTTAGTCAGACATGTTTGCCGATTGTTGGATCTTCACCTTACCCAACTCCAAGGCTTCAGGTCCTTCATGACTGCCATCTAGGGACTTGAAAATGTTATCCCACAACGGGGTGAGACAACGTCTCAGCGAGTTTTACCCCTTAAGACCTGATTAGGAAGAAAATATGCCTTAAGGCTGTCTAAGCACAAACATAGGTCGGAGGTCTTACCTTTGCCTCAGCCCCTTCCTACACGTCAGTCTATCTCATAGATACACAAATCACATCAACCAATCAATTCAATCAATCGGATCGAACTATCGATCAATCGACTCAGTCAATTACATGTCATTACGACTTTCTCTCGGTCGGCCCAATCAATACTATCTATAAAGTCCGACCACCTTGCAGATAGCTTACTCTAAGCTGAAAATAGATAGTAGTTTGCCTCATAGGCTAAAAAAGAAAATAGTATACTGCCCTCTCTCTCTAAGATGACCTATTGAGCCATCGAGCTGAAATAGTATACTAACAATGCTCATTAAAGCTGTGTGAACCTTACTTTGCTCATCGAAGCTGTGCGGACCTTAATTTGCTCACCGAAGCTATGTGAATCTTAGTGCTCACCGAAGCTGTGCGATACTTAGGGTATGCTGTCACTTTAAGCTGAGCATCAAGCCCGCAGGCGGATAAAGCATACCATTCTAATCAACTAATGATTTCTCAACTTTTATAATATCTGATAAAAATATTCATGTGTGGGTACACGGTCGGTCTTAGCCAAAATATAAATTTTCTCACTTTTGAACATCCCACCAGTTTCAACAGTCCAAAAATAGATTTTTGGTGCTATAGACCGATGCTCGGTAATTTTCCAATTGATTACCAAAATTAAATAAACTTAGGAATAAATTCCAAAAATGTAAATCATACAAAATCTACATGAATTAAAACTCAATTAAATAAATAGATATACTACTACGATCAGCATAAAATTATGGTCTAATTTTCAAAAAATAAATAAATAAATAATTATGGAAAATAATAAATAAATGCTAATAAATAGAACTTAGGCCTGTAAAACCTAATTGGAAGCCAAGACGGGTCTAGAAAATTTCTAAACTACTCTAGTTAAATACTAAAACTTGTCTAGGCTCTAATTACACTACTCTTACGACTTAACATGTAATAACAATTAATTAAATTGCTAATCTAATCTAACTATCCACCTAAACCATGCTTAGTCTAAACTAATCAACCCTTAAGCGTCATTGATTTACTAAGAAGGGATTAGTGAGTTAAATTTACTTGATTAATGATTTGGTTGGATCGAAATGACGAGGACGTAGAGGAGGATGACAAACTCCAAAGTGGGCTTGCCAACTAGGGTTGGGAACGGTCCGAAAACGGGCCCAACAGCTGCTAGAGACCCACACGGTTCTGCTTTTGCTTGGTGTTGGTTGGGGCCAAGAAAGGTGGATTGGTGGTTGCTGCTTGCTCGGAATCGGTGAGGGAAGGTCGGTGGAGGCTTGGACGGGTGGAGGCGGCACTTCATGGTAGCGAATGGGCTCTGATGGTCGCCTGAGCTGGCTTGGCAAGCTGCTGGGCACACAAGCTAGGTAGGATGGTTACCAAGGATGGCGTAGACACACGCGCGGACAGGCGAGCACGCAGGAGGCCACAACGGCAATTCGACGGCGGCTCCGGCTTTAGACAGTGGTGAGGCGGCTTGGGGCTAATCTCCTCTACTCTCTGAAATTTTTTTGAAGCTTGGAGAGGCTAA
Source organism: Eucalyptus virginea (assembly GCA_014182375.1). NCBI lineage: Eukaryota > Viridiplantae > Streptophyta > Magnoliopsida > Myrtales > Myrtaceae > Eucalyptus > Eucalyptus virginea. The sequence goes on from CM024516.1 coordinate 26,459,922, forward strand.
GGAAAGGGGCTGCTTGACTAGATAGGGAAGGAAGAAGAGGGGGACCGGTTTGGATGAGGGGGGGACCACCTTGGTCCCATTGACTAGTCTCCTTTGCTTAGTTGGTACCCACAGCCATTTTTCCAGACCATACTACCCCTTCTAGAAGTTTGAGGAGGTCCAAATGTTGTGGGTGGTAAGGGCACACGAATTTGGCTTGGTCTTGCTTCAATTGGACACCAAATGCTTCTTGAATCAACACCAATTGGCCCTAAAAAATTCAACCATCACAACAACAATCAAATTGACATTTTTCTTCACCAATTGAGCCACTTACTTCTCAATTTCACGATAAAAAACAGTCCCTGGCCTTTTTGGACAAAACGACCCTACCTCGATTTTTTCCGCCAAAAACTCGTTTTGCAGAAAAATCTTCGGAGATTGAGTTGACGTTCCTAAAATGACTTGTGACATGGCAGAACTTTCAATTTTACTCTAGCACATTTTTAGCATGACATAGGCTACTGGATATCTTTCAAAAAATTTTAGTGCAAATGATCCGTGGTCGATTTTCTTTGAGCCACAATGAACCTATTCGACACATTGGTGACTCTCGATTATCGTGAAAATCTCGAGGATTTAAAAATAGATACAGGGTACCAAAACGACAGAAAAATCAATCTAGTGTTGAATGATGAGAATTTTGAAATTTAGTGGAATCACCCATGTTTAATCATACATCTTAGTCGAACCCACTTATCTCTGATTTCTAATCGATCTTACTGTGCCGAAATGATTCCTGTAGATGAGCACGGTCGAGAAGTCGAATCCTAATCGAATCCTCAAGTCTATTGCATTAAAATCTCTTAATGGCTTCCCTAGATAGTCTAGTTATCTCATGAGTGATTAGCTCTGAGAATAGCATTATAGTGCATGTCGATGAAGGGCCCTATTTAATTTAATTGAAAACAGCATTGAAAATTTAGGATGTCACAACTTTTCTCATTTTATAAAAATTTCGTCTTCGAAATTTAAACCATTACAATACTAAAGCAAAAAGATGAGGGTACAATTATCTCATCGACTTTTCACTCTCCCAGGTTGCTCATTCAGTGCCGTGGTATTGCCAGATCACTTTGACCAACGGAATGGTCTTCGTACGCAGAATTTGTTCCTTTCGATCCACGATTTGAACCAGGCTTTCAACGTACGACACACGGTTGTCCACATCCAATTCCTCAAAATTAAGCATGTGGGTCAGGTCAGGCTCGTACTTCCTCAACATCGACATGTGAAAGATGTTGTGCACTTGTGCCAATCTTGGCGGCAACGCAAGATGATACACTAGGGTCCCAATTATTTCAAGAATTTCAAATGGACCTACGTATCTCGGACTTAGTTTTCCTTTCTTGCCAAAGCGCGAAGTTCTCCTCATTGGCGACACCTTCAGAAAAACGTGATCACCAACTTGGAATTCCTAAAACCTCCAGCACTTATCTACGTAACTCTTTTGACGACTCTGAGTGGTCTTTAGTCTACCTCTGATAACTGCAATTGCCTCCATTGACTGCTGAACCAACTTTGGGCCTGTAATATTTCTTTCCCCGACTTCATCCCAACAAACTGGTATTCTGCACGCTTTGCTATACAATGCTTCGAAAGAAGCCATTTGAATGCTCTGCTGATAACTGTTGTTGTAGGCAAATTCAACAAGATGAAATTGTTCCTCCTAGCTTCCCTTGAAATCTAGTATGCAAGCTCGCAACATGTTCATGAGGGTTTGCATTGTCCTTTTAGAATGGCCATCCGTCTGAGGATGATATGCCATACTATACTACAGCTTCGTACCTAAAGCACTTTGCAAGCTTTTCCAAAAAGCAACTGTGAATCTCAAGTCTTGATTTGAGGTAATCGTAACTAGCACTCCATGCAGACGAACTATCTGACACACGTATAGATCTACGTGCCTATCCAAACTGAGATCCTTTCGTACCGCAATGAAGTGAGCCGACTTTGTCAATCTGTCGACCACTACCCAAATGGAATCATTTTCTCTCTGACTCCTCAGTAAACGGGTTACGAAATCCATCATAATATGCTCCCACTTCCACTCTAGGATCTCGAGAGGTTGTAGAAGTCCTCCCGGCTTGCAATGTTGTGCTTTAACCTACTGACATGTCAAACACTTGGCGACATGCTTGGTGATGTCTGCCTTCATATCAAACCACCAATAGTGTTGATGCAGATTCTGATATATCTTGGTACTACCAGAAAGAATGTTGTAATTGCTACGATGTACTTCTGACAAGATATCCTTTTTAAGCTTCACATCGTCAGGTACAACTAATCATCCTCGGAACTTTAGTGTTCCGTCCTTAGAAATCTGAAAGTCAGCCTTCCTTTGATTGGTATGTTCTTGCAAAATCTTATGCACGTCTGAGTTTGTCGGATGAAGTAGCTTGATCCTGATCTGAACATTCGGCTCAATTCTAAGGGTGGCCATAAGATTTGAAAGGTGGCCTACCTCAAACTTGAACATCGAATCTCTAACTCTCTCAATTAAATTCCAGTCCTTAATCAGCAGATGCGTGACTGATGACTTTTGACTCAAAGCGCCGGTGACCTTATTCGCCTTTCCAGGGTGATATAGGATATCACAGCCGTAGTCCTTCAAAATTTCCATCCGTTGTCGCCGTCTCATATTCAACTCCTTATGAGAGAATAAATATTTGAGACTTTGATGGTCGGTGATGATCTAAAATCTTTCTCCGCACAAATAATGTCTCCAAATCTTTAAAGCAAAAATAATTGCTGCGAGCTCTAAGTCATGCATTGGATAATTTTGCTTATGAGGCCTCAACTGACGGGAGGCATATGTAACCACTCTACCATGTTGCATCAGCACGCAACCCAGTCATCTGAATGACACATTACTGTAGATCTCATATCCTCCTGGATCAAATGGAATGGTCAACATATGTATGGTAGTCAGCTTCTACTTAAGATATTGGAAATTACACTCGCACTTGTCTGTCCATATGAACTTCTCTTCTTTCTTCATGAGTCTAGTCAATGGTGATGCTAAAGCTGAAAACTCGGCCAGTTGATCACTACTTCAATCTTGGACGGGTCCACGGAGATCCCTTCGTCTGAAATCACGTGACCTAAGAAAGCAATACTAGTCAACCAAAACTCGCACTGGCTGAACTTGGCGTACAATTGATGAACTCTCAGAGTCTGTAGTACCAATCTCAGATGATTCTCATGCTCTTCATCACTCTTCGAATACACCAGGATATCATTAATGAACACGATCACAAATTGATCCAAATATTCTTTAAACACCCTATTCATCAAATCCATAAAGGCAGTTGGAGCATGTCAACCCAAACGGCATTACAGTGAACTCATAATGACCATACCGAGTAAGAAATGTTGACTTTGGAATGTCCTCATTCCTAATCCTTAGCTGATTATAACTTGTCCTCAAGTCGATTTCGGAGAAGAGCGACGCCCCTTGTAACTGATCAAACAAGTCATCAATTCTCGGGAGTGGATACTTGTTCTTGATTGTCACCTGATTGAGTTGGCGATAGTCAATGCACAAGCACAACGAACCATCTTTGTTCTTAATGAACATAACTAGTGCTCTCCAAGGTGATGCGTTGGGATGTATGAATCCCTTATCCAACAACTCCTGCATTTGCACCTTTAGTTCCTTCAATTTAGACAAAGCCATCCGGTAAGAAGCCTTAGAGATTGTCCTGGTCCTGGGTGCTAACTCAATCACGAACTTTACCTCTCTCTCTAGCGGCGGACCCGGTAGTTCTTTTGGAAATACATCTGCAAATTCTTGCACCACTGCAATATCTTCCATCTTCAGCTCCTCAACTGTTGTATCCACGATAGTTGCCAGGTAACTCTGACAACCCTCATCTAACAAACGGGTTGCTTCAAGCGATGAGATCAATGAAATTGAGGGTCTTCCTTGACTTCCAACAAACTCGAAACCTCCACCCTCTTAGCTCGTTACTTGGTGAGCCAATCCATGCCAATTATTAAATCAAAGTCATACATGGCTAGGACTAACAAGTCTATTTTTCCCTCTCGCTCACCAATTGCTAACTTGCAACCAGAACAACCAAATGCAGACAACACATTATCCTTTAATGGTGTAGATATGCTAACCACTAACTCCAGCAACTCAGGACTTAATCCTATCAACTTAACAAATTGCTTGGCAATAAAAGAATGAGTTGGTCCAGGGTCGAATAAAGCCTAAGCAGCATGGTTGTTCAGCAAAACCATACCTGTAATCACATCAGGCGCATCTTCAACCTGACCTCTCATGATGGCTTACACTATTCCCTGAGTTAGGGGTCTCATCTGTCCACCTTGCGGTGCGTTTTGTGGCGCGTAGCCTCTGATTTGACCTATCTGTGGTGGCAACGATAACTGTGGTTATCCTCTTAGTTGTTGAGGACAATCTCTAGCCAAGTGACCCTACTAGCTACATTCAAAACAAGCGCCCATTCTTCCAGGGCACGGGTTCGACCCATGTCGCCTTCCACAAAAGCGACACAATTCATTCCTACTTAGTACTGGCTTGTTAATTCCACCCTTCCTGTTGGGCGGAATTTGAAACCTTCCTCTAGTCATAGGCCTCTTCCCATGACGGATTGCATCCTTGTTTAAGTTAAACCTCGATCCAGATGAGGCGGCTTGCTCGTTCAAGCTTCTCTTTAATAGCTGGGCTTGACAGTAAACCTATCAATAGTTGTTCAAGTCAAATGGCACCAGCGATTGTTTTAGCTCTGGTCGAAGGCCATTCTTGAACCTTTGAGCTTTATCTTCAAGATCCTCGATCAACCTCGGAGCATATTGAGAAAGCTTCGTGAACTTGACCCCATATTGGTCAACAATCATTGTCCCTTGGCGAAGATGTTGGAACTCTTCCATTTTCTGTTCTCTAGTGCTCCTCGAGAAATACTGCTCATTGAACACCCTAAGGAAGGCATCCTACAGCGGAACTACTCCTTCCAGAAATAAGGTCTCTCTGGTGGCTCTCCACCGAGTGTTAGCGACAGGTGTGGTGGCGGCTGTGGCTTTAGTCACGGCAGTAACGGCAGCAGTAGTGGTAGCTTAAGCGGTGGCAACGGCAGCAGTAGTGGTAGCTTAAGCAACGGCTGCAACGGCGGCGGTAAAGGCGGCAGCTTGATTCTAGGACTGCTGCCCCATCATCTCTCTCATTGCATCCAGAGCTTGTGTGATCCCAACTGATCTTGGATCACCAGGGGCTGCAACCCTAGCATCAACAGGAGATGGTGCTACGCCACTAGCACTAGCCTGTGCTGGCGCTTTGCCTTGGCCTCCTCAGGTACCAATCCTCGTTAGCGTCCTACCCTCAGCTTCAGGCCTGATGATTCTCTTACTAGGAGTCATTTGCTCCTGATCGCTCATCTTGATGGTTCTTTATAGAAACTTGCTTCCAATTCCACACTAAATTAGAAGCTGCGCGATCCACACAAGCAATCAATTATACCAATTAGCTATCACAGACATGCACCAACATGAAATTAAAGGCCATTCCTACTAACTATCCCATGACCATCGCACCTTATCACTCCAATCACTAAACTCGCTTTGATACCACTTAAACGGGGATGTCACGCCTCGATCCTCCGAGTTACGTACCCATCCCTCCTTGGTCAATTAAAAGCAACGTCCTAGGACGCATCGCCGACTCATTCGTTTTAATGCACATACGGAAGTAAATTAATAATCCCCAGACAACAATAAGATGGGATAGAAAGGTAGGGCCATAAATCACAACCAAAACAAGCCTTTTTATAAACAAACATGCTTATATACAATGCCAAACTGATTACAAAAATATCGATTTAACAAAAAGGGAACTGTCCTATGACCCTCTAGTCAGACATATTTGCCGATTCTTCGATCTTCACCTTCCCCAACTCCAAGGCTTCAAGTCCTTCATGACCGCCATCTAAGAACCTGAAAATGTTATCCCACAATGGGGTGAGACAACGTCTCAGCGAGTTCTACCTCTTAAGACCTGACTATGAAGAAAATACGCCCTAAGGGGGCCTAAGCACAAACATAGGTCGGAGGTCTTACCTTTGCCTCAGTCCCTTCCTATAAGTCAGTCTATCTCATAGAAACATAAATCACATCAACCAATCAATTTAATCAATTGGATTGAACTATTGATCAATCGACTCAGTTGATTACATGTCATCATGACCTTCTCTCGGTCGGCCCAATCAATACTATCTATAAAGTTTGACCACTTTGCGGACAGCTTACTCTAAGCTGAAAATAGATAGTAGCTTGCCTCATAGAATAAAAAAGAAAATAGTATACTGCCCTCTCTGTCTAAGATGACCTATCGAGCCATTGAGCTGAAATAATATCCTAACAATGCTAACCAAACTTGTGCGAACCTTACTTTGCTCACTGAAGCTGTGCGGATCTTAATTTGCTCACCGAAGTTGTGCAAATCTTAGTGCTCACCGAAGCTGTGTGATACTTAAGGTATGTTGTCACTCTAAGCTAAGTATCAAGCCCACAGGCAGATGCAGTATACCATTCTAATCAACCAATGATTTCTCAATTTTAATCATACTCGATAAAAATATTTGTGTGTGGATACACAGTCGGCCTTAGCCAAAATATAATATTTTCTCACTTTTGAACATCCCACCAGTTTTGGCAGTCCCAAAATAGATTTTTTGCACTGTAGAACGACGCACGGTAATTTTCCAATTGATTACCAAAATTAAATAAATTTAGGAATAAATTCCAAAAATAAAAATAATACAAAGTCTTCACGAATTAAAGCTTAATTAAATAAACAGATCACACCACTACGATCAGCATAAAATTCCAATCATCGGCTATCACGATCTAATTTTCGAAAAACAAATAATTAATTAAATAATTACGGAAAATAATAAATAAATGCCAATAAATAGAACTTAGGCCCGTAAAGCCTAATTGGAAGTCGAGACGGGCATGGAAAATTTCAGAACCACTCTTGTTAAATACTAGAGCTTGTTTAGGCTCTAATTACAACACTATTACGACCTAACATGCAATAACAATTAATTAAATTGCTAATCTAATCTAACTATCCACCTAACCATGCTTAGTCTAAACTAATCAATCCTTAATCGTCATTAACTTACTAAGCAGGGATAAATGAGTTAAACTCACTTAATTAACGATCTGGTCGGATAGAAATGACGGGGACGCAGAGGAGCTCGACAAACTCCAAAGCGGGCTTGCCAACCGGGGTCGGGAATAGTCTGAAAACGGGTTTGATAGTTGCTAAAGACCCACATGGTTTTGCTTTTGCTTGGTGTTGGTTAGGGCCGAGAAAGGTGGATCGGTAGTTGCTGCTTGCTTGGAATCGGTGAGGGAAGGCCGACGGCGGCTTGGACGGGTTGAGGTGGCATTTCACGACGGCAGAGGGGCTCCGATTGTGGCCCGAGTTTGCTTGGCAAGCCGTTGGGCACACAAGCCAGGCATGATGGTGACCAAGGACAACAGAGACGTGTGCGTGAACAAGCGAGCACACGGGAGGGCGCGACAACAATTTGACGACGGCTCAAGCTTTGGACGGTGGTGAGGCAGCTTGAGGCTAATCTCCTATGCTCTCTGAAATTTTTCTGAAGCTTGGAGAGGCTGAGGAAAGGCTACTCGACCAGATATGGGAAGGAAGAAGAGGGGGACCGGTTTGGATGAGGGGGACCACCTTGGTCCCCTTGACCGGTCTCCTTTGCTTAGCTGGTACCCACAACCATTTTTCCAGACCAGACTGCCCCTTCTAGAAGTTTGTGGAGGTCCAAATGTTATGGGTGGTGGGGGCACACGAATTTGGCTTGGTCTTGCTTTAATTAGACACCAAATGCTTCTTGAATGAACACCAATTGGGCCTAAAAAATTCAACCATCATAACAACAATGAAATTGGCAATTTTCCTTGCCAATTGAGCTCACTTGCTTCCCAATTTCACAATAAAAAATGGTCCTCGGACTTTTCCGGACAAAAACGACCCTACCTCGATCTTTTCCGCCAAAAACTCGATTTGCAGAAAAAATTTTGGAGACTAAGTCAATGTTCCTAAAATGACTTGTGACATGACAGAACTTTCAATTTCTGAAATCGGATTCAAATTCGCGGTTAATTTCACTCTGGCGCGTTTTTAGCGTGACCTAGGCTACCGGATAGCTTTAAAATTTTTTTAGTGCAAATGACCCATGGTCGATTTTCTTCGGGCCACAATGAACCTATTTGACACATAGGCGACTCTTGATTGTCGTGAAAATCTCGAGGATTAAAATACGGACACAGGGTACCAAAACAACAGAAAAATCAGTCTAATGCCGATCGACGAGAATTTTGAAATTTAGCATAATCACCCACATTTAGTCACACATCTCAGTCGAACTAACCTATCTCTGATTTTTAATTGATCTTACTATGCTAAATTGATCTCTGTAGATAAGCATGGTCAAGAAGTCGATTCTTGGTCAAATCCTCAAGTCTATTGCATTAAAATCTTTTAATTGGCTTCCACAGATAGTCTACTTATCTCACGAGTGATTGGCTCTGAGAATAGCACTATAGGCGCGTCGATGAAAGGCCCAATTTATTTTAATTGAAAACGGCATTGAAAATTCAGGATGTCACACCCCTAGATCACGTTCATAAGGTTTGATTAGCTTAATTGTACCTTAATTGGCCAATTCCTTCTTAAATAGTGTAAAATTCATTTTCAATTTGGTCATTTAGAGACCAAATTACATAAATTTTGGATCCACATGGGCCCCAAGTGGGCAAAATGATAGGAACCGGAACAAACTGGTCAAGAGCCAGTTAGAAACCGGCCAAACCGGACCAAACCAGTTTGATCGGTCCGACTGGCCATCGATGGGGCTGGCTGATTCAGCCCCTTGCCGATCGGTTTCTAACCTCTGGCAACAGGTTTCGAGATTCTCTCAATGTTAATTTCCCTTTTGCACCTTTAATTTCCTAAAATTGTGCAAATTGATTCTTAAATTTCATCAAATTGCAAATTATCCAAAAATCAGACATTTTGACACAATTCTCGATTTTGGCTTGGGTTTTTACAAATTAAACCCACTAGATCAATTACCCGACACTCGAGATCATGATGGAGCATTCAAAATCGATTTTTGACCGTTGGATTGAAATTTCGACTGTCAGATCGAATCGATGACCAAAATCGCTTAATTTGAAGAGTATATAAGTGAAAATTTTCCTCCATTTTGGGGGGCTTCATTTTAGGCACAAAATTCTCTCTCTCCAGCTTTTTCTCTTTGACTTCTCTCTTTGGTTTCCCGCTCAAGTCTCTCTCTCTCTCTCTCTCTCTCTCTCTCTCTCTCTCTCTCTCTATCTCTCTCTTTCTCTCTCAAAGCAATTGGATTTCTCTTTAATGAGACCGAATTGTCTCTAGTCCAAGCCCCCGCCAGCCTTATCTTTGCCCCTATCACCATTCCCAACCTTATTCCAATGTTGTCATTGGTTTAGATTGCTGTTGGAGTGAGCAAAAGCCTTTGATCGGGCCTAGTTTTCCTTAGGCATTTAAGGCTGGCTTGATTTATGGACTGATTTTTTTTTTTCAGACTTGAACCGGTGATCACTGGATAGTCCGTTGCCACCGATCACTCTTGATCGATGACTTGAGGAGTCCCCAACCTTGCTGTGGTTGAGGACAAATAGATCTCTGGCTAGATTAGGTCTAGTGGCTTGTCTCCTTCATCGGCGTGAAGATCAGTCCAACTCTTGGACCAGTTATGTTTTTCTTTGTTGTAGATGATTCAGCCACCTTTTGAAGCTTATATCTTGCTATCTAAATCTATTCCTTGGTAGTTTGTGGAGGTTTGATAGAAATTTTGGCAAAAATTTTGATTGATTTCAATCAAAATCGACTAAATCGCGATAAAGGGTATTTTCTTGGTCTCGAACCCCGCGAAGCAAGGCTGGATTAGCCGATCGGGGCTAGGGTTCAATTTTAAGTAAATATATGAGAATTAGATGCTAGATGATGGATTTGGATGGTGTTTTGCTATAATTGAGTGCTTTTGAATGATGAACTTGAATGATTGTGCTTGATTTTGCTTAAATTTGCAATTTCGTAACCTTAGAATTTACTTACTATTTTGGCCAAAACAAGATACGAAATGATCTCGTTTCAACTCGAGTTTAGGCTTAGATAGTACATGTCTCAAGTTTCGAAATGATAGGTCGCACGCCTCAATCGAGTGTTATTTAAACCTTGAAAAATACCTCTGAAGATGAGCGATTCTACGGTAGTTTAAGAGGATTTTTGGTTCTATTCTTGTTCCAAAATGAAATTTTACTATTTTATGTAGCCTCCTATGATGATTTATAGACAATCTTTCCTTCACAAGTTATGTTTCAAATTGTCTTATGCATGTTTTATATTTTTTTCATGATTTTTGGATGTGTTTAACTAGGTTAAATCTACTTAGATCCAAGCTTAGGTTAGTCTGTTCCGTGTTGATCTCTGACTTTGCCATTTTTGTATTGATTTTTGTGCTGAGTTTTGGAATAACTTTTCTTCATGAAAGTTTCTTGTATTAGTGTCGTACATGTCCTATATTTTTCTTAATTTTTAGACATGTTTAACTAGGTCAAAATTGCTTAGATCTAAACATAAGACACTTTGCATTGCATGGATTCAGATTCTGTTTTGATAAAATTAAGTCTACAAATGTGCTTGTTTGGTCTCAAATCTCTTATGAGAATTGAAATATATGACATATATGTTCAATTGATGCATGCTTTGCAAAGTCTGGACATTGGCAAGTGAGTCAATTGGATGAGTTTATGTGAAAGTATGTTACGTCAATACATAGCTTAGATTTGCATCTTTGTTTTGTCATTTTTGCTATGATTCATGCAATCACATTTAGGTTTTGAACTCTTAATCATAAACGTAATCGCGCGTGTTTTGTGAGACTAATGCTGAAACTAAATCTTATTGTACATGCATCTTGCCATGTTTGTTTGTGTCATTTGGAGTCCAAATTTTGTGATAATGTCTTATTGACACTTAAACTTCATGTTACAAGGTTCGAATACATATTCACGTCATTACATTTGAGTGTCATTTTACATGTTACATTTGTGCCGCAAGAGCGTATGTTCACCAAGAAACCCTTAAGCATTTCATCATGAATCTTGAGTCATCTAGTGTTGTCATCGAATTGTATGATATCTTCTCATGCCAACTTAGGATTAAATGATTACCCGCTGTGGCACCCCCGATCTGGCAAGGTCGCCACAGATACCTATCGCTCCACCTAATGAATATAAGTTACATATCTTTGTTTCGGGGTTAAAGAAGAACAATAATTCATGGGCATATTATATATATATTTTTTTAAAAGAATCTGGCGCAGCGCATAGCGAATATAAGGACAAGTTACACCATCCCTCTTCTCCCATAACAATGATACAATGCACACCAACTACGCACCATAAGAAAAGATAATGCCGATTCACTCTTATTTATATTTTCATGATGGACATCTTGGGTCGGTACAACCAAAAGGCCAAGACTTTTAGCTAAACTTGGCTACAGCTCAAAAGAGAGATCTCGACCCCCTATATCGATCACGTATAACCCTCCATCTCTAAGTGTCGGCTATCCCCAAAAACTGTCAGCTCCCACTCCTCACGTGGGCCATCACACTCACCCTGGTGCATCGGGCGGTGGTGGCGGCAACATCCCCCGCATCACTCTGTCATGGCGGACGTGGACCGACAAGAACTCCTCGATGACCGGGCCCCCAACCAGGCCTACGTCATACATCACCAGCACACGAACCTGTATGAACACCAAACCAGGGATGGTGGCACAATCAAGCTCCATACACTCGACCTCCACGTCAGATGAAGGCCGTAAAAGGTACCCCGCGTGACCGGAGGGAGATGCATCTTTCTAATATGAAATGTTGGTTCCCAAAGGGGGTGAGTACAACCACACAGCAGGTAAAAGATCCATTAAACTACTCAATGCATCAAACAAAACAATCATGACATCATAGTAGAGTACATATAGTTCATACATGTTAAACATGTCTTACCTTTCAGCCATGCACATTTCATCAAAACAGCCATGTATATAAGTCACCATGCCATGTGCATATACCACCATGCACTTGTACGTGTAACATCATTCTGCCATGCATATATGTCACCATACTATATGCACATACCACCATACACTTATACATATTATATCATATAGCCATGCATACATGTCACCATACCATGCATGATTCAATTTCAGATTTTTTTTATCTTTCAATTGGGTCACCACATTTTTCTTTTCCGGGACCAGTAATTGCATCCCACATTTTATCTCTCGCACCCAACCTGGCATCGCGAGGAACCTCCGACACACACCTCTGGGCATTCAGCACACATCTCCAGGCATCTCGAAACTCCCGAGGACATCCGGCACACACCTCCGAGTATCCGGCACTCACCTCCGGGCATCCCGACACTGCCGGGGCATTGTTGGCTCACACCTCCGAAGGTATCCTCATTTATCATAATTCATATTCACAATTGTGTCTCAATATCAACATGGCATATGATGTGATGGCAACAAGGTCAATTTCAGCTTTTGATTTTTTTATATGTAATGCCAAATATCTTCACATGTACAGCAAGATTCAATCCCTTAAAAACAATATAATTCATGGGGCAAACTCATGGATTATTGCTATCATTTTAGAAACGGAATGCGTTCTTTTAATTTACACTTCTTAAAATTTAGTGATTGGCCCTAATAATTTCTAAGAATTTAATACATCAGAGACAAGCTCTAGAGGCATTTATCTCATGAAGAACACAACACCACCAGAATTTCATACAAAATAGAATAGTCCATGCATTACAGCTTTTGAAATTCGCCCAATCCAGCTTGCACAGTTTTAGAAAACATTTTAATTAAATACACAAATGACCTTAAAAAATTATTAAATTCGAACATGTGATAGTCAAGACATAAAGGCAGATATTTCATGAAGAACACTATACCAAAAGATCCCCATATAATTCGGTATAGACCATGCATCACAGCACTACTATTCTAACAGTTCAACTTGCACAGTTTTTGAAATTTTTTTGGTTAAATAGGCAAATGAATTTTAAAAATTACGAAATTTGAATATGTTGTAGGGAAGACATGAATAGAGATATTTCATGCAGAACATGTTTCCAAAAGAACCTCATACAAAACGATATAGTCCACGCATTGCAACTTACAAAGTCCGAACACATCAGATTGCACAGTTTTAGAAACATTTCCGATTAAATACCCAAATGACCTTAAAAAATTATGAAATTCGACTATGTGATAGCCAAGACCATAAGGTAGATACTTCATGAAGACATCAAAGTCAGATTTGTCCTAGGTAATTAAATATGGACGGTTAAAACTCCTGTTCTTAGTACCGAAATTTCCAGATCTAACCATCTCTAAAAGACCACGATTTCACCCACTTAGACTTGTTTTTTTTGTCCCAAATTTGAGTATGTTATACTACAAGAAGTCCTTTACAACTTTCATTTAGAGATCAAAGCCAAAATTCAATTAGAACATCACATGCAAGTCACTTGAACATCCAAGGTCGAGCTGTTTTTCTCAAGAACAGTACACTAGACTAGAGCACTACTCTTATAACTTCAATTTTTCACATTCTATACATCCGAAATTGTTACCATTCAATCACACACACTAAGCACAGCATGCAAGAGTAGATCAAAGGATCCCGCTTGCCTCCAAACTGAGCAAATGGCAAGCACAACGGCGAGACACGGTGGCGACGGACAGCGGTGAGCAAGGCGGACGATAGATGGATGGCCCTCCTCCTTCCTCTCTTCCTTTCTTCCTTTCCTCTCCTTCATCTCTTTCTCTCCTCTCTCTCTACCGTGCAACACACCTCTCTCTCTCTCTCGGTTCCTTTAGCTCCATCCGATCACTTTTCCCCCTAATTTCCTTCCCTCCATCATTAGCCATAATTAATCTTGCATGGCTTGACACTTGGCCATCTTCTTAGGACAAATGGGGGAGGCATGCAAACCGGTCTCTCCCCCCCTTCTTCGTGCGATCGACGGCCCCTCATGGGCTCTATGGGCCAGCCATTTTGGCCCATCTTAGGCCCAACACTCTTGGGCCTAAGACCCAAGCTTAATTGACCCAAGATTACCCTAAAAAAAAAAACAGCTTGATCCGTATTTATACAGAGTACTAAGTTACTAAAAAAATACTATAATACTTTGTAACATAGATTAATAAAATCCAACTTATAAAATTTATGGCCAAAGACATAATTTCCTCATAAAATAAATCTTTATCTCACATGGGCATGGAACATGTTTCCGACAAAGTATTCACCCGTTAGGTGCTTGGCCATTAATCTATTACACTTCTTTTGGTCTAAAGACCACAACATAGGTCATTGATACATCCATTGCCCTTCCATAGGTTGTAAGGCATCTAGAGGTTACCATGGAGTTTTAGGATGCCACATTAGTCCATCGTGTGTCCATACATCAAGCATCACAATCCGGCTCTTATCTTCACTTTTAGTTCAAAAGCCCGAAGGCGTGCCATGCATAAGTGTGTAAAATGACCTACCGAAATCGAGACGTTAGGCATGCCTTGCACGAATCAAGGATTGCAATGTGATCTAACACATTTGAGCACCCATCTAGTACTTAACTTGGCTCGGGAATGATATACCTCGTTATCACACTGAGACCATGATAGGACTGGCCTGTCGCGACATGTTCACCGATCTAGTACCAGACTTGGCTTAGGAACGATATGCCTCAATACCACACAAGACCATGAAAGGACTGGCTTGTCGTGACATGTTCACTGACCTAGTACCAAAGTTGACTCGGGAATGATATGCCTTGATATCGCACCAAGACTAAGAATGGACCGATCTGTCATGATCCCGCGTTCATCCAAGACCGATGAAACCCTTTTTTGGAGCTTGGGTCGTGAACTAGTGCATGCACTTATGAAATAGTTTAAAATACTTTTGTAAGGAAATAACAAATTTTCACAAAAATAGTTTTCAAATCAGTTTGAGTCAAAGCATAAATGAAGCATATCAAACAAGTATACAAATCGGACTTCTTTCAAAGCAATTCAAGCCAAAGCATGAGACAAGCTCAACAAACAAGAACTGAACTCAATTAAGGAACAAAGTCTAAACCAATCCAAGCAAATAGAACCGAACTTCAAGCAACAACAAGTCAATCAACTTCAGTCATGGACTCGTCACACGCTTGGAATAGTGTAACACAACATCCTAGCCAAATATTAGTAAGTTCTACTTACTACACTTCAAGGGATGGCCTAGGTGACTGAGCAACGTGTAGGTGAGCAAATGGGCAAGAGGGGCACGGCCACAAGAAAGAGGGAGAGGGCGATGGTGAGGGTGAGATTGAGAGAGTGAAGGAGGAAGAGGAGGTGATGTGTTGTGTGAATGGGAGAGGAATGCCCCTCCCCTATTTATAGGCGATCCTAATTTGTTCTCCAAGCCTTAAAAGTCAAAACTTCCTCTCTAAGTCAAGAAGCATTAAATGCAAGGTAACGTGGTCACTAAATCCCAAGGTAGGATAGGGCTTTAGCTTAGTAGCTTAGGACACCTCAACATGGCATTTAAGAACTTGAGTCCAAGCTTGGGCGTGACTCACACCTCATGAGTGAGAAAACGGTTTTAAACAATTTCCAAAATTAGCGTCTTTACCTTATCAAACAAGTCCAATTCATGCTATGAAAGAGCAACAAATCACTAAACACAACTCAAAAATTCGTCTGTCGAGTAGATTTAACAATCAGAGAGAGAAACTCATTTTGAAATCAAATCTTCACAGAACTCTTTGAAATTTCTATATGTTGTAGACATTGATGTCCTTTAAAGGAAACATGGTTAAATTTGAAAGTAAAAATTTTATAAAAATTCGAGAAGGCAACTTGGTCACCGTATTCACTACATGGGACAAGTTCCAAACGATGAATAATTGGGCCTTTGTCCAAACTCTTTGAAATTTAAGTATGTTTTAGATAATGATGTTTAAAACAACTTTCATAAAGGAAATTTCTTTAAATTTGCACAAAAAAATCTGTGTAAAATTGGCAAATAGTAGAGGCCCAGTAACTTCGAAAAACAAATGTGGCAATCTTAGTTGGGAAAAGGGGGCGTCCGACTTGGTCAAGAAGCATTAATAGTCAAGCATCCTTATCTCTCAAGTTTCCAATTGGGTCCTAGGTTAGCTTAGACACTTCATCTCGGCATTGAATAATGAGAAGCCAAATGTAATTAATTCACTCCTATCTTATCCAAGAAGGCTTGACTTGCTTGCTCCTTCTTCTAATGGTTGTGTAGTCCTTTTCTTGGCCTCCAAGATCTCCTCATTAGGCTTAGGTGTCCTCCTCATTAATGAGCCAAGGCCTAAGTTTCAAACTTTTCTTCCAAGGCAAGAGCCTTTCATGCCAAGTGTCCACCCTTAGTCAATGTGCACTAATTAACAACAAGCCAAAGGCATTGAATGTACCTTGGGAAAATATCTAAGTTTTGATCATGATCGACAACCTTATTTGGCACGAGGTTTGTGTCTAAGCCAAACCCAAACAAAGCCAGACGCAACCCAGCTTGATTGGCCAAACCGAGTTTGTGGCATCCAAAAATTTCATGACAACCCTTGGATACACCATGAACCATGAATAGGTGATGGAAGCGCCATCGGACTATGTTATGGTCATTGGCTAATAGATTAAAATTTAACAAGGCCGAGCAATGAATAAACTATTGTTGTATTGGGAAAATATCCTATGTCCATGTGTGAATAAGGATTTGTATTAAAGGACAAATTGATAGGGAAAATTTTTATTCTTGGCTGTGCGTTTTATAAGTTGGATTTTTATTGATTTATGTTACAAAGTTTTATGGCCATATTAATTTGTAATTAGGTATTTATATAAGTGGGGATTAAATGGGGAAAAAAATAGGAGAAGGTGTGGGCTGATTTTCTTAAGGTCGAACCAACCCAAAAACCAGCCTACAGCCCCACCGTTTCTCCCCATTTGGTCGACCAAAGGCTGGCCCAAGCCCAGCCGAATAAGCCCGGCCCAAATGAGGTCCATTAGCCTCGCATGAAGATCAACAAGTGGCGTGAAGGGTGCTACAAGTGGCGAGAGTAACTTACCAAGTGTCCATTGCCATGCAAACCTCATGATTAATGTTAATCATGAGGGTGAAAGGAAGAAAAAGGGAGAGAGAAGGGGCGGATTGCACGAGGGGAGTGTTCGTGCGAGAGAGGGAGAATTCGAGAAAGAAGGAGAGAAAGAGAGAAAGCCGAGGGAGAGAGAGAGGGTTCGTGGGTGCTTCGGCGAGGGAAGAGGAAGACCAAGCCCCGCCGTGCGTGCACCTAGCTTCGTTGTCGACCGTGCTGCGTTCAAAGTCCCTGAGTCGCCTTTGCTTGCTTGATTTCGTCGGATCTAAGGCAAGTAGAGTCCATTGATCTACACTTTGCTTGTTGTGATTGTGTGTGATGCATGGTGAATTTCGGAGGCGGTGGAGGTGAGAATTTTCGAAGTTATGGGAGTTGTGCCTTAGTTAATAATCTGTTTTCTGGAAAAACAGTCCGACCTTTGGTGATTTCGTGAGCTGCATGCAATTATCTAGTTGGAATCTCACTTCGACTTTTGAATGAAAGTTGTAGAGGACTTCTTGAGGATTAACATACTAAAATTTTAGATGAAACGGACAAGTATTGGATGATGAAACCATTCTTCTTCAAAGATACTAGATCTGGAAAACTGATATGTTGATCCCTTGCGGTTCTGTGAATTTTGTGAAATTATCTAGTCTGAATTTGATCTCGTGTCCTTGATAAGAGTTGTAGAAGACATCTTGAGGAGAAACATACTAAAATTTAAGAATAAACGGACTAGTATTGATCGGGAAAATGATTTTTCTTTGAAGTGTTAAATCTGGAAACCGTTACCAAGGGTTAGGGGGAGTTTGGTGAATGTAGCTCATGATCTATAACGTATCTGACTTCAAGTCATTCACAAAACTTTAGCTCTAGGTCTCGGCTATGAAATATCAAAAATTTCAAAATTTTCTGAGTTGATTTAGGGTTCATACCGAATTTATGAATAAAACAGTGCAATGGTGATGTTCCGAAACTTTAAGTTGTGATGCATGGACCGTAGTGACCCATACAAAGTTCTTTTGACATGGCATTGTTCATGAAATATTTTTCTCTAGATCTTTTTTATAACATGTTAAATTTTCAGAATTTATTGAGATCGTTTACTAATTTTTCCAGAATTTTTATTTAAGGGGTGCATTCTGCCTTGTCCGAAAATTTGCTTCATTTTCAAGAACAAATGAATTGCTTTATGAAGTGTGATATCTTGGGTGTTATTTGTATTGCATATATGGTGACATTTGGCATATCACATGACATCAAAAAGGCTGGTTTAAACCTCTGACATTGTTGCATCAAATGTTAAATTGAAAATGATATATATGGGAATATGCATTGTGATGATGATAATACCGTCGGAGGTGTGAGCCGACGATACCCCGGGAGTGTCGAGATGCCCAGAGGTGTGTGCTGGATGTCGTTGAGAGTTTCGGGATGCCCGGTGGTATATTGGTACATAATTCCAAGAAATGTCTGGTGGTATGTCGGTACGTAATTTCGGAAGGCAGGGGTAACCATTTTCATGGTGAGGCCCAGCTATTCCTCGTGATGCTAGGTGGGATGCGAGATGCCCGGAGGTGTGTGCTGGAGGTTCCTCGCGATGCTAGGATGGGTGTGAGCGATATATGAGGGATGCAAACACTGGTCCCTAGGAGAAAGATGAGATCCTTTTGAATATCAAAATGGGAATTGAATCATGCACGTGTGTGTGTGTGTGTGAATGGCACGGGATATAATTGCCTATGAAATTGAGTCAATACTATATGGCATTTAGAATGCGATCATGAAGGCATTGAATGGATCTCATAAGAATATATATATATATATATATATATATATATATATATATATATGATTGTATGGGTGATATGGATCATCCGCATGTATGTGCATATGGCATGGAACATGAATTGCTTTAATGAATGCATCTCATGGAGATATAAGCATGATTGCATGGATGATATGTGCATTTCACATGAAATTGTGGTTGTCTTGCTTGTTGCATTGTGTAGTTTGATGGATCTTTACTGTTGAGTGGTTGTACTCACCTCGTTTGGGGACTGATATTTCAGACTAGACAAGATACCTCTACTACCATTGCCATCAGTAGATGGATTGAGTGGTTTGATATGACCACAAGGAGGTGAATAGCAAAGGAAGGAACTTTTGGACACCGACACTGGTCGATGGACCTTAAGTATACGACTGTTGGAAAAGATGTCGATCATCTTTTGAAGTATAGCGGAGTATAGAAGACTACGGCATTTTGATGTACCAATGAATTATGTCCATTTGGTTTAAGTAAATAAAAGTATTCAGATTTTACCTATAAATGTTTAGTTGGTGTGCATCGTTTTTTGAATATAGAGAAGGGAGTTGATGGATGTGCTTCCGCCATATAAATTGTGCAGGGACCGATCTAAAAAATGTAAACCCCCAGGATTTATAAATTAACATGAAATTCCTTGGTATTAGAGTATTATATTATCAGGCCAAGTGAAAGGTAAGGGGACTATGGTGACCCTAACGGTTTGGGGGCCGTTGAGGGGTGCCACATGTAATGGTATCAGAGCTATGGTCTATTTGGAGTGATAAGGTGCCTCAGATGGAATGAGGATAGAATGATGCACACCATAGGATACTAACTGGAATGGTTGACTAACTTTGAACAACGGGTGATGGGTATTCACTCGTAGATCCCTAGTAGTTTATTAAGAGTTGCTTTTAGGTGCCAATAACATGTTTATGTTACTTATATATAGTTGTAGTTGCTTTTAAATGGAGACATTGAGTCACAGATTATTCCTGAGGCAAATGCTTGGAAACTGTAGGAAAATCATGGTGCGAGCTGGAAATGCTCATCCATTGAGGGCTGAAGCCTCTGCTGCAAAGGCTGAACCCCGAATAGAAGACATCCTGCAAGCATTGGCTAATATTGGAAATCTGATGGAAAGACAAGCGCAGCAACAACCTAGAGTAGAACGTCGTCCTCAAGGACTGGTGGAACAATTTCTGAAGTTGAAGCCACCTAAGTTTAGTGGAACAAGAAGTCCTGAGGAGGCGGAACAATGGATTGATGGAATAGAGCAAATTTTCTGGTTGTTGGTCTGCAATGATGCTGAGAAAATAATTTTGGCAGAGTACCAGCTAGAGGGAAATGCAAAGTTTTGGTGGAGAGCTTCGAGAGACACGATCTTTCCACTAGTACTGATATAAACTGGGATGAGTTTGTTAAAGCTCTCAATAGAAAGCATTTCTCTGATTGTGTCAAGGATAAGAAGATCACTGAATTTGTTTAGCTGGAACAAAGGGAGCTGACAGTAGATCAGTATGAGGCGAAATTTTCTGAGTTGTCTAGGTATGCTCCCAGATTGGTTGAGGATTGAGAGGAAAAAGCTAAAATATTTCTGAAAGGGTTGAGGACTGATATTAGGAAACAACTGGTGCCTTTGAATATGAGGGATTATAATGAGATTTATGAGAGGGCATAGTTAGTGGAGCAAGAGCTAGTGAGAGAGCGATCAGAGTCTAAGAGACAGTTGACCTTTAGTGATATCAGATGGGGTAAGAGACCCTATTCTGGTCAATGTCAAACCTGGGATGCTAAGAAAAAAGAGTAATTTTGGAAACTTTGGAAAAGCCAGGGATGGCCTGAATATAGGAAGATCACCCTACCAGGGTAATTTTTGCCAGAGGTATGGTAGACAACATGGGCCAGGACCTTGTAATAGCCAACTGAGATGTAATGGATGTGGGCAAATAGGACACTTTAAGAGAAATTGTCCACACGATGGATCGCGGCCGAATGTCAGCTCGGTGCGACAAGTGCAACAACATACTACTGGACCAAATCCACCAAGGAATCCACAGAGGCCACCAGTACAAGAACGGATGTATGTGGTCACTCAAGAGGAAGTAGAAGCTTTCAAAAATGTTATCTCAGGTACGATTTTTATAGATGGATAAGAAGTCATATACATTATTTGATATAAGTGACACGCATTCATTTGTGTCCAAAAAATATAGATGATTGTGAGAAATAGGAACAAATCTCTAGATATGCCTCTTCGTATTTCTACATCACTGAAGAACATGTTGTTATCTACATTAGCATGTGAGATGAGTGAGATAACCCCAAGGGAATGAGATCTAGAAATGGACTTGATAGTGATAGTTATATATGACTTGGACGTCATCGTAGGAATGAACTAACTCCGTAAGCAACGGACTAGGATGGATGATCTCCTGAGATAGTACTTACCCATGCGCTAGGATTAAAACCGTGAGACTTAGTATGGGATAGGCTTAGTGGATAATATCTCTGTAAGTTAGTCCCTATTGAAACGAGACCCTCCAGTGGATGTGTAGTTCGGGTTTGAACCAGGCGAAAGCTGGTGTACCTGTAACGACCCGATCTGATGAGGGCGGGGAGTGGATGCCAAGGTTAGAGGACCTAAGCAAGGAGCGGCTCCTGGCAGGCTTCTAGGATGGCAAAAGGGGGCAGGAATGGACTGAACTATGAACTGAATTGGGAAGGCAGTGTTTCTGGGATAATTCTATCAGAGTGGCGCAGCGGAAGCATGGTTAAGCTTGTAGAACTCTTGTTTGTGAAAAAGAAGGACGGGTTGATGCGTTTGTGCATTGATCATAGGCAATTGAATCATGTAATTGTTAAGAGTACGTGCTCATTACCTAAAATTGATGACCTATTTGACCAACTGCAGGAAAGTTCGGTCTTTCCTAAAATTTGACTTGAGATCAGGATATCAGTTAAGGATTAAGAAAGAAGACATTCTTAAGATCGCATTTAGGACTCGCTATGGACACTATGAATTCCTAGTTATGCTATTTGGATTGACGAATGCCTTAGCTGCATTCATGGATCTAATGAATAAAATATTTAAGCATTATTTGGATCAAATTGTGATTGTCTTCATTTGATGATATCCTGATGTATTCTAAAGGACTCGAAAAACATGCACATCATCTAAGCGTAGTGCTGCAAACAAAGCTTAAGAAGTGAATTATGGAGAGAGAATTATGAATTTGAGGATTAAGTTATGATCATTTAAGCTAAGTAGTGACTTCCTATTAAAGGATCTCATTGGAAGTCTTGATGCATTACATGGAACCATTTAGTATGTCTAAAATGATCTTGGAAGTCATGAGTTTGAGTGGTCATATGAGACATGAAGTTATTTGTGGTTTATATGTCGGAATAATAGGTTTAATTGATGGAGGTCAACTTCTAAATTTTTGGTAATGATCTTAGTTTGAAAAGGGTTATGTGGAATTAGTGGATATGATCAATTGTGATTATAGTCTTTCCAAGGTGAAATGGTGAAAGTTCAAGTTGTGGATTTGATGAGTGATTAGTCCAAGTGATGATCCTTTAGGGTGAGACATGAGATATACTCAATGGAAACTAGACAAGTTCTTTTCTTGGTGGACTGTCGATCTTTGAATTGAATAAGTCTTGATGGACTATGATATTTGAACCGAATGAATGGTGCTACATTTTAGGCTTGAATTCATGTTGCAGTGAAGGCGTAGTGAATGTCTCTGTTGGACTGTACTCGATGAGTTATTGGTGGTGTCGATTTTGATGGTTCTAGGCTTGAATTGATGGTGACAAAGGGATAGGAATAATTTGGCTAAATGGTGTGTTCGATTGAAACCATTAGATATTCCAAAATGGAAATGGGAACATGTGATGATGGATTTTGTGCAAGGATTACCAAGGACATCAAGTGGCCACGACTCTATCCAGGTGATAGTAGATCGCTTGACTAAGTCTGCCCATTTCCTAGTAATTCGCGTGGACTATCCGAAGGGTAAATTTGCTGATATATGTGTAAGCCAAGTGGTATGCTTACATGGTGTTCCTGTAACTATCACGTCCGATCAAAACTCAAGATTTACTTCAAACCTTTGGCAAAGTCTTCAGACCGCCTTAGGGACTAAAGCTCTAGTTTAGTACCGCTTTTCATCCACAAATGGACGGACAAACGAAAAGAGTGATCCAAGCATTAGAGGACGTGTTAAGAGCTTGCATCCTTGTCTTTAGAGGAAGTACTAGCCTGATCCAAGACACATACTCAATCATGAAGCCATCAAAGTGGATGAGAAAGTGAGGTACATTGAGTAGCCTGTGCAAGTACTAGATCGAAAGGAACAAATTCTTAGGACCAAGAAGATACCATTGGTTAAGATGTTATG
This sequence comes from Eucalyptus virginea, assembly GCA_014182375.1. NCBI lineage: Eukaryota > Viridiplantae > Streptophyta > Magnoliopsida > Myrtales > Myrtaceae > Eucalyptus > Eucalyptus virginea. Next base: position 26,483,439 of record CM024516.1, read on the forward strand.
GTGACATCATGATGTGGAGGAAGCCACATGGGAGAGTGAAAATGAGATGAGGGAAAGGTACCCTCACTTGTTTAAAGAGACATAGGTGATGTTTAATTTCGAGGACGAAATTCTCTAAGGAGGGGAGAATTGTGACATCCAAAAATTTCATGACAACCCTTGGATATACCATGAACCATGAATAGGTGATGGAAGCGCCATCGGACTATGTTATGGTCATTGGCTAATAGATTACAATTTAACAAGGCTGAGCAATGAATAAACTATTGTTGTATTGGGAATATATCTTATGTTCATGTGTGAATAAGGATTTGTATTAAAGGACAAATTGATAGGGAAAATTTTTATTCTTGGCCGTGCATTTTATAAGTTGGATTTTTATTGATTTATGTTACAAAGTTTTATGGCCATATTAATTTTTAATTAGGTATTTATATAAGTGGAGATTAAATGGAAAAAAAAATAGGAGAAGGTGTGGTTTGATTTTCTTAAGGCCGAACCAACCCACATGTGGCACCCCGAACCCTTCGTAGGTCGCCATAGGCACCAAACGTTCACCTTAGATTCATCCCTTAGAAGAAGCATCGTAAATCATAGACATTTTTTTTTAAACGGTCCCAGCGCGACTCATTAGCGGAAGCAAAATAAAACATCACCATCTCACCCTCCATCAACCATGATACAAATACACACCACTAATCATCAAGATTAATAGACAAGCCACGACACTTTATTTACATATATTTTCAAGATGGGCTTTCTTTGGGTCGGTACATCAAAAGGAAAAGCCAGGACTTAGCCACGTCTGGCCTAAAACCCCAAAAAGAACCCTCGACCCGCTACAACTCACGTGCACAATCCCCATCATTAGTGTCGGCTAACTATCCCAAAAAAAAGTTCCCAACTCCTACTCGTCACGTACGGCCTTCACACCCATCCCGGTGCATCAAGCAGTGGTGGCGGTAACATCCCACGCATCACCCCGTCTTGGTGAACGTGGACGGATATAAACTCTTGGACAACAAGGCCCCCAGCCAGGCCTACATCGTACATGACCAAGCAGCGCACTCTAATATACATCAGTCCGGGAATGGAAGGACAGTGAAACTCCTCGCACTCAACTTCAACATCGGAGGGCAGGCCATAAAACACGCCCCTCATGACAGCAGGGAGCGGCATTCTACTAATCTGAAATGTTGGTCCCCAAAAGGGGTGAGTACAACCACTCAGCAGGTAAAAGAATCCAATAGCCACTCAAAGCATCATACAAGTCATACATGCATTCCAGGCATCACTTACCTTGAAGCCATGCATATACCATCATACACCTCCATCACAATCATAACACATACATGCCCTCATCATATCATACACATCATCATGACATCATCATATCATACACATCATCATGGCATCATCATCATGACATCATCATATCATACACATCATCATGGCATCATCATATCATACATCATCATGCCATAGGTGATCATCATCACATCATATCATATATCATCATGCCATAGGTGATCATCATCACATCATATCATATATGCATGATTCAATTTTCACTTTAAACTTCCAATTCGATCACCACATCACTTTCACTCGGGATCATGAATTTCATCCCGTACTTTTCACTCGCACCCCAATCTGGCATCGCGAGATAAACCCTCCGGCATTCAGCCATTCAAGGCCACCGGGCATCCGGCAACCCCACTCTCCGGGCATCTCGCATTCCAACCAACATCACGAGGCATCCCCTCGGGCAAAGACCTCCGAGGCTTCTGGCACCCAACCATTCCGGGCATCTCGATACTCCCGAGGACATCCGGCCATGTATCTCTATACATTCCGGCCATCCAAGCCACCCCCATCCCGAGCATCCTGATACTCCCTGGGGCATTATCATCCGCCACAAACGGTTTCCTCATTCATCATTATCCATGGTCACCAATTTAGGTCTCAACTCATCATGGCACACAATATAATGACCAACAAGATCATATGCAGCATTCAATTCATACATGCATCTCAATTTATTGTCATGCATGCATCAATACATCATCATCCAATCCATACAAAATTCCAGCAATTACCACTTTCAGAAAATATTTAAATTAAATATCCATATGCTTCTAAAAAAAATCATGAAATTAAGACATGTGATAGATACGACAATAAGATAGCAATTTCATGAAAGATACATGCCCAATAGAGATCCACACAAGAAGGTACAATTCACACAAAACAGCATGTAAATTCGGATAGAAACAGAATGCACAGTTTCTGAAATAATTTGATTAAAATATCCATACGACCTCCGAAAATTATGAAATTTTACCAGGTTATATCCAAGACACTAAAGCAGATTTTTTATGAAGACTTCCAAGCCAAATTCGTTTTAGATTATTTTCTACAATCACACGAAGCTTCTGGATCTAACACCGAAATGTCCAGTGTATGTCTCTCCGAAATACTGAGTTTTCAGCCACTTATTCTTCTTCGTTTCCTCTGAAATTTGGATATGTTTTACTTCAAAGGATTCCATACAACTTTCATTAAGAGATCTTAGTCAGATTTCCAGAGTATAGTCATCATACGGTTCCATGAATTCTCGGGTATCCTGCACCGCATCTCCAGATCTACGGTTTTCAAGAGCAAGTTGATTCACTGAGCTATACTTGTTCATTTTACTTCAAATTTGATTATGTTAAACTTCAAGATGTTCTCTACAAGTTTCTTGAAGAAGTCGGAAAGATATTCTTAACAAAAATCAACATGCAACCACAAATCCACCGAAAGATCAGTGAAATCGTTGCAGATTTGATGTCTCCGTAGGATGAGAGTTTGACCCCTCAAATCTCTATTATTTTACACCAAATTTTAGTATATTGTAGTTTAAGATGTTAGCTACAACTTTCATGAAGAGATCAAAGCCAAAATAAAACTCAAAATATGCATGCAAGCTCTCACAAAGTTCTGACTCAGGCGGTTTTATACGAAAACAGCATGCACCCAAGAACAAAACACATAACTTCACTCCCATGCCTTCAAATAATCCTAGATTCCGACCATACATGCAAAACATTGGTGCAAGAGTAGGAAGTGGATTCCCAACTTGCCTCTAGACCGAACGGACGACGGCACACGGCGGCGAACGGGCGGCACACGGGCGGACGGACGGCGAGCGGCGGCGACTCCTCCCTCTCGACTCCTCCTCCCTCTCGGCCTCACTCTCTCCCTCTCTCTCACACAGTTTCTCTCTCTCCCTCTCTCTCACTTGGCTGAACCGGCCACCTCTCTCTCTCCTCTTCCCTTTTTATTCCCCCTTAAACCTCATCATTAGCAATGATTAGGTTGCCTCTCCAATGGACCAATGCATGAGCTCCTTCTTGCCACTTGGCAAACCCCATGCATGGGCCAGCCACTCCTCTTCTTGGGCCTCCTTTTGGGCCGGTGACAGCCCCCTCCACGGGCCTAATTGGGTTGGCTAGCTTGGCCCACTAAAGCTTAGGCCAATGGGCCTAGGGCCCAAACCTAATTAAAATTAGATTTCCCCTTTCTTATTCTTCCTTTAGGAATTTAATTACTAAATTCCACATGGCCAAAAATCTTGTAACATTTTATTTATGGGAGTTTAATTTATGAGATGCATAGCCAAGCATAGATTATTCTTATTAATCTATCTAATTTAAAATCTCATAAACACAAACACATATCAATTAACCTTAAAAGAAAACTAATGGCTAAAGCATAAATCATAGGTAATTTCATTACCTCATTACGAGCTTTAATACACATTAGAGCTTGTCTTGAATTTTGGGATGCCACACCACAGCCCCATCGTTTCTCCCCATTTGGTTGACCAAAAGGTTGGCCCAAGCCCAGCCGAATGAAGCCCGGCCCAAATGAGGCCCATTAGCCTCGCATGAAGATCAACAAGTGGCGTGAAGGGTGCTACAAGTGGCGAGAGGAACTTACCAAGTGTCCATTGCCATGCAAACCTCATGATTACTAGTTAATCATGAGGGTGAAATGAAGAAAAAGGGAGAGAGAAGGGGCGGATTGCACGAGGGGAGTGTTCGTACGAGGAAGGGAGAATTCGAGAGAGAAGGAGAGAAAGAGAGAAAGAGAGAAAGCCGAGGGAGAGAGAGAGGGTTCGTGGGTGCTTCGGTGAGGGAAGAGGAAGACAAAGCCCCGCTGTGCGTGCGCCTAGCTTCGTTGTCGACTGTGCTGTGTTCGAAGTCCCCTAGTCGCTGTTGCTTGCTTGATTTCGTCAGATTTAAGGCAAGTAGAGTCCATTGATTTACACTTTGCTTGCTATGATTGTGTGTGATGCATGGAGAATTTCGGAGGTGGTGGAGGTGAGAATTTTCGAAGTTATGGGAGTAGTGCCTTAGTCTAGTAATCTGTTTTCTGGAAAAACAGTCCGACCTTTAGTGATTTCGTGAGCTGCATGCAATTTTCTAGTTGGAATCACACTTTGACTTCTGGATGAAAGTTGTAGAGGACTTCTTGATGATTAACATACTAAAATTTGAGATGAAACGGACAAGTATTGGATGGTGAAACCATTCTTCTTCAAAGATACTAGATCTGGAAAACTGATTTGTTGATCCCTTGCGGTTCTGTGAATTTTGTGAAATTATCCAGTCCGAATTTGATCTCGTGTCCTTGATAAGAGTTGTAGATGACATTTTGAGGAGCAACATACTGAAATTTGAGAATAAACGGACTACTATTGATTGGGGAAATGATTTTTATTTGAAGTGTTAAATCTGGAAACCGTTACCGAGGGTTAGGGGGAGTTTTGGTGAATGTAGCTCATGATTTATAACGTATCTGACTTTGAGTCTTTCACGAAAATTTTACCTCTAGGTCTTAGCTATGAAATATCAAAAATTTCAGAATTTTCTGAGTTGATTTAGGGTTTATACCGAATTTATGAATAAAACAGTGTAATGGTGATGTTCCGAAACTTTAAGTTGTGATGCATGGACCGTAGTGACCCGAACGAAGCTCTTTTGACATGGTGTTTGTCGCGACCTCTTTTTTTTCGGCGCCCGCAATCGGGTACGAGCGCCTAAGGAGGCTAATGGCTCGGCTGAAATTAGTTATGCCCGAACTCTCCCAAGTCCACCAATTCACGACTTTAATAATCTAAATTTTTAACCTGTAAATTTTAAAATGGAGTCGCCACTAATCGATTTGGGGTGGGTCGATTAGAAACCCAAGCGAAGTATCGGGAGAAATACTCACTCCTACGCAACCAGAGAAATTAGGATCGGGGACTTGATTACACTAATTAATCACTAATGCCCTTTCGGTACCTAATCTTGTTTAAATCCCGAGGTTTTTTGGATGTTCGATGGATTTTCCATGCATTTTTGGGAGGAAAACACATTTTTGAGTCATTTTCTAATTTTTGGACACAAAAGGGATTTTTGGGTTTTTTGGCATTTTTGGAAAATAAAATATTTTTTAATATTTTTCAAAATATTTTTGGAAAATAAATTATTTTTGCTTTTTCTCGATTTTTTTAGAAAATAAAACATTTTTTAACATTTTTTAAAATATTTTTCGATTTTCTGGAAATTAAAACATTTTTGATTTTTTTGAAAATAAACCATTTATTTATTATTTATTAGAATATTATTTTATATTAAAATAATAAAACAAAATAAAACCGACCCGGTCGGATTTGTGGGTTGGGCCCAACTCGGATTTTCTCCCTTTTTTTTTTTTTTTTTATTAAAACGACGCCGTGGCGGGCGTTCGGGGACACCGGCCCGGCCCGACGACCCGGCTCCACGACCCGCTCCGGCTCGCAACCCGGTTCCTTCGGAACCCTACCCGACCCGGATCCGGCACTCGACCCGACTCGTAGCCGCCCCCCCGGATCGCAAACCCTACCCGATTTTCCGGGTGCGGATCCGCTCGCACCCGGAAAATCGCAAACCCTAGGGTTTGCGAATCCCGCGGCGCCGGGAGGAGACCAAAGCGATACGATGGCGCGATGGCCACGGCGGTGGGCGGCGACGATGGGAACCACGGCGACGGCGACGGCGGCGGTTTTACCTTTTCTTGAACGGAGGCGATGACGGCGACGACGGGGAGTTGATCTACGACGGTGGCGGCCACGGCGAGGGCAGGTGATGGCGACGACCGCGGCGGACGACGACGGCGTCGGTGGGTCTGGGACGGTCAGATCCTACCAGATCCGGCGCCGAGTTACCTTCTCTCTCCCTCGGGCTCGCCCCTCGAGCTCCCGAAGTCTCTCGGGGACCCCTCCGAGCTCACCACGCCACGGCCGGCCGAAACTCGAGCTCCCCGAAGTCTCTTAGGGGACCCCAAGCCTCGGCTGGCCTCTCTCTCTCTACCTCTGCCTTCGGATCGGGGCTTGCTCGTCCTCGGCTCCCCTTCGAAGTCTCTCGGCGGGAAGCTCGAAGCTTTGCAGCCTTCGATCGTTCTCGGCGTGCCCTTTGCTTTGTCGTCGGGGGAGCCCTATTTATAGGCGAGGGGGTGGCCGGTCGACGGAGCTTCGACCACCGGTCTTCGCACGCCGAACGGCCTCTGCCGGCCGAACCGGCGTCCCATCCGAACTCCTCCAACAAGGCGTGCTCGGCATTGAAGGAAACCAATAATGGCGCCCGAGATCTGTCATCTCCGGCCAACGTCGGCCTACCCTCCTCGGCCGTAGGTTGTCTTCGAGCGCGTGAGTTGCGGAGGCGTAGGGAGAAGAAGGGAGAAGAAGGAAGAAGAAGAGGAGAAGGGGGCCGGGCTTTGGGGAAAAAAAAGCTGGGCCCCTGGGCCGACGTGGAAAAGAAAAGAAGAGGGGGTGGGCGCAAAGGCCCCCCCGATGGGCTGCTTCTTCTTTTTATTTGTTTTTATTTATTTTTTTGTTGTTTTTGTTATTTATTTATTATTATCTAAAAAGGAAAATAAAAGAAAATAAGACCTAATTAATAACCTAATCAAAATTTTAGGTGTCACATTTGCCCCTCTTTGAAGGTGAGTTCGCAGAGGTTGCATTCAAAGATAAACTTGATACCTAAATTTTGTCTATACATATGCAATAGATTATATTTTATTTGGCACCTATTGTCCTATGCAGAAAATGAGCAATATAACATTACATATACTAAGACGAGATAATAAGATACCGTAGTTACTGCCGGGAGTGAGTGAGATAGGGTGTGAACCCTGAGTTTTGGCAAGTATCAAGGCGTCATCTTACCTGGTGATATGATGAGGTTGCTTTTCTAGGACCCGAACCATTCTTCGGTCGCCTATTGGAGCAATAAGTGGTTTGTCTAGGACCCGAACCTTTCTTCGGTCGCCTTGACGGGGAATCGCTTTTCGGGACCCGAACCTTTCTTCGGTCGCTGTTTAGAGCAACAAGTTGGTTTGTCTAGGACCCGAACCTTTCTTCGGTCGCCTTGACGGGGAATTGCTTTTCCGGGACCCGAACCTTTCTTGGTCGCCTTTCTTGGTCGCTTTGTTAGAGCAATAAGTTGCTTGTCTAGGACCCGAACCTTTCTTGGTCGCCTTGATGGGGAATTGCTTTTCGGGACCCGAACCTTTCTTTGATCGCCCTGTTAGAGCAATAAGTTGTTTGTCGAGGACCCGAACCTTTCTTCGGTCGCCTTGACGTGGGGAATTGCTTTTCTAGGACCCGAACCTTTCTTGTCGCTGTTAGAGCAATAAGTTGTTTGTCTAGGACCCGAACCTTTCTTGGTCGCCTTGACGGGAGATGCGCCGACCTTTCTCGGGGCATCTGTTTGTTGGGAGATAGTACTTGGATGATCACAAGTACAAACTCTTGGGGATACGGATGATCACAAGTATCGGAGGGGTACGGACGATCACAGTACAAACTCTTGGAGATACTTGGATGATCACAAGTATCGAAGGGGTACTGGACGATCACGGTACAAACTCTTTGGAGATACTTGGATGATCACAAGTATTGAAGGGGTACCTGGACGATCACAGGTACAAACTCTTTGGGGATACCTGGATGATCACAAGTATCGAAGGGGTACCTGAGATATTCGTGAAGGTCTCTCACCTCCTGGTATGGGCAATATCGAGGACGTGCCCCGAATATTCATGAAGGTCTCTCACCTCCTGGTAAGGGGAATATCGAGGACGTGCCCCGAATATTCATGAAGGTCTCTCACCTCCTGGTAAAGGGGAATATCGAGGACGTGCTCCGAATATTCGTGAAGGTCTCTCACCTCCTGGTAATTGGGAATATTGAGGACGTGCCTCGCATATTCATGAACGTCTCTCACCTCCTGGTAATTGGGAATATCGAGGACATACCTGGGATATTCGTGAAGGTCTCTCACCTCCTGGTAATTGGGAATATTGAGGACGTGCCTCGCATATTCATGAAGGTCTCTCACCTCCTGGTAATTGGGAATATTGAGGACATGCCTCGCATATTCGTGAAGGTCTCCCACCTTCTGGTAGTTGGAATATCGAGGACGTACCTTGGATATTCATGAAGGTCTCTCACCTCCTGGTAATTGGGGAATATCGAGGACGTACCTAGGATATTCGTGAAGGTCTCTCACCTCCTGGTAATTGGGAATATCGAAGACGTACCTTGGATATTCATGAAGGTCTCTCACCTCCTGGTAATTGGGGAATATCGAGGACGTACCTTGGATATTCATGAAGGTCTCTCACCTCCTGGTAATTGGGGAATATCGAGGACGTACCTGGGATATTCGTGAAGGTCTCTCACCTCCTGGTAATTGGGAATATCGAAGACGTACCTTGGATATTCATGAAGGTCTCTCACCTCCTGGATGGCCGCAGGTGCACAACGCAGTGGAATGTTTGAACAGCTACTAGTATTCAACGATGCAATTTTGAGGACAACTCGAACAGATCGAGTGTCACGGAAAGGGAGTATTCGAACGGTGGCCGATACTCAAAAACAAGAGGATACTTGGTCAGTCACGAGCATCCAAACTTTAAAGACAACTCGAACAGTCGAGTGTCAACGGAGGAGCACCCGAGTAATGGCAGGCACTCAAAAACAAGGGGATACCCGGCAAGTGGTGGGTACTCAAAGACAAGGGGATACTTAGACAATTGCAAGCACCCAAACTCAAGGGATGACTTGAACAAGTCGAGTGTCAAGAAGAGAGTACCGGACAAAGTGGTAGATACTTTAAAACAAATGGGGATAGAAATATGCTTACTCGGCAATATCTCGATCTCGAGAGTATGTCGCTATTTGCACAATATGCACACATGATTGTATATGCTGTAAATTCATGAGTTCAAATGAGATTCATGCATGATAATTTTGTCAGTTTTGCATCATCCGAATTCCACTTGGGAATATTTTGAAAGACAACCTTCATTTATAATGTAGATGTCTTGAGCATGCCAGATAAGGGAATTTCAGTCTGAAAGGACTTTCCACTCTCTCTCATGGAAAAGGCTATCCTGACCATTGATGCAGGATTTATAAGGACCACACTTCTCACTTTGTCATCATGTCGGCGGGGGTCCGAGTATTCTCGCAAGTGGTACGACTTTACCAATGTGAGAGGTCTTTGTTGAAATTGTGATGAAGACTTGGTCAATAGCTCATCAAATGGGACCGTCGAGGTCAAGGCTCATGAACGAAGTGCCGCACGATCATCTCCGGGTTTGCAAGTCAAGAGTCCTGCGAAAAGAGATAGAATAGTCTTGCTCGTACTTCTTCGAGCGATGCTTATAGACATATGAAATCTTACGTTAATTGAAGTGCCCCTAGTCTGAAGAGACTTTTACAATGGGATGCAACGTAGACTTGGCTCACATGTAAAAAGGTGAGAGCTGGTGATTGTCTTGGCATTTGTCACCGGTCTTTCTTCTCACTGTTAGATGGAGGTTCTTTGGACCACAATAGCGACTTCTCTTAGGAGTATCTTTGACTGGGGGGTATTGGCCTTGCTTTTACCAGGCACACTGCTTTTTCATGCCCCTATTTCCAGTTCTTCATTTATGGGCATTGACCTTGCTTTTACAGTGCCGCTTTTTATGCCCCTGTCTTTTTTCATTCTTGTCGTTGGAGGAACTGGCCTAGGCAAGTTCAATCGAAGCACCGTTATTAGACTCTTGAGTCTTCATCTTCAGTAGGCGCTCTGGGCTATGCTGCTTAAATGGCAGTAACTTCTGTTTTGCCTCCATGTGAGGGTGAAATTACAGACTCAATTGGGTTGTACAATGAATACAAGTGCATAGAGAAAGAATTGCTCTTCGTCATTCTAGGGCACTTAAATTAACGTGAGTGTTCATATGCAATAAGGACACCCGAAGATTGATGCAAGTGCGAGCAAGAAAATTTCTATCTCTCTTCTCACCTTGTGATGCTTTGCTTTGTCTCCGATCCGCCCCGGTGTGGGGTGGTTCTTGACGAGGATAGGACAGAAATTTCATCAGTGTATGGGGCTCAATGGGGTGAGCAATGAAATGCCTCTCACTGTTTTGGTTATCGTACCATTCGTGAGAGAACTCTTTACCCTGCAGTCATGGAATCTTCTGCACTCATCTCACAAGTGTATAGATGGGGGACTGTGTGTAGGATATGGCTTGCCTTTCATCATTTTGACGCGCCTCATCTAGCATGCTCAATTAATCTTGTATTCTTCACTTAGTTGTCTATTCTAATAATCCTCAGTGGAATCAGTGACTTAGACAGGCAAAATGATCATGCAGAATTCATCTGGAAACGACATGCAACATTTCGAATATGATGGAGTTTGAACTCTTCAAAACAAGTGAATGGTTTTGACTTAAAAAGACCTTGTTGGCAGCTTTAGGGGTCAACAGAATGGTGTTTCCAAATATGTTAGATTTTGAACATCAAAAGGGTTATTCGCAAATGGATGTCGATGGTTGTCCCTATTGATTAGGGATATGACACATGAATGATCAGCCAAGGATTGGGAATTTGATCGGTCATCTCTACTTTTGCCCTTGCAGAAGAGAAGATTTACAAGTAGATCAATTAGACTGGCGAGTTGTCATTTGCTTTGGTGATTACTCAGGATGCCATTTCGCTTAGGAGAGCTTATCAGAGTTTGACATGTCTTTCCTTGATTTGTTATCCGCATTTTTTACGGTCAAGTGATCCCGCAAGATAAAAGGGATCATGTTAGTCGAAACTCTTTCAAGAGTCGAATAATTTGGAAGTGATACAACATTACCCTTCACCTTTGGATTGGATGGACCTGAAGTGCAAGTGGGACACGAAGTCCTATGTCTTTTGCTTTGTTAGGTCATCTGCTCTCTCGTAATTTGCAGGCACAAGAGAAGCAAAATTTTTTTTATTATTATTTTTTTACCAAGCGGCTAACTGCCGCGTCGGGGATTCGAACCCCCGACTTCGGACCGTTTTGCTTCTTCCCGGATACCACTCGGCTAGAGGCGCCGATGGTGTCCGTAGGGCGCTTCTTTTTTATTTAACCGAACCGGCTCTAGGACGACACGTCTTTTTATACCAAGTTAGGTAAATCGATATGGGTCACTTGATTTGTCCAAATTAACCTTTAAGCTTGTTTCTTTGAATCCTATGCTTCCTGTCAATAGGAGAAAATATGTCAAAAGTGAGTTCAAATAGTGGGAGTATTGGAAACGATACCAAATTACCCTTTCCCAGAGTTTGTATTTGCTGACTCCTAGGGATCTCTATATGTTGATGACAACCTCTTTGTCTTTGACACAGTTCAACATTTCTTTCGATTGGCCTTCCTCATTCGTGGCCATGTATGCATGATTGATGGTCATTGATTCATCTTCAACGCTTTCCTTCTGTGGAATTTTCTTCTGTCTTTGACTATATGACCATTAGCAGCATTAGGCAAAGTCATGTACCTCAAGCTTCTATGGAATCTGAGATGGACAATCAAAATTTCCAATTCTCTGATGGCAATTACTTCTTGCGAGAGCATGCGTCTGCATAAGGAGTCAGGTTTCTAGGTCCTCATTTTGAATGGGGGCTAGAGACTGCTTCAACTGTCTGGATTTCTTCCTATTGACAGTAGCCAATTCAAAGAAAAGAAATTCCTTTTCTGTGCTTCTTGGCTTGTCAAAGCTGGAAATCCCATTGATGAAACCGTAGCATCTAGTTGCTCAGGCAAGTTATTGGGAAAAGATATTGCTCCGGCTTGAGAAGGAGTTGGGCAGGAGCGAGGTGGAGTGCACAAAGCTCTTAGGGACGGCTTGATTTTCAACCGTATGCCTGTACCTATTACGTCTTATCTTCCGTTTCCTGTAAATAGAAGAGAGAGGACATCATTTCCAAATTATATTCAGAGAATAAGACTTACCCTCTTTTGGTGTAGGATGATTCTTTCTATTTGCCCCTGTTTTCTTGGCAGGGTGTCTTTGAATCTGGCGAGTTCACCTGATGCGCTTGCTTCAAATGCCCCCTGTCACACTAAATCAAAAGGGGACGGGAATGATCTTCTGAGACATGAAGTGAGTGAGTCAGAAAGACAAACATGATTAAATTTATCATCTTGTTTTAACAAAAGCTTTTGGGTAATTAAATATTTTTTATTTTCAAAATACATCTTTGGGGGAGAAAAAGCATGAGGAAGCCCAGCCCTCAGTATTCTCCTTGGATGATATTTTCTTTTCATGGTTGGATAACATCACCGGGCAGGTTTGGAGTACCGCCTCATGCTCTTAAAACAAAATATTAGAACTGTACAATAGAGTACTTGGAATGGAAAATACAACGGTAGCACACTAGACAAGATAAGAAACATGAAATTATAAAAACAAGTAAAACCCATGAAAACTCATGTGTAAAGGAGTGCTTTGATAGTGTTGGTTCCGAAATCAAGCGCCTTTGAGTTCCTCGCCTCCAGTAGACTCGAAGTATTCGCATGAGAGGACCACTTCATTGAAGCTATGGAAGTGCAACCCATGCAACCAACAACGATGCTTACGAGGTAAAGCCCCTATGAATAGCTTTATCATTTCTTCTTCGGCCGGTTGAGGGTAAATTTGCATCATAAAAGCCTCCCACCTCCTTGCATATGCTCGGAAATCCTCCATTGGTCTTCTTCTGAAGTGAACCAAGTTCTGACAAGGCATTTCAGTCCCAATCTGGCTTTGATACTGAAGCAGGAATGCAGAAGACAGCTCATTCCAATCTCTCATGAGATAGATATTTGCTGTGATGAACCATTGTAATGCAGACCCCGTAAGACTTTCTTGGAAGGCCTGAGTTGCGAATGACATCGGGCCATAGTACCGACTCATTTCAGCGTGGAGATATTGCAAATGAGCCACTAGGCAAGTTGTGCCATTATACTTACGGAGATTAGGTATCCACATTTCTCCAGGGGTCATGATCCTATGAGCACAAGACGGGCTTGATGTATCCTGGTTAGGCCACTGGTTTTCCCACTTCATATTTGTTGTATTGGTGAATTTTTCTGTTTCAGGAAAGTTGGACTCTGCCGAGATTACCCCATTGCTTTCTTCTTGGTCAAAATTTCCAAATGAGGATGAAGTATTGAAGCTATCCTCATGGTCAGAGGACAAGCTTAGTACTTCGTTAGGATCATAGCGGATAAAGACGTATGCTTCCTCTTCTGACGGGCCTTCATCCCCGGATGAGAGTAGGAAACTTGATTATACGATGAATCGTCGTTTCATTGTTGAAATAATATTTGGAAGTCCTTAGGATTGTATTCTAGGGCCGGGAAGTCTTGGGGTTGTACTCTAGAGGATGGTAGCCTTCAAAGCTGTATTCTTGGGAATGCTCGAAGCTTTGGTGCGGTGGCTCGTCGGTAGATGCTGAATTGATCGCTTAGGCTTTCTTTTCTTGGCCCCTGGTCCAGACCTTTTAAGCAAGGCCCTTCGTTTTGCCGCCGCTTCGTCAAGGGAAGTGAGAGATATTAAAGTTTCACTCTCGATTCACTTTCTAGGTTGATGGGGGTTGGTATTCTTTGGACCCTAGCTCTTGCAGTAAGCTTGGGGAGCTGACTTATCGTGCCCCGGTATTGAACGGGCTCGTGTCTTGGATCTCGTACAAAGGCTCTTTGCCTTTCCTAGTGGGAAATTTTTCAGATGTGATGATCTTTGCTCAACTGCCCACTCATTATGCAAGGCTTCATCAACACGTTTCTTTCCTATCTTAGCAACTAACGGTTCTTCGTGTTCCGCGATCATCAGTTCTTCGTAGGGCAAGGCTATGTCAGGGCTGATGTCAATATCATATTCTTGATGGAAAGCATGAATTAGTTCCCTCCAGGTTTTAAGGGGACTAATCTTCCTGACAATGTACCATCGCAAGGCAGGGCCAGTCAAGCTTGATTGGTACGATTGAATCATCCTTCGGACCAAGTAGGCCTGCAAGTAAGTCTCTGGGCGGGAGGTATCAGCATACCTTTCGCATTCAGGTGCTTTGAGTTTTTCAGGGATCTCGATGCCGGCGTAATTGGACAGGTCCATGGAATTCTGCTCTTGCAGCTGGCTTAACTTTTTCATGATCCTTTCAAACTGTCTATGGTACTGGCTATTTTCTGGCAAATTTGCGGGCGTCATGACGGTGTTTGAGGCAACTATAGAGTTGGGCTCAGCTTGAGTGGATTTCATTTGCTTTGAGAGTTGTCGAAGGACAATGGACATCTGTCCTACGCCGTCTTCAATGTTAATGAGGCGATTTTGTACATCATTCTGATCGGGCCCTATTGCATGAGGCCATTCGCAGGCGATTGGTGGCCAGCGATTCATAATTACCTGGTTGTTGCGAAAATAATGAATGAGCACGAAAGTAAACAAAGATTGACCCATGGCAATGGCTTAACTACCTTTTTTATTTATCAAAAGAGGATTTTATAGACCGCAGACTTCTGACATTTAAAACTTGAAATTGAAATGACAGAATAAAATACTAGACATTAAACAAAGGTCCCTAAACAATGGGACAAAACTTTCACAAGGTTAACACTAAGGGGCACATGATTGCCAATTTATATGCGACGGGGAGCCTTGCGCTTGCGCAGATGCTTGCTTTCTTGGACCGGCTCTGAGGTGTGTATCCAGTCCATTCCCAAATCCCTCCCCATGAGCTCTGCTTGCTCGTGTTGATTGCTCTCACCGATTGAGTGAGGGACCGCGGCTTCCATTTTGTCGGGATACGATGGTTGTGAATGTAGGACATGGAGGCGTGGTGGGCTTTTTTTCTTCTCCCTCAAGCCCTTCAGGTACCACGATCCTTTTGCGATGGCACTTGTCCCAGGTTTCCTCAGCGGTAGAAATTTCGAATGCATAGTCACGGCTTGTGTTGAAAAGAACTGGAGGGATCATCATCTTGAAAGGCGGTGGGATCTCCTGAAGGGCTCCATATTGTCGTGCTACCCGATACGGGTAGTAGGGAATGGCGCCGGTGAGGCCGAGCAACGGAATTGGGCGGGTGCGCATGTAAGCAAAGCAGGCCCTCTTTTCATGGAACCAACCAAGCACACCATTGGAATGCCTCAGGAGCTGGGTTTCTTAGGAAGCTTACCCAATTTAAACAGCTTTGATTGGGAATATACGGTCCTAAAACCATAAATTTTTGTAACGGATTTTCGAAAGCATTTGTTTCAGACGATCGCATGAAGTCTCGAAATTCACTTAGGTGAGAAAAGAACCAGACTTGTAACATTTCAGGAGAGGCTCGCATGATTTTCTCCGAGTTGTCTTTAAAACGATTAAAGGACAAGAATGTTTCAGTTAAAATCATGTTGACATAATTTCCCCCTCTTAAGATCTGATCAACTACCCATGCCATCTTGGGACTTATGGCATTTCTTTGATGGGGGAAGATGATGAGGCCGAAAAAGGCCAGGAGGAAAATCTCACTTTTCTGGGTCATAGGCTGATTTTGGAAACATGCATTCATAAATTCTAGTGGGCAGGTATTATGGTTGTCTTCAAGAATTTGTCTCATGACATGGATTTCAGTTCCTAAAAGTCGTGCTAACCCGCGCCATGGGAGGGCGCCTATCGATGGCTTGACAAGCTTTTTCTCAAGAGGCATTCCAGTGATGATGCTGTATTCCTCCAGGGTTGGGGTTAGCTCAAACCTACCGAATATAAAAGTAATTGTCTTCGGGCACCAAAAATGTGCCATGGCTTGTATGACTTCAGGACGAACAGTGATTTGGATCAACGATAGGAGATGACCAATTTTGGCCTTCACACGCTCTTGGGCAAACTGATCTAATTGACCCCACCATCTGAAGAGCTCCGCCTTGGGAGCAGGAATGAACTGGATATCGTCTCTCCCCATCGCATATAAACTGGGACTTGAAAAGCTTATCCTAAATTGCCATGGGCCAAATAAAAAGACTGAGTAAAAGTAAAGAAATTACTTTGCTTTTAAAGAAAAATGGCAAGCACAAAGACATGCGCATGGGACGTGCGGCTCGATTTCTCTCGAGAAGGTTTGTTGAGATTAAAAGGATATCCGCCCGTCGCAGTCTCGCGTTAGCAGCATACCCTCCTAACCTCGGCTAAGAAATTCGGGGAAAAGAAAGGCAACCTCTACATCGCAGTCTCGCGTTCGAGGTCGTATCTTTCTTGACACCATCCTAAATATCCTATGGCGGCCCAGGTCCGGCGGTCGGGTTGTGCGTGCCATGTGTAGTGCTAAAACATTTAAGGATGCACAGCAATTTATAATCACAAAACATTTTATTTTAACAGAAAAAAAACTTTAAGCTATTACCCTGCACAAAAGAAAAAAAACCAAATCAGCAAAGCATTTAAACAAAGATAAAATGGCCTAAGTCCTCAATGTCCCCAGCGGAGTCGCCAAGCTGTCGCGACCTCTTTTTTTTCGGCGCCCGCAATCGGGTACGAGCGCCTAAGGAGGCTAATGGCTCGGCTGAAATTAGTTATGCCCGAACTCTCCCAAGTCCACCAATTCACGACTTTAATAATCTAAATTTTTAACCTGTAAATTTTAAAATGGAGTCGCCACTAATCGATTTGGGGTGGGTCGATTAGAAACCCAAGCGAAGTATCGGGAGAAATACTCACTCCTACGCAACCAGAGAAATTAGGATCGGGGACTTGATTACACTAATTAATCACTAATGCCCTTTCGGTACCTAATCTTGTTTAAATCTTGAGGTTTTTTGGATGTTCGATGGATTTTCCATGCATTTTTGGAGGAAAAAACATTTTTGAGTCATTTTCTAATTTTTGGACACAAAAGGGATTTTTTGGGTTTTTTGGCATTTTTGGAAAATAAAATATTTTTTAATATTTTTCAAAATATTTTTTGAAAATAAATTATTTTTGATTTTTCTCGATTTTTTTAGAAAATAAAACATTTTTGATTTTTTTTTTGAAAATAAACCATTTATTTATTATTTATTAGAATATTATTTTATATTAAAATAATAAAACAAAATAAAACCGACCCGGGTCGGATTTGTGGGTTGGGCCCGACTCGGATTTTCTCCCTTTTTTTTTTTTTTTTTTTTTATTAAAACGACGCCGTGGCGGGCGTTCGGGGACACCGGCCCGGCCCGACGACCCAGCTCCACGACCCGCTCCGGCTCGCAACCCGGTTCCTTCGGAACCCTACCCGACCCGGCTCCGGCACACGACCCGACTCGCAGCCGCCCCCCGGATCGCAAACCCTACCCGATTTTCCGGGTCCGGATCCGCTCGCAACCGGAAAATCGCAAACCCTAGGGTTTGCGAATCCGCGGCGCCGGGAGGAGACCGAAGCGATACGACGGCGACGATGGCCACGGCGGTGACGGCGACGACGATGGGAACCACGACGACGGCGACGCCGATAGAATGGGGTTGCGATGGGCGGCGACGGCGACGGTTTTTACCTTTTCTTGAACGGAGGCGATGACGGCGACGACAGGAGTTGATCTACGACGGTGGCGGCCACGGCGAGGGCAGACTAATGGCGACGACCGCGGCGGACGACGATGGCGTCGGTGGGTCTGGACGGTCGATCCTACCAGATCCGGCGCCGAGTTACCTTCTCTCTCCCTCGGGCTCGCCCCTCGAGCTCCCGAAGTCTCTCGGGGACCCCTCCGAGCTCACCACGCCACGGCCGGCCGGAACTCGAGCTCCCCGAAGTCTCGGGGACCCCAAGCCTCGGCTGGCCTCTCTCTCTCTGCCTCGCCTTCGGATCGGGGCTTGCTTGTCCTCGGCTCCCCTTCTGAAGTCTCTCAGCAGGAAGCTCGAAGCTTTGCAGCCTTCGATCGTTCTCGGCGTGCCCTTTGCTGTCGTCGGGGGAGCCCTATTTATAGGCGAGGGGGTGGCCGGTCGACGGAGCTTCGACCACCGGTCTTCGCACGCCGAACGGCCTCCGCCGGCCGAACCGGCATCCCATCCGAACTCCTCCAACAAGGCGTGCTCGGCATTGAAGGAAACCAATAATGGCGCCCGAGATCTGTCATCTCCGGCCGACGTCGGCCTACCCTCCTCGGCCGTAGGTTGTCTTCGAGCGCGTGAGTTACGAGGCGTAGGGAGAAGAAGGAGAAGAAGGAAGAAGAAGAGGAGAAGGGGGCCGGGCTTTGGGGAAAAAAAGCTGGGCCCCGGGCCTACGTGGAAAAGAAAAGAAGAGGGGGCTGGGCGCAAAGGCCCAGCCCCGATGGGCTGCTTCTTCTTTTTATTTGTTTTTATTTATTTATTTGTTGTTTTTGTTATTTATTTTTTATTATCTAAAAAAGGAAAATAAAAGAAAATAAGACCTAATTAATAACCTAATCAAAATTTTAGGTGTCAACGGTGTTCTTCATGAAACATTTTTTTCTAGATCTTTTTTATAACATGTTAAATTTTCAGAATTTATTGAGATCGTTTACTAATTTTTCCAGAATTTTTATTTAAGGAGTGCATTCTGCCTTGTCCGAAAATTTGCTCCATTTTCAAGAATAAATGAATTGCTTTATGAAGTGTGATATCTTGGTTGTTATTTGTATTGCATATATGGTGACATTTGGCATATCACATGACATCAAAAGGCTAGTTTAAACCTCGACATTGTTGCATCAAATGTTAAAGTGAAAATGAGATATATATATATATATATATATATATATATATATATATGGGAATATGCATTGTGATGATGATAATACCATCGGAGGTATGAGCCGACGATGCCCTGGGAGTGTCGGGATGCCTGGAGGTGTGTGCTAGATGCCGGGAGGTGTGTGCAGATGTCCTCGGGAGTTTCGCGATGCCCGATGGTATATCAGTACGTAATTCTAGGAAATGCTTGGTGGTATGTCGGTACGTAATTTTGGAAGGTAGGGGTAACCATTTTCATGGCGAGCCTCGGCGATTCCTTGTGATGCCAGGTGGGATACGAGATGCTTGGAGGTGTGTGCCGGATGCTCGGAGGTGTGTGCCAGAGGTTTCTCGCGATGCTAGGATGGGTGTGAGTGATATATGAGGAATGCAAATACTGGTCCCTGGGAGAGTGATGAGATCCTTTTGAATATCAAAATGGAAATTGAATCATACATGTGTGTGTGTATATGGCATGGGATATAATTGCCTATGAAATTGAGTCAATACTATATGGCATTGAGAATGCGATCATGAAGGCATTGAATGGAACTCATGAGAATATACATATATATATATATATATATATATATATATATATATATGATTGTATGGGTGATATGGATCATGCGCATGTATGTGCATAAGGCATGGGATATAATTGCTTATGAAATTGAGTCGATACTATATGGCATTTAGAATGCGATCATGAAGGCATTAAATGGATCTCATGAGAATATATATATATATATATATATATATATATATGTGATTGTATGGGTGATATGGATCATGCGCATGTATGTGCATATGGCATAGAACATGAATTGCTTTAATGAATGCATCTCATGGAGATATAAGTATGATTGCATGGATGATATGTGCATTTCACATGAAATTGTGGTTGTCTTGCTTGTTGCATTGTGTAATTTAATGGATCTTTACTGCTGAGTGGTTGTACTCACCCCGTTTGGGGACTAACCTCTGCTACCACTGTCACCAGTAGATGGATCGAGTGGTTGGATATGACCGTGAGGAGGAGGATAGCAAAGGAAGGAACTTTTGGACGCCGACACTGGTCGATGGATCTTAAGTATACGACTGTTGGAAAAGATGTCGGTTATCTTTTGAAGTATAGCCGAGTATAGAAGACTACGGCATTTTTTGTACTGATAAATGTTGTCAATCTGGTTTAAGTAAATAAAAGTGTTCGACTTTTACTTATAAATGTTTAGTTGGTGTGCATCGTTTTCTGAATATAGGGAAGGGAGTTGATGGATGTGCTTCTGCCATATAAATTGCGCAGGGACCGATTTAAAAGATGTAAACCCCTAGGATTTATAAATTAACATGAAATTCCTTGGTATCAGAGTATTATATTATCAGGCCAAATGAAAGGTAAGCAGACTGTGGCGACCTTAACAATTCGGGGGTCGTCCACAGAGTTTGAAATCCCCTTTATCAAGAAAATGGGTCACAGTTGGATTTGCTAGTTAGATCCTGGTCCAGTCGATCATTCATCTAGTCAGTTTGTGGGCTAGCCCGTGGGTTAGTTCTACTTGACCAGTCCTATGGTCAATCTTTGGGTCAATCGACTAATCTTGTAGCCGATCCTATGACTAGTCCAAGGTTCTGCACCACAAGTCCTGGTCAGTTCGAAATTAACCCACGTTAAGTTTATTCAATCCATGGTCGATCATCGGTTGTCATGTAATCGTGTGGAATCGATCCATTCATATCAACTCATGGTTGCATGAGATCAATTCATGGTTGTCCATGATTGGCATAACGACTAGGCGGAATCACCCATGACAGGTGCAATGACCGGACGGAATCGAGCCATGACCATCTATCGATCCATGATGGTACGTGATTATCCCACCACCAATTCTTATGATCGAATAACCTTTCCATGGTTGAATACTCTATAACTGGACCTTAGGTTACTGACCCGTGAATGGCCAATTGACTCATGACTGGCTTCCAAGCCAGCTCATGGCCAAGTCTCGCCTTTGACATACCGGGCTTTGCCCTACTAGTTGGGGCCAAAAATGATTGGTTGCAGAAGGGTGTCCCTATAGCCCAAGCCTAATCATACCCTAGATACCTAAGTGTGAAATGTGGACTTTGGAGTCCATAAGGAAAGGGCCACACACCAAAGAAAAAGAGAGAGAAGCCAAGGCAAGTTCAAACTTTGAACTCAAGATAAGTTCACATTAATATCTCCTAGAATTTAGCCATTCAATGAGCAAGATGAAGTGTCCTAGCTAACCTAGGATCTAGTTGGAAACCTAAAGGATAAGGATGTCCAACAATTAATGCTTGTTGACAAAGTAGGGCCCTGCCTCTCTCCAATTAGATATGCTACCTTTGATTTTCGAAACTACTGAACCTTCACTATTTTTTCAATTTTATAGAGCTTTTCATGATTCGAATTTGGAGAAACTTCCTTCACAAAAGTTGTTCAAAACATATTGATCTACAACATACATAGATTCATATTTTTTTGAGGTGATTTGGTGGGGACAAAGGCCCAATCAATTACGATATACAATCTGCCCAGTTTAGTGAAAACGGTAACCAAGATACTTCCTCGAATTTTTATAAACTCTTTCCTCTGTAATTTGGATATGCTTCCTTCACAAAAGTTTTAAATGACATCCATATCTAAAACATATTAAAATTTCAAATATTTTTGTGAAGATTTGGATTTCGAAATGAGTCTCTTTCTCTAACCGTTGAATCTGCTGGAGGGAGGAATTTTTGGGTTGTGTTCAATGATTTGTTGCTCTTTCCACAGAACAAATTTGGTTTGGATTCCTTCATGAAAATTTTTTGTAAGGTCTTCTCTACAGTATATTAAAATTTTATAAATTTTCAAGCTAATTTGATAAGGTAATGACACTGATTTTAAAAGTTGCTCAAAATTGTTTTTGTCTTAGAATGGGAGAACCACACGCCCAACTTGGAGGGGAAGGGGACTGCACGCCTAACTTGAGGAGCAAGCTAATCTAGAGACTTCTTGGCTTGAAGATAATAATGCATTAAATGCTTTTGGACCTTAGTGTGTTAAAGAGAACAAACTTGGAAAGCAAGTTGGCCTAAGAGAACCATACCATGGAAATTCTTGAATGCTTGGCTTAATGAGCAAGAAAAACCATGAAAGATGTGCTAGAGATCCAAGACTTATGATGGTCATATCTTAAGCAATAAATGAAGGGATGAATCACTAGCTTAGGTGGTCATTTGTGGATTTGATCATCATTGCATAAGATTTTCCTTAGAGATTAAGTTAGGCCAAGTAATGATGAAATGATGACTCGCAAGCTTAGGCGGACCAATTAGGAGTGGCTTGGAGAATAAGTAGCAAGTGTTCCTTGGAGGCTAGTCCCTAAATGAAGGTATGACTCACTAACTTAGGTGGCAAGGAGAAGATTCGATAATCGTGACGATAGGATCTTCCTTGAAGAATAAGTTAGGGCCATTAATGAAGCTTGGCCTCTAAATAGGGAACCATCCCCTCCATTCTCTCCAACCTTTGGCTCACTTCTTCTCCTCATTCTTTCTTGCACGTCCTCTCCCTTTCTTGGCCTTGCTCACCCACTGCCTCATCAGACGGCTCTCTCTTGGTAAAACCACCTATAGTTCATCGAGGTTTATTGAAGGTAAGTAGAATCCCTAATTCTTGGCTAGGGCGATAGCCTACGTTGTCGAGCTTAGTGGTGTGCTCACCCGTGTAAGCCGTGTGTATGTTGTAATATTTTTTTGTATCATTTGCTCATGTTTGCATGCTTGAATGTGTTCATGCCCTGGGACAAGGTCACGGTTTGCTCATCTTGGAATTGACATCAAGTCGCGATGCCCTAAGTCACGAGGCCTTAAATCGGCATTAAAGCGTGCCAATTCCAAGTCTTGCTTGGTGTAGGCATCAGCCTAAGCATGTAGCTCAAGCCACGAACCAAGAATCATGCCTGGCATATCATATAGCATGATGTTAAGTGCCACCACACACTCACTTGAATGAGCATGCTCTTGGGCCTTGCATACATTGGCTAAGATAAAAGATGAAAGACCGGTTTGTGTTGTGATGACCCCTGGCATGTTATGGTTATCGTGACGTTCCATTGTTGTTGTTGTTATTATTATTATTATTATTATTATTATTATTATTATTATTATTATTATTATTATTATGTAGAAATGTATAACGACAACTCAATTATAATTTAAATCGATGCACACAAAATATAGAACTAGGCACTCTTATTTATTTATATATTGTAGATGACCTAGCTCAGTACATTAGTGTCAAAAAGTTCCTTCTTCTGGCTATATCCAAAACACTGCCTCGACCATCCTATTGCTTACTTACATGGTTGCCTGTGTAACACGTCCTAGTCTCGCCAAAAATGCCACTCTTGTCTTCAAGCCCTCCTCGTATTCGACCCCACTGTTGCCATCATCATCACAGTCTGGAAGTGGGAGTGGTCCCACCGTATGCCCATTGACCCGGGCATAAAGTGCAACAAACCCAATCAGCATGGGGCCCAATAGGAGGCCAGCATCGATAGTCAGGATCACGGTGATTCGAGTAAATGTGACCTCAGTGAAGTCGAGGTCGACTTGCTCCACTTGGTCCCACGTGAGATCAGTTAGGACACCATAGAGCATCATGGAGAACGCGGGTTGCAAAGGCATACTTACATGTCTGAAAAAAGATAATCCACAAAGGGTGAGTACAACCACTTAGCAAGTAAAAGCCTATTAGACTATACTACATGAGTCTACCACTACCCATCCGACGGAACCCTAAATATAAAATATACGAGATCGAAACAACTCAATTTACAATGACTCTAAAGGAATTTCACGGAGACAATACACTAGGGAGTAAATAGACAATCATATATAGTATGGATCTAGCTACCACCATCTTTTGAAGGGAACCTTGTTGCACCCCTCCAAGCATCTCACACCCCAACTGGCATCACGAGGACCTCTAGGATTCCCTGGGCATTTGGAGAGCGTCACATTATGCCCCTCTAGGCATCTCGCATCCCAACTGGCATCCCGAGGACCTTTGGGGCCCAATTACATCCCCCAAGCATCTAGAGGGCACTATGTCACACCCCCCCAGGCATCCCGACACCCGGGGCATCATCGCCACGGTGGATTGACGGTATCCATCAATGCAAACCATGGAGCAACAATTTAAGAATTCTATGTGAAGCCATCGAAGCATAACTAGATCGACCCCAAAGCACCTAAGGTCACCACAGATACCAAAGAAGAACCTTAGATCCTAGGCACAAATTTTTTTTTTTTTAAAACTGTCCCAGCACATCTTATTTGTGGAAGCATAATCAAGTCTTACTAATTCTCCCATCCAATAACCATGATACAATTGCACGCCACTATGCATCATAAGAAAAGATAAAGCCACGACACTTTTATTTACATATTTTCATGATGGATTTTCTCGGGTCGGTACAACAAAAGAAAAGCCAAAACTTTTCGCTACACTCGGCCATAACCCCAAAAAGAGACAACTTGACCCTCTAAGATGATCATGCAAAATCCTCCATCAACTAGTGTCGGCTATTAACCAAAAAGTTGCAGCTCCTACTTCTCACGCATGGGCCATCACACCCATCTCGGTGCATCAGGCGGTGGAGGCGACAACATCCCCTGCATCACTCCGTCTCGACGAACGTGAACGGATATGAACTCCTGTATGACCGGGCCTAGCTGTATGACCGGGCCCCCAGCTAGGCCCACATCATACATCACTATTGCACGAACCCGAATAAACATCAGACCAGGAATGGTAGGACAGTCGATCTCCACGCACTCGACCTCTACGTCCGAAGGAAGACCATAAAAGACAGCCCGCGTGACAGTAGGGAGCGGCATCTTTCTAATCTGAAATGTTGGTCCCCGAAGGGGTGAGTACAGCTACTCAGTAGGTAAAGGACCAATAAACCACTCAATGCATCATACAACACAATCATCACAATCATAGCATAATACATGTCATCCATGCATTCCAAGCATAACTTACCTTGAAGCCATGCATTTGTCATCATCCACATGTACATACATCCTCATGTAATCATCACCATCATCGTATCATGCATGTACCATCATGCCATAGGTGTACATACAACCATGCACTCATCATCATCATGTCATGCATGTACCATCATGCCATAGGTGCACATACATCCATGCACTCATCATCATCATGTCACACATACCATCATGCCATAGGTGCACATACAACCATGCACTCATCATCATCATGTCATGCATGTACCATCATGCCATAGGTGCACATACAACCATGCACTCATCATCATCATGTCACACATACCATTATGCCATAGGTGCACATACAACCATGCACTCATCATCATCATGTCATGCATGTACCATCATGCCATAGGTGCACATACAACCATGCACTCATCATCATCATGACATGCATGTACCATCATGCCATAGGTGCACATACAACCATGCACTCATGCATACATATTAGCACATCATGCGTAATTCAATTTCAATTTCCCAATTTTATCCTTTCATTTTGGGCCACCACATTTCTCTTTCCCGGGACCAATGTTTGCATCCCACATTTATCGCTCGCACCCCACCTGGCATCGCGAGGAACCCTCCGGCACAAACCTCCGGGCATCCGGCACAATACCTACCAGGCATCTCGTACCCCAACTGGCATCACAAGGCATCCCCCGGCACAATACCTGCCGGGCTTCCGGCTCCCCACGCTCCGAGCATCTCGAAACTCCTGAGGACCCTCCGGCATTCAGCCATTTAAGGCCACCAGGCAACCGGCACTCCCTAGTCAGGCATCTCGACACTCCCGGGGCATCGTCGGCTCACACCTCCGACGGCCTTCTCACTTATCATAGTTCACATTTACAATTATGGCTCAATTTCAACATGGCATATGTTATGATGGCAAACAAGATCATTTTCAGCATTTGATTCTTATGTGCCTTTCCAATCATCATCATATATGCAGCAAGATCCAATCACTTATGACAATACAATCCATGAGGTCCATACAACTTAGAATAATCCATACATCATGTCTTTTTTGAAATTTACCAAATTCCAGCTTACACAGTTTCGGAAAACATGTAAATTAAATATTCATATGATCTTAAAAAAATCATACAATCAGAGCATGTAATAGACAAGACATAAAGGTAACAATTTCATGAAGAACACATGCCCAAAAGAACTTTACACGAGAATATATAGCTCACACAATACAGCATGCAAAATTCGAATAAGACCAGATTGCGCAATTCTTGAAATATTTCGATTAAAATACCCGAATGACCTCCAAAAATTATGAAATTTTACCAGGTTATAGACAAGACCCTAAGGTAGATTTTTCATGGAGACATCTAGGCCAGATTCGCTCTAGATAATCAACTATAGCCGGACGAAGCTACTGTTCCTAGTACCGTAACAGTCCAGTTTAGCTGTCTCCGAAAAATCGAAGTTTTGCCTACTTATTTATCTTCATTTCCTCTGAAATTTTGATATGTTTTGTCTCAAGAGGTCCACTAAAACTTTCATTAAGGAATCTAGGTGATCTTCTGAAAGGATAGTCACCATTTAGTCCACGAAGTCTCGGGAGTCTAGTACCATACTTCCAGATCTGCCGTCTTCAAAAGAAAATCGTTTCACTAGGCTGCACTTGTTATTTTTACCTCAAATTTGAATATGTTAATCATCAGGATGTTCTCTACAACTTTTGTGAAGAAGAAGTCGAAGTGAGATTCTCGGTAAAAAGTGACATGCAACACACAAAACCACCAAGAGGTCGACAAAACAGTTCCAGATCTAGCCTTTTCGCCTACTTATTAAAACTCGGCCATTTTGTCTCAAATTTTAGTATGTTGTACTTTGAGATGTTGTCTACAACTTTTGTGAAGAAGCGAAGCCAAAATCCAACTCAAAACCCACATGCAAGTCCCTACAACGTTCGGGGTCAGGCGGCACACTCGAAAACAGGATATATTTTCAAGAACAACACACTCTAGCTTCGGTTTCTCACACCCTAAACATCCGAGATTTACCACCATTTCAAACACACATGCAAGACACACATGCAAGAGCAGAATATGGATCCCAACTTGCCTCCAAGATCAAGCGAACGACGGCACACGGATGGCGACGGACGGGCGGACGGACGGCGACGGGCGGGCGAGCGGCACCTTCCTCCTCTCTCTCGGTTCCTCTCTCCCTCTCGCAACCCTCTCTCTCTCACTTGGCTTGGGCGACAGCCCCTCCACCGGCCACTCTCTCTCCCTTTTATTTCCCCTAAATCCCACCATTAGCAATCATGAGAAGCCACCCACAATGGCCAATGCATGGAGTCTCCTTTTTGCCACTTGGCAAGACTCATGCATAATGGGCTTGGAAGTGGGCCGGCCTCTCCCCCTTGTGGCCGATGGCAGCCTTCTCCATGGGCTTCATGGGCCAGCCTTTTGGCCCATTAAAGGTCCATACTCTTGGGCCTAAGACCCAAGCCTAAATTAAATCAAATTTTTAACTCCTTTTTTCTAATACTAATTAAATCCTTATTGAATCAAAGTACTATAGTGTATAAATTACATAACTATACAGTTAATATCACAAATCCATAGACTCTAACCCACAATACATATGGCCAAAGATAGATCATCCTTTTCCAAATCTTATCCATTAAATTCGGCCATAGATCTTAATACAAGACATTAATTGGAGCACTCCTAACGACCGGTTAGGAATTCTAGGATGCCACAATTCTCCCATCCTTAGGGAATTTCGTCCTCGAAATTAGACATTACTCCTGTCCTTTCGAAACAAGTAGGGGTACTTTTCCTTCATCTGATCTTCACTTTCCCATGTGGCTTCTTCCATATCATGATGTCGCCATAATACCTTAACCAAAGGAATCTTCTTAGTCCTAAGAATTTGTTCCTTTCGATCCAATATCTGCACAGGCTCTTCAATGTACCTCACTTTCTCATCCACTTTGATGGCTTCATGATCGAGTATGTGGCCAGGATCCGGCTGGTACTTTCTCAACATCGATACATGAAACACATCATGCAAATTTCCCAACTTAGGAGGCAACGCTAAACGATAAGCTACATCCCCTATCCTTTCAAGTATCTCAAAAGGTCCGACAAATCTAGGGCTTAACTTACCCTTCATTCCAAATCGAGATATTCCTTTCATTGGAGATACCTTAAGGAATACATGGTCTCCTACACTAAACTCCAAAGGCCTTCTACGCCTATCTGCGTAGTCTTTCTGCCTACTTTGAGCCGTTTTAAGCCTTTTTCTGATAATTTCAACAGTCTCAGTGGTAACTTGTACAAGTTCAGGTCCTGTCAATTTCCTTTCTCCTACTTCATTCCAACAGACAAGAGTCCTACATCTCCTTCCATATAATGCTTCATAAGAAGCCATGCCTATACTTTTCTGAAAACTATTATTATAAGCAAACTCCACCAAATGCAATCTTTCATCCCAATTTCCTTTGAAATCAATTACACAAGCCCTCAACATATCCTCTAATGTCTGGATTACTCTTTCTGTTTGTCCATTTGTCTGAGGGTGAAAAGCCGTACTAAACTGGAGTTTAGTTCCTAATGCAATTTGAAGACTTCGCCAAAAGTTCGAAGTGAATCTCGAATCCCAATCTGAGGTAATAATTACTGGAACACCATGTAAGCGTACCACTTGACTTACATATATGTCCGCATATTTGTCCATTGGGTAATCCATGCGAACCGCTAGGAAATGAACAGATTTAGTCAAACGGTCCACTATAACCCAGATAGAGTCATGACCACTTGACGTCCTTGGTAATACTTGTATAAAGTCCATTGTTATATGCTTCCATTTCCATTCTGGAATGTCTAATGGTCTCAAGAGTCCTACAGGTTTACAATGTTCCGCTTTTACCTGTTGGCACGTCAAGCATTGAGAAACGTGCTTAGCCATATCTGCTTTCATACCATTCCACCAAAACTGCTAGCGTAAGTTCCTGTACATCTTTGTACTACCCGGATGAATACTATAATTACTCTTATGTGCCTCTGACAAGATTTCCTTCTTTAATTCTTCGTTGTCGGGAACACAAAGTCGTCCCTGGCATCTTACTACTCTGTCATTAGAGACTTGAAATTCTGGTCTTTTTCCTAAAGACACTGCATCTTTCACTTTCAAAATCTTCGAGTCAGACTCTTGTAAGATTTTAACTTTCTGAATAATTTCAGGCTCAATCCTCAATGCACTAAGCGTACCGGTAAGACAATCTACTTTTAACTTAAATTCTGAGTTTGTAACAGACTTTAACAAACTCCATTCTGCCATTTTTAAACTGGCCATCTCCATAGCCGACTTACGACTAAGAGCATCTGCTACCTTATTCGCCTTTCCTGGATGGTATTTTATCTCACAATCATAATCCTTTAACAATTCCATCCACCTCCTTTGTCTCATGTTCAACTCCTTTTGTGAGAACAGATATTTCAAACTCTTATGGTCCGTATAAATCTCAAACTTTTCCCTATACAAATAGTGTCTCCATATCTTCAAGGCAAACACTATAGCTGCTAGTTCTAAATCATGCGTTGGGTAATTTAGTTCATGGGGTTTCAATTGCCTAGATGCATAGGCTATGACCTTACCATGCTGCATCAAAACACATCCCAATCCTTTGTGAGATGCATCACTACACACTGTAAAACCATCAGGTCTAGTTGGTATAGTTAGGATTGGAGCCGAGGTCAATTTTCTTTTAAGCTCCTGGAAACTCCTTTCACATTCCCCATTCCATTCAAATTTCACGTTCTTTCGAGTCAATTTAGTTAAAGGACCTGCCAGTCGTGAAAATCCTTCAATAAACCTCCTATAATAACCAGCCAGTCCTAAGAAACTTCATATTTCAGTAGGTGTGGTCGGTCTCGACCAATTTATTACCATCTCAACTTTCGCCGGGTCTACTACAATTCCTCCTCCTGATACCACATGCCCTAAAAATATTATTTGGTCTAGCCAGAATTCACACTTACTAAATTTGGCATACAGCTTATGCTCTCTTAGAGTTTGCAAAACTATCCTTAAGTGTCGTTCATGCTCTTTAGGTCCTCTCGAATATATCAGGATGTCATCAATAAAAACAATTACAAATTGGTTTAGATAAGGTTTAAATACCCTATTCATTAGATCCATAAATGCAGCCGGTGCATTTGTTAGTCCAAATGGCATAACAAGGAACTCGTAATGTCCATAACGAGTCCTAAACGCAGTCTTAAGGATGTCTTCTTTCTTAATTCTTAGCTGATGGTATCCCGACCTTAAGTCAATCTTAGAGAAGACTAAACTTCCCTGGAGTTGGTCAAAAAGATCATCAATTGTAGGCAAAGGATATTTATTTTTAATGGTCACCTGATTCAACTGCCTATAATCAATGCACAAGCGCATTGATCCATCTTTCTTTTTCACAAACAAGACCGGTGCACCCCAAGGTGAAGCACTTGGTCTAATGAATCCTTTGTCAAGTAATTCCTGTAGTTGCACTTTCAATTCCTTTAATCGACTAAGGTCATCCTATATGGGGCTTTTGATATAGGTCCTGTTCTAGACATTAATTTAATTTCAAATTCAATTTCTCGCTCTGGCGGTAATCCAGGCAATTCCTCAGGAAATACATCTTGAAATTCGTTAACTACCCGAATTTCATCAATCTTAGGCTCTTCCTTAGTATAATCTCTAACCATGGCCAGGTACCCTTGACATCCTTTGTCAAGTAACGCACGGGCTTCTATTGCTGAAATAAGTGCTATAGGTAGGTGGGTCTGACCTCCTAGAAATTCACAACTAGACTGATCAGGTAAGGTAAATTGGAGCACTTTCCCATAGCAATCCATCTGGGCCCGATATTTATGAAGCCAATCCATTCCTATGATAACATCAAAATCATACATGGCCATTACGACTAAGTCTATTTCCATATCCTTTCCCCCCAGTGTTATCTGACAATTTCCACACACCAGCATAGACAATAACATATCCTTTAAAGGCGTAGAAACACAAGGAGGCGTCTCAAGAGGTGTAGTTTCTATCTCATTCAACTGTCTATATCTTTCAGACACAAATGAATGCGTAGCACCCGTATCAAACAATGCATATGCCTTTTAATCATTTATAAGGATCGTACCTGAAATAACATTTTTGGAAGCTTCTGCTTCCTCTTGGGTGATCGCATACACCCTTCCTTGTGTTGGTGGCCTCTAAGGATTCCTTGGTAAGTTTGGCCTAACAGCATTCCGCTGTGGCTGTTGCACCGAGCCAATGCTCACGTGTGACCCTTCCTGTGGGCAGTTTCTCTTAATATGACCTATTCATCCACAACTATAACATTTCGGTTGCCCATTGCAAGGTCCTGGGCCATGTCGCCCATTACACCTTCGACACTCCTCATTTTGATAAGGTGTCCTTTCCAAATTCAAACTACCCTTGCCCTTTCCAAAGTTCCCAAAATTGCCCTTCTTCTTAGACTCCCAAGTATGACCTTGACCTGTATAGGGTCTCTTACCCCGTCTCACATCACCAAAAGACAATGGTCTCTTATTCTCCGAATGTTCCCTTACCAACTCCTGCTCCACCAACTGTGCCCTTTCATAGATCTCATTATAATCTCTTATATTCAAAGGCACTAGTTGTTTCCTGATATCAGTCCTCAATCCTTCCAGAAACCTCTTAGCTTTCTCTTCTTGATCCTCAATTAGCCTAGGCGCATATCTAGATAGTTCAGAAAATCTTGCCTCATACTAGTCTACTGTCAGCTCCTTTTGTTCTAATTGAACAAATTTTGTAATTTTCTTATCCTTAGCACAGTCAGAAAAATGCTTTCTATTAAAAGCTCTCACAAACTCTTCGCAGTTAACCTCAGTACCTGGTGGGAAGATTGTGTCCCTCGAAGCTCTCCACCAAAACTTTGCATTTCCCTCCAGCTGGTACTCTGCCAAAGTTATTTTCTCAGCATCATTGCAGTCCAACAACCTGAAAATTTGTTCCATTCCATCAATCCAATGTTCCGCCTCCTCAGGACTTCCCATTCCACTGAACTTAGGTGGCTTCAGCTTCAAAAACTATTCCACCAGTCCATGAGTACGGCGTTCTGCTCCAGGTTGTTGCTGCGCTTGTCTTTCCATCAGATTTCCAATATTGGCCAATGCTTGCAGGATGTCTTCCATTCGGGGTTCAGCCCTTGCAGCAGAGGCTTCAGCCCTCGATGGATGAGCACTTTCAGCTCGCACCATGATTTTCCTGCAATTTCCAAGCATTGCCTTAGGAATAATCTGAGACTCACTGTCTCCATTCAAAGCAACTACTACTACTACATAAGTAACATATACATGTTACCGGTACCTAAAGACAACTCAAAATAAACTACTAGGGATCTACGAGTGAATACTCATCACCCGTTATTCAAAGTTAATCAATTTTTCCGTTTTATATCCTATGGTGTGCATTGTCATCATGTTCCCAACTTTCCAAATGAGGCTCCTTATCACTCCACCTATAACCATTGCTCTGATACCAAAAAGGGCGGCTGTGGCACCCCGAAGCGCCTAAGGTCACCACAGATACCAAAGAAGAACCTTAGTTCCTAGGTAGATTTTTCGGTCCAAGTGCATCTTATTTGCGGAAGCATGATCAAGTCTTACTAATTCTCCCTCCAACAACCATGATACAATTGCACACCACTAAACATCATAAGAAAAGATAAAGCCAAGACACTTTTATTTACATATTTTCATGATGGATTTTCTCGGGTCGGTACAACAAAAGAAAGGCTAAGACTTTTGACTACTCTCGGCCATAACCCCAAAAAGAAACAACTCGACCCACTATGTCAATCATGCAAAATCCTCCATCAACTAGTGTCGGCTATTAACCAAAAAGTTGCAGCTCCTACTTCTCATGCATGGGCCATCACACCCATCCCGGTGCATCAGGTGGTGGCGGCGGCAACATCCCCCGCATCACTCCGTCTCAACGAACGTGAACGAATATGAACTCCTGTATGACCGGGCCCCCAGCCAGGCCCACATCATACATCACTATCGCACGAACCCAAATGAACGTCAGACCAAGAATGGTGGGACAGTCGATCTCCACACACTCCACCTCCACATCCGATGGAAGGCCGTAAAAGATGCCCCGCGTGACAGCAGGGAGCGGCATCTTTCTAATCTGAAATGTTGGTCCCCGAAGGGGTGAGTACAACCACTCAGCAGGCAAAGGACCAATAAACCACTCAATGCATCACACAATACAATCATCACAATCATAGCATAACCTTTACATGTCATCCATGCATCCATGCATAATTTACCTTGAAGCCATGCATATGTCATCATGCCACATGTACCATACATCCTCATGTAATCATCATGCATCATCATCATCATGCATGTACCATCATGCCATAGGTGCACATACATCCATGCACTTACCATCATCATGTCACATGTACCATCATGCCATAGGTGCACATACATCCATGCACTCATCATCATCATGTCACATATACCATCATGCCATAGGTGCACATACATCCATGCACTCATCATCATCATGTCACATGTACCATCATGCCATAGGTGCACATACATCCATGCACTTACCATCATCATGTCACATGTACCATCATGCCATAGGTGCACATACATCAATGCACTCATTATCATCATGTCACATGTACCATATCATGCATATTTCAATTTCAATTTCCCAATTTTATTCTTTCATTTTGGGCCGCCACATTTCTCTTTCCCGGGACCAATATTTGCATCCCACATTTATCGCTCGCACCCCACCTGACATCGCGAGGAACCCTCTGGCACAAACCTCCGAGCATCCGGCACAATACCTGCTAGGCATCTCGTACCCTAACTAGCATCACGAGGCATCCCCTAGCACAATACCTGCCGGGCTTTCGGTTCTCCACGCTCCGGGCATCTCAAAACTCCCGAGGACCCTCCGGCATTCAGCCATTTAAGGCCACCGGGCAACCGGCACTCCCTAGCCAGGCATCCCGACACTCCCGGGGCATCGTTGGCTCACACCTCCGACGGCCTTCTCACTTATCATAGTTCACATTTACAATTATGGCTCAATTTCAACATGGCATATGTTATGATGGCAAACAAGATCATTTTCATCATTTGATTCTTATATGCATTTCCAATCATCATCATACATGCAGCAAGATACAATCACTTATGACAATACAATCCATGGGTCCATACAACTTAGAATAATCCATACATCATGACTTTTTTTGAGATTTAGCAAATTCCAGCTTGCACAATTTCAGAAAACATGTAAATTAAATATCCATATGATCTTCAAAAATCATAAAATCAGAACATGTGATAGACAAGACATAAAGGTAGCAATTCCATGAAGAACACATGCCCAAAAGAGCTTCACACAAGAAGATATAGCTCACACAATACAGCATGCAAAATTCGGATAAAGTCAGATTGCGCAGTTCTTGAAATATTTCAATTTAAGTACCTGAACAGCCTCCAAAATTTGTGAAATTTTACCAGGTGATGGGCAAGACCCTAGGGTATATTTTTCATGAAGACATCGAGGCCAAATTCGCCCTAGATAATTTACTATGGACGGACGAAGCTACTGTTCCTAGTACCGAAACAGTCCAGTTTTGCTGTCTCCGAAAAATCGAAGTTTCGCTTACTTATTTATCTTCGTTTCCTCTGAAATTTTGATATTATTTGCCTCAAGAGGTCCACTACAACTTTCATTAAGGGATCTAGGTGAGATTCTCAAAGGATAGTCACCATTTAGTCCACGAAGTCTCGGGAGTCCAGTACCATACTTCCAGATCTGCCGTCTTCAAAAGAAAATCGTTTCACTAGGCTACACTTGTTCTTTTTTCCTCAAATTTGAGTATGTTAATCATCAGGATGTTCTCTACAACGTCCGTGAAGAAGTCAAAGTGAGATTCTCGGTAAAAAGTGACATGCAACACACAAAACGACCAAGAGGTCGACAAAACAGTTCCAGATCTAGCCTTTTCGTAGAGAAAGGGTTTCACCCCTTAAAACTCGGCCATTTTGTCTCAAATTTTATTATGTTGTACTTTGAGATGTTTTCTACAACGTTTGTGGAGAAGTCAAAGCCAAAATCCAACTCAAAACCCACATGCAAGTCCCTACAACGTTCGGGGTCAGGCTGCACACTCGAAAACTGTTAGCTATTTCAAGAACAACACACTCTAGCTTCGGTTTCTCATACCCTAATCATCCGAAATTCATCACCATTTCAAACACACATGCAAGACACACATGCAAGAGCAGAATATGGATCCCAACTTTCCTCCAAGATCAAGCGAACGACGGCACACGGATGGCGACGGACGGGCGGACGGACGGCGACGGGCGGGCGAGCGGCACCTTCCTCCTCTCTCTCGGTTCCTCTCTCCCTCTTGCAACCCTCTCTCTCTCTCACTTGGCTTGGGCGACAGCCCCTCCACCGGCCACTCTCTCTCCCTTTTATTTCCCCTAAATCCCACCATTAGCAATCATGAGAAGCCACCCACAATGGCCAATGCATGGAGTCTCCTTTTTGCCACTTGGCAAGACTCATGCAAAATGGGCTTGGAAGTGGGCCGGCCACTCCCCCTCTCCTTGGTCAACGGCAGCCCTCTCTATGGGCTTCATGGGCCGGCCTTTTGGCCCATCAAAAGTCCATACTCTTGGGCCTAAAGCCCAAGCCTAATTAAATCAAATTTTAACCCCTTTTAATTTCTAATTAGATCTTTATTGAACCAAAGTACTATAGGGTAAAAATTACATAACTATACACTTAATATCACAAATCCATAGATTCTAACCCACAATACATATGGCCAAAGATAGATCATCCTTTTCCAAAATTTATCCATTAAATTCGGCCATAGATCTTAATACAAGACATTAATTGGAGCACCCCTAACGACCGGTAAGAAATTCTAGGATGCCACAGGTTGAGCCAGGACGACCGTAAATGAATTTGCATGAGTGCCGGTATATGCATCAGCATGATATGTTGATGTGGTCATTGATATGCTGAAAGTAAGCATGCATTGAAGTATGCGGTAATGTACATTTGCATGTAGTCAAAGATAGCAATAAGTTTACTATAGATCTACCATTGACATTGCATTGTGAGTGTTGTACCTACTAGATTTTGATGATGAGATATCCTTCTAGTAGAGAATTAGGGATTTTACTTATTGGGTCCATGACTCACCTTGTTATTTTTTAGAATTGTAGGTATGGAAGAGTTGCAGTCTCAATAGATGAGCTAAGATTTATTCCAGCATTTTTGAACATAGAGCATATAATGATTGTAAATATAACAACCCATGACAAAAGGGCGGGCTTGTTAATATAACTGATGTAATTCTGTGTTTGCAAGTGGTTGTTTTCCTGGTTGCTTGTTGTTGTCTGGGTGTTGTATGTACACTTCTGCATGTGCTTAATGAAAAGATAAAAAGAAATGGGATGGCAACATGCCTAGGATGTCGCAAAAATAACCCTTGCTACTTGAGACCGTAGAGATGGAATTGGGGTAATTATAGATAAGGAATTAACTATGGAGATTGCTTATAGACAAAACTCCTCTTCTTAGAAAATGTACAACCCTCAAGCTCATAAACTTGTTGTGGAGATAAGGAGCTCTCCCCAAAATTTTGATCGTAAAGGAAAAGCCCTACAAAGGCAATTTACTCCACTGCCTAGACCACTGTCTCACTACTTCCGATATTGATTAGAAGTTATCTCGGGACGAGAGAAATTGTAACACCCCGAACCCTTCGCAGGTCGTTACCAGTGCCGATGTTACATTTAATTACCGTTTCTGTCTCGCACTTAAAACAAGTGTCATTAATCACAGGCATTTTTTTTTTTAAAGCGGTCCCAGCGCGACTCATAGCGGAAGCAAATTACACATCGCCATCTACCCCCCTACCAATCCATGATACAAATACACACCAGCTAAACATCAGGATTTTATAAACAACTTCGACGCTTTGCTTACATACATATATATAGCAAGATGGGGTTTCCTTCGGGTCGGTACAAAAACAAGAAAGGTTAGGACTCTGCCATGTCCTACCTAAAATCTCAAAAAGAAACCTCGACCCCTAACATCATATGTGCACAAAACCCTCCCATCGAAGCGTCGACTATCTACATCAAAAAGAAATCCAGCTCCTACTCATCGCGCGTGGGTCTCACACCCAACCCGGTGCATCGGGTGGTGGCGGCGGCAGCATCCTCGCATAGCTCCATCCCGTCGAACGTGCACAGAAATGAACTCTTGTATGACAGGGCCCCCAGCCAGGCCGATATCATACATCACTAGACATCGCACTCGGATAAACGTCAGTCCGGGAACAGAGGGACAATTTATCTCCGTACACTCTACCTCTACATCAGACGGCAGACCATAGTATACCCCACACGAGACGGCAGGAAGCGGCATACCGCTAATCTGAAATGTTATCCCCAAAAGGGGTGAGTACAACCACTCAGCAGATAGGGAAATCCAATAACAACTCAATGCACCATGCATACCATCATACGATGCAAGGCATTACTTACCTTTTTGATGTCATACGTATTCATGCATCATCATAGCATACATATCATCATCATGGCATCTCATATATCATTATCATCAGCATGCATTTCATCATGCATAACATACCATGGATGATCATCACATCACATTACATCTCATCATCATCATGCATCATCATGCATATATCATAGGTGATCATCATATCACATCACATCTCATCATCATCATGCATCATCATGCACATAATATCATGGGTGATCATCATATCACATCACATTTCATCATCATCATGCATATATCATAGGTGATCATCATATCACATCACATCTCATCATCATCATGCATCATCATGCATATATCATGGGTGATCATCATATCACATCACATTTCATCATCATCATGCATCATCATGCATATATCATAGGTGATCATCATATCACATCACATTTCATCATCATCATGCATCATCATGCATATATCATTATTTAATTCTCATCTTTATCTTTAAATTTGATCACCACATCACCCATTCTCAATTATCAATTTCATCATCCCCTCGGGCAAAGACCTCCGACAGGGTTCCCAGCATTCAGCCTCCATGCCACCGGGCTTCCGGCCCCCACATTCCAGGCATCTCGCATCTCAACTAGCATCATGAGGCATTCCCTTCGGGCAGAAACCTCCGACAGGGCTTCCGGCCTTTACCCTTCTAGCCAGGCATCCTGCACCCAAATCCTGGTGTCGCGAGGCATTCCCTTCGGGCAAAGACCTCCGCAGGGCTTCCGGCCCCCCACATTCCGGGCATCCTGAAACTCCCAGGGAACCTCTGGAATTATGCCACTAGGCCACCAGACATCATCATCCACCACAACCTCTTACTCACATATCATTTTCCACATTCACCATCCTTTTAATCTTATTATTACATGGCATATGATTCACACACATGCATCACTATTCATGATCATACATACACCAATGCCATATAACAATGCATAATAAATTCAATAGAATTCATGGCCAATAAAATAATCCATTTATATTTTATTAATTATTTTTTATTTTTTTTATTTTATTATTATATTTATTTATTTTCATAAATAAATATTACATTTAATATTTATGATTTTCCCAAAATCATAATATTCAAACAATCATTAAACAAACAATTAGAATCACAATTTCATACAAAATTCATGGCCAAATTGAATTTCACATAATTTCACAATTTCCACAAAATAGCACATGATATTCGGATGATGGCCGGATTGCACAGTTTCCAAATAAATTCGATTAAAATACTCATATGGCCTCCAAAAATTACGAAATTTTACAGGGTGATAGCCAAGACATTTTCTTGCAACT
Source organism: Eucalyptus virginea (assembly GCA_014182375.1). Classification (NCBI taxonomy): domain Eukaryota; kingdom Viridiplantae; phylum Streptophyta; class Magnoliopsida; order Myrtales; family Myrtaceae; genus Eucalyptus; species Eucalyptus virginea. The sequence continues at coordinate 26,522,568 of CM024516.1, forward strand.
TTCATGAAGAACTCTAAGTCAAATTCTTTTTATATTAATTTATACAACCCCACGAAACTTCTGGAACCACTACCGCTTCGTCCAGAATGCATATCTCCGAAATATTAAGGTTTTACCCATCTATTCTCTTTCGTTTCCTCTGAAATTTGAGTATGTTATGGATCAAGGTTTAATTTACAAGTTTCATGAAGAGATCTAGATTAAATAACCAAAGTACGATCGTCTTTTAAGTCCTTGAAGTCTCGGGTGTCTCGGTACACTTCAACAGAATCAATCGTCTCAAAGATCTAGCCGATTCACTAGGCTATACTCATTCATTTCTCTTAAAATTTGAGTATGTTGTATTTTAAGATGTTATCTACAACTTCCATGAAGACAGAAAAGTGAGATCTCCAACAGAAATCAACATGCAACCAAGAAATCAACAAGAGGTCAGTGAAGATTTCGCAGATCTAGGGCCTCCGTATAATAGAACTTTGACCCCTCAAATCTTCATCGTTTTCTACAAAATTTCAGTATGTCATACTACAAGATGTTAGCTTCAACTTTCATGAAGACACCGAAGCCAAAATCGAACTCCAAACACACATGCAAGCTCGAACAAGCTACTGACTTCCACAAACCGAACAAGAACAGTCACACGGTTTTGGAAATAACCAACTCTTACCTTGGTTTTTCCGCACAAATCACACCTAAAATCGAGCATGCAACCAACAAAACAAACATGCAAGAGAAGTTAAGGACTCCACTTGCCTCTAAGATGAACAAACGGCGGCGTATGGTGGTCGGACTAGGCGGTCGAGCGGCGAGCACGGCGGTTTCTCCCTCTCGGCTCCTCCCCCTTTTCTCTCGAGCTCTCTCTCTCTCTCACCCTTTCTCTCCTCTCGGCCGAATGAAGCAAGAAGAACCGGCCACTCCTCTTCTCTCTCTCTTTTTATATCCCCTAAAGCCCATGATTAGTAATGATTGATTCACCTAATGACCAACCAATGCATGCTCTTCCCTTGGCCACTTGTCATTTGGGCTTTCTTTTTAAATTTTGGTTTGGGCTTGGGCTTAGGCCCATCCGGCCACTCCCTTTGGGCTGGTCGAGTTCCCTTCTTGGGCTCAAATGGGCCGACTAGCTTGGCCCACCAAGCTTTAGGCCAATGGGCCCAAGGCCCATTTCGAATTTTAACCTCCTTTCTTCCCTTTTTTTTTTTTTTTTTTTTTTTTGAAATTCCTTCTATAATATTTTTGAATTCAAATTTTCATCTTGGCCAAAGTCTCGGGATATTTTTAATTATTGAAATTTAAATCATATGGCCAAGCATTAATCTATTAAATTTGAATTTCCACAATCACAAGCATAATTCATCAAATTAAAAGACAAATTGGCTAAAGCATAAGCCATAAAAATTCTACCACCTAATTAAAGACATTTAACACACCTTAAGGCTTGGCTTTGAATTTCTGGGATGCCACAGAAATCTTGAGGGATAATTCGCCAAAGTTCCCTGGGTTCGACCTTAATAATACGTGTTAGTATCACATGGGAGAGAAGGGTCACCATGTGGATAACCGCTTTGTGCTCTGTTCCAAGATCTAAAACTTGCTGGATAAGAAACTGCACACCCTTAAGGATTCAATGCCAAAAGTCCAACAAAATCCTATTCCAAAACACTCTGAAGATGTCAACATGATTTTTGGAGATGATGACAAGCATATACTCTTGGTGGATGTTTGAAAGTGAGAACAAATCAACCCTTCATTGATCGCTAGTTGAAAAGTGACATCATTCGTAATGAGAAGATAGCTTGCTTAGCAAAGCTTGCTAAGCTAGGAATACTTCAATATGAAGATGGTGAGCCCACTCCGGCACATATGTCTCTAGTTGAAGTTGATTTTTCTGGTGAGAACATAATCTCAAAAGTCATAAACAAGGCTGGGAATCCAAGTCAGGATGACACTCGAAAGGAGGATTGCCGAGTCTCGAAAAGAAAAACCCTATGTACCAAGACTTTGACACTGGAAGCAAGGATGGATATAAAGCTTCCTACATGGACCGTGAGTTTGTTTGAAAATCTCGAAAAAATGGTGAAGTTCTTGATATCGTTGGCCAACCAAGTGGCAAATATGACTTCAAGGTGAAGTTCACACCACCACCGAGTTTTTTTGTTGATGTAAAGGATATTGTCTTGAGTGGATGTGATGATGAAGAAGACTTTACTCTAACTTTGATGAAAGATAAAGATGTCCACTTTGATGATGAGGATGAAGATGAATAGAAAGCTTCTCGTTAGGATCGTGAGTTCGTAAGGAGGGCCTTTGAGAGAGGTGAATGGTGGATACCCTAGGACAACCAAGTGGGAAGTATGACTTTATGGTAAAGTATACTCCTCTTCCAAGTTATTTCCCAAACCTCGAAGACATCATCCTTAGTGGATGGGGAGATGAATTCGGGGATGACTTCGTGGCTATGATTGAGCCTGTTGTGATTGATCTGACTAAGGCAAAAATCCCTTGTGGAGCTGGTACAACTGACAAGAGTGTCATCGAAGTTGGCTCATTGATTGACAATTTTGAAGTCATGAAGATCTCAAGCACAGGTTTTGGACCTGTCGTCATTGAATTGCCTCCAGAAGTAGGTGAATGCTCTAATACCAAGATGTCTCCTAGTTATGATACCAAGGTGGTCCCTTGGAACTATAATACAAATGAAATCGACACCATTACCCAATCGTGTTGAATCTACCCACCATGTAAAGGTGTGGAAAAGAATGCTGTAACCGATGAGGAAGTTGGAAAACTCCTCAAAACACTCAAGATAAGTGAGGTAGAAGTGATAGATCAATTGCGCAAGATGCTCGCTCAGATTTCCTTACTTAAGCTTTTCAAAACTTATGAAGAGCACATAAATGGCCTCCTCAAAATTTAAAACGGAGTCCATGTCCCCAAGACCATTAGAGAGGTACAGTTGGAGGAGTTTGTGGGAGCCATAGTTCTTAAAGATCAGATAACCTTCTTTGAGAAAGACCTCCCTCCTGGAGGCCAAGCACACACTAGGGCGCTATATGTATTTGCTCAATATTTCGAAATTAGGATTTCAAGGGTACTGGTCGACAATGGTTTTGCATTGAACATCTGTCCTTTATCCACCCTTCGTCAATTGGGGATGGGAATGGAAAATGTCCACCCTCCAAGGATTTACATCCAAGCCCTCGACAGGATGAGAAAAGGAATCAATAAGGGAAATCGACTTGCCGCTGACGGTCAACCCTGTTACCATTACCCAAAAATTTCAAGTGCTGGATATTCCAAGCAAGTTTAGCTTGCTGTTGGGAAGGCCTTGGATCCACGTTGTAGGGATCATTCCTTCTAGTCTTCATCAAATGATGAAACTTCTCATCAATGGAAAGATTGTGACTCTCCAATGTGAAAGAGATGTGGAGACTTTCCATACAACGCCATACCCTTCATTGAGCTTGAAGTTAAGGGAGAATTGAGCTACCAATTGTTTGAGCTTGTGTCTGTCACTCATGTGCCCACTGAGTCAATCATTAGGAAGCCTTAGTTTTCAAAGGCATCCTTAATGTCAAGTAAAGAATTGCACAAGAAAGGTTTTGCTATTGGAAAAGGTTTGGGTAAGCTCGCCTAAGGCTTGCCAAATCCTATTGAGTTGGTAGAGATCAACAAGCATGAAGGCCTAGGTTATCGAGGTTACCGTAAGGGTCAAGTTAATCATAAAGGCTCGCACATTAAAGGTAAGAGCTACCAACGCCTTCTGCCTCCATCATTGAAGGATTTCTTTCCTAGCCCACAAAAATTCTTGCAAGAAAAGGATGCCAATGTCTATCACTTCGCTAACTTGTTCAAAGATGGTTTGGTTGGCATCATTAGTGAAGATGAAGAGCCCATAGATCCCACTATGTAAGCGAAGTTTCTAGTTCTTGCATTTCATTTTAGTTGTATTCCATTCATTTCTCCCCTGCGAAGAAATTCCATTCATTTCATTCATTTACACTTGTAATAATTTGGATCACAAACTCTATGGATCCAAGATGATATACGTTGTAATGTGGTTTTTGCATATCACTAAAATTCACATTTTGTTAATAGACATGTGTGGTTTTCCAAACTAGACCTATGATGACGCTTTGAGGCCTAGGCCTCCACATGATCTATAGTTTCAAAATGTATTAGTGGAACGAAGATGTCCAATGACATGAGGGCTAGTTCCCTAATAAATATTTTGAAAACTCGAAGTCTAAAAGAAGTTTTTCATGACATTTGTATACATTGCTTTCATTTATAGATATACTAACCATTTTTTTATAGCATCTTAGGCATGACATTTCACATCATGATAGTCATTTGCATGGCTTGGATTTGCATTCAAGAGACTTTGATGAACCTGATTATTCTGACTTAGAGAATGACGACGATCCTCGAGTTATTGAAAGGGAATGGCTCAGACATGAAGAGTTCAAATCCTTTACCACTGAGCAACCAATCACTGTGAATTTAGGAAATTCAGGTAACCCCAAAGAAACCAAGATTGGGGTAGGCCTCTCTCAAGTGGATGCTTATAGATTAATTGGACTTTTAAAAGAATACCAAGATGTTTTTACTTGGTCATGTGTTGACATGTTGGATTTAGATCCCGAGATAGTGGAATACACGTTGCCACTCGATCCTAACATTCTGCCCAAGAAGCAAAATCTCAGAAGAAATAAACCTAAGTTATCGAAAAAGATTGAAGAATAAGTCATGAAGTTCTTAAATGTTGCTTTCATTGAAGTCACTCATTATGCTGATTGGATTTCTAATGTAGTCCTAGTTATAAAGAAAGATGGATGGGTTCGAGTCTACATTGATTACCATGACCTGAATAAGGCAAGCCCTAAGGATGATTTTTTCTTGCCGCACATTGATGTCTTAGTTGACAGTACTACTGGCTTCAAGCTATTCTCCTTCATGGATGGATTTTTCGGTTATAACCAAATCCAAATGAAAGGGAACATTTTGCTACAAAGTTATGCCCTTTGGCTTGAAGAACGTATGGGTAACATATCAAAGAGCCATGGTGGCACTATTCCATGACATGATGCATAAGGAGATTGAAGTCTATGTCTATGACATGATTGCAGAGTCAAGACAAGGTGAAGACCATGTTGAAGTCTCAAGAAAACTATTTGGCTGATTAAGGAAATTCAAGTTGAGGCTTAACCCCACAAAATGTATATTTGGGCAAAGTCTAGGAAGCTTCTTGGCTTTATGATTAGTAGCAAGGGTATCAAGATAAATCCCTCTAAGGTGAAGGTCATATGCGACTTAAAACCTCCTCTACTATTAAGGAAGTCCAAAGTTTGCTAGGAAGATTGAATTATGTTGTGGGATTCATCTCCCAATAGTTAGAAACCGCTAAGCTTTTCTTCAAGCTATTGAAGAAGAACACCAAGGTCAATTGGGATGAAAAATGTAGGAAATCATTTGAAAAGCTTAAGCGGTATCTTTCACAATCTCCTATACTAGTACCGCCTATCCAAGGCGTGCCTCTGATCATATATCTCACCATTCACGAAGAGTCTTTAAGAGCCGTGTTGGCACAAAAAGGACCAAAGAATGGAATGGAACATGCCATATACTACCTTAGTAAGAAGTGGAAAAGACCTATGTAGCACTGATTTGGGTTTTACACCGACTGAGGCAATATACTCTTCACTATCGCAACCTGCTGGTGACTAAAACTGACCAGATTAAATACCTTTTGGAAAATTCTACATTGGATGGAAGGCTCGCTAAATGGCAAATATTACTCTTTGAATTTGATATCCAAAGCATGGCACAGAAATCTATCAAAGGGCAAGCCATAGCTGATATGTTAACTAAAAAACCGAGAAGTTTGATGATTGAGATGAAGTCGATGAACTAATCCATCTAGTCGCACTTAACAAGTGGATCATGTATTTTGATGGTGCTGTTAACTTTTTTAATTTTGGCACTATGGTAGTTTTAATATCCCCAGAAGGTCAACATTACCCAGTAGCTGCAAAGTTGGCATTCCCTTGTAAAAACAATATTTTGGAATATGAAGCTTACATCCTTGGTCTGCAATTAGCCATCAATATGAAAGTAAAAAAGCTTCAGGTTTATGGTGATTCTATACTCATCATCCTCCAGATGAGAGGTGAATGGCAAGCGTAAGATGTAAAGTTGATTTCTTACCATGAATATCTCGAAAACTTAGTCAAGGAGTTTGACAAAATATATTTTGATTATCTGCCAAGGTCACAAAATCAATTTGCTGATGCCCTAGCAACCTTATCATCAACGTTACAAGTAACCAATTGCTTGAGCGTTGACCCTTTGCAGATTGACGTCTTGAAAAAACCTGCTTATCTGATGATTGAAGAGAAACTTCATGGTCAACCCCGGTATTATGACATCATGAATTACCTTCGAGAAGGAAAATTTCCCCAAGGGAGTCAAGCTAATGATCAAAAATATCTGATGAAGTTGGCATCCGAATTCTTCCTTGGTGGAGGAGCCTTTTATAATAAAGGTCTTTTGATTCAATTTTACTGAAGTGTGTGGATACACAAGAAGCTAAATTCTTGATGAAAGAGATACATGAAGGAGGGTGTGACCCTCATATGAATGATCATCTCTTGCAAGAAAACTCACGAGGCTCAGTTACTATTGGTTGACCATAGAAGCTAATTGTATTCAACATGTGGTGCTGTCACCACTGCCAAGTTTATAGACATAAAATCATTGCTCCTCCTAATTGCATCAAATGTCTGAGTCTTGGCCTTATTCAATGTGGGGCATCGACATCATCGAACCGATTAATCGTAAAGCATCGAATGGAGACTGTTTTATCTTAGTGGCCATTGATTACTTCACCATAGATTGAAGCCATTTCTTATGCCCACGTCACTACAAAAAGCATGGCAAAGTTCATCCGTTGTGATATCATTGCTAGATATGGAGTTCCCGAGGCGATTATCACAGATAATGGATTAAACTTGAACACCAATATAGTAGATGAATTACTTGGAGAGTTCTACATTCGCCACTTGAATTCTTCTCCTTACTACCCACAAATGAACGAAGCTGTGGAAGTGGCAAATAAGAACATCAAGAAGATTTTAGCCAAAATGACTTAAAACTATCATGATTGGCATGATCGATTGCCATATGCTTTGCTTGGTTAATAAACTTCAACTCGCACTTCAACTAGGGCAACACCATTCCCATTGGTCTATAGGATGGAAGTTGTGCTACCCATGAAAATGGAAATTCCTTCATTGAGGGTACTTTCTCAAATCAAGCTCTCTGAAGCTGCATGAATTCAACAAAGGTTTAAACAACACAATATGATTGATGAAAATAGGGTAAAAGCCCTATGCCATGGACAGGTAGCTAGGTTGTTCAATCACAAGGTCAAACCAAGACATTTTGAGATTGACAATCTCGAGAAATGTCCTACCTATCATATCATATCCTCATAGGGTCAAAGGAGCATTTTCTTTCAAAATTTTTTTAATACATTCTCATTCCCTAAGGAGTGGAGTTTAGCCAAAGTGTGTTTTGGAAAATCCAAAAGGATTGTTAAATATGCCAAGTGGTAGTGCCTAAAATAATGAGAGGCAACCCCTTTACCAAACGCATCCTTATATACTCTTTGAGAGAACTGAGTGAAAATAACCATGTCCTAGGGCATAAGGTTCATTTACAGTACATGGTTTGAGATGATCAAGGCAATTTCTTCTCAATCTCAAACACTACTAATATCCCTTACAAGCCACTTTAAGCCAAATATGGAGTATTTAAAAAATAATCATGTCAAGAACAACCTTGCATTGGGGCAAAATCGGGGGTTTTGGTTAAAAATTATGGAGCAAGAGATCAAGAAAGATCTTATTGCTTTCACTTACCATTTTCTTAGCCAGTTTCAGCCTTATGCAATCCTTAATAACCCCGCGTGATGATTATTGCCCCACATTGGGGCAAGGCAAGTGATTTACCAACAAAATTGAGAATGTTGGTCATGTTTATAAATACCACTTGAGAGTCCTAGGTACTCAAAACAGAGTGAAAATTAAGGGGCATGAAAAAGTAGTGTCTTATAAAAGTAAGACCAATGCCCATGAAAAAATGCAAAGAAAAGCAAAATCAACGGTCATGCAAAACATCATTTAGAAAAACAAAAGAAAAGCTTTAGAAAACATGCATTACGAGCAATGTCATTAGAAAAGAGAGCAAAGCTCTCATGTCTTAAGACAAATTATCAAAAGGACTCTTAGGATAGGTTAATTTCAAGAGTCAAATTTCTGAAAGGTTGTGTGATGGTAATGATGCCAAGATAATCACTCACTTTTAATCCCTTGATATCTGAATAATTTTCAAGCCTTTTAAGCCTCACCCGAACCAATATTACAACCCATATCCGAAGTCTCTTTTGATTGGGATGGTTCGGGTCGAAATGAGAATTTCATATAAGAGCTACCGCAAGAAGGAGTGGAAGCAATCCTATCTAATCTTATCTTCAAGGTTCTTGACTTGTCAACCTGATGAAAATATTATTTGAATATTCATTTCTTGGCCTCCAAGTGCGTACCATTTGTGTAAGCCCATGACCAAGCCATCATTACGGTCCTTTCAAAAGACCTTTTGATTAATGAATTGTATTCACTGTGAACATTTCCGAAAGCCCTAGACATAAGTTGAGTGAGACATTTTTCATGAGATTCAAGCAGTTTTTCCACATCAAAGGATGGAAATAAAAACCCTTTTTGAGAGCCAGTGTGAAATACCTCTTTTGATCACGATATTTCCACTTGGCATATTTGATTTAAACCTTAGGTGGATAATCAAATCTCATTTTGTTAAAATTCTCTTCGAAGGAATTTGATAATCACAATAGTTTCACAAGATTGGGTCTCAAGCAATCTTGAAACCCTTCTTCAAAATATGTGTTTCCCTAGTGAACCGGTTTTTAGTAATCCTAAACCATAACCTTGTGTTAGGTTTTTGGTCATCCTAAACCATGCACCTTGTTTCTGGTTTTGGTCAACCTAAACCATGCCTCTTGTTTTAGGTTTTTAGTCATCCTAAACCATGACTCCCATTTTCGGTTTTTGGTCATCCTAAACCATGGCCGGTCCCTTAGGTCTTGGTCAATCTTTAACCTCGTCCCTTAGGTTCCTGGTCAACCTTAAACATCATCTTTTAGGTTATTGGTAAACCTTAAACCATGTCTTTTAGATTCATCGTCAACTTGAAATCTTGTCTTTTAGGTTCTTGGTATACCTTAAATCCCGTCCCTTAGGTTCCTACTCAACCTTAAACCTTGTCCCATGGGTTCCTGGTTAACCTTAAATCTCATCCTTTAGGTTCCTGGTCAATCTTAAACCACGTCCCTTAGATTTTAGGTTATCTTTAAACCTTGTCTTTAGGTTACAGGTTATCCTTAAACCTTACCTTTTAGGTTATAGGTTATCCATAAACATTGTCTTTTAGGTTATAGGTTATCCATAAACCTTGTCTTTTAGGTTCTAGGTTATCCTTAAACCTTGTGTTTTAGGTTCTAGATTATTTTTTAACCTTGTCTTTAGATTCTAGGTTATCCTTATAAACCTTGATTTAGGGTTCTAGGTGATTCTTAAACCTTGTCACTAGGTTAATGGTCATCCTTAAACCATTTATTTTTTCTTAGTGATTTCATTTCATTCATTCCATTCCACGACAGAGAGAAAGAGTGAAGAAACCCCAACAAAAGTTTAGATACCCCAATGAGCAAAGGTAAGTGTTAAGTACGTCCCCAATCAAATATCGTATCTTTTGTCATTTTTTAATCCTAAAGTGGAGTCGACTAAAAATTACAAGTATCAATTTTATCTTTGAGTGAAACCTCTTCGTACTCCTACTCAAAACGGAGTAGTTGTCGACACTTGATTTTTAGTTGACGCATCATTAAAAAGTAAAAAAAAAATCGAGGTTTCGGTTTTTGATTGCAACAAAACCCCATTTCTCAGTTGATGTGTCGTTTTTCATTTCCTTTTTTTTTTTCATTATTGTTTTTAAACAATTTACAGTTCATTTTTAAGAAAAACCCGAAAAGTCAAACGGTTGATTTTTGGGTTGACTTTTTAATCAACGCTTTGACCAATAGTCAATCTTGGGTCAAAATTTGGCTTTCTACATAAAAAGACGTCATTTAGATTTAATTTCACTTTTTTCAAAACAATTTATTAATGATTCAAAGATTTGACTAATAAATCAACATTTTAGGGAAAATCAACTAAATGGTTGACTTTTAGTCAAACCTTTAATCAAAAAATTAAAAATTAAAAATTAAAAATGCACAAATACATTTCTTTTAATGCTATTTTGATTTTTGTGTCGAAAATTTCATAAAATCTAATTAAGAACCTTGATTTCTAAAGTTTTTAGTTTTAGGTTTTAAATCGATCAAAAATAAAATTACTTTTATTTTAGCCATAACTAGGCGTAGTTCCTTCTTCAACATTTGGTTTATGGATTATTTTGAATCTGCTCGTGTATTCTATTTTAGAAATTGCCTAGTCAAAATACAATTTGACATTTGAAGCCCTAATTAGGAGATCAAAATTGATTCTTCATGATTTGCGAACAAACGATTGTTCTTAACTCATTTTTTAAAGTTAAGTCCAAATCCAAGGTCAATTTGAGAGATTAACTTGGGTAAATTCTAATTTGGTCAATTTGGCTTATTCAAAGATTAGAAAACCCAACTAAGATGTTTCTATTGATGTAGTTTGACTTGCCCATTCTAGATTAGAGTGTAATTGGAGAAATTGAACTTCAATTTGGTCAATTAAAGTTAAATTGAAAATATAAGTTTAGCTTGTGGCATCGCTGCAATAGGAATTCAATGAATTTGAACATTTTGTGCACAATTAGTCGAGTTGACATAGCCCAATGGCATCTCATTTGATTCGATTCATATAGAAATATTTGATTTCATTTAAATTGGGCAAAAAAAAAAATCTAAACAAAATTCGACAACAAGTCAACTCGGTCAACCTGATGTTGACCAGGGTTGACCAGATTTGACCGGCATTGATAGGCAAATATTTCCCGCCATCTTTTGGCCGGAAACCACCATTTGTTGGGCCAATTCATGGCCAATGCATCCACGCCCTTAATTTTTTAATTTCCAATTTTTGTTCCGGATTTTACGAAATTTGCAAGTGAATCCCCCATGTTATGAAAGTTGCAAAAAGACCCCAATTACTACATGATTGATCATCACCTATTCGTTAAGAATGCATCATGACCATTGAAATAGACATTTTATCAATTAGGGTGCTCTCAACAAATTTAACAAACCAATTAGCTAAAGAGATCCAACTTTAGCCCTTGGATTAATCCAAGTGCTAAGATTTGATCTTGCCCTAGACTATATAACCAACTTTCCCTCCAAAATTGAAGAGGGGGCCTCATTTGCAAATCTACTTTCTCTCCTCACTCTCTCTTTACATCTCTCTCTCCATCTCTCTACGATTGGGTTGAAGAAAAAAGTGAAGGAACTCTCTTCACTCGTCTACTTGCTCGCAAGAAGGATCTCCACCAACTTTTTTTTTCTCTCTCTGGTGCAAGAGCTCTACTAGATTTCCTTCTTCTATTGGGTTTTTCTTTGGTCCCTTCAATAGAAAGTGAAGAAAGAAACTCTCCACTCATTCCTTCCATGGCGTAGAAGATAATAAAGGCAACAAATTTTATCTTTTTTTGAATGGAACAATCAAGCTCTTCATAAGTTTGGCCCCACAATCCGAGTGTAATGACCCCAATTCTATCTCTAGGGTCTTGAGTGGTAGGAATTATTTTCGCGATGTCGCAAGCTTGTCGCTATCCCAATTCTTTTTATCTTATTATCATGCACATGTGAAAACGTGAATAACCAACTCCCCGGACAAACAACAGCTAGAAGACTGGGACATATATCATATAGAACACACTAATTTATATCGTAACAGTATTTTTACAAACCCTTTCTCCATGGGCCCTCTTTTCTTTTGACATCATGGTACAAGTTTTCCACATAGGCTGTCACAACCCCAACTCCATCTCTAGGGTCATGAGTGACAAAGGTTATTTTCGCGACGTTCCAAGCTTGTCACCGTCTCGATTCTTTTTATCTTATTATCATGCACATGCGGAAACGTGAATGAACAACTCCCCTGACAAACAACAGTTGGAAGACTGGACATACATCACATTGAACACATTCACTTATATTATAATAGTGCTTTTACAAGCCCTTTCTCTATGGGCTCTATTTTCTTTTTACATCACAGTACAAGTTTTCTACATAGGCAAAGGGAAATCTTATATCCTCTAGCGTGACTGTAGCTCCCAAAATTAACGAGAGATGTCCATGCCTACAAGACTGAAAGATGAGGGATGAGTTTTGGGGAAACTCAGTAAGTAATATTCCTAGTTCTCTACTAGGAAAGCATCTCATCATCGAAGCTTAGCAAGTACAACACTTGCAAATAGTGTCGATGGCAGATCAATAGCAAACTTGTTGCTGCTCTTGACTACATACAAATGTTCATCGCAACATACTTCAATGCATACTTACCCTTGGCTTATCAATAAATATATCAACACCTCATACTTATGCAAATATCAGCACTCAAACAAATTCATTTAGTGTCATCCTAGCTCAACTAGGCCTTTTCGGCTTGACTAGGGCTTCTAGCTTCTTACTAGGCTTCCTAGCTCGATCAGGGCATCTTGGCTCAACCGAGGCTACTTGGAGCTAACTTCCCGAGGCTTCCGCGTTCAAGACCCAAGCATCCTGGCTCAACTAGGACATCCCGGCACAACCGAGGCATCCCGTTCAAAGAATGAGGCATCACTGCCAACGCTGTGTGGCAATAGTCGCTTTTTCCTCTTTAAGTGCATGCATAAATGCATCATACAAGCTGGTTCTTATCTTTTCTCTTAGTCAACACATGGATGGCCCGAAGGCATTCTCATTCATTCCCGTGTGTCATGAGTTTCTTATACTTCACTAGTAAATATGTCGGAAATAATCTTTGGTCTGCAACTTGAATCAATCACTTAGCGCCGATCCTCGCACTGGATAAGGTTTGAAAACGGTACACCTCAATATCGATCTAAAACCTCGAGCTTGGGTACACATCGCTTTAGTGACAATCCCAAGTTTGACGGACCTCGGCTCCAACCGATTTGAATACATATTTATTGAGAATGACCCTCAACTCGCGATTTCATTCAACGCCAAGCACAAAGTCCCTGTATCCATTTAGATTATGGAAATCGGCATGTTTTGTACCTCACCAAGACCTCATGGATTTAGGCGATCCCTGTACCAATCAAGGCATAAGATCGACACACCTCAATGTCGACTTAGGACCTTGTAGCCTTAGGCGACCCTCGCACCAAGCGAGACTTGGAGCTGGCATCCTATTTATGTCAAAACCAAGGCTTTATGACCTGGGCGACTTTGTCTTGCGATGAACTCAGCTTGAACGAACCTCGGCCTCATTCCAAGCATGAACAACTCAAGCACACATTCAAGCACAAATATGAGCAAAACCATACAAAAGATCCAACATTTTATCCACGACTTGACAAGTGAGCACCTAACTAGACTCGACAATGGAGACTACTGCCCTAGATGAGACATAGGGATCTTACTTACCTTAGCAATCTTGAAGACCAACTTAGATTAGCTTGATGGATTGAGGACGCAAGGCCAAGAGAAAGGAAATAGAGGAGGAAATGAGAAAGTGAATGGCATTGTGAAAACTGAGGAGGGATCCTCCTATTTAAACTACTCGATGCCATCATTACTTATCCAAGCAACCCAATCACATTTCTTGAAGTGGCACAGCTATGGCATTGAGGTGGCAAGCCTAGTTTGCAAAGTGGCATGCCTAGGGTTCTAAGAGAGCACTTGCCATCTTCTTATTGGACCATTTATTGACTTGCTCTCCAAGGCTCAGTTTAGACTCAAGATGTGCCTATGGTCCTAAGGGACACATAAGTCCTTTTGATGCCTAATGTCCTCTCTTGATTAGTTGGCCTTTGGCTTGTTCACTAAGGTTATCTTTTAGGTTGATCTTAACCTAAGATTCTAGACGACACCTAAGCATGAATTACTAACTTCTTCTCCGAGGCAAATCTCAAGCCATCAATTACCAAACCAAATGGTCCACTCTAATTTTTCCAAGTGTCTTGCCTAAAGTCCTTAGTTGGCAAGCCTACTTTGCCTCTTGATTACATCTAAAAAGTGAGTTGGCATGGCTAAACGTTTTACTTGGAAATCTAGTCCTTAGGCATCATCAATGACGGCCTGTTTTTCACCCTCTCATTGGTCCACCTATACCCCGCATTTGATGGACATTTAATGATGTTTGACAATAATCATGCCATAGTAGCTAGCTTGGCAATTCTAGAAACATCGGTCATTAATGAGGGCTCATGTATCGCTCTCTAATTGGTTCTTGTATGCTGCCTTTTTCTAGAATCTTCAAAGATATTGTGGCCGTCATCATGACTTTTGACTATTCCAAGAACAACTCATCCCTTCATTTAATGAAGGGTTTCTAGAATTTTCCATTATTTTATCTTTTTCTTCATTAATAAGGCGGTCTAAAGAATTCTATCATCCAAGTTGGTTCCGGGGCCGGAGAAGGGATCACTAGGTACACCTCAAAAAATCAAATCACGTACACCCGAGATTCGACTATCACGCCCCATATTCGCCCAAACCGTTCATTTGGACAGTTGGTCGGCCAATAGGGTCAGTTGTAATTCGATCGGCTCGGGACCAATTCTAAGGCAATCCATGGCCTAGCACTAAGTCAAGGCACTCATGGACCTTAGAATTAGTCACGGAATCGCCGGGTCTATCCTTGGGCTCATTCTGGTTGGCACTCGATCCATCGGTAGGGTTCATGGTCGATGTGTTATCAATCCATGATCAGACATCACCAATTCGAGATTCCATTCTGATCACTAGGAATTAAATAGGGAATGATACATTTTTGGTTGAAATATAGTTGCGTTTGATCAATTCAAATCATCTATGTATTGATGCATGACTGAGTAGAATCACCCGCTATGATATGTGGATTCCGTTGGACCTCGAGTACGTAATGGTTTGTGACATGTCGACAAGTTTGTTGTTGGACTGCGTCGTTGGCACTACTTATGGCCGCCATCTCATCACTACCATCACCGGACTGAGATGTCACATTTCGTCATGTTCCCACGGCATCCTCTCATAGTCACACCTTTGCCGCGTCATGACGATCCAATCACCATTTAGCCTATCTCCTCATCTAAAATTTTTTCATGAATTGCCTCACTCAAGATCAAAGTTCACCCTCATTTGTACATTGCCGAGTTGAATTCCACGCACTGTCCACCCCATGTACATGCCATTATGGTTAACAAAAATGAGAAATGCTGACCCCGAGCTGCCCCGCCTATCACGCCCCAAACCTCAAGCACATGCACATCTCTCGGTGGTCGATTTAAAATTTGCAATGTTCCCAGGACGCGTTGCAGACCCATTCGTTTTATGCACATGCGGAAGCAAATTAAACAAACCCAAGACAATAATCAAATACATGGGATAGTAAAAGCAGGACAACAATTTTCACAAACCACACTTTAAAAACAAACTAAGTTAAACCTACAGGTTCATATATAAAGGTTTGACTCCCCAAAAAAGAAGTCCTAACCTACCTATGCCCAGATCCCTTCTACTCCGTTTCCATATTCTCAATCCTAGGAACCTGAAAAAGGAGTAACCTCGAGTCGTACTCATGCTTCACAGCTTGAGATGAAACGATTTTGCCAAAACCATTAGTAAATTTGAAATAGGCACCTCAGCAAATCCAAATCTAAATCCCGACTTCAAGGTTTTAAAATGGTTTATATAAAAAGTTTGGAATTTCGAAAGCACCACACATTTTTTAAAACATTTGAGAGCAGTGCCACAATACATAGTAATTTCAATGCAAATCAGGAGATTTTCTAAAACAATTTACGGGAAAAATCTTCAAAGCTTCAGAACAGATAAAATTGATGCATATTTGAAGGCCAAAATCGCATTTACTCCTGAGAAATATGAAGCTCCCTCAATAGCCTAGCCCCAAACCAATTCAGTCATTACGAATCCACCGTTCAACACAAGAACTCAAACAATAAAATCTAGCAATGCACTTCCTCAAGCAACAACAGCATTGCACGATATAGATTAGTAGACTTCAGCTTACCTTAGGTCTAGTGGTGTTGATGGCGAGCGGACTGCAAGCTACCAG
The DNA here is from genome assembly GCA_014182375.1 of Eucalyptus virginea. Lineage (NCBI taxonomy): Eukaryota > Viridiplantae > Streptophyta > Magnoliopsida > Myrtales > Myrtaceae > Eucalyptus > Eucalyptus virginea. The sequence continues at coordinate 26,538,902 of CM024516.1, forward strand.
CTATGGTTGAGGCAAGGAGAAGCGGTGACGGCAACAACGGCGTGCGGTGAGGCGCGAGCTGAGACCTCTCGGGTCCTGCTGCGGCAGAGGGGCTGTGACAGAACTCGAGCTACAGTTGAGGTGAGATGGTGCACTTCCCGGGCTGGCGGCGAAGGAGGTTGATGGCTAGTGGTGGTGCGGGTTCGGCTAGGAGCGACGGGTGATGGGCTGCGAGATGGTGAGAGGCCGATGACGCAGTGGTACTGTAGTCACGATCAGGCGTGAGCGAGACAACACCGGAACATTCACTGGAATTTGCTGAAGTTTGAGCAAGAGGGTCGATGGAAAATGAAGTGCCGAGAGAAAGGAAAGTTCTCTTGAAGCTTGCGGTGGTGGGCTTAGGTGTTCGACAATCCAAGGAATTCGTGGCGCTCACTAGGGAATGCATGGGTGAACGTGTCGCCCGCAGAATCCTTCTTTAGTTGACAATTCAGTCAACATTCAAGCATTTTCGTGGCTGCTCGTGGGGAAGGACGGCTGGTGTGAGCGTGTCCTTCCGTTGTTGTTCCTTCCGCCACCTGTTTTCTTCATGCAAGTGGTAAAGTCAAGTCGTAATTTCGGTCTTCTGGGCGTCGATCAGCAGAGAAGAACGACGTGCATGGCTGCTGCATGGGGTCAACACTCCTCCCTTGGTTGACCATCACATGTACGTGCACATGGCTGAAAATTTCAATGTCTTCATGTCTTCACAAGGGAGAGTAATGGACGTGGCTGCATGGGGAATCTTCGTGCATGGCCATTATTTCCAATCTGTTGACCGGCTGAGGAAAAGAAAACGTGACCGTTGATGAGGCCGCCTAAGTAGAGGGACGGTGGTGGCGAGCTGTATGAAATCGGGGTCTTCAACTCCGTTGATTTGCGAGGCCACTCGGGATTAACATCTTCCTTCGTAGTTGACCGCATCAAGCGAGAAAATTTTGGACGAGGAGCTATTGTGAGAACATGATGAAATGTGACATTTCGTTACAGCGAGTGTGGTGATGAAACGGCGTCTACAAGTGGTGCTAACGACGTAGTCTGACGACAAATTCGTTGACCCATCTCGGACAGTTACATATTCAAGGTTCGGCGAAGTCCGGATGTCACATCGGGTTAGTGCCGTTTGACGCAAATTTTGCAATCAGGTTGAATCATCCATAATCTAACTACGTGATTCCGTTGAATCGACCTATATTCGATCACTAATCGATTATAACGGTGCAGTATAGACCCTTGCCGATTATCACGGTTGAGCAGTCGATTTCTAATCGAATTCTCAAGTCTACCGCATTTATATCCCTTAACGACTTCACTTGATAGGTCAGTTAACTCATGAGTGGCCAACTTAGAGAAAAAGGACCATAGGCTCGCCAACAAAATGCCCATTTCATAAAATCGAGATGGGGTTGAAATTCAGGATGTCACAACTCTTCCCCTCTTATTAAAATTTCGTCCTCAAAATTTAGACCATCACAATTCTTCTTCAAGAATGTGGGGGTATTGTCGTCTCATCAATTCTTCGCTTTCTAAAGTAACACTTTCCATCCTGTGGTGTTGCCATACCACTTTGACCAAAGAGATTGCCTTGTTGCGTAGCACTTGCTCCTTTCGATCCACAATCCGGACTAGTCTCTCCACGTATGACGCTCTGTCGTCCACATCTGATTCTTTGAAATTCAGCACATGAGTCGGGTCAGGTTGATGCTTCCTCAATATCGACACGTGGAAGACGTCATGCATTTGAGCCAGTCTTGGCGGCAATGCAAGATGATACGCCAAAGTCCCTATTCGCTCCAAAATCTCAAAGGGACTGACGTACCTTGGACTTAGCTTCCCTTTCTTGCCAAAGTGCGAAGTACCCCTCATTGGTGACACGTGAAGGAATACATGTTCACCAACTTAGAATCCCAATGGTCTTCGACGCTTATCTGCATAACTCTTCTGACAAGTCTAAGTCGTCTTTAATCTTTCTCAAATAACTTTGACGGCATCGATTGACTACTGAACCAACTCTGGACCAGTGATCTTACACTCTCCGACTTTGTTCCAACAATTGGAGTTTTGCACGCTCTACCATACAACGCTTCAAACGGTGCCATCTGAATGCTTTGTTGGTAACTGCTACGATGTGCTTCTGACAAAATCTTCTCCTTAAGCTCTATATCATCAGGTACACACAATCGCCCACGAAACTTAAATATTACATCCTCAGAAACCTGAAGTCAGCTTTTCTCTTTTCTGTATCTTCCTACAGAATCTTCTGGATCTCGGGATCTATCAACTGCAACGTCTTGATTCTTATCTGCACTTCCAGTTCAATTCTGAGGGTGGCCGTAAGACTTGAAAGGTGGCCTACCTCGAATTTGAAAATTGAATCTTGAGCTCCTTCAAGTAGGATCCACTCTTGGATCACCATCTTTGCAATCGAAGACTTTTGACTCAATGCATTTGCAACTTTGTTGGCTTTTCTGGGATGATACAAGATGTTGCAGTCATAATCCTTGAGAAATTCGATCCAATGACACTGTCTCATGTTCAACTCCTTCTGAGAGAATAAATACTTTAAACTTTGGTGGTCTATAAAGGTCTAGAATCTTTCTTTGCACAAGTAATGTCTCCAAATCTTCAAAGCAAAGATAATCGTTGCGAGTTTTAAGTCATGCGTTAGGTAATTCAACTCATGATGTCTTAACCGACAGGATGCGTATGCAATGACTCTGCCATGCTGCATTAAAACACAACCTAGTCCTCTGAATGACACATCACTAAACATGCGGCATCCCCGAACGGCCCCCGATCCGCTAGGGTCGCCATGGTCCACTTGCCTTTCTCTCAACCTGATAATATATTAGTCTGATACCAAAGAGTTATAATAAGTCTATAAGTCTTTGGAGTTTATATCTTTTAGATCGGTCCCTGCGTAGTTTACATAGTGGAAGCACATCCATCAACTCCCCTTTCACAAATTAAAATGATGCATACCTTCTAAACATTTTATAAGTTAATGCCGAACACCTTTATTTACATAAAGCAGATGGACATCTTTAGTTGGTACATCAAAAACGCCATGGTTTTCTATACCTAACTACTTTCCAAAAGATACCCGACCATTACAACGACTATAAACATAAGTCCATCAAACGGTGTCGGCGACCAAAAATGCTTCTGCTGCAGACCTCAACTCTCAGTCATATCCACCCATCCGGTCCATCGGCTAGCAACGGTGGCAACAGCCCTAGCAAGCGTCCATCTTAGCGAACAAAAACAACGATGTACTCATGCAGAATGGGGCCGGCGGAGAGACCAACATTGAACACCAAGATAACCCTCACTCATTCAAACAACAACCCACGCACCACGGGGTGTTGGTACTCCGACCGTTCCCATTGGAGGTCCACCGGAAGTCTGTAGAATGAACCAGGAGTTACAGGTAACGGAGGCATTTATTCTAATCTGAAATGTTAGTCCCCAAAAGGGGTGAGTACAACCACTCAGCTGTAAAAGATCCATTAAACTATATCGTGCAGAACCATTACTATCTAGTTTCATGCAAGACAGACAACACCATCATATCAAATGATAAATCAAGATGCCTACTCGGAATAAAACAGTCCAAAATCAAAATGCACAGTTTTAGTAAAAATTCTGGAATAACCCCTAAACAAACTCAGAAAATTCTAAAATTTTAGTATGTTATAAACAAGATCTAAAGGAAAGGATTTCATGAAGGACACTAAGCAAAATTCTTCATTTATAAAGAGCAGTAATTCACACAACTCAGCCCCAGATTTCCCATATCACAGAACTTACACACTAGCAGAAAAGCACCGTTATTTAACAGAAACTTATGCCACTATATGGATATCGGAAAATCTGACCAAAAACATATGTTATAGTTTAAACAATCCTTCACGACATTAAGGAAGAATTCGGGACCAAAATCGCACTAGGACTATCCCTAGAAAATCTACAAAATTGCTGAGTTACACTTGATCTAATTTAAATACCATGAATTCAGTAGGATCCCGCCCCTATACCACGGCTATTTCATTTCCAAAATTCCACCACAGATTGTTCTTTCCATCATAGTTCAACAAAATCAGAATATATAAAGATATCCAAAGCATTTCATCAATTCTTTAGTCCCAATCTACTGCAATCACTCAATAATCCAGCATTCAGCATCTAAATCCGGACATTTCTCAAGTCTACTTGCACTACTTCAGACAATAACAGCCTTGGATTACATAGGTTAGTAGACTTTTACTTGCCTCAAATCCTAAGTGTCAACGGCAAGCTAAAAACAGAAGGCTCATGGGTCTCGGGTGCAACTCAACGACGGCGATTGCGAGCGGCGTAGACAGCGGCAGCGCACATGTACGATAGAGGGGCGGTCTCCTTCTTCTTCCTCTCGCCATTTAGTCTCTCTTGCTGCTCGCTCACGAACTCTCTCGCTCAAACTCTCTCTCTATTCCTCTCACTGTCTAAACTTTCTGCTCGGTTCTTCTCTCCCTTCCCCTCAATTCCGAACCCTTTTGTTCCTTGATTACCTAATTAATCAATCTTTGCATGGAGGTTATGGTGGCGTCCAAGACTGAAGACAGCTGGGTGAATGTGGCAAGAAGCAGGTCATTCGGTTGCCAACTCTCCCCCCTTGCGTGCACTGACGTGTCCATTGATGAGGGCCTCTTGGTCAACAAAGTTAGAGAAGTCTTGAGGATTGTTGACCTAACTTGTCGACAATTAGAAGAGAGGTTTTGGGTTATTTGGGCCAGTGAATTTGTGACCGTGCAGTCCTTAGTACATGGCCCAATTTCTCCAAAGATTAAATCCTTAAATTTCTGTACATGTATGGAGCATTTCGGTTTCATGGTCTCCTTGGAAATCAACTAATTTCCTCTTATTCAATCCACTTCATGTACAAGTACATGACTGAAATTCTTGCGTGGAGAAAGAAATCGGCAAGGCTGCATGGGGTCGCGACGATGTACGTGGGAGGTTTGTTTTGTAGGGTACACCATTGGATGGCTAAAATTAACATAGAAAATATCTTGTCGACACATCTTATAGAATAAACCTCGGTCTCACCAAAGGTAGTAGGTAGGGATGAGACTATAATTTATTCAACGACCGAACCATTTCTAAACATGACCCATCGGTCCGATGGTGATAACAAAACAATGCCCAATGATACTCTTGTCGATCAGTCATGGCTGTCGCATATCCAAGGGTTGTCAAAATTCTCGAATGCCATAATTCTCCCCTCCTTAGAGAATTTCATCCTCGAAATTGGACATCACTCATGTCTCGTTAAACAAATAAGGGTATCCTTCCCTCATTTCTTTCTCGCTTTCCGATGTGGCCTCCTCCACATCATGATGTCGCCATAATATCTTAACTAGTGGGATTTTCTTTGTCTGAAGGACTTGTTCTTTTTCGATCCAGTACCTGGATCGGCTCTTCCAGGTACCTCACTTTCTCATCCACTTTGATGGCTTCATGATTGAGTATGTGTCCAGGTTTGGGCTAATACTTCCACAGCATTGATACATGGAACACATTGTGTAAATTTTCTAGTTTAGGAGGTAATGCTAGCTGATAAGCCACATCTCCTATCCTTTCAAGTATCTCAAAAGGTCCAACAAATCTAGGGCTCAACTTGCCCTTCATCCCAAATCGTGATACTCCTTTCATCAAGGATACCTTAAGAAATACATGATCTCCTACGTCAAATTCTAAAGGTCCTCTACACTTATTTGCATAGCTTTTCTTTTACCCATTTTGTTCCAACAGATAGGAATGCTACAGGCTTAACCATGCTTCCACTACGCTACTCTAATAAAATTATCCCAGAAACACTGCCCATTCCAGTACGATTCATAATTCGGTTCATTCCTACCCCTTTTTGCCATCCTAAAAGCCTGCCAGGAGCCGCTCCTTGCTCAGGTCCTCTGACCTCGACATCCACTCCTCACCCTCATCGTACCAGGTCGTTACAAGTACACCAGTTTTTGCCTAGTTCGAACCCGGACTACACATTTACTAGAGGGTCTCGTTTCGATAATGACTAATTTACAGAGGTATTATCCACTTGGCCTATCTCATACTAAGCCTCACGGTTTTATCCTTTGGTGCACGGGTAAGCACTATCCCAGGAGATCATCCATCATAGTCCCTTGCTTATGGAGCTAGTCCATTCCCACGATGATGACATCAAAGTCATACATACCTATCACTACCAAACCCATTTCCAGATCTCGTCCCCCTATGTTGATCTTACACTCCTTACATACTAACGTGGACAACACCACATTCTTTAGCGGTGTAGAAATACGAAGATGCATATTTAAAGATTTGTTCCTATTTCTCACAATCATCAATATTTCTCTAACACAAATGAATGCGTGTCACTCGAGTCAAATAATGCATATACCTTTTTATAATCTATAGAACTCATACCTGAGATAACATTTTCGAAAGCTTCCGCTTCCTCTTGGGTGACCGTGTACACCTGTCCTTGTGCTGGTGGCCTCTGTGGATTCCTTGGTGGATGTGGTCCAGCTGCACGTTGCTGCATTTGTCGCACCGGGCTGACATTCGGCTGCAACCCATCTTGTAGACAATTTCTCTTAAAGTGTTTTATCTGCCCACAACCATAACATCTCAGTTGACTATTACAAGGTCCTAGCCTATGTTGGCCACCACACCTCTGACAAGTATTACTCTGGTGAGGTACTTTCCCTAAAGTCGAGTAACTCTTGACTTTTCCAAAATTCCCAAAGTTACTCTTTTTCTTAGATTCCCAGGGCTGACCTTGATCAGGATAAGGTCTCTTGCCTCGTCGAATATCACTAAAGGTCGATTGCCTCCTAGACTCTGATTGCTCTCTCAATAACTCCTGCTCCACCAACTGTGCCCTTTCATAAATCTCAGTATAATCTCTTATATTCAGAGGCACTAGTTGTTTCTTGATATCAGTCCTCAACCTCTTCAGGAATCTCTTAGCCTTTTCCTCTCGATCCTCAATCAACTCAGGAGCATACCTACATAATTCAGAAAATTTCGCTTGATACTAGCCTACTGTTAGCTCCCTTTGTTCTAACTGAACAAATTCTGTGATTTTCTTATCTCTGGCACAATCACAAAAATGCTTTCTATTGAAAGTTCTAACAAACTCATCCCAGCTCACAGTAGTACTGGTTGGAAAGATCGTGTCTCTTGAAGCTCTCCACCAAAATTTTGCATTTCCCTCCAATTGGTACTCTACAAGAGTTATTTTCTCAGCATCACTACAGTTCAACAATCAGAAAATTTGTTCTATTCCCTCAATCCATTGTTCCGCCTCCTCAGGACTTCCCATTCCAATAAACTTAGGTGGTTTCAACTTCAGGGATTGTTTCACTAGTCCTTGAGTACGACGTTCTACTCCGGGTTGTTGCTGAGCTTGTCTTTCCATCAAATTTCCTATATTGGCCAATGCCTGTAGGATATCTTCCATCCGGGGTTCAGCCCTTGAAGTAGAGGCTTCGACCCTTGGTGGGTGAGAACTCCCAGTTCGCACCATATCTTCCAGCAGTTTTCCAAGCATTCGCCTCAGGAATAATTAGTGACTCAATGTCATTGATAGAAAAAAATAAAAATGGGGTTACTAAAGTCACATAAGTAACAAAAAATGTTGTTGGCACACAAAGGTAACTCACAATTGTTACTAGGGATCTACAAGTGAAAATCAATCACCTGTTGTTTATAGTTAGTCAACTACCCTTGGTTAGTATCCTATGGTGTGCATCATTGTATCCTCATTTCCATTTGAGGTACCTTATCACTCCACATAGACCATAGCTCTGATACCACTCTCTGTGGCATCCCCGAACGGCCCCCGATCCACTAAGGTCACTACAATCCACTTGCCTTTCTCTCGACCTGATAATATATTACTCTGATACCAAAGAGTTATAATAAGTCTATAAGTCTTGGGGGTTTATATCTTTTAGATCGGTCCCTGCGCAGTTTACATAGCGGAAGCACATCCATCAACTCCCCTTTCACAAATTAAAATGATGCAAACCTACTAAACATTTTATAAGTTAAAGCCGAACACCTTTATTTACATAAAGCAGATGGACATCTTTAGTCGGTACATCAAAAACGCAGTGGTTTTCTATACCTGGCTACTTTCCAAAAGATACCTGACCATTACAACGACTATAAACATAAGTCCATCAAATGGTGTCGACGACCAAAAATGCTTCTACTGCAGACCTCAACTCTCGGTCATATCCACCCATCCGGTCCATCAACTGGTGGCGGTGGCAACAGCCCCAGCAAGCACCCATCTCGGCAAACAAAAACAGCGATGTACTCATGTAGAATGGGGCCGGCGGAGAGACCAACATCGAACACCAAGATAACACTCACTCGTTCAAACAACAACCCATGCACCACGGGGTGTTGGTACTCCGACCATTCCCATTAGAGGTCCACAGGAAGTCTGTAGAATGAACCGGGCGTTACAGGTAGCAGAGGCATTTCTTCTAATATAAAATGTTAGTCCCCAAAAGGGGTGAGTACAACCACTTAGCTGTAAAAGATCCATTAAACTATATCGTGCAAAACCATTACTATCTAGTTTCATGCAAGATAGATAAAACATGTGATCAAAGAAATGAGTATGCATCAAATCCATAAAGCTCTTTAATGCAATGGCAATGCAGTTTCAACACCATAATGTATCATTTCAGTCACACAAGTCCCGATTGTAGGGCCAAGCAGTTATGACACGTCCCATTCCATGCCATATAATTTAGTCCTATAACCAAACCACACACACTTAGTAGAACCATCAGTTTTAATATTCAAAAGGTTTCACCTCCCAGAGGACCAATGTTTGCATCCCTCTGGGCATTTGCACCCATCCAAGCGTCGCGAAAGCCTCCGAGCATGTATTCATAATACAACCAGGCATCTAGAGCGTGTTGCATTACACCTCCAGGCATCTTGCACCCCACCTGGCATCACGAGGAATCGCCGGGGCTCGCCATGAAAATGGTTACCCCTACCCTCCGGGCATGTATTCAAAATACAACTGGGCATCCGACACTCCTGGGGTAAACCTCTGAGGCACTACGAACCCCAGGCATCCAAAGGGCATCGACTCATTCGAACCTTTGGGGCATCCCGACTCCCGGGGCTTTGTTGACCCGAGGGTCCAATGGCAACATTAACATCTTAATTTAATTCAATACCAAAAACAATTTCCAATGCAATGACGTAGGATGTCCCATGAGTCTTCATCAAATCTCAATGTTGAATAATATGCTGAATGCCAACACCATCATATCAAATGATAAATCAAGATGCATTCACCCTTGAGATAAATTGAGCAAACTCGGAATAAAACAGTCCAAAATCAGAATGCACAGTTTTAGTAAAAATTCTGGAATAACCCCTAAACGAACTCAGAAAATTCTAAAATTTTAGCATGTTATAAACAAGGTCTAAAGGAAAGGTTTTCATCAAGGACACTAAGCCAAATTCTTCTTGTATAAAGAGCAGTAATTCACACAACTCAGCCCCAGATTTCCTATATCACAGAACTTACACACTAGCAGAAAAGCACCGTTCATTAACAGAAACTTATGCCGCTATATGGATTTCAGAAAATCTGACCAAATACATATGTTATAGTTTAAACAATCCTTTATGACATTTATGAAGAAGTCAGGACCAAAATCGCACTAGGACTATCCCTAGAAAATCTACAAATTGCTGAGTTACACTTGATCTAATTTAACTACCACGAATTTAGTAGGATCCTGCGCCTATACCATGGCTATTTAATTTCCAAAATTCTACCACAGATTGTTCTTTCCATGATAGTTCAACAAAATCAGAATATATAAAGATCTCCAAAGCCTTGCATTACGTAGGTTAGTAGACTTTTACTTGCCTCAAATCCTAAGTGTCAACAGCAAGCAAAAACAGAAGGCTCGTGGGTCTCGGTCGCAACTCAACAGCGGCAATTGCGAGCGGCATAGACAGTGGCAGCGCACACGTACGGCAGGGGGGTGGTCTCCTTCTTCTTCCTCTCGCCGTTCACTCTCTCTCGCTGCTCGCTCATGAACTCTCTTGCTCAAACTCTCTCTCTATTCCTCTCACCCTCTAAACTTTCTGCTCGGTTCTTCTCTCTCTTTCCCTCAATTCCGAACCCTTTTGTTCCTTGATTAACTAATTAATCAATCTTTGCATGCAGGTTGCGGTGGCGTCCAAGACCGAAGACAGCTGGGTGAACGTGGCAAGAAGCAGGTCATTCGGTTGCCAGCTCTCCCCCCCTTGCGTGCATTGATGTGTCCATTGATGAGGGCCTCTTGGTCAACAAAGTTGGAGAAGTCTTGAGGATTGTTGACCTGAATTGTCGACAATTAGAAGAGAGGTTTTGGGTTATTTGGGCCTGCGAATTTGTTGCCGTACGATCCTTAGTACATGGCCCAATTTCTCCAAAGATTAAATCCCTAAATTTCTGTACATGTATGGAGCATTTCGGTTTCATGGTCTCCATGGAAATCAACTAATTTCCTCTTATTCAATCCACTTCATGTACAAGTACGTGACTGAAATTCTTGTGTGGAGAAAGAAATTGGCAAGGCTATATGGAGTTGCGACAATGTACATGGGAGGTTCGTTTCGTAGGGTACACCATTGGGTGGCTAAAATTAACATAGAAAATATCTTGTCGACACATCTTATAGAATAAACCTCGGTCTCACCAATGGTAGTTGGACGGTAGTAAAAAGTCATAGCAAACCCCGTAGCTACTTGTACATGTAGGGATGAGACTAAACCATTTCTAAACGTGACCCATCGGTCCGATGGTGATAACAAAACAATGCCCGATGATACTCCCGTCGATCAATCATGGCTGTCGCATATCCAAGGGTTGTCAAGATTCTTGGATGCGACAAAAGATCTCATATCCTCGAGGTCCAGAGAAAATAGTCAGTACGGATGCGGTAGTTAGCCTCTGCTTAAGTTATTGAAAACTACGCTTGCATTTATCCATCCATACAAACTTCTCTTTCTTTTTCAGCAATTGGGTCAAAGGCATTGCTATTGCTAGAAACCTTTCCAAGAACCGTCTGCAATAATTTGTCAATCCCAAGAAACTTATGATCTCTGTCACTATAGTCGGTCTTGGCCACTTGGTCACTGCTTCAATCTTAGTCGGGTCCACGGAAATCCCTTCACTAGAAATCATGTGACCTAAGAATGCCACACGAGTCGACCAAAATTTGCACTTACTGAACTTGGTGTACAATCCATGTTCTTCCAGGGTCTGGAGCACTATCCTTAAATGTCTTTTGTGCTCCTCAACCGTCGTATCCACGACAGTTGCCAAATAACCTTGGCAACCCACATCTAACAAACGGGTCGCCTTAAGGGATGAAATTAAAGTAATCAAAGGTCCTCCTCGATTTCTAACAAACTCAAAACTTCCACCCACTAATGGGTTAAACTGGATTACTTCACAATAACAATCCATTACAACAAGATGCTCCTCGAGCCAATCCTTTTCATTTATGACATCAAAGTTATACAAAGGCAAAATAGTCAAGTACAACTCTAGCCAATGATTCTCCTTTCTACAACTTCATTTCAACAAACCGATGTTCTACAAGCTTAACTATATTTCCGCTGCACCACTCTGATTAAATTATCTCAGAAATATTCTTCTCCTGATCGATGCATTGCTCGGTTCATTCCTATCTCCTTCACCATCCTAGTAGTGCCTAATCTACGGTAGTGGTGGTTGTACTCCCATAGGCTTGTGTGGACAATCCGTGATTTGGTGGCTGTGCTGACCACACATGTAGAAACTCTTGTCCTAGGAAAACATGAGGCTAATCCATGTCATCTCCCATAGAAACGGCATGCACCATTCGATTTAGGTGCTGACTTTCCTATCCCGCCTTTTCGGTTGGGAAGGATGGAATAGCTCCCTCCCATCATCGACCTCTTCTTGAACCGATCATAGCCTCTACTGGGCCCAAACCACGACCTAGATGCAGTTGCTCCTTCATTCAAGTTTGTCTCTATCAGCTGGGCCCACTCATACAAATCATTGTAGTCCTTTAGATTAAACAACATGAGCGAATCCTTTAGCTCCCGTCTCAATCTATCTCGAAATCTCCTTGATCTGTTTATGGGATCCTCGATCAGTTTGAGGCATACTGAGACAGCTCGGCGAACTTCACCTCATACTAGTCTACAGACATTAGACCTTGACAAAGGCGCTGAAATTCCGCCATCTTCTGTTCTCTAGCACAATTTCAGAAATACTTGCCATTGAAAACTTCTACGAAGGCGTTGCAAGGATGACCTTGTCTTCCTCCGAGCACCTTAACAGTGCGAAAGACTTCTCTTGAGAACCTCGACGGGTTCAGCTTCAGAAACTGCTCAACTAACTTGTGCATCAGTTGGTACCCGATCACATTCCCAGGTTAGGCCTTAACAGGTGTGGTTGCGGCAACAGCAACAGCATTGGCGGCAGTAGTGGCGGCAACAGTAGCGGCGGCTTAATTTTGGGTCCGCTGCCCCATCAAATTCCCTAAGGTCTTGAGTGCCTGTACGATCCTATTGATTCTAGAATTGCCAGGTGCCTACGGCAGCACTCTTACACTTGCGCTGGTCTAAGCCGATGCTCTTCCTCGGGTATCGACCCTAGTCAGTGTCCTACCCCAAGTGACTGACGCAACAATCCTATTCCGAGGAGTCCTCTGCTCCGAATCGCTCATTATGCAGGATTTCTATAGAACCTGCTTTCCAATTCCAACACATAATTAGAAAATTGAGCGACCCACACAAACAATCTATTAATCAGCTAGTTAATTACAAGTGTCAGCATAATAAAAAGGTCTTTCTTACTAACTATCCCATGACCCATCGCACCTTATCACTCCAGACACTAACCTGGCTTTGATACCACTTCAGGCGGGCATGTCACGCCTTGAACCTCGACCGTGTGTAGATCTATCGGCTGTCGATTTAAAATTTGCAACATTGCCAGGACGCGTTGCTGACCCATTCATTTTATGCACATGCGGAAGCGAATTAAACAAACCTCGGACAACAATAAAATACATGGGATAGTAAAAGCAGGACAGCAATTTTCATGAACCACACTTTAAAAACAAACCGAGTTAAACCTACAGGTTCATATACAGAGGTTTGACTCCTAAAAGAAGAAGTCCTAATCGACCTTACTGGGATCCCTTCGACTTCGACTCCAGATTCTCCATCCTAAGGACCTAAAAAAGGGGTAACCACGACGAGGTGAGACAAGGACTCAGCGAGTCAACACCCTAAGCCCCGATTAGGATGAGAATTCACTGAGAGGCAGCCTAACATGCACCATGTAGGACCTACCTCGCCTCAGCACCTCCCTACACATTAGTAAATCTCATATACATATATAAACACAACAAACGTAATTTAATAATTGGAACATTTCATATCATTCATCAAATATTCATAAGGGTCCCGATTATAAGGCCAAACTGTTATGACACGTCTCATTTCATGCCACACAATTTTGTCTCATAATCAAGCGTGGCTATCTCAATCAGTCAAGTATGTCCCAATTATTTATGACCCAACGGCCACGGCCAACTCATCAGTCGGTGGTCATCCGACATAACTGGGTGTCGCCTCGCTTTGTCGGGCACGTCGATGTCTACATCTAGACGGCATTCCATATAGGAGCATCGAACTAGCCTCCACTGCGACCGGCATCCATTGTCAAGGGCATTCCACAAAGGAGCATCGCTTCCCCGACTTTCATCGGGTGACAGGTTCTGATAGTGATCACATGCATATCCATTCTCAGCCAAGCACATTGTACTTTGCACTCAAATACTTCCATTTCAAATAATGGACTTGGCCAATTTTCCTCATATTAAAAACACAGGGTAAAATAATTGTGTGTGGTCACACAGTCAAATCGAACCATAAAATGTGATACTCTCACTTTTTAAAATTCCACGATTTTATATAGTACATAAAACATTTTTGGCGTCAAAACCCGACACCCGGTATTTTTCTAATTAAATACCATAAATTCAATTTTTGTAATAATAATTCACAACGACAATCATGCACCCAATTGCATAATTAAGCAATCAACGTCATCATATTCTGCAAGTCAACCACATCACAAAGCATACAATTTCCAGCAAGCAAAACACCAAGAACAACTACCAAACCACAACCGGTCCTAATTGGTAGAAACCAGGCCACTAGCGCGTCTACAGAATTAATTCTACAAACATAACCAAACGAGTTCAGAAACTTTTCAAATTTGAATATGTTATAAAGGACACTTAAACAAACATTTTTCATACCGACAACTTGACCCAGATCTTTCTAGATTAAGAGCAGTAAATCGCCCAAACCGTTACAAAAATTGTGTCCGTTTCCAGAAAGTTTGTTTTTTAAAACCAGCTTAGTTTGAGATTCAAAACTTGTCCGTTTGATCTGAAATATGACTATTTAAACTAAAATATGTGAGGAACAACTTTTTTGAAGAAACCATTACAAAAATCAAACTCTAAGAGTTGATAAAAATCCTATAAATACCAAAAGGTCATCGGTTTCAGCACTTGCTTGAGATTCTGTTTCGCAATGACGAGACTGAAATATTATTATTTTAAATCTCTAAAATCTTGAGTAAAATATATGTCATAGCTGAAGATGTCTAAAACATTTTTCAAGAAAGAATCAACTTCAAAATCGTAACACATTTTAATCCACAAAAATAGCAAATAGTGAGGGTCCAATGAACTGATCCGGGGAGAAATTCACTAAACCAAACTAAACCACCCTCATTAGTACTAATCTAATAAATTAGATCAACACTAATCCATATTAAGGCTAATCTAACCAAGCTAGAATAACACTAATCCATCTTAAGAAAAATCACACTTAATACTAATTTAATTAAGCTAATTAACATTAATCTAACCCCTAAGTGTATTAACAACCTAATCAAGGATTACAAAGTTAACTCACTTGATTAGGATGACGGCGGGTTCATGGCGATGACGGCACGAAGGTGGTGAGGTCCCGTGACTACGGCGTCACCAACGGAGGCTCAGACTGGCTGAAAATGACCCTAAGACTCACGGCCAAGCTAACTTCATTTCTGGTTCTAAAGCTGAGTTCCTAGCCACTGTTCGGTTGGCTTGGTGGGCTAGTTTTGATGGAGGTGACTGCTGAGCTGTGGAGTTGGCGAGCTGAGCCGGTGTTGTTGATGATGGTGTGAGGCGCAGCTGTGGTGAGCTAGTTGTGGTGTTTTGGGTTGACGGGTGAAACGGTGAGGGTAGCAAGGAAGTGGTTCTGGGATGGAGATGGTGATGGGGGGCTGTTGGCTTGGTTGCTGGATTTGTGTAGAAGTGAGGGTGTTGGTGATGTTGGGCGTGTGGGTGGTTGAAGATGAAGGCTAGTGTTGAGTTCATTGGCAAAAGGAGAGGGGGATGATGCAGGTGGAGAGGACACTAGGTGGTGGAGACTTGTGGCTGTGGTGCTGGTGCTTGAGAGATGGAGGTGCTAGTTGGTGAAGTGGAGTGGGTGGTGGACGTGTGGCAGTGAAAGAAAAGGAAGGGGAGGTTCGGTGATGGAGCAGCTACGTGGTGAGACGGTGGAGAAGCTGGAAGGAAATTCTAGCACGAGAGGGAGGGACGTGGGGAAGAAGAAAAGCAGAATGGGAAGTCGGCTGAGGGAGAAGGGGATGCTCATGAGAGAAAGAGGGAGAGAGAGGAGGGAAGAAAAGTAAAACAAATAAGTCAATGGAAGGGCCAATAAAAAACCTAGGGAAAATATCTAATACTCATTGCAATGACCACAAAGTCTTCATCCCCAAAGTCTTGGCTTCCTCCAATCCTAAATTAGCCATCAATTTCTCCAAAATAATCCATCTTGACAGCGAAAATAACTCAAACACCTTCTCATCCGAATTTCACTTTCATTTTCTACTTTGTCCAAAATTTGATTTTCCGCAAAAATCCCGTACTAGATGGAATTTCTTCGAAAGATGAGACGACGTCCAAAAAATGAATCGTGACATGCTTGAACGTCTGATTCCTGAAACCGAATTTAATTTCGTGGTTAAAATCGACCGAACGCGATTTTAGCGCGACCCTACCTACCGGGTAGGTTTTAGGGATTTTATTGCGTTTGACCCATGGTCGATAATTTTCGATCCATGTTTGTGCATCTTTGACTTATCGATGACTTTTAGTTGTTGTAAAAATCTCGAGATTTCAATTACGGGTACCGGGTACAAAATCAGCAGAAAATCGGGTTAGTGCCGTTCGACGCAAATTTTGCAATCAGGTGGAATCACTCACAATCTTATTACGTGATTCCGTCGAATCGACCTATATTCGATCACTAATTGATTATAATGGTGCCGTATTGACCATTGCCAATTATCACGATCGAGCAGTCGATTTCTGATTGAATTATCAAGTCTGCCGCATTTATATCTCTTAATAGCTTCACCTGATAGGACAGTTAACTCGTGAGTGGCCAACTCAGAGAAAAATGATCATAGACGTATCGACGAAATGCCCGTTTCATAAAATCAGGACAGGGTCTGTTGTAATTAAAAAGGTGTGGCATCCCAAAATTCAAGACAAGCTCTAAGGCGTATTAAAGCTTGTAATTAGGTAATGAAATTACCTATGATTTATGCTTTAGCCATTAGTTTTCTTTTAAGGTTAATTGATATGTGTTTGTGTTTATGAGATTTTAAATTTGATAGATTAATGATATTAATCTATGCTTGGCCATGCACTTTATAGATTAAATTTCTATAAATAAAATGTCACAAGACTTTGGCCATGTGGAATTTAAAATTTAAAATTTATAGAAGAAATTATAAAAAGGGAAAATTTAATTTTTAATTAGGTTGGGCCCTAGGCCCATTGGCCAAAGCCTTAGTGGGCCAAGCTGTCGGCCCAATTAGGCCCACGAAAGGGGCTGTCGACCGGCCCAAAGGAGGCCCAAGCCCAAAGCCCAAGCCCTTGCATGTGTTGTGACAAGTGGCAAAAAGGGAGATGGCATGCATTGGCCATTGGAAGAGGCAATCTAATGATTGCAAATGATGAGGAAATGGGGAAACAAAAGGGGAGAGAGAGGGTGGCCGGTTGGTCTTCCGTCCAAGCCAAAGTGAGGAAGAGAGAGAGAGAGTTGCGAGAGAGAGGGAATCGCCGAGAGAGAGAGAGGGAGGCCGAGAGGAAGGAGGAGTCGCTGCAGTCCGTCCGCCGTGTGCCGCCCGTTCGCCGCCGTGTGCCGTCCGCTTGTTGCTGTCCATATGGTCTAGAGGCAAGTTGGGAATCCACTTCCTACTCTTGCACCAGTGTTTTGCATGTATGGTCGAATTTTAGGACGTTTGGAGGTATGGGAGTGAAGCTAATGTGTTTTGTTCTTGAGATGCATGCTGTTTTCGCATGAACCGCCTGAGTCAGAACTTTGTGAGAGCTTGCACGCATGTTTTGAGTTCGATTTTGGCTTTGATTTCTCATGAAAACTGTATCTAACATCTTAACCTACAACATACTAAAATTTTGTGTAAAATGATGGAGATTTGAGGGGTCAAACTCTCATCCTACGGAGATGCTAGATCTGGAGTGTTTTCGCATGAACCGCCTGAGTCAGAACTTTGTGAGAGCTTTCATGCATGTTTTGAGTTATATTTTGGCTTTGATTTCTTCATGAAAGTTGTAGCTAACATCTCAAAATACAACATAATAAAATTTGGTGTAAAATGATGGATATTTAAGGGGTCAAACTCTCATCCTACGGAGATGCTAGATCTGGAGTGTTTTCGTATGAACCGCCTGAGTCAGAACATTGTGAGAGCTTACATGCATGTTTTGAGTTAGATTTTGGCTTTGATTTCTCACGAAAGTTGTAGCTAACATCTTAAAATACAACATACTAAAATTTTGTGTAAAATGATGGAGATTTGGGGGGTCAAACTATCATCCTTCGGAGACATCAAATCTGGAACGATTTCACTGACCTTTCGGTGGATTTGTGGTTGCATGTTGATTTTTACTAAGAATATCTTTTCGACTTCTTCATGAAACTTGTAGAGAACATCTTGAAGTTTATCATACTCAAATTTGAAGTAAAATGAACAAGTATAGCTCAGTGAATCAACTTACTCTTGATAACCGTAGATCTGGAGATGCGGTGTAGGATACCCGAGACTTCATGGAACCGTATGATGACTATACTCTGGAAATCTGACTAAGATATCTTAATGAAAGTTATAGGGGACCTCTTTAAGTAAAACATATCCAAATTTCAGAGGAAACGAAGAAGAATAAGTGATTGAAAACTCAGTATTTCGGAGAGACACACTCTAGACGTTTCGGTGTTAGATCCAGAAGCTTCGTGTGACTGTAGAAAATAATCTAAAACGAATTTGGCTTAGAATTCTTCATCAAAAATCTGTTCTAGTGTCTTGGCTATAACATGGTAAAATTTCATAATTTTTAGAGGTCGTATGGATATTTTAATCAAATTATTTTGGAAACTGTGCATTCTGTTTCTATCCGAATTTACATGCTGTTTTGTGTGAATTGTACCATCTTGTGTGGAACTCTATTGGGCATGTGCTTTTCATGAAATTGCTGTCTTATTGTCTTATCTATCATATGTATTAATTTCATGAATTTTGAGAAGCATATGGATATTTAGTTTAAATATTTTCTGAAAGTGGTAATTGCTGGAATTTTGTATGGATTGGATGATGATGTATTGATGCATGCATGACTATGAATTGAGATGCATGTATGAATTAAATGCTGCATATGATCTTGTTGGTCATTATATTGTGTGCCATGATGAGTTGAGACCTAAATTGGTGACCATGGATAATGATGAATGAGGAAACCGTTAGTGGCGGATGATAATGCCCTGGGAGTATCAGGATGCTCGGGATGGGAGGTGCCGGATGGCCGGAATGTATAGAGATACATGGACGGATGTCCTCGGGAGTATCGAGATGCCCGGAATGGTTGGGTGCCGGAAGCCTCGGAGGTCTTTGCCCGAGGGGATGCCTCGTGATGCCAGTTGGGATGCGAGATGCCCAGAGAGTGGGGTTGCCGGATGCCCGGTGGCCTTGAATGGCTGAATGCCGGAGGGTTTATCTCGCAATGCCAGATTGGGGTGCGAGTGAAAAGTATGAGATGAAATTCATGATCCCGAGTGAAAGTGATGTGGTGATCGAATTGGAAGTTTAAAGTGAAAATTGAATCATGCATATATGATATGATGTGATGATGATCACCTATGGCATGATGATATATGATGTGATGTGATGATGATCACCTATGGCATGATGATATATGATATGATATGATGATGTCATGATGATGTATATGATATGACGATGTCAAGATGATGGTGATGACATGTGTATGATATGGTGATGGCATGTATGTGTTATGATTGTGATGAAAATGCATGATGGTATATGCATGGCTTCAAGGTAAGTGATGCTTGGAATGCATGTATGACTTGTATGATGCCTTGAGTGGCTATTGGATTCTTTTAGCTGCTGAGTGGTTGTACTCACCCCTTTTGGGGACCAACATTTTAGATTAGTAGAATGCCGCTCCCTGCTGTCACGAGGGGCGTGTTTTATGGCCTGCCCTCCGATGTTGAAGTTGAGTGCGAGGAGTTTCACTGTCCTTCCGTTCCCGGACTGACGTATATTAGAGTGCGCTGCTTGGTCATGTACGATGTAGGCCTGGCTGGGGGCCTTGTTGTCCAAGAGTTTATATCCGTCCACGTTCGCCGAGACGGGGTAATGCGTGGGATGTTACCGCCGCCACCGCCTGATGCACCGGGATGGGTGTGAGGGCCAAACGTGACGAGTAGGAGTTGGGAACTTTTTGGGATAGTTAGCCGACACTGATGATGGGGATTGTGCACGTGAGTTGTAGCGGGTCGAGGGTTCTTTTTGGGGTTTTAGGCCGGACGTGGCTGAGTCCTGGCTTTTCCTTTTGATGTACCGACCCAAAGAAAGCCCATCTTGAAAATATATGTAAATAAAGTGTCGTGGCTTGTCTATTTAATCTTGATGATTAGTGGTGTGTATTTGTATCATGGTCGATGGAGGGTGAGATGGTGATGTTTTATTTTGCTTCCGCTAATGAGTCGCGCTGGGACCGTTTTTAAAAAAAAAAAAATGCCTATGATTTACGACGCTTCTTCTGAGAGATGAATCTAAGGTGAACGTTGGGTGCCTGTGGCAACCTGCGAAGGGTTCGGGGTGCCACAAAAGGTACGTCCATGATGGGGTGCGAGACATTATTGAAAGGGTATGAAGTGAGAGGTATAAAAACCTCTTAGAAGACAACCGTTGGTCGTTGTTGTTGGCAGAAAGTACGTTTAGAGAGAACGTACGCTCCTTTCTCTCTCCTTTTTTCCATCGAAGGCATTCCATTTCATCTTTACAAGAACAATAGGCATTTACGCTGTGGAAATCGGATGCTTTCCTCATGATTGCATCCAAACTAACGTGAGGAAGTGTTGTTCGTGATTTATTTGCAATTCAACATTCGTTCCGGGGCTATTTGCTATTTGCGCATCAGAATCAGGTAAGTCGTCTTCTGCTGACATAAATTCCAACATTGGTATTAGAGCCCGGTTGTGATTTCTGCCTTGTTTTTCATTGAGTTTTCTCATTTACCATTTGATATTGAGATCAAGAGTATGAAATCTACACTATTTGGATCTCTAATAGTCGGAATTGCCATATGAAAAACTCAAAATTGAACCGGAGCAAAGAACGGGTCCGGGGTCGCGTGCATCCGTGAGGTTTTTGCCATTTTTAGAAATAATTTTTTGGCCAAAATTAATGTTTGAATATACAAGGTGAAAGAGCTCGTCGAGATGAGTCCGGCGATGGGTCAAGCGCCGACGGAAGACGCCGGACGTGCCCATACGCGTGGCCAAAAGCCGCTGCACGTGGGCACCACGCTCCTAAAGTGCTGGCAAAGCCAGCGCGTGTGCCACACTCGCCGGTCGGCGAACTGGCACGTGTGCGACGCGCGCCAGCTGGCGAACTGGCACGCGTCGATCGGCAAACCGGCACATGGTGACGTCACCGTGACGTCATCCAACGGTCGGTCGCTGGATGACGTCATCGATGACATCACCGCCGGCGACAGTTGGCCGGTTGATCACCAGCCGGCGACCCGACCCAAGACCCGACTTGTGGCACCCCTCAACAGCCCCCAATTCGATTAGGGTCGCCACAGTTCGCTTACCATTCACTTTTCCTAATAACATGTCACTCTGATACCATTTTTAGTTGCAGAGGGTCCATACAACCATGGGGGTTTACATCTTTTATTAACGGTCCCTTGTGCAATTTACATAACGGAAGCATATCCAACAATTCCCTTCCCTACATTCAGAAATCAATGCACACCAACTAAACATCTTATAAAAGTTAAAGCCGAACACTTTTATTTACTTAAACCAGATGGACATCATTCATCGGTACATCAAAATGCCGTAGTCTTCTATCCTCGGCTACACTTCAAAAGATGACCGACATCTCCTCCAACAGTCATACACTTAAAGTCCATCGATCAGTGTCGGCATCCAAAAGTTCCCTCCTTTGCTATCCTCCTCCTCGCGGTCATATCTAACCGCTCAATACATCTACTAATCTGAAATGTTTGTCCCCAAACGGGGTGAGTACAACCACTCAGCAGGTAAAGGAATCCAATAACCACTCATTGCATCATACAAGTCATGCATCATCACCACAATCATAACACATACATGTGTATCATCATGTCATACTCATATCATCGTCATCATGACATTATTATATCACACATATGTCATCCTCATCATATACATGACACCATCATACCATACACATGTCATCATCATCATGGCATCCTCATATCACACATGTCATCATCATCATGACATCATCATATCACACATGTCATCATCATCATCACCATGCAACCATGCACATCTCATCATCATATCACATGTACCATCATCGTTACCATGCATTCATGCACATATCACCATCATATCACATGTACCATCATCATCATATAGTCATCATGCCATAAGGTGATCATCATCACATCATATCATATATGCATGATTCAAATTTTCACTTTTACTTTCAATTCGATCACCCCATCACTTTTACTCGGGATCATCAATTTCATCCCATACTTTTCACTTGCACCCAATCCTGGCATTGCGAGAACCATCCGGGCATGTATCCAAGATACAACCGGGCATCCGGCCCTCCACATTCCGAGCAGCTCATATCCCAACTGGCATCACGAGGTATCCTCCGGGCATGTATCCAAGATACAACTGGACATCCGGCCTTTACCCTTCTAGCCAGGCATCTCGCACCCCAACTGGCATCACGAGGAATCTCCGGGGCTCGCCATGAAAATGGTTTCCCCTACCCTCCGGGCATGCATCATGATACAACCCCTCACCATCCGGGTGTGTATCATAATACAACCGGGCATCCCGACACTCCCGGGGAAAACCTCTGGGCATGTATTCATAATACAACCAGGCATCCAAAGGGCATCGACTCATTCGAACCTCTGGGCATCCCGACTCCCGGGGCATCGTCGGCTTACACCTCCGACGGTATCATCATCATCATAATTTATATTCACATTCATGGCTCAATTTCAACATGGCATATAATGTAATGGCAAACAAGATCACATTCAGCATTGAATTCATACATGCATCTCAATTCAATGTCATGCATGCATCAAGACCTCATCACACATGTGGCAAGGTACAATTATTCATAAAGTAAAATTTATGGAATTTGTACCAATTAAAATAATCCATTTATCATGCCCTTTTTACATTTATTTAAATTTCAGCTTGTGCCATTTTCAAAAATATTAAATTTAATTATTTATATAATCTCAAAAATCATAAAATTAAGGTAAGTAATAAATAAGACAATAGGATAATGATTTCATGCAAAATACACGGCCAATGAGAATTCCACACAAATCCATAATTCACACAAAACAGCATATAATTTTCGGATGAAATCAGAATGCACAGTCTCCGAATAAACTCGATTAAAATATTCATACGACCTCCAAAAATTACGAAATTTTACAGAGTCATAGCCAAGACGTTTACGTACATCTTTCATGAAGACTTTCAAGTCAGATTCTTTCTAGATTATTTTCTACAGTCACACGAAGCTTCTGGATCCAACACCGAAACGTCCAGTGCATGCTTCTTCGAAATAATGAGTTTTCACCTACCTATTCTTCTTCGTTTCCTCTGAAATTTGGATATATTATACATCAAGATGTCCTCTATGAGTTTCATGAAGAGTTCTAAGTCAAATAACCAGAGTATAGTCGTCATTTAGGTCCATGATCTCTCGGGTGTCCTGTAATACATATCCAGAATTACCGTCTTCAAGATCTAGTCGATTTACTAGGTTATACTTGTTCATTTTGCTTCAAATTTGAGTATGTTGTATTTTAAGATGTCTCCTACAACTTTCATGAAGAAATCGAAGAGAGATTCGTAGCACAAATCAACATGCAACCACAAATCCAACAAGATGTCAGTGAAATCTTTCCAGATCTGAGGTCTCCGTAGAATGAGAGTTTGACCCCTCAAATCTCCATCATTTTCCACCAAATTTTAGTATGTTGTAGTTTAAGATGTTAGCTACAACTTTCATGAAGAAAGAGAAGCAAAAATCGGACTCTAAACATGCATTCAAGCTCACACAACATTCTGACTCAAACTGTTCGAGCGAAAACAGCCACACCACTTCAAGATCAAGCTATCCATACTTCGGTTTTCCTCTTCCAATCACCCAAATTCGACACTATATCAAACATACATACAACAAACACACATGCAAGAGCATCAAAGGACCCCCAACTTGCCTCTAGACCGGACGGACGACGGCACACGGCGGCGAGCACGGCGGACGGACGGCAACGACGGGCAAGCTCCTCCTCCTCGGCCTCCCTCTCTCTCGCATCTCACTCTCTCTCGGCAACTCTCTCTCCCTTTGGCCGAATTCTCCACCAGCCACTCTCTCTCTCTCTCTCTTTCTCTCTCTCTTTTTGGTTGTATATATTTGCATGCACCCCCTCTTTGCATGGGGGACACTTGTCCCTAAGAAGGAGACAAGTGTCTCCTTGGCCGAAGACACTTGGAGGCCATGCGGCTGCTCCTTCTCCCCCTCCATGCACCGACGGCCCCATGGGCTCTATGGGCCGGGCCTCTTGGCCCACTTTAGGCCAACACACTTGGGCCTAAAGTCCAAGCTTAAATGGCCCAAGTTTATTTTATTTTATTTTTATAATATATCTTAATCATCATTTAAATAAATATCTAATTGCATAAATAATAAGGCCATTAAACTTATAGTCACAAATCCATACATTCCAATTTATGATGCACATGGCCAATGATAGAATTTTCTTTCCTATCACATAATTATCCCTTAAAAGCTTGGCCATATATCTTATTGCAAATTATGGATTAAATGGCCATAAAATAACTTAATGGTACTTCCATCTCCTATTCATAGACCTAAATGTGACTAGAGGTTGCCATGCATTTTGGGATGCCACACGACCCGAGATCCGACCCGGTTGACTCGACCCGATCCGACCATTGACCAATCAACGATCGGACCGGCCAAGAGCCGTTTGGTTCGCTGGCGCGTGCGCGACACGCGCTATGCACTCAGGCGGTAAGTGGGGGCGCATGCAAGCTCTGATTGGAGCGTGGTCAGCGACGTTTGGTTCGTATGAATGTTGTCTACACAGTGGTATAATTATTTTATACTTTTGAATTTTATAAATGTATGAAAATGCATAGAAAACCCTATGTACGTGTATTTTTTGGGGTTTAATGTAGTTTATTCATTTGTAGCTTGTATTCTCTTATGATTTAGGAAATATAGTAGCTAGCTTGTGTGCAAATGATGTTATATATGCTATGTAAAGCTTGGTTCAATGATATGATGTATATATTTTAATATACTTGCAATTTTCTAGTTGCTAGAAAATTAGAACAATTGTAGGAAATCCATTACATGTTGAATTGCATTTTTTGATTATAGTTAAAGTATGATTATTTTTTATACGTTGGTTATTATCATGCTCTATCTTTTGTGTTAAGGAAAAATGTAGAAATTACATAAGATCATGTAATTATTTTTCCTAGTAGGAGTTCGTAGGTTGATATTATTGAAAGGAGTTCTCACCTAGAACTTAAAATCTGTGCAAATTAAACTAATTAATGATAATAGAACAATTGTACATAGAAGTTGATTGGGAACATAGTGAACTTTTGCTTTTGTGTCTTTTGTGAATTATCATTAACTTAGTTTGTCTTTGCTGCAAATTAAATATGTGTGTTACTCTGTAATGTGTGCTAGTATTGATTATGCGTTTGTTATGTCAATGTGTTATAGCAATTGATTATAGCTTCGGCATCCAAGACCATTGTGGCTGACCTTAATAAGGGTGAGAAGCTGAACGGTGACAATTATTATATTTGGCACCGAAAGGTTCAGTATATCCTTGAGGAGTAAGAGGTTTTGGAAACCCTCAACCATACCATGGATGAACCTGAGCATGGAACTTCAGCTCAACACAGGAGAGATCCGGAAACTTATCAAGCTTAGAAAAAGAAAAATAGCATTCTCGCATCACGTTGCTGAGCTGTATGTAAGATGATCTCATGTGTGAGTTTGAAAGTTATAATAAAGCTCAAGCTATGTGGGTTGCCTTGAAGGACAAGTTTGGGGGTACATCTGCCACTAAGTTGAGGAGACTCACCATCAAATTTGACACATTCCGAAAGCGCCCAAATGTAATGATGAGGCAACATATTCGGGAGATGTCAAATATGATCCATGAGTTGAAGTCGGCAGGTCACTCCCTTACTGATGAACAGCAAATTCAGGCTGTTATAAGGTCTCTTCCTGATAATTGGGAGCATATGAAGATAAATATGACGCATAATGAGAATATTATCACTTTTCATGATATTGCACGTCATTTGGAATTAGAGGATGAGCGCCTAGAGGCTGCGAGATCCTCTACCCATGCTTATGTTGTTGAATCGAGTTCGTGCAAAGTTTCGGGTTTCAAGCGCAAGAGGAATCTTCAGTTCAACAATAAAGGGAAGATGATTGATCAGGCACCCAAGAGGGCTAAGACCTTCCGACGCAAGAAGCGTGGTGGGAAGAAGGATAAGGCCAAGATGGAATGCCACAATTGTCGCAAAATGGGTCACTTTGCTCGTGAATGCACTGAGCCGAAAAAGGTACCTTATTACTCAATTACTTTGAGTAATGCTTTTATTTCTAGTACTGTAATGCTTGTGGAATCTCATACAATGTGGACTGTAGACTCATGAGCAACAGACCATGTAGCTAGAGACCGAGAAGCATTTGTGGAGTATCGTCGGTTACCGCCTGGAAGAAGATGAATATATGTTGGGAATAACTCAAGAGTTGAAGTGAAGGGTATCGGCACATGTAAATTAATTTTACATGGTAGTCGAAACCTATTTCTGCATGATGTCCTTTATGCTCCATATATTTGACGAAACTTGGTATCTATAGTTGTTCTTCTTAGCTTAGGTTACGTATGGTGATTGTGTTGACATTTTGTATGGAATAGTTTATTATGGTTCAGGTCATGTATCGAATGGTTTTATGGTGTTAGACATTGACTATGATCAGTACAATATTAATGTTGATTGTTGTTTTTCTTTAATTGCATCTTCTAATGACGTTGAGATTGATGCAAGTATTTGGCATGCTAGATTAGGTCACATTGGATTGCAAAGAATGCAAAGATTAGCTAGAGAAGGCCTTTTAGGGTCACTCACTAATGTTAGTCTATCTGTATGTGAACATTGTCTAGTGGAAAAAGCAACTAGAAAGTCATTCGGTAAAGGGACTAGAGCTGAATTTCCATTGCATCTCATACATTCTGACATTTGTGGTCCTTTGAATGTGAGGGCGAGGCATGGAGCCTCATATTTCATCACTTTCATAGATGACTTCACACGTTTCGGTTATGTCTTTCTGATCTCCCATAAGTCAGAAGCATTAGACTGCTTTAGACGATATATAACGATGGTAGAGAATCAGTTGAACAAAACAATAAAGGCATTGAGAACCGATCGTGGACGTGAGTATCTATCGGAGCAATTCAAGACTCTTTGTGATGAAAAGGGCATTGTACGACAATTGACTATTTCTAGTACTCCACAACAAAATGGGGTAGATGAGAGAAGGAATAGAACTCTATTGGAAATGGTTAGGTCTATGATGGCGCAAACAAATTTAACTATCTCCTATTGGGGAGATGCGTTATTGACTGCTGCCTATATACCTAACCGTGTGCCCTCAAAATCAGTCACTTCCACCCCTTATGAATTATGGACTGGTAGGAAACCAGACTTGAGTAGTCTACGTCCATGGGATGTGCAGCTTATGTTCATGATTCTTCCCATAAACATGGCAAATTAGGTCATAGAGGGAATAAATGTATCTTTATAAGATATTTCGAACACTCTAAAGAGTACGTGTTCATAGGTGAACAAGCTGATGGAAGTGTGACTGAAATGGAGTCACGAGATGTCACGTTCTTGGAGAACGATTTTCCTAATAGAGGTGAGATTGATAAGGACTTCCAATTATATGAGATGGAAGATCCTGATAACACACCCACTGATGTTGTAGAGGGAAATTAAGATTTACCTCAACACACAAGACCTAGTGGGAGTGTTGCATTGCCTGATGAATTGAATTCAAGAGAAATTTAATTGCGTAAAAGTAATCATAAAAGTATCCCCCGTCGTTGTTTTGAGATTGAAGGGGAAGCATTTATGATTGCTCAAAAAGACGATGCCGAGCCTAAGACTGTTCAAGAGGCTCTCTCGTCCTCTGATAAGGAAGAATGGAGACAAGCTTTGGAAGATGAGATGAAGTTAATGAGGGCAAACCATATCTGGGACTTGGTTGATTTACCACCCAATCGTAAGGCCATTGGAAACAAATGGGTCTTTAAGATTAAGCGTAGGGTGGATGGATCCATTGAAAAGTATAAGGCTTGCATTGTAGTAAAAGGTTATACTCAACAAGAAGGTATAGACTATGAGGAAACTTTTTCACCAGCTGTAAGGTTTGCCTCAATACGCCTTATTCTAGTCATCGTTGCACATTTGGACCTTGAATTACATCAAATGGATGTAAAGACGGCATTTCTCAATGGAGAATTAGATGAGGAAATCTATATGAAACAATCAATAGGTTTCATAGCTAAAGGTCAAGAGCATAAAGTTTGCAAGCTTCATCGCTCAATATATGGCCTTAAGCAATCATCTAGACAATGGTATCTTCGTTTTCATCGAGCAATAATAACTTTTGGTTTCACGATGATCGAAGAAGATCACTGTGTATATGTCAAGCGGTCCAAAGATGAATTTGTGATTTTATCACTTTATGTGGACGATATTATGTTGGCTGGAAATAATAAGGTTTTGGTTATCACCATAAAAGAATGATTGTCCTCCAATTTTGAGATGAAGAATATGAGAGAAGCTGCTTATATATTAGGAGTTAAGATCGAAAGATATTGATCGAGGAAACTCCTTACTTTATCACAAGAGTCTTATATTATGAAGATTCTCGAGCGTTTCAATATGCAGCATTATAATCCCATTGATACCCCTGTCATGTAAGGTGAAGGCCTAAGTACTGAGATGTGTCGTAAGACTCCAAAAGAAATTAAAGTGATGGAAACTATTCCTTACGCTAGTGCGATTGGAAGTTTGATGTATGCTATAATGTGTACTCAACCCGATATATGTTATGCCGTAGGATTGGTGAGCCGATATCAATCAAATCCCGGTCAAGCACACTAGAAAGCAGTGAAGAGGATTCTGAGATACTTGAAGGGCATCATGGACTATCGACTTTGTTACTAAGGAATAATTTACGCCTATTGGGTTATTTAGATGCCGATTCGAATGGAGACCTAGATGAGCGTAAATTAACTTTTGGATATGCGTTCTTGCTCAATGGAGGTGCGATTTCTTAGAATAGCAAGAAACAGACATGCATGGCCTTGTCTACGATGGAGGCAGAATTTATTGCATTCTACCGTAGTACAAGAAGCAGTATGGCTAAAACGTTTCTTGGAAAATTTAGCCACTGTCAATGAAGTTCCAAGACCGGTGACAGTTTATTGCAATAGTCAAGCAGCCATTGCCTATGTGAAAGATCCCAAGTATCATGGAAGGACAAAGCACATTGACATAAAGAATAATTTCATCAGAGATATTATAGTGCAGAAAGAAGTGATCCTACAATACATTTCAACCAATAGAATGGTTGCTGATCCATTTACGAAGACTATTCCTAGAGACATATTCTTGACCCACAGGATGTCACTAGGATTGCGTAGAATGTGATATGTGTTATTGTAGAGGATCATTGGTTTATGTTTTTGTGGACATATGTATTGTACTTGTTTATTTATTAGTGATTTGATGTTTTATCAATAAGTACAAATTCACTATAAGACTAGCACAAACACACATGTATTATTGAAAAGTATGTCAGCAGGCAATGATTGGCTCACTCACATGAGCAATCGCCTCAAGTGCTTTAGATAGCACGTTGAGATGAGACGTTAAGTACAAATAAATGCTGAAGAACAAGTCTGGTACATAAAATATGTCGCCTTGATTGGAGTCAAGATGAGGTCTGTGATTTGTTTATAATAAGACCGAACATGATAGTCTCACAATCATGTATGCCTGAAAGATGCCGGATGCGAGTACTTAATTGGGCGCTATAGAAAGTGAGCTAATATAGCACTCGAGCTAAACATGAGTACGTGAAAAGCACGTGACTATGTTTAGGCTAAGATCTGTATGGTAGATATATTTAATAAATGACATATGCTCTTATAGAAAGAGTAATCCACTATAGCATGTAATTTATACTACATGTGCATTGTACGACCAATAAGGGAGGATGAGTAAAATTATCCCCATTTACTCATCGTGTGAGTTCTTGAAGTAATTTGTATTTTACCTTAATTTTGTGCCCTATGTTACTTCTGACTATGTTCTCGAAGTGAAAGATCAATGTTGCTACTTTAGCATGTTACGGGTGGTCATGAATGGATATGGCCTATGGGACGTGTTTAAGAAAGTAGTTGTTCTGAAATTGAGAGAGACATGAGTACGAAGGAAGACTATTATTGTTTTACATCTATCACATGTATTTACTGGTCGACCAATTATATCGCCCTATGTGGTTGAGGATGTAATTGTAAATACATGGTGTTTTTGAGAATAATCAAGTATACCCTTTAAGGGATAGGTATACTTGGACTGATGTAACAAAATATGTTTGGGGCACTGTGAGACATCGATTGTTTATTTCTTTTCGGGGTTGTAGCCATTATGTTATCCATAATAGGTGCATAATTTGAGCTCCCAAGTGCAGGTGTACTCACTGGTCGCACGGCTTATTTGCCAGTATGAATTGTTTTGTAAAGTTGATAAATGTTGAATGCCTTATATTCTTGATAGAGAGCAATCAAGCCCATCATGTTCGAGTGGGAGATGTTGTAATTAAAAAGGTACGTCCATGATGGGGTGTGAGACATTATTGAAAGGGTATGAAGTGAGAGGTATAAAAACCTATTAGAAGACAACCGTTGGTTGTTGTTGTTGGCAGAAAGTACGTTTAGAGAGAACATACGCTCCTTTCTCTCTCCTTTTTTCCATCGAAGGCATTCCATTTCATCTTTACAAGAGCAATAGGCATTTACGCTGTGGAAATCGGGTGCTTTCCTCGTGATTGCATCCAGACTAACATGAGAAAGTGTTGTTCATGATTTATTCGCAATTCAACGTTCGTTCGGGGCTATTTGCTGTTTGCGTTTCGGAATCAGGTAAGTCGTCTTCCGCCAACATGAATTCCAACATGATCGAAATTCAGGATGTCACACCGCCAAACAATCGAACTGTGGACCTTGATTACGTGCACCTCCAGCCACGTTTCTTCTTTGCAATTAACCAATAAAAGAGAAGATCAAACTAACGTGTAGCCACGGGGATTGGGAAAAGTTGACCAAATGGTCAACCGGCGAAAGACGTAGGTTAGTTGTGGCCATGTTCTTGCATGAGACATGCAAGGTGTCTCATGCAAGAATTTAAGAAGTGAGTTGTCGTAGCTCCTGGCTACCACGAGATGGAGGGAAGGTTGACTAGAGGAGCCAACAAGCGGAGTGCACGAAGCTGCGGAGAAACTATTTCTTATACTCTCTCTCTCTCTCTCTCTCTCTCTCTCTCTCTCTCTCTGTGCCTGCATTCTCTTCATTCCAGCAGCATTTGCAGCAAAATAACCCAGAAAAATTCTCACTGCTCCGTTCACACTTTGCCACCAATCGTCGTCCACTGCATGCCGCCGGCTCCCACGCCATCTCATCTCAACCACTGCTGACCAAGAAGCCGCTGCTTCGCTGTGCACCACCGTCATGCCGTCTCGCCATCAGCCGTGCCCGCCACTCACGTCCAAGGACTAGAGGCAAGTGGCAATCCTGTTAATCTACATTGCGTGACGATACCCTACTCGCATGTCCAGTTTCGGATCGCCTAGAGTTCGGTCCCGAATATGATAGGCAGTTCGGAATTAAGTCGTTTGTGGATCGGGATTGAGTCAGACGACGAATGTGCGTGAGTTGTCGAGTGAGGGGTGGTTCGTGCCGTTTGCATGCTGGTGAAGAAAGACGTTGACCATCAGATAGATGATGCGGAATTAGTATTGATCGAAATCTATAGGAGGTCCGGTCCAAGTGTGCTGCTGTTCAAGCTTGAAATGATGCGACGTCTAGATGGTACGAGAATTAACGAACCTGCCCTTGGTGAGTTGAGCCAAATTCATTGTCGAATTCTCTTGCGTGCATGTGACGACCGTCCTCACGGTTAGCACAAGTCTAGATTTGTGTGATGATGGTGGATCGAGCTACCCGCCATTTAGAGAGTATGGAATTTTGCGGGTTAAAGTCAGTTAGACGATCCTGTTCTAGTTCAGCCTTGGTCTAGCTTGAAGTGTGCAACGCCTAGGGGCTATGGAGTGTTCGAGGTCATCCTAGGCGAGTCCAAGTTGGATTTGACATGTTTGATACAGGTTCGAATGCTAGAATTCCTTAGGCGAGTCATCCGAAACGAGTCGAACATAAAATGGTACAAATCTCGATGTGATGGTCAGTTTTGATTTAAGCATCCATAATAGTTCGGGTTAGATGTGCATATGGCTTTAATGAACCTGTAGGTGCTGCGTTGTCGCGACCAAATTTTCGGGTGCACCACCTAGGATTTGGCTAATGGATTGTTAAACCTAGACTTAACTCGGGCTCTCCCAAGCCCATATCAATTCGTGACTTAAGTTTAAGTTCATAACATGCAAATGGTTTTTTTTAACTAGGAGTCGCCTCTAATATATTTTTGGTGGGTCAATTAGACACCCAACTAAAGTAACGGGAGATTTTCTTTACTCCTACGAACCAGAGATTATAAGTTCGGGGACATGATTACGCTAGATTCTCTAACGCCCTTTCGGTACCTTTCTATTTTATTTTGAAAAAAATATTTTGCAGGCAGCTTGAATTGATTTTAATTTCTTAACATGTGAGGTGATCATGCGAGTATGCAAACCATCAATTTAACACCCAGAAAGCAAATAAAAAATGATGCGGAACTTACCTAATGGCAATGAAAGCATCTGCAGTGTTAAATGAGAATTCACATCAGCAATCCTTAATATGATTTCCAATTAACGCGCAATTTCAATTTTTTTTTCACTTTATTTAATGAGAATCTAATCTATATGCAATGCGATGTTACTAATCTAATATGAAATGACATGGCATAAAAATATGACTTAAACTATATGACATGAGTAAAACAATTTTTTCCATGAACATGCAATAATTAAATATGCAACCTAAATTAATCAAGATGACCTAATTCTAATGATGGACAATTTCTACTTAAACGAACCTAATTCTATATGACGTGCATTTCATGAACCTATCCTATATGATGTGCACATAATATTTCTCTTCTACTAAAAAAAATGCAATCTATCCTAAAAATTGAAACTAATTTATGCAAAGACAATTTTTATCTTTTTCATATTTTCATGAAATTCGAAATTTAAGAAAAATGCGAAAATTTCCTAGCTAGACTAAGATTCTATCCAATTTAAATGCACCTATATCTATATGCTATGCAATTAATATTTTTTCTGGGATAAAATTAACCCCTAATTTTCTATGCAATAAATAAATGATTAGATTGCCAAAATTTAGGTGTCAACATGCATCATGGTTGAACTATTATTGATGCTGTTGGACCCCAGTGGCGACGATGCCCTAGGTGTCGGGTTGCCTAAAGGGTCGTGAAAATGATGGCTTTGGATGCCTGGGGACAATGATGAACCCCGGAGGTACCTTGGGTGTCGGGATGCCTGGAGGTGTGATGTAACATGCTCGAGATGCCCGGGGACTGAAACATGAAACCAGAGGTTCTCGTGATGCCAGGTGGGGTGCGGGATGCTTGTAGGTGTGACGTAACATGCTTTGGATGCCCAAGGACTGAAATATGAAACCGCAAGGTCCTTGCGATGCCACGTAGGATGCGGGATGCCTAGAGGGATGCAGGATGGCAACACAGCGGGGACAGCAGGCTAGTTGACGTTTGAAGATCCGATCGTTTGTTGGAGAAGCTAAAGGCACCGCTGCTATGGGACGACAGCAGCACACATGGCGTGGGAGAGCAACAAGAATAGCGGGGAATTGATGCTAGGCGTCCTTCAACGAACATGATAGTATCACCGAAAAAGAGCTGTAGGCGTGCGTGGAGAATCCTGACGTCAAAGAAGTCCCATTGAATTACCGAGGGCAGAATTCGATGTTCCTCACGATCCGCCTATTCCTCTCAATTTCTCATGCGTGTTTTCTCAATTTTTGTCGTGTACTCAATTGTCCGCCCCCAAACCCTACGCGAACAAACCTATTTATAGGCCACCGATTAGGGTTTCAATTTTTGCCAAATCGATATCCCGAAAAATTTCAAATTCTTATTTTCTCACGAGATAATTTCCGATCACTTAAAAAAAGGGCTTGGGCCAATTTACTCACTTCATGGGCTTAGTTCGGCCTGTCACTTTAAAGCTCAGAATGACTAATTCAAATCCACCCATCACCGGTCCAATAAATAAATGCAAACAATGTAAATTTAAAATAAATGCACCTATATCTATATGCTATGCAATTAATATTTTTTTTAAGGATAAAATTAACCCTAAATTACCGTGGCGCAGTTGGCTTGAGCTTTGTGCCTCCCACGAAAGGTGCCAAGTTCGAATCCCAGCGGCGTTACTTGGTGACTTAACTGCTGGCGTGAGTGTGGTGGCCAGCTTGCGTCAGCCCCAGGTTCTTCCCGCCGGCTATCGGCTTTCGGGGTTTACTGGGTTACCAATAAAAAAAAAAAAATGAACCCCTAATTTTCTATGCAATAATAAATGATTAGATCGCCAAAATTTATGTGTCAACGGTTGCCCCTCTTTGAAGGTGAGCTCGTAGAGGTTGCATTCAAAGATGAATTGAAACCTAAATTTTGACCATGCACATGCACTGAATGATTTTTTTTTTTTTTTGTCAGGAAATGAATCCCATTTTAAATTGCAATTTATATGATGAATGGAAATGCTTATGCAAATGCATGATGCGAAAGAAAGGAACGTACCTACAATTACTTATCAGTCAATGTGATAAAGCTTCTTGAGGTAAATGTTAAATCCCCATTTACTTTGTAAGTAGCTAACTCTTGCTCAGGTTCTTTGAAGAGTGTAACAGGTAATAGATTGAGACATTGAGATTGAGAAGAACATTCACATCAAAAGTGAAATGTTCAAAAAATTGAGACATCCAGATCCAGACTGAGATGTCAAGATTTTTGAACTCGAAATACCTAGATCCAAACTAAGGTATAACGAGAATGATCGAAAAACATTCACATCCAAAGTGAAATGTTCAACAAAAAGAATTAAGACATCTAGATCCAGACTGAGATGTCAAAAGTTTTGAATTCGAAATACCTAGATCCAGACTAAGGTATAACGAGAAAGGTCGAAAAAGCATTCACATCCAGTGAAATGTTTAGACGAAAATAATTAAGACATCCAGATCCAGACTGAGATGTCAAAATTTTGGAAATCGAAATACCTAGATCTACACTAGGTATAACGAGAAGGATTGAAAAACATTCACATCCAAAGTAAAATGTTTGAACGAAAATAATCAAGACATCCGGGCCCAGACTGAGATGTCAAGAGTTTGGGACTCGAAATACTTAGATCCAGACTAAGGTATAATGAGGAAGATCGAAGAACATTCACATCCTGAGTGAAATGTTCAATGAAAAGAATCAAGACATTCGGGTCCAAACTGAGATGTCAAGATTTTTCAAACTTGAAATAGCTAAATCTAGACTAGGTATAATGAGGAAGATCGAAGAACAATCACATCCAGAGTGAAATGTTCAACGAAAACAATTGAGACATCTAGATTTAGACTGAGATGCCAAGATTTTTGTACTCAAAATACCTAAATTCAGACTAAGGTATAACGAGAAAGATCAAAGAACACTCACGTCCATAGTGAAATGTTCAATCCAGATCCAGACTAAGATGTCAAATTTCGGAATGCAATTTGTATGGAAATACCAATGCAATAAATGAACCTACCTGGAATATCTTAGCTTCAAGGAGGGCAGGATGATTCAAGATAGTTGGTGTTGCACGTCTAGGACCCATACCTTTCTACGGTCGCGTAGCCTTGCAACATAGATTATCTGACCAAGACCCGAACCTTTCTTCGGTCGCCTTAATCAGACTAAATCTGAAGAAAAATCTTTGAGAGGTAGCTCAATCGAATCGAGTGTCGGTGCACTTGAGGGAAGAATACCTGTGCAATGACAAGTATCTAAAGTATGGATAGAGATAACTTACCTAGTAACATCTCTGATCCTTAGAGATATGTCTCCTGCAAAACATGGTCATAGGAGAGGCAACATGCATTTCTAATCACAAACATGCACTAATTCAAGAGGGGTTCATGTGTGACAACTTCTATTAATCATGCATCGCCTAATTTCCATTGGAAATGATTTCAAAAGAATGTTCCATTTTGAACACATGAGTGTCATGGATGTGTCAAATGAGGGATCTTTTAGTTTGAAAGGGCTTTTCACCCATCCTCATTAAAAGGGCTATTTCATCATGTCCTTTGATGTAGGATCTCAATAATCACTCAATCTTTCCATCGTCATGCCAAACAAGAGTCTGAGTAATCTCGCAAATGGTACGACCTTACCAATCTGAGAGGTCTTTGATAGGGACCTTAATGCGAGCTTGGTTAACGGCTTAACAAAAGGGACTCTTTGAGTCGAGGCTATTGAAAAATGAGTGATATTCCGCAATCATCTTTGGGTTTACAAGTCAAGAAACATGAGAAATGAGGCAGAAATTATCTTACTCGCACTTCTTCAAGCAACGCTTTCAAACATATGAACTTTTACGTTAATTCAAGTCCCTAATCTAAAGAGACTTTGCAAGGGATGTAACGTAGGCTAAGTTCATGGGTTAAGAAACAAAAAGATGATTAGGCTCAAAAAGTGTTTAGGAGGTCAAAGTTGGTGATCATCTTGACATTTCCACCAATTTTTCTCCAACGTTGAAGATTTTCTTCACATCACAACTTCATTGATTGCATCAACATTTGATTTTTTTTTTTTTTTGGGTACCACCTTGTTGGGTATACGGCTCAAGTGTTTGATTTTTCTCTTTGGGCATCGGCCTTGCTTTTTTACTAGGCACATTGCTTTTTTCATGCCCCTCTTTTTGCACTTGTTTTCTTTGGATTTGCACAGCCTCCATCTTTTATCAGCATTGTAAACCATGCTACTTGAGTGGTTTGTTTTTCTTGCCTTACCCTAGTGTGGGGGATGATCACCAAATGGGTTTAATGTGAAATGAATTCATAGGCTCAAATGGGCTATGCAATGGGTAACAATGTATGGGATAGAGGAAGAACTGCTCTTTGTCATCCTATGGCACTTCAAATTATCGTACAAGTTATATTGCGAAAGCAATACTCAAAGATTGATGCAAGTGTGAGTAAGAAAACTCCTATCATTCACTTAAATTTTGTCCCAGCATGGGATGATTTTTGACAGGGATAATTTAAAAAGTTTTCATAATTTAAAACTCCTATCATTCACTTGCAAGTGTGAGTATACCTGTAGTGTTTTGGGTAGAGGAAGAAATTGCCTCTCATCACCTAGGTTGACATACCCTTTACAAGATTACCTTTTTCCTTGTAGGCATGAAATTTTCCCACACAACTCATTGGGGATTAGTGTATGAAACAGTGTATGGAATACGGTTTGCCTTTCGTCATTCTCAAGTATCCCATTTGACACATTCAATTTATCTCACATAATTCATCACAGAAAACATGCAAGATTTGTAACAAATATGGACCACTGAATTTGCAACTCATTGAGGCAATTTATTCATCATAAAAATGATTGCAGTCCAAAACATGACATGGCAAATTCAATCATGGGTAATACTTTTTGACAGCATCAGAATTAACTGGAATAGAAAACTCACAACCATCCATTTCGCCAGGATCAAAACACCTCCAGGAAGTACCTTCTTCACCCCATATGGGTCACTGTAATTTGGTGCAAACTTGCCCCCAGGATCTTTAAAAATTGGCAACGGCTACCTTAGAACAAGATCATTTACCTCTTGGGCTTCTTCAGTGTCATCTAAATTAATAGTGAAGGTCTGCTCAGATGTAAGAGCCTTGGCTCTTTCATGTTGTTCCCAACTACGTTGCACCTCAATGGCATCTTCGATCGTGTCTTTGGGACCATCATTGTCAGCACTTGTTACATTGGATTGGACCATTTCCACACCTTTGCATGCTATATGACCATCCTTGAAATGGAAAGTAGATGGATCAAAAAGACAAACAAGGTAAATCAATTTTTTTTTTAAAGATGTTTTTGAAGTTTTTTTTTGAAAAGCAATTGTAAAGGCATTTTTTTTTACATTTTGACACGAGAAAGCATGATGAAGCCCATGCCTCAGAATTCTCCTTGGATTTTTCTTTTTGTTTATCAGTTAGATAACTTCACCGGGCTGGTTTGGTGTACCTCATCATGCCCTCAAAAAAAAAAACTTGTAATTTCATTGATATTCATCAATCAATTACATTTATTGAATGGAAAATGCAAATTCAAGTCCTAAAAAGAAAGTGAAAAAGAAGAAATCGAAAATAATCGCTAGATAGTGATAATAACTCCTAAAAAGCGATAAAATTCCTAGAAAGCAATAAAAATTCCTGCACAGGGGAATGTGCAAAAGTAATAAGTTACTCTTGCAGGCTAGGGCCCATTTCTTCCAAAGGTCCTTCATCAATGACATTGTGGCACCCCGAACCCTTCGCAGGTCGCCACAGGCATCCAACGTTCACCTTAGATTCATCTCTCAGAAGAAGCGTCGTAAATCATAGACATTTTTTTTTTTTTAAACGGTCTCAGCGCGACTCATTAGCGGAAGCAAAATAACATCTCACCCTCCATCGACCATGATACAAATACACACCACTAATCATCAAGATTAAATAGACAAGCCACGACACTTTATTTATATATATTTTCAAGATGGGCTTTCTTTGGGTCGGTATATCAAAAGGAAAAGCCAGAACTCAGCCACGTCCGGCCTAAAACCCCAAAAAGAACCCTCGACCCGCTACAACTCACGTGCATAATCCCCATCATCAGTGTCGGCTAACTATCCTAAAAAGTTCCCAACTCCTGCTCATCACGTACGGCCCTCACACCCATCTCAGTGCATCAGGCGGTGGCGGCGGTAACATCCCACGCATTACCCCGTCTTGGCGAACGTGGACGGATATAAACTCTTGGACAACAAGGCCCCCAGCCAGGCCTACATCGTACATGACCAAGCAGCGCACTCTAATATACGTCAGTCCGAGAACAGAAGCACAGTGAAACTCCTCGCACTCAACTTCAACATCAGAGGGCAGGCCATAAAACACGCCCCTCGTGACAGCAGGGAGCGGCATTCTACTAATCTGAAATGTTGGTCCCCAAAAGGGGTGAGTACAACTACTCAGCAGGTAAAATAATCCAATAGCCACTCAAGGCGTCATACAAGTCATACATGCATTCCAGCATCACTTACCTTGAAGCCATGCATATACCATCATGCATTTTCATAACAATCATAACACATACATGCCATCACCATATCATACACATGTCATCACCATCATCTTGACATCGTCATATCATATACATCATCATGACATCATCATATCATATACATCATCATGACATCATCATATCAAACATCATCATGCCATAGGTGATCATCATCACATCATATCATATATCATCATGCCATAGGTGATCATCATCACATCATATCATATATGCATGATTCAATTTTCACTTTAAACTTCCAATTCGATCACCACATCACTTTCACTTGGGATCATGAATTTCATCCCATACTTTTCACTCGCACCACAATCTGGCATCGCGAGATAAACCCTCCGGCATTCAGCCATTCAAGGCCACCGGGCATCCGGCAACCCCACTCTCCGGGCATCTCACATCCCAACCGGCATCACGAGGCATCCCCTTGGGCAAAGACCTCCGAGGCTTCCGGCACCCAACCATTCCGGGCATCTCGATACTCCCGAGGACATCCGGCCATGTATCTCTATACATTCCGGCCATCCGGCACCCTCCATCCCGAGCATCCTGATACTCACAGGGCATTATCATCCGCCACTAACGGTTTCCTCATTCATCATTATCCATGGTCACCAATTTAGGTCTCAACTCATCATGGCACACAATATACTGACCAACAAGATCATATGCAGCATTTAATTCATACATGCATCTCAATTCATAGTCATGCATGCATCAATACATCATCATCCAATCCATACAAAATTCCAGCAATTACCACTTTCAGAAAATATTTAAACTAAATATCCATATGCTTCTCAAAAATCATGAAATTAATACATATGATAGATAAGACAATAAGACAGCAATTTCATGAAAAGCACATGCCCAATAGAGTTCCACACAAGAAGGTACAATTCACACAAAACAGCATGTAAATTCGGATAGAAACAGAATGCATAGTTTCCAAAATAATTCGATTAAAATATTCATACGACCTCCAAAAATTATGAAATTTTACAAGATTATAGCCAAGACACTAAAACAGATTTTTCATGAAGACTTCTAAGCCAAATTAGTTTTAGATTATTTTCTACAGTCACACGAAGCTTCTGGATCTAACACCAAAACGTCCAGTGTGTGTCTCTCCGAAATACTGAGTTTTCAACCACTTTTTCTTCTTCGTTTCCTCTGAAATTTGGAGATGTTTTAATTCAAGAGGTCCCCTACAACTTTCATTCAGAGATCTTAGTCAGATTTCCAGAGTATAGTCATCATACGGTTCCATGAAGTCTCGGGTATCCTACACCGCATCTCCAGATCTACAGTTATCAAGAGTAAGTTGATTCACTGAGCTATACTTGTTCATTTTACTTCAAATTTGAGTATGATAAAATTCAAGATGTTCTCTACAAGTTTCATGAAGAAGTCGAAAAGATATTCTTAGTAAAAATCAACATGCAACCACAAATCCACCGAAAGGTCAGTGAAATCGTTCCAGATTTGATGTCTCCTTAGGATGAGAGTTTGACCCCACAAATATCCATTATTTTACACCAAAGTTTATTATGTTGTAGTTTAAGATGTTAGCTACAACTTTCATGAAGAAATCAAAGCCAAAATCGAACTCAAAACATGCATGCAAGCTCTCACAAAGTTCTGACTCAGGCGGTTCATGCGAAAACACTCCAGATCTAGCATCTCCGTAGGATGAGATTTTGACCCCTCAAATCTCCATCATTTTACACCAAATTTTATTATATTTTATTTTAAGATGTTATCTACAACTTTCATGAAGAAATAAAAGTCAAAATCGAACTCAAAACATGCATGCAAGCTCTCACAAAGTTCTGACTCAGGCGGTTCATGCGAAAACAGCATGCATCTCAAGAACAAAACACATTAGCTTCACTCCCATGCCTCCAAACGTCCTAAAATTCGACCATACATGCAAAACATTGGTGCAAGAGTAGGAAGTGGATTCCCAACTTGCCTCTAGACCGTACGGACAGCAACAAGCGGACGGCACACAGCGGCGAACGGGCGGCACACGGCGGACGGCCGGCGGCGACTCCTCCTTCCTCTCGGCCTCACTCTCCCTCTCTCGCACTCTCTCTCTCTCTCTGTCTCTTTGGGCGGTAGCTCAACCGGCCACCTCTCTCTCTCCTCTTCCTTTTATTCCCCCATTTCCTAATCATTTGCAATGATTAGTTTGCCTCTCCAATGGACCAATGCATGAGCTCCTTCTTGCCACTTGGCAAACCCCATGCATGGGCTGGCAAACCCCATGCATGGGCCGGCCATCCTCCTTCTTGGGCCTCCCTTCTTGGGCCGGCGACAGCCCCCTTCTGCGGGCCTAATTGGGCTGGCCATTCGGCCCATTAAAGCTTAGGCCAATGGGCCTAAGGCCCAAACCTAATTAAAATTAGATTTTCCCCTTTCTTATTCTTCCTTTAGGAATTTAATTACTAAATTCCACATGGCCAAAAATCTTGTAACATTTTATTTATGGGAGTTTAATTTATGAGATGCATAGCCAAGCATAGATTATTCTTATTAATCTATCTAATTTAAAATCTCATAAACACAAACACATATCAATTAACCTTAAAAGAAAACTAATGGCTAAAGCATAAATCATAGGTAATTTCATTACCTAATTACGAGCTTTAATACACCTTAGAGCTTGTCTTGAATTTTGGGATGCCACAGACATTCACCCTATCCTCATGCTTTGGTAAAGGATTCTTTTTGACATTCGGTTGAGCAGTACTAAAGGCAAACACCTTGGTATCCAATAAGTTTTGGACCTTATGCTTCAAAGTCATGCATTTGTCAGTTGAATGTCCTACTTCCCCCATATGGTACTCGCATTTCTTGGAGGGATCGTAGTTGGAAAAATTTTCAGCATTGGGTCGCTTCGGCTCATAAGACAGCAACCTCTTCTTTTGTAGGACCTTCAAGACCTGGGACAGAGGGCCAGGAAGAGGAGTGAACTGCCTCTTAACAAATTGTCGGTGGGTGGACGGTCGGCCTTCCCCTTGTTGATTCTTAGGGATATGAACAACTGGAGGCTTGCTAGATTGTGCATATGCAACATTGACTTCCGTGCTAGGCTCTTTATCTTTCTTCATGGTGAACCTTTTCCCTTCATGGGTCAGTTCATTGAACCATCCATCTCTTAGCCCAATCTCGATTTGTTCACCGACCGGGATAAGTTGGTTGAAGTTCTCAACGTACGTGCTAGCCATCCAGTTACGGAACTCGAATGGGAGAGTCTTGACGAACAACTTCATCAGCTCCTTATTAGTAGGCTCAGGAGGGATTTGAGCTGCCAGATTTCGCCACCTCACAGCATACTCCTTGAACGACTCACTTTTCTTCTTCTCCATCCACTCAAGATCTTCTTGGGAAGGTGCAATATCCATGTTGAACTTATATTGCTTGAGAAATGCGTCGGCCACTTCATTCTAGGTGTCGATGAGGTTTACATTCTTCATTATGTACCAGTTCAGTGCGGGCCTAGTCAAACTTGCGTGGAATGATTGAATCATGAGGGCTTCATTCTTGACATATTGGGCCATGCATACGTGGTACATATGCAAATGAGCTTTTGGGCAGGAAGTACCATCGTATTTCTCGAACTCCAGCATTTTAAACTTCTACAGCACCCTGACCTTCTCATACACGGTCATGTCAAATGGGACTGAACTCTGCGACACTTGCAATTGCTTCACTTTCTCCTTGAGTTTCGCAAAGCATTCATCTTGCTCCGTCTTAGGGACATTGTCAGGCTTGGTCTTTTCAGCAGTGACCAACAGTGGGTTATCTTCCAGTTCAAGCATATCATCATCAACCATTTGAGCCC
Source organism: Eucalyptus virginea (assembly GCA_014182375.1). Classification (NCBI taxonomy): domain Eukaryota; kingdom Viridiplantae; phylum Streptophyta; class Magnoliopsida; order Myrtales; family Myrtaceae; genus Eucalyptus; species Eucalyptus virginea. The sequence continues at coordinate 26,582,265 of CM024516.1, forward strand.
TGTTTGCTTGATTCAGGACACCTATCTCAGGGAGAGCAGGTGCAGGAGTTGGATTCGCTCGGAGGGATGGAATTGAGTTGTCATGAGTTGCATAGAGGTGAGCAACTGTTTGAGTTGGTCTTCCACGGTAGACATACGATCACGCATTTCAGTTTGGTCAGCCATCTTAGCTCTAGATCGAGTAATAATAGGCGAACGTGAGGGATCCATTATGACCTAAATTTGAATAAATAAACAAAATAAGCATCTCATATAAAACATGCCAGTCCATGACAAAAATCTAACGCTTTTATTCATTAATGAGATTGTTTGACATTGACAACGTAAAAACTTTGAAATATCCTAAACAAATGAACTAATCAAGTAAATGACTCAACTTCCTAAATATTAGACTAAAGTAAAAAACTAAATAGATTCAAGCCACTTTATTTGGCCCGATCTATAAACAAATGGGAAGTCAACGCTTGACGTAGTTGCCTCTTCTCCTTAGCGTCCTTCTTGGCTTGCTTCTCAAGTTCTTCAATCTTCCTCTTTTGACGATTAAGCTCCACTTGCCGAGTGGGCTTTTCAGTCACATCTGGCACTTTTGGAAGAAGCTCTTTCGGGATCTTGTGCCGACGGATATATTGGGTTGTGGCATGATAAATCTTTTCTTTCCCCTCAAGCTCATCTTTAGGCAAGCTCAACTTTTGTTCACGACATGCGAGCTAAGCTTGGTCAATACAACGAATCTCCTTTTTGTGATCACCATCCTTGGCAATGAATCAGACTTGGAACAGACCCGACTTAAGAGGAGGCGGTAGATCCTGCACAACTCGATATTGGCGAGCCACTCGGAGTGGGTAGTGGGAAGTAGCATCGGTGATCCCCAAAAGCGGGATCGGGTCATTATCGCCATGAGAGAGATAGGCCTTGGAGATTTGGAACCATTTAACATGCCAAAGGAAAATCTTGGTATTTGGATTTTTCAATAATTTGACCCATTTCGTGTAAGAAAGATTTGGGGTTTTATCCTGATGATTCTTGAATACCTCAATGGGATGATGGGAATTAGTGACATTAACAATATTCATGCGAATATCGATCCTACTCATATGAGAAAAGAACCAGATTTGTAAAAGCTCAATTGGTGCACAGAAGGTTTTATCTTGATCTTCCTTAAATCGGGTGAGCGACAAGAAAGTTTCAGCCGAAATAGTGTTGACAAAACTAATTCTAGCACACACTTGTTTGACCACCCATGCAACAGAAGGATTAATGGCGCCTTTTCGAAGAGGAAAAACAATAAATCCAAAGAAGGCAAGAAGGAATATCTTACTTTTTAAAAGAGTGTTTGCATCAGCAAAACTTTGATCTAGAAAGAAAAATGGACATGCCTGACAATTATCTTTCAACACTCTTTTAATTTGACTCTTATCCATCCTAAGAAGGTCAGACAAAATTGATTCGGGTTCTAATCCAAGAGGTGGGTTTATCAATTCCAATTCCAAAGGTTTTCCTATGGCAATGCTATATTCTTCTAGGGCCGGTGTCAACTCGTGCTTACCAAATATGAATGTTAATGTACAGGGCACCAGAAATGAGCGATTGCTTGCATGACACCACTTTGAACATTGATATCAAGAAGGGGAACAAAGCGACCAAGCCTACTTTCCACATAGCGTTGGCCATCGTGACCTAGACAATCCCACCATGATTTGAGTTCAACCTTTGGTACAGGCATGAATCGAATGTCAGATCTTCCCATTACTTATAGATCAGGACTCAACCAACCTAATGTCATGGACCGACCAAAGACATAATAAGGTAAGTAAATTGCAAGAGTAAGTAGAAGAAAACTTACTTTAACAGACGATTAAAACAACCACATAGACAAGCGCATGAGATGTGGGGTTTGATTTCTACTATAGATAGGTTTAACAAAGTGAAGTTAGCAGGGTGGGATGACTAGTTGCAGTCTCGCATACTAAGTCAAGTCCTCCTAACTCCTGCTTAATCAAGAATGATACCCCAATGCGACGCAGTCTCGCGGGCAGAGGTAAACATTCTTGACACCAAGAAAGAAACTTTCGGGATTGAGTTGGGCAACCTCTACTACGCGGCCTCGTGGTCAAAGTCATATCCAACTCAATACCATCCTAAGTGTCCTAGTGCGGCCCAGGTCCAATGGCAGGTTGTATGTGCAAGAGTATAGTGTAAATGCAAAGCATGCACAATAGTTTATAGCAAGCAACACTTCATATGTGCAAGTAAACCATATATTCCTACACCTCCCTACAAAACAAGGGTTAGCAAACACTTCCCCTTATACCTCCCATCTTGCAAAAACATTTAACACCTTAAATGTTAGGGATGTACTTAAGATCCTCGCTGCCAAACAAATTTTTTTTTTTTTTTGCGAAATTAAAGAAAAATGGGCCTAAGTCCATTAAGAGTTTTAACTCAAGTCCCCGGTGGAGTCGCCAAGCTATCATGACCAAAATTTCAGGTGCATCACCTAGGATTTGGCTAATGGATTGTTAAACCTAGACTTAACTCGGGCTCTCCCAAGCCCATATCAATTCGCGACTTAGGTTTAAGTTTATAACATGCAAATGATTTTTTTAACTAGGAGTCGCCACTAATGTATTTTTGGTGGGTCGATTAGACACCTAAGTAAAGTAACGGGAGATTTACTTTACTCCTACGAACCAGAGATTGAGTTCGGGGACTTGATTACACTAGATTTCTCTAACGCCCTTTCGGTACTTTTCTCTTTTATTTTGAAAAAAAAATATTTTGCAGGCAGCTTAAATTGATTTTAATTTCCTAACATATGAGGTGATCATGCGGGTGCTCAAACCATCAATTTAACACCCATAAAGCAAATAAAAAATAATGCAAAACTTATCTCATGGCAACAAAAACATCTGCAGTGTTAAATGAGAATTTACATCAGTAATCCTAAATATGATTTTTAATTAACATGCAATTTCAATTTTTTGTTTTCAATTTATTTAATGAGAATATAATCTATATGCAATGCGATGTTACTAATCTAATATGAAATGACCTGGCATAAAAATATGACTTAAACTATATGACATGAGTAAAGCAATTTTTTCCATGAACATGCAATAATTAAATATGCAACCTAAATTAATCAAGATGACCTAATTCTTATGACAAACAATTTCTACTTAAACGAACTTAATTCTATATGACGTGCATTTCATGAACCTATCCTATATGATGTGCACACAATATTTATATTCTACTAAAAAAATGCAATATATCCTAAAAATTGAAACTAATTTATGCAAAGACAATTTTTATCTTTTTCATTTTTTCATGAAATTCGAAATTTAAGAAAAATGCAAACATTTCCTGGCTAGACTAAGATTCTATCCAATTTAAATTAAGGATTAAGTCATACCAAATCCTAATTTAAACTAAGACATTATCTTAACCTAGTGACCTCTAGCCTAGGATGCGATCTATCTAAAAATCAATCTAAATTTAAAATGAAACATGCAAATTCTATTCTACTATGCATGATAACTTTTTTGTTTTTGTTTTTATTTATTTATGAAAATTCGTAATTAAAAATCACTTTAAAAAAAAAACAAACTAAAGTGAAAAGCTAAAGTGAAATGCCATCTATTCTAAATACATGCATCTTTTAAAAAAGATCTAATTAACCTATCATGCAATCAATTCTAATCTACATGGGATGCAAATGCAATTTTTTTTTTTGTATTTTCGGGATAAATAGAACAATTAAAAGATAAACATTGAACCATCCATAGTCATCAAAAACGCTATCCACCACTCGAATTAAAATTCAAACTTGATTATTTCGCTAATAAAATCAATAAATTGATCTTAAGCCATAAAGATCAAAATATCAATTTTACTCCTGCGTGAATAATAAAAATTCGTGCGGTTGTGATTTGATACTGCATCATGGAATTTCAATCATGCATTGGAAAATAAATCAAACAAAGAGAAAATATTAAAAAACTAAAACAAGATAAACAAATCTACCTAAAAAATTAAATCTACTAAATATACCTAATAAAATAAAATAGATCTATACGTAAATTTGAATTTTTCCAAAAACCCAACTGGTAGAATGGGCCAACGGTGGGCACGGCACGGCACGGTATGGCTGTGGCGGTATCTCTGCGTGGCTCGAGAAAATCACGACGAGTTCGATGGGCTATCGTTCGGGACAACACAAGACCTGCAAAACAGTCGAAAGCTTAAATAATTCGTCGGGAGGCTGCTTGCCGGTGTCGCTGGGTAATTGTCAGTGCTGAGAACCGGTCACGGTATTGAGGCCAGAATGATAAGGCTGATTGGATGGAAGCAACCTGTGGACTGAACAATGAGCAATAATGTTGATGCAGCAAGACCGGCGGGCATCACAAGTGTTGGGCTGGGATTAATCTGGGCGCAACTCAGGATTGAGGAACCCTCAGTCGCATCCGCACCAATGGACCGGCGCTGACGACCCTGTCCAGCCACCTAGAAGCACGCCTGAATTGCTGACAGAAGCTGGAACACGGTGGGATGGCAGCACAGCGGGGACAGCAGGCTAGTTGACGTTTGAAGATCCGATCGTTTGTTGGAGAAGCTAAAGGCGCCGCTGCTATGGGACGATAGCAGCACACCTGGCGTGGGAGAGCAACAGGAACAGCGGGCAATTGATGCTAGGCGACCTTCAACGAACGTGATAGTATCACCGAAAAAGAGCTGTAGGCGTGCGTGGAGATTCCTGACGTCAAAGAAGTCCCATTGAATTTCCAAGGGCAGAATTCGATGTTCCTCACGATCCGCCTATTCCTCTCAATTTCTCACGCGTGTTTTCTCAATTTTTGTCGTGAACTCAATTGCCCCCACCCAAACCCTATGCGAACAAACCTATTTATAGGCCACCGATTAGGGTTTCAATTTTTTCTAAATCGATCTCCCGGAAAATTTAAAATTCTTATTTTCTCACGAGATAATTTCCGATCACTTAAAAAAAGGGACTTGGGCGAATTTACTCACGTCATGGGCTTAGTCCGGCCTATCACTTTAAAGCCCATAATGACTAATTCAAATCCACCCATCACTTGCCCAATAAATAAATGCAAAACATGTAAATTAAAAATAAATGCACCTATATCTATCTGCTATGCAATTAATATTTTTTCAGGGATAAAATTAACCCCTAATTTTCTATGCAATAAATAAATGATTAGATCGCCAAAATTTAGGTGTCAACATGTGTCATGGTTGAACTGTTATTGATGCTGTTGGACCATAGTGGCGACGATGCCCTAGGTGTCAGGTTGCCTGAAGGGTCGTGAAAATGATGACTTTGGATGCCTGGGGACAGTGATGAACCCCGGAGGTACCTTGGGTGTCGAGATGCCTGGAGGTGTGATGTAACATGCTCTGGATGCCCGGGGACTAAAATATGAAACCGGAGGTTCTCGTGATGCCAGGTGGAGTGCGGGATGCTTGGAGGTGTGACGTATCATGCTCCGGATGCCCGAGGATTGAGATATGAAACCGCATGTCCTTGCGATGCCACGTAGGATGCGGGATGCCTAGAGGGATGCAAACACGGGTCCCTCTGAAAGATGGCGGCAATTAGAATTAAAGTTGAGTCGATTAACGAAGTCATTCTAAGTGTTGATTTAGGTTCTGGCATGCTATGTTGCATTATCCTTTTAGAGTCATGATTATACGAGTTTTGTCATTCTTTCTACATTGTGTGTTTAGAACGTCGTCAGGTGAGTAGCAGTAGACTTATGTAATATGGTATGACAGGCTTCCATATGCTGAGTGGTCGTACTCACCCTTGTGGGTTATCATATTACAGAGATGTGACCATGATGCTATAGCTTGCATCTTCCAGCATGTTCTACGGCATTCCCATCAACCTCAGGTGGGATCAGGTGGAGCATGCCGACCCTGAATTTCCGGACGTCACATTCATCTAGATCACGGTGATCCTCACAGTGGACACCGGTCTCACCACAGGGCCCATGTTTATGGGGTTTATTGTCTTGTATGCTCGAGTCAATGGGCATACAGTGGGGCCGCTTCCACTTCCGAATAATGATGATGACGATTTGAGTGGGGTCGAGTAGGTGGAGGACTCGGGGAGGATGGTAGTATTTTTGGACGCCAGGATGTGATACCAAGATGACAATGTAGATAAACTACAGGATGGTCGGACAAACTTTCGTTTAGCCAAAAATAGGAACTTTTGGCCTATATCTACCAACTGGTGTTGTCTGAAAATATAAATAAATAAAAATGCCTGGTTTGTATTTCATGTGCGTTGATCTAAGTTATGTTGGAGTTTCAATATCCACTTCCGAATTGAGACAAGTGCAAGGACTAAGGAACGGCATGGCGGACCCTAAGGGTCAAGGGTCATCACAGCTCAGCGCTTACACCCGTGATTAGAAACTACGACCGATCAGATCGACTAATGACCATCCGCCGATCCAAAATCTTCCCATCACCAATTCTCGTGATCAAAAAGTCATCTTATGAGCTTGTGATCCTATCCCGTCGGTATGGTCGGTAAAAAATTTGGGGCCAACACCTTGACTGATTCATGACCAATCGATCAGTTGATCAATCTGTCAGTTGGACCATGACCGATCCGTGATTCTTTGCCGATCGAACCGATCAATCCATGGCCAATGGCCCATGATCGATCTTTTTAGGACTTTATGGCCGATCCTTACTGGGTCAGAATCAAGGATGTTACATAGGCCAAGGGAATCCTATCTTATCTAATGTGACTGCAGCTCCTGAAACTAACGCAAGACTTCCATACCTACAAGACTGAAAGATAAGGGAGAGAGTTTTGGAGAAACTCAATAAGTAAAATTCCTAATTCTCTACTAGGAAAACATCTTATCATTAAAGTCTAGCAAGTAAAACACTCTCAAATAGTGCCGATGGCAGATCAATCACAAGTCCATTGCCACCTCTCAACTATCTATATGTGATCCACTTTCAACTTACCAAATAAGTTATTTCACCAACAAGCTTATCAATATCACATAGTAACATGTTTAATAAGCTCATTGACATATCAATAGTTCTTCCTATACTTTCAGGGGCTTCTAGCCGTAGGCTTAGCATCTGGTGTTAGGCCAAGCATCTGGTGTTAGGCCAAGCATCTGGTGTTAGGCCAAGCATCCCATACTCTTAGGGGTCTCCCATACTTTCAAGGGCATCCTGGCTCGACCAGGGCATTTGGCCATAAAGCCAAGCATCCCATACATTGAAGGGCTTCCCATACTTTTAGAGGCTTCTTAGCTCAATCAAGGCATCCCGTTCAATGAACTAGGCATCACTACCAACACTATGTGATGACGGGCATTTTTTCCTCTTTAAGTGACACACACAAGTGCATCATACAAGTTGATTCTTATATTTTCTCTTAGCCGACACATGTATGGCCTAAAGGCGTGCTCATTTGGTCATGTGTGCCATCAGTTCTTGCATTACTCTAATAAACATGCTAGGAACGATCCTTGATCTATAACTTGAACGAATCACTTAGCGTCAATCCCCGCACCGAACAAGGCTCTGAAACGGCACGCCTCAATGCCAATTCGTGACCTTGAGGCTTGGGTACACCTCACTTAGGCAAAAATCCTATGCTTGAGGGACCTTGGTTTGACTCGATGTGAACACACCACGTGTCACGAATGATCCTCGGCTCTTGGTTTGATTTAACATCAAGCTCAAGGTCTCCGCACCGAACCCTATAATCGGCACCCTTTTGTGCCTTACCAAGATATCGTGGGATTAGGCAATTCTTGTACCGATCAATGTATCGAATTAACATGCTGCAAGCTCCTAATTGTCAATTTAGGACCTTGCAGCCTTGGGTGATTCTCGTACCAAGTGAAATTCGGAACTAGTACACTATTTTTGTCAATTCAAGGCTTTATGGTTTGGCCGGCCTTGTCTTGCAATGAACTCAATTCAATCGAACCTCGGCTTCATTTTTGAACATACACGACACAAGCACATGGCCAAACACAATTGCAAGTAAAACCAAATAATAAACATCACACACCATCCACGGCTTGACATGTAACATCCTCGATTTCAGGCCATAAGAATAAGGTGTGAGAGTTGATCTTGGGAATCAATGACATAAACCTTGGATGGACCAAGGCATGGCATTTTTGGCCATGGACCCAATCCACCCAACCGAGACCCGGTTAGGGCAAATAACCAAGACTAACCATGAAATTTAATTTAAGACATCCAATGGACCAATTCTAATTGAAAATGGTTATGGACAAGTTTAAGAAGGTGTGGCACCCCGAACCCTTCGTAGGTTGCCACAAGCGCCAATGCTACACCTTAATACCTTTCTTCTTAGAAGAGGCGTCGTAATTCATAGACATTTTTTTTTTTTTAAAGTGGTCCCAGCGCGACTCATTAGTGGAAGCAAAATATCACCATCTCTCCCCCTACCAACCATGATACAAATACACACCACTAATCACCATGATTTTATAGACAAGCCACGACACTTTATTTACATATATTTTCAAGATGGGACTTCTTTTGGGTCGATACATCAAAAGGAAAAGCTAAGACTCAGCCATGTCCAGCCTAAAATCCCAAAAAGAACCCTCGACCCTCTACATCACACGTGCACAACCCCCATCATAAGTGTCAGCTAACTATCCCAAAAAAAAACACAGCTCCTACTCGTCACGCACAGTCCTCACACCCAATCCGGTGCGTCAGGTGGTGACGGTGGCAGCATCCCTCTCATCACCCCGTCGCGACGAACGTGGACGGAGACGAACTCCTGGACAACCGGGCCCCCAGCCAGGCCTATGTCGTACATGACAAAACAACGCACTCGTATGTATGTCAGTCCAGGCACAGAAGGACAACCGAACTCCTCGCACTCAACCTCGACGTCGGATGGTAAACCATAAAATGCACCCCGCGCGACGGCAGGAAGCGGCATGCTGCTAATCTGAAATGTTGGTCCCCGAAGGGGTGAGTACAACCACTCAGCAGGTAAAGGAATCCAACAACCACTCAATACATCATATAAATCATACATGCATTTTAGGCGTTACTTACCTTGAAGCCATGCGCATACTATCATGCATCATCTTCATAATCATATACATGTCATCATCATCATGACATCATCACGTCACACATGTCATCATCATCATGGCATCATCACATCATATATATGTCATCATCATCACGACATCATCACATCACACATGTCATCATTATCATGGCATCATCATATGATACATGTCATCATCATCACGACATCATCACATCACACATGTCATCATTATCATGGCATCATCATATCATACATGTCATCATCATCATGCATATCATCATGCCATGGGTGATCATCATCATATTACATCATATCATCATCATGCATTTCATCATGCCATGGGTCAATTTCCACTTTTAACTTTTCAATTTGATCACCACATCACCCTTCCTCGATTCATCAATTTCATCTCATATTTTACACTTGCATCCCATGCGAGAAAAACCTCCGGCATTCAGCCATTCCAGGCCACCGGGCATCCGGTCCCCCACATTCCGAGCATCTCGCATCCCAACTGGCATCACGAGGCACTCCCCTCGGGCAAAGACCTCCGACAAGGCTTCCGGCATTTACACTCCCTGGCCGGGCATCCCGCACCCCAATCCTGGCATCGCGAGGCATTCCCCTCGGGCAAAGACCTCCGATAGGGCTTCCGGCCCCCCACATTCCGGGCATCCTGAATCTCCCAGGGCCATCTGGCAATGCATCTCTATACATTCTGGGCATCATCCTCCACCACAACCACCTCCTCATTTACCATTATCCATGTTTACCAATTTCAGTCTTAATTTAGCATGGCATATGACGTGACATCAAACAAGTCATACTTGGCATGAAATTCACACATGCATCTCAATTTAATGTCATGCATACACCAAGACCTCATCATACATATAACATGGTATAATTATTTATGAAATAAATTTAATGGAATTTATGGCCAATAAAATAATCCATTTTTCATTTATTTAAATTCCAACTTTTGTCATTTTCAAAAATATTAGATTTAATATCTATAAATTCCCAAAAATTATAAAAATTAAAGCAAGTATTAGACTAGCCAATAGGATAATAATTACATGCAAAATACATGGCCACATAGAATTCCACATAATTTCACAATTTTCACAAAACATCATATAATTTTCGGATGAAACCAGAATGCACGGTTTCCGAAGAAATTCGATTAAAATATCCATACGACCTCCAAAAATTACGAAATTTTCCGAGTTATAGCCAAAACATTTTCGTACAACTTTCATGAAGACTTCCAAGCCAGATTCTTTTTAGATTATTTTCTACAGTCTCACGAAGCTTCTGGATCCATTACCGAATCGTCCAGTACATGCTTCTCCGAAATACTGAGTTTTCACCTACCTATTCTCTTTTTTTTTCTCTGAAATTTGGATATGTTCTACATCAGGATGTCCTCTACAAGTTTCATGAAGAGATCTAAGTCAAATAACCAGAGTATAGTCGTCATTTAAGTCCATGAAGTCTCGGGTGTCCCGAAATACATCTCCAGAATTACCGTCTTCAAGATCTAGTCGACTTACTAGGCTATACTTGTTAATTTCACTTCAAATGTAAGTATGTTGTAGTTTAAAATGTCCCCTACAACTTTCATGAAGAAATCGAAGAGAGATTCTTAGCACAAATCAACATGCAACCACAAATCCAACAAGAGGTCAGTGAAATCGTTCCAGATCTGAGGTCTCCGTAGGATGAGAGTTTAACCCCTCAAATCTCCATCATTTTCCACGAAATTTCAGTATGTTGTATTTTAAGATGTCCCCTAGAACTTTCATAAAGAAATCGAAGCCAAAATCGGACTCTAAACATGCATGCAAGCTCACACAACATTCTGACTCAAACCGTTCGAGCGAAAACAGCCACACCACTTCAAGATCAAGTTATCCATACTTCGGTTTTTCCTCTTCCAATCACCCAAATTCGACACTATATCAACCATATATATAACAAACACACATGCAAGAGCAGCTAAAGGACTCCCACTTGCCTCTAAACCGGACGGACGACGGCACACGGCGGCGAGGACGGCGGACGGACGGCGACTCCTCCTCGGCTCCTCCTCTCTCTCGGCCACTCTCCCTCTCTCTCGCACAAACTCTCTCTCTCTCTCTCTCTCTCTCTCTCTCTCTCTCTCTCTCTCTCTCTCTCTCTTTGGGCGAATGAAGTAACCGGCCATTCTCTCTCCTCTCTTCCCTTTTATCCCCCCTAATCCTCATCATTAGTAATGATTAGGTTGCTTTATCAATGGCCAATGCATGCCATTCTTCTTGCCACTTGTCTCAATGCATGCATAATGGGCTTGGGCTTTTGGGCTTGGGCTTGGGCCATCCGGCCACTCTTGGGCCTCCCCTTGGGCTGGTCGACAGCCCCCTTTAGTGGGCCTAATTGGGCCGACTAGCTTGGCCCATCAAGGCTTCGGCCAACGGGCCTAAGGCCCAACCTAAAAATTGACTTTTCCCTCTTTTTTTTTTTTTTTTTGAATTTCTTCTATAAATATTTTTAAATTTTAATTTTCAACATGGCCAAAGTCTTGTGACATTTTATTTATTAAAATTTAGTTTATAAAGTGCATGGCCAAGCATAGATTATCATCATTAATCTATTTAATTTAAAATCTCACAAACATATGCACAAATCATCAAATCTAAAAAAAAAAAAAAAAAACTAATGGCTAAAGCATTAATCATAGGAAATTTTATTACTTAATTAGAGACTTTAACACACCTTATGGCTTGACTTTGAATTTTGGGATGCCACAAAAGGCTATCGACTTAGTCATACTCATTTGGTTAAAGTCTAGTAAATTTTGGGATGAACTTCAATTCTCATAGAACCATTGATCGTGTACAAATATGAATGACTTCCCCAATTAGGCGACACCTTATGTTAGTCTCATGATTGCTTTAGATGAGATTTTAACACAAATTAATTAATGCGTGGATAAATCATTGGACAAGTGTCAAGAGGTAATTGGGGGTTCTAGAATCTTCCATAACCTTTTACCATAGTTTATCTTTATCCATTACATGCCACATGTCAATTGGGGGGAGAGAAAAAACTTGCTTCTCAAGTAGCTTGGAAAAAATATCTAGGCACTCATTTAAGGGCTTTGGACATTAGTTCATTAATGACTTTGATGAATCATCAACTTAGGTGTCCTTTAGGAATCCTAGGACATGATGGCCTAGATTATAGCCTTGATGAACAAGGCAAGAACTAACCAATTAGAAGAAGACATTAGGCATTAAAGGGGCTTATGTGTCCTTTAGGTGCCATAGGCAATAATGAGCCTAAAGCGAGCCTTAGAGGATAAGCAAATAGGTGGACCAATCAAAATTAAACACAAATAAGCATAGGCGCCAATTAAGGAGGCTAGATAGGCCAACTTGCATCTTAGGCTTAATCATGAGTTTTTATAAAATCTAAGAGGAAGAGGCCTATAAATAGAAGAGGGCATCCTGACATTTTAAGGGTTAGCCATTTTATCCTTTCATCTCCCTTTCTCTCCTCTATTTCACGCCTTCCTCACCAAGCCACCTTAGGAGCCGTCTGGTCACCAAGGAGCTTCTTGGAGCTAGGTTCAAAAGTGGTAAGTAAACTTTCCTAATTCTTCGATAGGACGATGTGCTACGCGTATCAATTTAGGATCTTGTATCGCTTGCTTATATTTGCTTGTATGTTGTGCTTGTTGTGTGTTTTCAATTACTTGTCTTTGCATCAAGTAAATCATGGCCTCGTGTGAGTGTTGAGCACACTCGAGATGCAGCTGAAAATCGTGAGGGAGTGGCTGGTGACGGTGGCGCTGGTGGTGGTGGGGAGGTGGCTGGTGGCAATGGCAGTGGGGGGAGGCGGCTCGCCTAAGGTCCTGAGGTCGCCGACCTCAGGCGACGCTTTGGGTCATGCAACCCAGCCGCCTAGGTCGCGCAGCCTCAGGCATCGCCACCTAAGGTCGAGTGACCCAAGCAACACCGCCTGGGTTGCTCGACCTTAGGCATGACCCAGGGCGTCGCTTGAGGTCGTGCGGCCTTAGGCGATGTCACCTAACCTTAGGTGAGGCTTCCTGGTGACCAAATCTGGCCCCCCGATGGCTAGATCTAGTAGCTCATAGCTGAGCTTCGTTGTGGACTTGAAGAAGACAATGAACAGTGAGCTTCACGGTGGACTTGAAGAAGATGATGAACAGTAGAGAAAGAGGACAAAAGGGGAAAATATGATTATCAGTAAGGGCAATATTGGAAAGAAAAAAATTTATTAAACCTCGACTAGCATTTTGAAAATGCCAACTGCCCAAAGCTGGTCTGGATCTGCTTTGGGCTTTTCAGCATTCCAAATGTTAGCATTTGGCAAATGGAGACTCGAAAAGCCAAACCAAACACAAAAAATATTCCCCAAGGGGCTTTGGGGGCTCAAAGCCCCTTGGGAAAGCCAAACCAAATAGGGCCTACATTAAGGCCAAGAAGTTCCTTTTTCTGGCTAACACAAAATTCTGTTCCAACCATTCTACAGTCTATTCACATGGCTGTCTTCATATCACATCCTGGTCTCATCTAAAAATGCAGCCTTCCTTCCCCGGGTCCTCCACCTACTCGACCCCACTAGTACAGTCAGGATCACCATAATCCAAATGAACGTGATGTCTGGGAAGTTGGGACCCATGTGCTCCACTTGATCACACGTGAGGTCAGTGGAGATGCCGTAGAGCATGATGGAAGACGCGGGTTGGAGCGGCATGGTAATGTATCTAAAATGTAATAATCCCACAAAGGGTGAGTACAACCACTCAGCAAATAAGCGTCTACTAAACTATACTATGAAAAGCTATCCCCACCCGTTCAATGCAATCAAAAAATAAAGTACAAAAACTAAAGTAATGAAATTTGCATCGGTTCTAAAAGAATTTTATAAAAATAGTATATCAGAAAACAATAGAAATTTGGAACTTCAATTCATTTAGATTCACTACCACCATCTTCTGAAGGGAACCGTATACCATCCTCCAGGCATCTCGCACCCTACCTGGCATTGCGAGGACCTCCGAGCCTTTATCACATTTCCTGGGCATCGGAAGGACACCATATCACACCCCCTTCGGACATCCCGATGCCCGGGGCATCGTCATCAATGTGGACCGACGACATCCGTCTCTTAAGTACCATGGTGTAACAATCCAACAGTGTAATGCCAAAATATCTTTCACGCCGTTCTTGCACGGAAAATAATTCAATTCCAAAATCCAGAATTATAATATAACCCAAAGTGCAAATGAAACCTTAAAGATATGTCAAACCCGCGTTGACAGAAACATTTCATAAAAGCAAGAGTTTAAACACCGAATCGATCGCCATCAATTTCACAGTTTCACCCCCGAAATTTGTATTGTTCTACCTGAAATACCTTTGAAACTCACATGCATGTACTTAAATCATTTCAAGTTTCATAAGTCCAGAATCTCTGTGATATCCGGATTTCGCTGAGCCTCAAGTATGTAGGTCCATGCCATGTTGACAAGTTTGTCGTTGGACTACGTCATTGGCACCATGCATGGCTGCCGTTTTGCCACTACTATTTCCGTACCAAACTGTCCTGTCTCATCACGTTCCCACGATACCTCATCAATTCTTTGCCATATTAGGACAGCTCGGCTATCCCCAAGTCCATCGCCTCATTGAAAATTTCCTCACGCAATGCCACAAACGAGGCCAACGCTCACCCACATTTGTACCTTGCTAAGCGAGCCTTTCTTGCAAGTTGTTTCGACTCCATGCATACGTGCAAGCAACGGGCGAAGAGCCGAGAAATCCCCCACCTTCAGCACGTTGACTTCCCCAACCCATTCGACAGTCAGCAAAACCAGAAATGTTGACCCCGAAGCCGCCTCACGTCAACTGCTTCTCCTTCATGCAAAAAATTGAAGATCGTTGACCAGAAGCAAGGTGACGTGTGCATTTCACTGAAGCTGTCTTCTCCTCAGCTGGACAACAACATTGGGACTTTGACCAGCCGCAAGACAAGTCCCAATTGATTATTCAAGGTGGCAAAAGGGCTCAGCTGAAGGGCCACGTCTTTCCCTCTGCCCTCCGTTTAAGTGGCCACGAAGCCTCAAGTGGTTGACAATTAAAGTCAACCAACAGCAAGTTGAAGAAGACCACTTCTTCTTCTCTTTCTCGGCACCCAGCACTCTTTCTATCTTCAGCGGCATCTTTGGCAAACTTAACCCAAAAACTCTCACCACTCCGCCCGTGCTTCGCCACCAACCGCTGACCACTGCACCCGCTCCATCGCCACTCGCCTCAGCTTCACTGCGGAACAGGAGAGCTTGCCCTTCACCATTGCTCAGCCCACGTCGCTCGCGGCTCTGCCTACAGCCGCTTCGACGTTGCCTCGCCTCGCCACCAGCCGCGCCCGCTGCTCGTACTTAGTGGATTTGAGGCAAGTGGCGGTCCTGTTGTTCTATATTGCGTGATGTTTGCCTTACTCGAATTTCATTCTAGGATTTGGACCAAATTTGGCTCGAATGCTTCGAGCCATCGCGTAGTCGGGTCTGTTTTTGGCGAGTTGAGCTGGATTCATTGTTGAATTGCCTTGTTATGCATGTAACGACTGTCGGCACGGTCGGCACTAGTTTGCGCGTGAAGCTGTGGGGACTGTGATTGAGCCCCAGAGGTCCTTGTGATGCCAGGTGAGGTGCGAGATGCCTGGAGGTGTAACATGACACACTCCAGATGCCCGAGGACTAAAATAAGGAACTGGAGGACCTCGTGATGCTAGGTGGGATGCGAGATGCCTGGAGGGGTGCAACATGGGTCCCTCTGGAAGATGGCGGCAATTAGAACCAAAGTCAAATCGATTATTGAATTGTCCTAAATGTCTAATTACCTTCTGATGTATTATTCTGTGAAATTTCTTTAGAATCATGGTCATCAAAGTTATTACAATTTCTCACGTTGCATGTTTAGGGCCTCGTTGAATGACGGTTCAAGTGGGGTCGAGTAGGAGGAAGACCCGGGGAAGGATGGTAGCATTTTTGGACCACCAGGAAGTGATATGAAGACGATCGTGTAAATAAACTACAGGATGGTCGGGACAAATTTTGGATTAGTCAAAAAGGGACTTGTTGGCCTATATGTACCGACCGGAGTCATCTAAAAATATAAATAAATAAAAGCGTTTGGTTTATATTTTGTGTGCGTTGTTTTAAGTTATGATGGGATGTTCATTACACGCTTTCGCAATGAAAAGGATTATAAGGATAGGGAAACGCCGTGGCGACCCCAATGGGTCGAGGGTCGTCACAACGCGAGTGGTATCAGAGCCTAGGTTCTGGAGTGATAAGGTGTGCTAGTGGGAAAAGGAGGGTAAAGCGATCACACACGTTTGGGCACAAAACGGGTGATTGGTTTGTTTGAATAACGGGTGACTGAGTTTCACTCGTAAACCGCTGGTAATGGTTGTGAATTACCATGCTTGCCACTAACATTTGTATGTTACTTATATGATCTCAGTAACGTGTGAACGTTACTTTTCCTTCCTAGTTAATTAGTGACATTGGGTCACTAATTGTTCCTATGGTAAATGCTCAATGATCTGCAGGAAAGTATGGTACGAACAGGGAGTTCTCCCTCATCATGGACTGAAGCCACTACTTCGAGGATAGAACCCTGAATAGAAGATATTCTACAAGCGATGGCCAACATTGGGAATTTGATGGAAAGACAAGCTCAACGACAACCGGGAGCGGAACGTTGTACTCAAGGGTTGGTGGAGCAATTCTTAAAATTGAAGCCACCCAAGTTTACCGGAATAAGAAGTCTTGAAGAAGTAGAGCAATGGATTGATGGGATAGAAAGGATCTTCCGGCTGCTGAATTGCAACGACACTGAGAAGATAACCATGGCCGCGTACCAATTAGAGGGTAATGCCAAATATTTATGGAGGGCTTCTAGAGACACAATCTTTTCCACTTGGTACTGCCATAACCTGGGATGAGTTTGTCAGGGCTTTCAATAGAAAGCATTTTTCTGACTGTACCAAGGATAAGAAAATAACTGAATTTGTTCAACTGGAACAAAAGGAGCTGACGGTAGACCAATATGAAGCAAGATTTTCTAAACTGTCAAGCTATGCTCCTAGATTGGTAGAAGACCGAGAGGAAAAAGCTAAGAGATTTCTGAAGGGCTTGAGAACAGACATCAGGAGGCAATTGGTGCCTTTAAATATAAGAGATTATAATGAGAGATTTATGAGTGGGCCTAGCTTGTGGAACAAGAAGTAATAAGGGAACAGTTGGAAAGTGTGGCATCCCAAAATTCATGACGACCTCCAGTTACATTAATGTCTATGAATAGGAGATGGAAGTACCATCAAGTTATTTTATGGCCATTTAATCCATAATTTACAATAAGATTTATGGTCAAGCTTTTAATGGATAATTATGTGATAGGAAAGAAAATTCTATCATTGGCCATGTGCATTATAAATTGGAATTTATGGATTTGTGACTACAAGTTTTATGGCCTTATTATTTTTGCAAGTTAGGTATTTATTTAAGTGGAAAATGTTAATAGATTATTAAAAGGTTAGTGGGCCGAAATTCTTAGGCCAAGCTAGCCCGTCCAACCAGCCCACGCCAGCCCCCTCATTCGACCGGCCCATGAAGGCCCAAGGCCGGCCCAAAAACTGAATTGACAAGTGGCTTAGGAGACTTACCAAGTGTCATCTTGCATGGGAAAAATGCCAAGTGGCTAAGGGGTTTGGCCAAGTGGCATTTGCATGCAATCTAATGATTTCAAATCATTGCAAGAGGAAAGAAAAGAGAGGGAGAGTGGGCGGAGTGAGCGAGAGAAAGAGAAAGGGAGAGAGAGCTGTCGAGAGAGTGAGAGAGGGAAACCGAGAGAGGAGGAGGAGACCATGCAAAGAAGAAGGAAGAGAGTTCGTCCGCCGTTCATCGTTGCTTTGCCTCTGTTTGCTGCTGTTTTGTGCTTGAATCTAAGGCAAGTAGAGTCCTAAAACCTACCCTTTGCTTGCTGTAAAATGTGTGTAGAAGATGATAAATCTTGGTTGTGGTAGATGGGATGAGATTTCGAAGCTTTGAAGAGAGATTCGTTGGTCATGCATGCTGATTTCAGAAAGACCAGTCCGACCGTCCGCGAGTTTGTGTGTTGCATGTGACTTTTTATTTGGAATTTCACTTCGATCTCCTCATAAAAGTTGTAGAAACCATCTTGAAGTATAACATACTAAAATTTGAGAAAAAATGGACAAGTATTGAGGGGTGAAACCCTTTTTCTACGAAAACATTAGATCTGGGAACTGTTTTGTTGACCTCTTGGTGATTTCGTGTGTTGCATGTGACTTTTTATTTGGAATTTCACTTTTGCCTCTTCATGAAAGTTGTATAGAACACCTTGAATAACAACATACTAAAATTTGAGGCAAAACGAACAAGTATTTCTTGGTGAAACGATTTTCCTTTGGAGAGACTAGATCTGGAATTCGTCGTGATGACCTTCAGTGGTTTCGTGGTCTGTAAAGTAACTTTCTTGTTGAAATCTCACTTTGATCTCTTAATGAAAGTTTTATTATACTTCTTTAGGTAGAACATATCAAAAATTTAGAAGAAATGAACAAAAATAGGTCAGTGAAATCGTTGTCTTTTGAAGAAACTGGATCTGGGAAAAACGCTGCTTCTACCTAGTATGATTTCAGGATTTTTATAAAATCATACTGTTAAAATTTGATTATGTGTAATTAATGAAAGTTGTAGGTAATATTCTGAGGAACAACATACTGCAATTTCAGACTAAATGTACCAGTAATGACCAAGGAAACGATTTTTTCTTCAACACGGGTAGGTCTGGAAAATGATACCGAGAATAGGAAAAGTAAATTGATTTTATCTTTTATTACAGAACGAATTGGACTACGATTTCTTCATGAAACTTGTACCTCTAGGTCTTAAATACATCGTGTCCAAATTTCAGAATTTTCTGAGTTTATTTAAGGGTTTAATCGAATTTTTTTTCAAAACTGTGCATGGATGATGTTAAAATCCTTTTTCAGTGATGCATGGACCTGTACGTTTGCTGTGAAGCCTTGTTTGATATGGTGTCCTTCACAAAATATTTTTCTTAGATCTTATATACATTTTGGTAAATTTTCAGAATTTATTTCTATCGTTTGCTAATTTTCTAGAATTTTTCATGAATAGCATGCATTCTGTTTAAGCTGGAAATTGTTTTATTACTGTTTATTGGATTTATTATGTAAATCATGATATCCTGGATTATTATTCGTGCAATGACATGATGACATTCATACATTTCATATGACATCAAAGGATGATGGATTTTCATGAACTCAATGAAGTTTTCAAAACCATTGCATCAAATGATACTTTTCCCAAGGCATATATATGATTTTAAAAAAGGGTGCTGTCAAATCATTGGCATTGTTGCATCAAATGTGAAATTGAAAATGAGATGTATGGGAATATGCATTGTGGTGATGAGAAGGCCATCGGAGGTGTGAGCCGACGATGCCTCGGGAGTGTCGAGATGCTCGGAATGTGAGGGTGCCAGATGCCCGGTGGCCTAGTGGCGTAATTCCGGAGGGTCCTCGGGAGTTTCGAGATGCCCGGTGGTATACAGTACGTAATTCCAGAGGGGGGGAATCCTGGTGGTATGTCGGTACGAAATTCCGAAAGCCTCGGAGGTTTATGCCCGAGGGGGATTCCTCGTGATGCTAAGTGGGATGCGAGATGCCCGGAATGTGGTGGGCCGGATGCCCAGTTGTATTTTGAATACATGCCCGGAGGTTCCTCGCGATGCTTGGTTGGGTGCGAGCGATAAATTGTGGGATGCAAACATTGGTCCCTGGAAAGAAAAACTGATGAGATCCTTGTAAAAGATAAGAATTGAAAATGAATCATGTGCATGGGTGTATGCATATGGCATGATGCATGATCTGCTTATGAAAGTAAATTAATGTTATTTTATATTGAAAATGCGATCATGAAGGCATGAATAGATCTCATGGTGATGTATGCTTAATAGCATGGATGATATGAATCATAGTGGTATATGCACGATGGCATGGTGAGATATGCATGACTGCATGGTGGTATATGCACATATGGCATGGATATGCATGAATACTTGATGCTGAGAGCATGGTGGTATATGCATATATGGCATGGTGATATATGCATGAATGCTTGATGATGAGTGCATGGTGGTATATGCACATATGGCATGGACATGCATAAATGCTTGATGATAAGTGCATGATGGTATATGCACATATGGTATGATGACATATGTATGGCTGCAAGGTAAGTTATGCTTAAATACATGAATGATATGTGCTTTGTTATGATGCCTTGATTGTTCTGTTTGATGCAATGAGTAGTTTGGTGGATCTTTACTATTGAGTGGTTATACTAACCCCTTTTGGGGAATAACATTTTAGACTAGATAAGATACCTGTGCTGCCACTGCCACTAGTAGATGGATCAAGTGGTTGGATATGACCGCGAGAAGGAGGATAGCAAAGGAAGGAACTTTTGGACACCGACACTGATCGATGGACTTTAAGTATACGACTGTTGGAGGAGATGCCGGTCATCTTTTGAAGTATAGCCGAGTATAGAAGACTACGGCATCTTGATGTACTGATGAATGATGTCCATATGGTTTAAGTAAATAAAAGTGTTCGGCTTTTACCTATAAATGTTTAGTTGGTGTGTATCGTTTTCTGAATATAGGGAAGGGAATTGATGTACGTGCTTCCACCATATGAACTGCACAAGGATCGATAATAAAAGATGTAAACCCCCATGTTTGTATGGACCCACTACAATTGTTAATGGTATCAGAGTGAGACGTTATTAGGGAAAGAAAAAGCTAAGCGAATTGTGGCAACCCTAACGGATCAGGGGCCGTCGAGGGGTGCCATAGAAAGCAAGGAGCGAATAAAGTCAAGGTGGCAAATGGCACTAACTGATACCCGACGGGGTAAGAGACCCTATCCAACCCGAAAGCTACCTTAAGATTCAAAAAAGAAGTGAAATTTTGGAAATTTTAGGATAGCCCGGAGTGGTCACGCTCTAGGTAAAGTGCCATATCAAAATAACTCCTATCGAATGTGTGGTAGACAACATGGGCCAGGACCCTGCCTAGATCACCATAGGTGTTTTAGGTGTGGACAGAAAGGTCACTTTAGGAGGGACTATCCACAAGGAGGGTCATGTGGCACCCCGAAGTGCCTAAGGTCACCATAGCTTTCCAAAGAAGAACCTTAGTTCCTAGGCATTTTTTTTTTTATATCGGTCCCAGCACATCTTAATTGCGGAAGCATAATCAAGTCCTATCGATTCTCCCCCCAACAACCATGATACAATAAACACCACTAACACCATAAGAAAAGATAACGCCAAGACACTTTTATTTACATTATTTACATATTTTCATGATGGATTTTCTCGGGTCGGTACAACATAAGAAAGACCAAGACTTTTAGCTACACTCGGCCATAACCCCAAAAAGAGACAACTCGACCCTCTATGTCGATCGTGTAAAATCCTCCATCTACTAGTGTCGGCTATTGTCCAAAAAGTAGCAGCTCCTACTTCTCACGCGTAGGCCGTCACACCCATCCCGGTGCGTTAGGCGGTGGTGGCAGCAACATCCCTCGCATCACTCCGTCTCGACGAACGTGAACAGATATGAACTCTTGTATGACCGGGCCCCCAGCCAGGCCCACATCATACATCACTAATGCATGAACCCGGATGAACGTCAGACCAGGAATGGTGGGACAGTCAATCTCCACACACTCAACCTCCACATCCGATGGAAGGCCGTAAAAGACTCCCCGCGTGACAGCAGGGAGCAGCATCTTTCTAATCTAAAATGTTGCTCCCCAAAGGGGTGAGTACAGCCACTCAGCAGATAAAAGACCCAATAAACCACTCATTGCATCACACAATACAATCATGACAATCATAGCATAACACATGTCATTCAAGCATTCATGCATAATTTACCTTGATACCATGCATATGTCATCATACCGCATGTACAAACATCCTCATATAATCATCACCATCATGTCATACACTTACCATCATCATATCACATATACCATCATGCCATACACTTACCATCATCATGTCACATATACCGTCATGTCAAAGATGCACATACATCCATGCACTTACCTTCATCATGTCCCATGTACCATCATGCCATAGGTGCACATACATCCATGCACTCATCATCATCATGTCACATGTACCATCATGCCATAGGTGCACATACATCCATGCACTCACCATCATGCATCCATGCATACATGTTGCCATACCATGCATGATTCAATTTCAAATTCCCAAATTTTATTCTTTCATTTTGAGTCACCACATTTCTCTTTCCCGGGACTAGTATTTGCATCCCACATTTATCGCTCGCACCCCATCTGGCATCACGAGGAACCTCCGGCACAAACCTCCGGGCATCCGGCACACACCGCCGAGCATCTCGTACCCGAACTGGTATCACGAGGTATCTCCCAGCTCAAACCTCCGAGCTTCCGGCTCCCCCACTCTCCGGGCATCTCGAAACTCCCGAGGACCCTCCGGCATTTAGCCATTTAAGGCCACCAGGCATCCGGCATTTACACTCCCTGGCCAGACATCCCGACACTCCCGGGGCATCGTCCCCACACACCTCCGACGGCTTTCTCATTTATCATAGTTCACATTCCCAATTCATAGTTCAATTTTCAACATGGCATATAATATGATGTCAACAAGATCATTTTCAGCATTTGATTCTTATATGCATTTCCAATCATCATCATATATGCAGCAAAATCCAATCACTTATGACGACACAATCAATGGGGTCCATACAACTTAGAATAATCCATACATCGTGTCTTTTTGAAATTTACCAAATTCCAGCTTGCACAATTTCGGAAAACATATAAATTGGATATCCATATGATCTTCAAAAATTATAAAATCAGAACATACGATAGGCAAGACATAAAGGTAGCAACTCCATGAAGAACACATGCCCAAAGGAACTTCACACAAAAAGGTATAGCTCACACATTCCAGCTTGCAAAATTCGGATACAATCAGATTGCGCAGTTCTTGAAATATTTCAATTTAAATACTCGAATGGCCTCCAAAAATTATGAAACTTTACCAGGCGATAGTCAAGACCCTAAGGTATATTTTTCATGAAGACATCCAGGCCAGATTCGCCCTAAATAATTAACTATGGACGGCCGAAGCCCCTGTTCCTAGTACCGAACAGTCCACTTTAGCTGTCTCCGAAAAATCAAGGTTTCACCTACTTATCTTCCTTCATTTTCTCTGAATTTTTGATATGTTTTGCCTCAAAATGTACACTACAACTTTCATTAAGGGATCTAGGTGAGATTCTCAAAGGATAGTCACTTTACAGTTTATGAAGTCGCTGGAGTCCAGTACAACACTTCCAGATCTGTCGTCTTCAAAGGAAAAATCGTTTCACTAGGCTACACTTGTTCATTTTACCTCAAATTGGAGTATGTTAGTCTCCAGGATGTTCTATACAACTTTCATGCAGAAGTCGAAGTGAGAATCTCAGTAAAAAGTGACATGCAACACACAAAACCACCAAGAGGTCGACAAAACAGTTTCAGATCTAGCGTTTTCGTAGAGGAAGGGTTTCACCCCTTAAAACTCAGCCATTTTGTCTGAAATTTTAGTATGTTATACTTTGAGATGTTGTCTACAACTTTTGTATATAAGTTGAAGCCAAAATCCAACTTAAAACCCACATGCAAGCCTCTACAACATTCTGGGTCAGGCGGTATAGTCGAAAACAGGATGCTGTTTCAAAAACAACACACTCAAAGCTTCAGTTTCTCACTCCCTAAACGTCCGAGATTCAACACTCAAACACATATGCAAAATACAACATGCAAGAGCAGGATATGGATCCCAACTTGCCTTTTGACCGAGCAAACACGAGCACACGGATGGCGGACGCACGACGACGGGTGACGGACGAGCGGACGGACGGACACAGCTTCTTCCTCCTCTCTCTCGGTTCCTCACTCTCTCGGCAGCCCTCTCTCTCTCTCTCCCTTATGGTTGACAGCCCCCTCTAAACTGGCCACTCTTACTTTTATTCCCCCCTCGATACCATCATTTGCAGTAATTACGAGCCACCCAAAGTGGCCAATGGTGTGACTTTCCTTTTTGCCACTTGGCAAAACCCATGCATAATGGGCTTGAAGGTTTGGGCTGGCCTCTCCCCTCTCTCCTTGGTCGACGGCAGCCCTCTCCATGGGCTTCATGGGCCGGCCTTTTGGCCCATCAAAGGTCCACACTCTTGGGCCTAAGACCCAAGCCTAATTAAATCAAATCTTAACCCCTTTTTAATACTAATTAGATCCATTTTGAACCAAAGTACTATAGTGTAATAATTAAATAACTAAACACTTGAAATCACAAATCCATAAATTCTAATTCACAATACATATGGCCAAAGATAAGTCATCCTCTTCCAAGATTTATCCACTAAAACTCGGCCATAGTCCTTAATACAAGACATTAATTTGAGCACCCCTAATGATTGGCAATGAATTCTAGGATGCCACAGGTCACAACCGAGTGTTGATTCGGTGCGATAGATACAACAATGTGCAAGCAAACTACCACCACAAGGAAATTCACAGAGGCCGCCAGTACAAGGATGGGTGTATGCAGTTACCCAAGAGGAAGCAAAAGCTTCCAAAAATGTTATCTCAGGTACGATTTCTTTGAATGACAAGAAGGCATATGCATTAGTTGACACGGGTGCTACACATTCTTTTGTGTTTAAAAGATATAGACGACTTGATGAAATAGAAACCAAATCTCTTGATATACCTCTCCATATTTCTACGCCCTTGAAAGATGTAGTAGTGTCTACATTGGTATGCGAGAGATGTAAGACATCTATAGGTGGACAAGATCAGGAAATAGACCTAGTATTCATGAACATGTATGACTTTGACGTCATCATAGGAATGGATTGGCTCCATAAACTACGGGCTAGGGTGGATTGTTATAGAAAAATGATTCAGTTCAACCCACTTAATCAGCCTAGTTTTGAATTTTATGGAAATCAGACAAACCCCTCAGTGGCTCTTATTTTGATAGTAGAGGAACATGCACTTCTTGATGAAGGATGTTAAGGATACTTGGCGGTAGTAAAGGACCATAGTAAGGAAGAAGCCAAACTTGATGAAATTCGAGCAGTTCAAGAATTTCCAAATGTATTTCCTGAAGAACTACCCGGATTACCACCAGAGTGGGAAATCGAGTTCGAGATCGAACTGATACCTGAAACAGAACCAATATCAGAATGGCTTTGTCGGAACTAAAAGAGTTGAAAGTACAACTACAAGACTTACTCGATAGGGGGTTTATTAAGCCAAGTGCGTCCTCGTGGGGTGCACCAGTCTTATTTGTAAAGAATAAAGATGGGTCAATGTGCCTTTGCATTGACTATAGGCAATTGAATCAAGTGACGATCAAGAATAAGTATTCGTTGCCTAGAATAGATGATCTATTCAACTAGTTGCAATGAAGTTCAAGTCTTCTCCAAGATAGACTTGAGGTTTGGATATCATCAATTAAGAATTAAAAAGGAATATATTCTTAAGACTGCCTTTAAGACTCACTATGGACATTACGAGTTCCTAGTGATGCCATTTGGATTGACAAATGCCCCAACTACATTCATGGATCTAATGAATAGGGTATTCAAACCCTACTTGGATCAATTTGTAATTGTCTTCATTGATGATATTCTA
Organism: Eucalyptus virginea; assembly: GCA_014182375.1. Classification (NCBI taxonomy): domain Eukaryota; kingdom Viridiplantae; phylum Streptophyta; class Magnoliopsida; order Myrtales; family Myrtaceae; genus Eucalyptus; species Eucalyptus virginea. The sequence goes on from CM024516.1 coordinate 26,608,270, forward strand.
ATATACTCCAAGAGATTAGAAGAACATCAGCAGCACTTGAGAATAATACTGCAAACCCTTAGGGACCATAAGATGTATGCCAAATTTAGTAAGCGTGAGTTATGGTTGGACCGAGTAATATTCCTAGGCCATGTGGTATCAGGAGAAGGAATCTCGGTGGACCCAGCGAAGGTCAAGATTGTAGTAAATTGGCCAAGACCAACAACGCCAATGGAAATACGAAGCTTCTTCAGACTTGCAGGTTACCATAGGAGGTTTATAGAAGGATTCTCAAGACTTGCAAGCCCGTTAACTCAATTGACTAGGAAAAATATGAAGTTTGAATGGAGTAGTGAATGTCAAAGGAGTTTCCAAGACCTCAAGAAGAGATTGACCACAACTTCGATACTAACTATTCCGTCTGGATCTGGTGGATTCACGGTATATAGCGATTCTTGCCATAAAGGATTGGGACGTGTCCTGATGCAATACGATAAGGTCATAGCCTCTGCATTGAGACAATTGAAACCCTACGAATTGAATTGTGCAACTCATGATTTAGAATTCGCAGCTATAATTTTTTCATTAAAAATATGGAGACAATAACTGTATGGGGAGAAATTTGAAATTTATACAGATCACAAGTGTCACGACCCCAATTTCGTTCCTAGGGTCACGAGCAGCAAGGGTTATTTTCGCGACGTCCCAGGCGTTTTTATTTTTTCATTAAGCACATGCGGAAGTGTACATACAACACCTGAACAACGACAAGCAGCTAGGAAAACAATTATTTACAAACACACAATTACATTAGCTACATTTACAAACCTTTTCTCACGGGCCGTTGTACTTACAACTAACACATCTTCAAAAGGTCGAGGTAAATCTTAGCTCCTCTAGCGAGATTGCAACTCCCAAAATTGACGTGAGACATCCACGCTTACAAGACTGAAAGGATGAGGGGTGAGTTTTAGGGAAACTCAGTAAGTAAAACCCCTAATTCTCTACTAAGAGGACATCTCATCATCAAAATCTAGTAGATGCAACACCCGCAATGCAATGATGATGACAAATCAATAGCAAACTTAATGCTATCCTCGACAACATGCAAATGTCCATTCCTTCATTCTTCAATACATGCTTACCTTTGGCACATCAATGAACACAACAACATATCAACATTATGCATATATCGACACTTATGTATATTCATTTATCGTCATCTTGGCTCAACCAAGCCCTTCTGGCTCAACCGAGGCATCCAGCTGCAACCCAAGCATCCTGGCCCAACTAGGGCATCCCGGCTAGCGCTAGCTCACCAAGGCATTCAGGCTCAACCCAAGCGATCCTGGCTCAACCAAGGCATCCCAGGGCTAGCTTACCCGAGGCATCGCGGTGGCATCCCAAAATTCATGGCAACCTCTAGTCACATTTAGGTCTACGAATAGGAGATGGAAGTACCATTAAGTTATTTTATGGCCATTTAATCCATAATTTGCAATAAGATATATGGCCAAGCTTTTAAGGGATAATTATGTGATAGGAAAGAAAATTCTATCATTGGCCATGTGCATCATAAATTGGAATGTATGGATTTGTGACTATAAGTTTAATGGCCTTATTATTTATGCAATTAGATATTTATTTCAATGATGATTAAGATATATTATAAAAATAAAATAAAATAAACTTGGGCCATTTAAGTTTGGACCTTATGCCCAAGTGAGATGGGCCTAAAGTGGGCCATAAGCCCGGCCCATTGTCGGTGCATGGAGGGGGAGGAGGAGCAGCCGCATGGCCTCCAAGTGTCTTCAACAAAGGAGACACTTGTCTCCTTCTTAGGGACAAGTGTTCCCCATGCAAAGAGGGGTGCATGCAAATATATACAACCAAAAAGAGAGAGAGAAAGGGAGAGAGAGAGAGAGTGGCATTTGGCCAAGCCAAGTGAGAGAGAGTGAGTTGCGAGAGAGAAGAGGAAGCCGAGAGAGGAGGAGGAGCTCGCCCGTCGCCGCCCGCACGCCGTTCGTCCGTCGCCGGTGTGCTGCCGTTCGTGTGGTCTAGAGGCAAGTTGGGGGTCCTTTGCTGCTCTTGCATGTGTGTTTGTTACATGTATGGTTGATATAGTGTCGAATTTGAGTGATTGGAAGAGGAAAACCGAAGTATGGATGGCTTGTTCTTGAGCGGTGTGGCTGTTTTCGCTTGAACAGTTTGAGTCAGAATGTTGTGTGAGCTTGCATGCATGTTTAGAGTCAGATTTTTGCTTCGATATCTTCATGAAAGTTGTAGATAACATCTTAAACTACAACATACCAAAATTTGGTGGAAAATTATGGGGATTTGAGGGGTCAAACTCTCATCTTACGGACATGTCAGATCTGGAATGTTTTCGCATGAATCCGCTCGAGTCGGAATGTTGTGAGAGGTTGCATGTATATTTAGTGTCCGATTTTGGCTTCGATTTCTTCATGAAAGTTGTATCTAACATCTTAAAATACAACATAATAAAATTTGGTGGAAAATGATGGAGATTTGAGGGGTCAAACTCTCATCTTACGGACATGTCAGATCTGGAATGTTTTCGCATGAATCCGCTCGAGTCAGAATGTTGTGAGAGCTTGGATGTATGTTTAGAGTCCGATTTTGACTTCGATTTCTTCATGAAAGTTGTAGCTAACATCTTAAAATACAACATAATAAACTTTTGTGGAAAATGATGGAGATTTAAGGGGTTAAACTCTAATTCTACGGAGACCTCAGATCTGGAACGATTTCACTGACATCTTGATGAATCTGTGGTTGCATGTTGATTTGTGCTAAGAATCTCTCTTCGATTTCTTCATGAAAGTTGTAGGGGACATTTTAAACTACAACATACTCAAATTGAAAGTGAAATGAACAAGTATAGCCTAGTAAATAGACTAGATCTTGAAGACGGTAATTTCTGGAGATGTATTACAGGACACCCGAGACTTCATGGACTTAAATGACGACTATACTCTGGTTATTTGACTTAGATCTCTCATAAAACTTGTAGAGGACATCTTGATGTAGAACATATCCAAATTTCAGAGAAAACGAAAGAGAATAGGTAGGTGAAAACTCAGTATTTCGGAGAAGCATGTACTGGACGATTCGGTGTTGGATCCAGAAGCTTCGTGAGATTGTAGAAAATAATATAAAAAGAATCTGGCTTGGAAGTCTGCATGAAAGATGTACGAAAATGTCTTGGCTATAACTTGGTAAAATTTCGTAATTTTGGAGGTCGTATGGATATTTTAATCGGATTTCTACGGAAACTGTGCATTCTGATTTCATCCGAAAATTACATGCTGTTTGTGTGAATTATGAAATTGTGTGAAATTCTAATTGGCCATGTATTTTGCATGTAATTATTATCCTATTGTCTTGTTTATCACTTGCCTTAATTTTTATAATTTTTGGGAATTTATAGATATTAAATTTAATATTTTTGAAAATGACAAAAGCTGGAATTTAAATAAATGAAAAAGGGCATGAAAAATGGATTATTTTATTGACCATAAATTCCATTAAATTTTATTTCATAAATAATTATATCATGTAGCATGTATGATGAGGTCTTGATGTATGCATGACATTGAATTGAGATGCATGTATGAATACCATGCCGAATATGACTTGTTTGACATCACATCATATGCCATGCTAAATTAAGACCGAAATTGGTGAACATGAATAATGTTAAATGAGGAGATTGATGTGGCGGATGATAATGCCCCGGGAGTGTCGGGATGCCCGGTGGTATACGGTACGTAATTCCAGGGGAGACCTGGTGGTATGTCGGTACGTAATTCCGAAAGCCCTGTCGGAGGTTTCTGCCCGAGGGGAATGCCTCGCGATGCCAGGATTTGGGTGCGGGATGCCCGGCCAGGGAGTGTAAATGCCGGAAGCCTTGTCGGAGGTCTTTGCCCGAGGGGAATGCCTCGTGATGCCAGTTGGGATGCGAGATGCCCGGAATGTGGGGGCGGATGCCGGTGGCACGGAATGGCTGAATGCCGGAGGTTTTCCCGCATGGAATGCGAGTATAATAGATGAGATGAAATTGATGATCCGATGAAGGGTGATGTGGTGATCAAATTGAAAGTTAAAAGTGGAAATTGAACCATGCATGATATGATATGACATGGTGATGATCACCCATGGCATGATGATATGCATGATGATGATGATGTATGATGTGATATGATGATGATCATCCATGGCATGATGATATGCATGATATGATGATGATATATGATATGGCATGATGACATGCATATATGTTGTGATATGATGATGCCATGATGATGATGGCATGTGTATAATATGATGATGATGACATGTGTGATATGACGATGTCATGATGATAATGACATGCGTGATATGATGATGCCATGATGATGATGACATGTCTAGGGTATGATGGTGTCATGTATATGATGAGGATGACATATGTGTGATATAATAATGTCATGATGACGATGATATGAGTATGACATGATGATACACATGTATGTGTTATGATTTTGGTGATGATGCATGATAGTATATGCATGGCTTCCAGGTAAGTAATGCCTGCAATACATATATGACTTGTATGATGCAATAAGTGGTTATTGGATTCCTTTACGTGTTGAGTGGTTGTACTCACCCCTTTTGGGGACCAACATTTCAGATTAGTAGATGAATTGAGCGGTTGGATATGACCGCGAGGAGAAGGATAGCAAATGAGGGAACTTTTGAACGCCGACACTGGTCAATGGACTTTAAGTATTCAACTGTTGGAGAAGATGTCGGTCATCCTTTGAAGTGTAGCCGAGTACAGAAAACTACGGCATTTTGATGTACCGACTAAAGATGTCCATCTGCTCTATGTAAATAAACGTGTTCGGTTTTAACTTATATAAGATGTTTAGTAGGTGTGCATCGTTTTCTGAATATAGGGAAGGGAGTTGTTGGATGTGCTTCCGCATATAAATTGCGCAAGGGACCGATCAAAAAAAAAAAAAAATGTAAACCCCCAAGTTGTATGGACCCACTGCAATTGAAATGGTATCAGAGTGACATGTTATTAGGAAAAGTGAATGGTAAGCGAACTGTGGCGACCCTAATCGAATCGGGGGCTGTCGAGGGGTGCCACAATCGCCAGCAACGCTATGTGGCGACGGGCGCTTTTTCCTTTTTAAGTGCACACACAAGTGCATCATACAAGCCAATTTTTCATCTCTTATCTTAGCCAACATATGCAAGGCTCGTGGGCGTGCTCATTCAATTGAGTGTACCATGATCCTCAACATCATATTATAAAATATGCCGGGAATGATTCTTGGTTCGTGGCTTGGGTCGCATGCTTAGGCCATCACGACTTGACGTCGATTCCAAACTGAGTGAACCTTGACCTTGCCCCGGGGCGTGAACACATTCAAACATGCAAACATGAGCAAATACACAAAAGAACATTATAACATACACACAGCTTACACGGGTGAGCACACCACTAAACTCGATGATGTAGGCTATCGCCTTAGCCAAGAGTTAGAGATTTTACTTACCTTGGATGAATCTCGATGAACTATAGGTGATTTTATCAATAAAGGGCTGGCCACTGAGGCAATGGGCGAGCAAGGCCGAGAGAGGGAAGAGGGTGACTATGAGAAGGCCAGAGAGAAAGAGAGAGAGCAAGTAAGGGAGAAGAGATGGGGTGGCGTGTGTGGTATTGGAGAGAATGCCTCTATTTATAGGTAAATCTCTCATCATTACCCTTCCAAATAGACTAATAGGATTTCTTTAGGTGGCAAGGCTAGGTTGGTAGGTGGCAAGGCTAAGGAGGAAGATGTAGCTAGCCTAATCCTTAGGACTACACTTGTTCCTTCTCTTATTGGGCCATTTAGGGGTTGAGTCATCTTTGTAATGATGATTATATTAATTAGGGGACACTTAAGTCTTATAAGTCAACTTAGCATTAATGCACTATGGTCCAAGAGCATTTAATGCATCTTTATCTCAATCCAATAAGACTCTAGATGGCTTGCACCTCAAATTGGGCGTGCAGCCCCTTCCTCTCCAAGTTTGGCGTATAATCTCAAATTCTAAGTTGAAGAACAATTTTGAACAATTTTCAAAATCAGTGTCATTACCTTATTTGGCCTGAGGCTCGTACCTAAGCCATGATCGAATAAAACCAAATGCAATTGGGCTTAACTGGTAAAACCGAGTTTGGACTTCTCTCTATAAAGGGCTCGAAGTTGAGGATGTTACAACAAGAGTTTGAAGTATTTATTCTCTCAAAAGGAATTAAACATGTGGCGAAGAAGGTGGATGAAACTATTAAAGGATTATGACATCCAAGATAGGTAAACAAGGTAGCAGATGCTCCCAATTGTAAGTTGGCAATGGATATGGCGAGTGTAAGGGCAACGGAATGGAACCTGTTAGAAATGATTGCAAATTTGGAGTTCAAATTAGAAATAGATCATCTCACCGATGTATTAACCGCACTGAGGATCGAACGAAAATTAATTGGAAAATTAGGACACTACAACAGTCTGACCCAAAAATCGTGAAGTTACGAGACGAATTATCCTCAAGGAAAAGACCGGAGTTCCAAATTTCTGAGGATGGAACAGTGAGATACCAAGGATGACTATGTGCTCCCAATAATGAAGAGATAAGAAGGGAAATTCTGTCGAAAGCACATAGGAGTAATTATAGTATCCACCCTGGACATACAAAGATGTATCGAAACCTACGTCAATAGTACTGGTGGAATGGTATGAAGGCCAACATTGCATTGCATATTTCTCAATGCTTGACATGCCAACAAGTGAAGGTGGAACATCACAAGCCTACATGAATGCTAAGACCACTAGGCATACCGAAATGGGGAGCACGAAACGACTGATTTCGTGCAAGGATTACGAAGGACGTCAAGTGGTCACGACTCTATCTAGGTAATAGTGGATCGCCCAACTAAGTCCTCCTATTTCTTAGCAATACGTATGGATTATCTGATGGACAAATACACCGAAATGTATGTAAGCCAAGTAGTACGCTTACATGGTGTTCCTATAACCATCATGTCGGATCAAGACTCGAGATTTACCTCAAATTTCTGGCGTGGTCTCCAAACTGCATTAGGGATTAAACTTCAATTTAGTAGTGCCTTTTATCTGTAGATGGATGGACAAACAGAAAGAGTAATCCAAATACTAGAAGACATGTTAAGAGCTTGCATGATTGATTTTAAAAGAAATTGGGATGAGCAATTACAGTTAGTGGAATTCGCAAATAACAATAGTTTCCAACAAAGCATCGGTATGGCTCCCTATGAGGCACTATACGAAAGGACTTGTAGGAGTCCTATCTACTGGAATGAGGTGGGTGAGAGAAGACTGACAGGACCAGGGTTGATACAAACTACTACGGATGCGGTGGAAATTATTAGAAATAAACTTAAGAAGGCTCAAAGTCGACAAAAGAGTTACGCGGATAAGTGTAGAAGATCGTTAGAATTTAACGTGGGAGATCACATATTTTTAAAGGTGTCCCCAATGAAGGGTGTATCGCAATTTGGAAAGAAAGACAAGTTGAGTCCAAGATTTGTTGGACCCTTTGAGATCCTTGAAAGGATAGGGGATGTAGCCTATTGATTGGCATTGCCTCCTAAATTAGCAAATCTGCACGATGTCTTCCATGTATCAATATTAAAGATGTATCAGCCCGATCCTGCTCATGTACTCGATCACAAGATTATCGAGGTAGATGAAAAAGTGAGATACGTGGAAGAGCTGATACAGATACTGGATCGGAAGGAGCAAGTTCTCCGGATGAAAGTAATTCCATTAGTCAAGGACTTGTGGCGACACCACGACATGGAAGAGGCTACGTGGGACAGCAAAAGGGAGATTAGGCAAAAGTATCCTCATCTTTTCAATGAGTCGTAAGAGGAGCTCAATTTCGAGGATGAAATCCTTTAAGGAGGGGAGATTTGTGATATCCGGATTTTGCCGAGCCTTGAGTACGTAGGTCCATGCTGCGTCGACAAGTTTGTCGTCGGACTATGTTGTTGTCATCACTCCCCGTGATACCACCTCATTGTCACATCTTCGCCATATAGGACAGCTCGGCTATCCCAAGTCCATTGCCTCATTGAAAATTTCTTCACGCAACGCCACAAACGAGGCCAACGTTCACCCACATTTGTACCTTGCTAAGCGAGCCTTTCATGCAAGTTGTTTCGACTCCATGCATACGTGCAAGCAGCGGGCAAAGAGCCGAGAAATCCCCACCTTTAGCATGTTGACTTCCCCAACCCATTCGGCAGTCAACAAAACCAGAAATGTTAACCCCGAAGCCGCCCCTCGTCAATCGCTTCTCCTTCATGCAAAAAATTGAAGACCATTGACCAGAATCTTCAGCCACGTCCTTGCATGAAGAAGCAAGGTGACGTGTGCATTTCACTGAAGCTGTCTTCTCCTCAGCTGGACAGCAACATTGGGACTTTGACCAGCTGCAAGACACGTCCCAATTGATTTTTCAAGGTGGCAAGAGGGCTTAGCTGAAGGGTCACGTATTTCCCTCTGCCCTCCGTTTGAGTGGCCATGAAGCCTCAAGTGGTTGACAATTAAAGTCAACCAACGGCAAGCTGAAGAAGACCACTTCTTCTTCTCTCTCGGCACCCAGCATTGTCTCTATGTTCAGCGGCATCTCCGGCAAATGTGACATCCGGATTTCGCTGGACCTCGAGTACGTAATTGTCTAAGACGGGTCGACGAATTTGTCGTCAGACTATGTCGTTAGCACCACTTTTGGTCACCATTTCATCATTTCCATTACTGGACCAAGACGTCACATTTCGTGATGATCCTATGGCGTACCTTCATAGTCACGCTTTTGTTGCGTTGTGACAATATTTCTACTATTTTGAGCCTGCTTAGCTCATAGGTTAGAGCTGTTGGGATTTCATGAATTATGTATAGGTAAAATTAACAAAAAGACAGCGGAAGCAAAGATGATATATTTTATACATAATTCTCTGAAGGCGTTGTTCGTGTGTTTTAATCAAAAATCTGAATATAAAAAGGAATTAAATGAATTACCTCTCGAAGTGCGCTTTAAACGAGTTGGTTCAGTTGTTCTATAGTTCGAGCCCTACAAACGTCAGACCTCTAGTTCAGACACGCTAACAATGGACATCAAACGGAAGAGAGAACTTTCGGATAATCACCACTATGATCGTGCTAGCAATCTCGTGGAGGAATCCATCGTATCCTTGATATTTTAGTCACAGCCCAAACGAGAGAACACTCTTCTTTCTCGTGTCTCTAAAACGCAAAACACATGCCCACATTCTCTTTATTCGTTGCAACCCATTTGCGACTTTTCTTTTAAAAAATACTTCATGAATCAGCAACGGTTACTGATCGTGGAATCAGCAACCGTTGCTGATCGTGCATGAACGGTTAGCAACCGCTGACCGTTCACGCACGATTTCGTGCACGATGGTCAGCGGTTGCTGACCATCCATGCTTCGTGAATGATGGTCAGCAGTTGCTGACCATCATGCACGAATTCGTGCGTGCATGTTTACGATTTCGTGCACATGCTTTACTTTTTTTTTTTTTTTAATTAAAAGAAACACACATGGTGTGCGTTGCATACGTGCACCATAATTTATTTATTTAAATAATTAATCAATTCCTAAAACACAAATAAAAGGAACATAATCTTTATGTGTGCAATTAGAATACATTAACATATATTCACTTTGGGCATGCGTGTGCATTATATGCAAGTAGGCTTGTGACTATAATACAAATTAAATTAAATCTCATTTAATTTAATTTCAAGTCGACACTATTCGATTGCAGTAATTGTAAACACATTTGCAACATTATTTACCTCCTGTTCCACATTATCCTAATTGTTTATGATGTGTGACATCCCTAGGTTCATCACTAAGTTGGTAGTAAGACTGGTACTCACACATTAATACTCCCAAAAGAATTAATTGTCCCGATTAATCTTTAGGTCCTACAAGTCATGATTGACATCTAGCAATATGTCATGGCTACCCAGATAGTGTGAATGTTTTAAGAACATAATGAACCTATCAGCTTTGGCTACAGTGTAATTCAATCCCTCTGTCTTACTATGTCCCGATCAAACAAAGACTATGAAATATTTGTCAAGTCACTAATTCGATCATATGCACAAATCTAATTGACATGCATTTTATTCGAGACAAAGAATTTATTCTCAATTACAATCCTGGCCGAAGATTTCAATGCATTGTCATAATCAGATTGCATAGGACATCATTATTATACCTTGCATGAAACAAGGAAACATATTCCATATTGCGTACACTTGTAACTTCGTATATGAACAAACTATGACCATCAGGTATAAAGATGGATCAACGACTTGTCATTATGTGCACTAGTGGACCATGGTTGTTCGACACACAAGTTAATACGGTACCTCAGGTCTAAGGATTATTTACATAAAACCAAAGCATGAACAATTAGACATTGACCACGCTAAAAGCTTCCATGTCGCTAATTGTTCCATATGCGTCACGTTTAGTGAATTTGTCTAATACAAACACTCGTGTTCTAACTCAGGCATCATAATACCCAATGACATGTAACTTATCATTCCCTTAAGTATCCAATACTTAATGGTGAAATTAAGAACACACCGGTCTCAACAGGATTATAAATATCCACTCAATAATCTATTGACCGGGAACGGTTTAAAGATTCAGCCTAACTATGAACCCATTACATATATTTTTGACGTCTCAAGAATAGGTCTAGTTGCAACTGATCTTTATGGAATCATTCATAAATATAAAATAATTGGATAGATGAATGAATACATCATTGCCATTAATTAAATAATAATAATGATAGTACAACTGTAATCCCTAACATGTAACTATTACATAGTAGTTTTAGGACATACATCCAACAAAAGCATCACATTTGTAATTTGACCACCGTGAAACTCAACGTCTCAACGAAAACTTCCTTACTTTATGCCACCACTAAGACCGATATTCACTGAAAATTGTACCTCTCTAGCTGAACCTTCCATGTGACACGTCGGGACATAAACGCATGGCTTTGTTTCTTTAGTGGGCTATCATTGACACTTTGTTGAGTTGACCTGAGTGGTCAATTAAGGAGAGCAAAGTCCACAGTTGGACCATGCAGCCATGCAAATGAGATCGTGTTCAGCCCATGCACACGTTTCTCTTGGAAGTCAACCTAAAGGAATTGTTGACCAGGAGAGCAGCCACGTGACTTGGTTTCGGTGACCAGGAGGGAAATGGGACAGCTGCTGTCGTCGTGTCTTCGAGTGGCAATGCGGCCACCAAGAGTAGGCACTGCCCTCCCCTTAGACGGCCACGCGAACGGCCTCACTCATGGCCACATCCTTCGGCCATGCATCCACGAAAATTCATCCCCCTTCACGCAATGTTTGAAGCCACGTCCGAATCTGTCCCCTCAATTGTCAACCGAAGGAAGGGTTGACCGAGAAGCAGCCCCACTCGGCCACGTCCTCCCCCTTCCTTCGTGGCCGACCAACTCATGCAAAGAGACAAGTATTGCATGAGAATTTGCAAGGTGTCTCCTTGCATGAGCAGTCCTTGGCGTTGTCGCTCATTCTTGCTGGCACCGCACGCGTGACTCAAGGAGTCAACGGCCAAGAGGGATTGATTTCCTCTTCCATCCGGTAAAGCCGAGTTTCTTTCCCCCCATTTCTCAAGTTCTCCGCCCCTTTGACGACGGCAGCGAACTTTCAGTCGAAGGTCTTCCATAGCTCGGGCATCGCCACCAGCCGGCAACCACCCACACCACTTTGCCACCCCATCGCACCATCAGCTTCTTCACCACCATTTCCCCCCAACTGCCACTAACCCGAAGAGACCCCAACCTACAAGCCCGTCGTCCAGTCCATCTCGACTTTGCCCGTGATCCATAGCTCGCAGATTTGCCTTGTTGTTGACGCCCCAAACCAAAAGCAAGTCGATATCTACTAACCTATAAGACGTGAATGTCGTTGCTTGGTGAAACCGTCCCGTATGTTAAGATTATTTTGGTATACTCATGCTGAATTGTGAACTTGAAGGTTATCGGGTTGATTTGAGCTATATGGAAAAGGATTTTATAACTGTTGTGGTCGAGTCCGAATTGGAGGCCACGTACGTGCTGATTTCCGATATTCCGAAGCTCTAAGATTTTATGTGTGTGAACTACTTTGAAAACTTTAGGGTCGAAATTGAGATTATCGACCACCGATGTGTCAATTCCAATATTTTGAGATTTAAACGTGAAAATGGATTTTATGGATTCGGTATCAAGCTTTTGATTTCGTGAATTGATTTCATCAATATGAGATTGACCTATTTTTAAAGACTATAAACTACGATTTTCGAAAACCCAAGGATTTTCTATGTTGGCGATTCGAAAACATTTTGGCATTCAAGTGATTTTATTACTACACCATGGTTGAAATGTTATCGATGTTGTTGGACCTTCGGGATGACGATACCCCAGGAGACGGGTTGCCTGGAGGATCGTAGTAGCGATGCCTCTGGATGACTAGGGACCGGTGAGCCCCAGAGGTTCCCCGGGAGAGTCGGGATGCCCGAAAGTATGATGATACACGTTCCGGAGGGTAGGGGACATCAATGACATGGTGAGCCCTGGAGATTCCTAGTGATGCCAGGTGGGGTGCAAGATGCCTGGAAGTGTAACGTAACACGCTCCGGATGCCCGATGACTGAAATATGGAACCGAAGGCCTTCTTGATGCCAGGTTGGGTGCGATATGCCTGGAGGGACGCAAACACCGGTCCTCCAGAAGATGGTGTTAGTAGCCTAAGATAAAATGAATTTCTGAATTTCTCATTGTTTTCGATATGCCACTCCATTATTATATCTTCCTGAATTGATGCATGTTTATTACAACTATTATGCGTACTGATTTGGATTGCGTGGAATTGGGTGACGATAGGCTCCGTGATATAGTTTAGTAGAATTTTGACTGCTGAGTAGTCAAACTCACCCCTCATGGGGGCTAACATATTATAGAGTGATAAAGATGCCACCGTCGCCAGAGGACGATGATAGAGGCCAGAGGGGGATAGAGTAGTGGGGATGGGAAGAATCAATGAATTTTTGGATACCGTCACTTGAAGACAGATGGTGTTGTAGATGACTAAAGGAAAAGTCGGTCATTTTTTGGATATTGGCAAGTATAGGAAACTTTGGCTTTTGATGCACCGACAAACAATGTCCACCAATATATGTAAATAAAAAGTGCCTGGTTATTATCTATGTGTATCTAGTGTGCATCATTTCAATGTCTAAGGAAGGGAGTTGTTGGATCCGCTTCTGCCATATAAATTGCGTAGGGACCAATGAAAAATGTGATAGACTCCCAAACTCACGGATTCACCGAAATCCAAGGGTATCAAAATAAAGGACATGAAGGACAATGAAGCGATGTGGCGACCCTAACTGATCGAGGGCCGTCATGGGGCATCATAGCAAGCTTAACCCAGAAACTCTCATCACTCTGCCTGTGCTTCACCGCCAACCGCCGACCACCGCACCTGCTCCATCACCATCTCGCCTTAGCTTCGCTACTGACCAGGAGAGCTTGCCCTTTGCCATTGCTCAACCCGCGTCACTCATGACTCTGCCCACAGCCACTTCGCCGTCGCCTCGCCTCACCACTAGCTGTGCCCACTACTCGTACTTAGTGGATTTGAGGCAAGTGGCGGTCTTGTTGTTCTATAGTGCGTGATGTTTGCCTTACTCGGATTTCATTGTAGGATTCGAACCAAATTTGGCTCGAATGCTTCAAGCTATCACGTAGTCAAGTCTGTTTTTGGCGAGTTGAGCTGGATTCATTGTTGAATTGCCTTGTTATGCGTGTGACGACCATCAGCACTAGTTTGGGCATGAAGTCGTGGGTTCTAATGATCGTAGGATGGTTATACTGGTTTTTGGTATAGTCACATCGTTGCTGGTCAGTCTGGCCTTATCACTGTCTTGCTCGGGTTTAAGGTCAATTGGTGAGTATCATAATGTTGTGGCGATTCGACGTGTTTTGATTAAGGTTCGGATGCTAGAATTCCTTAAGCAAGTCATGGGAATCGAGTCGAATATAGAATGGTACTAATTCCGATTTAATGGTTGACGTCAGTCTTATGCATCCACAATGGTTTGGTGTAGATGTGTGGGATGGCATTAATAAACTTGTAGGTGCTATGCCATGGATGAAATTGATGTTGATGCCATCCGTCCATCGTGGCGGCGATGCCCCGTGTGTTGGTGTCACGTCCAGATCCTCTGAGCACGTGCCTATCCCTCCTTAGCCGATTAAAACACGACGTCCCAGGATGCATCGCCGACTCATTCATTTTAATGCGCATGCGGAAGCAAATAATTAATCCCCAGACAATAATAAGATGGGATAGAAAAGCAGGACAACAAATTACAAACAAAGAAAGCCTTTTTTAAACACTTTAGGTTTATACACGATACTAGGCTGGTTACAAACGATTGGCTCAATAAAATGGGAGCTATCCCATGACCCATTAGTTAGACACGTTCGCCGATTCTTCTGTCTCCTCCTCAACAAACTCTGGAGCTTCGGATCCTCCTCAACTACCATCTAAGGACTTGAAAATGTTATCCCATAATGGGGTGAGACAACGTCTCAGCAAGTTCACCCCCCAAAGCCCCGACTAGGAAGAAAATATGCCCCAAGGGTCATCTAAGCACAAGCATGAGATAGAGGACTTACCTTTGCCTCAGATTTTTCTTGTAAGTCAGTATAATTCAAATACTCACAAATCACATCAACCAATCAAATCAGATTGAGTCATCGATCTATTGACTCAGTCAATTTCATGTCATCATGACCACTTCTCGGTCAACCCACTCAATACTATCTATAATGTCCTATCAAATTAGGACTGCTCACCCTAAGCTGAAAATAGATAGTATAACTCACTCAAAGCTGATAATAGAGTATATTGCTCATCCAAAGCTGATGATAAAGTATATTGCTCGCCCAAAACTGATAATAAAGTATATTGCTCACCATAAGCTGATATGTTGTGGCCTGTAGGCTGATATAGTATACCAATGATACTCACTAGAAGCTGCTAAGATATACTACTCACCCTAAGCTGATATATCATGGCCCATAAGCAGATAGTATACCGGTATACTGCTCATTCTAAGCTAACATATCAGAGCTTGTAGGTTGATATAGTATACCATCCTAACTATCTAACAAATTTACCATTTCTATCATACCCGATAAAAATACTCGTGTGTGGGTACACAGTCGGTCTTAGCCAAAATACAATATTTTCATTTTTGAACATCCAACTAATCTCAACAATCCATAAACACATTTTTGGTGCTGTAAACCGACGCCGAGTAATTTTCTAATTAATTACCAAAATTAACAAATTTAGGGATAAATACCCAAAATCACAAATCACCCTCAAATTGCACAAATTAGCATCCAGATAAATAAACCAACCATACCATTGCAATCAGCACGAAATGCCAATCACCAGCTATCCCGGTCTAATTTCCGGAAAATAATTACGAAAATTAATTATTAAATACTAAAAATGCACACTTAGGCCCGTAAAGCCTAATTAAATGCCGAGACGAGCTTGGAAAATTTCTGAACCACTCTAGATAAATACTAAAGCTTATCTAAGCTCTAATTACACTACTCTAATCACCTAACATGCAAAAACGATTAATGAAATTGCTAATCTATTCTAACTATCCACCTAATTCATACTTAGTCTAAACTAATCAACCCTTAAACGTCATTAACTTACTAAGCAATGATTAGTGAGTTAAACTCACTGGATTAATGTTCCGACTGGACCGCGATGACGGCGATGCGATGGCGGCCGATAAACTCCAAAGCAGCAGCACCAACAAGGGCCCGGATCGGTAGAAATCGGCCCCGCAAGCCCATGGTTGAGCTAGTTTTCTACTCTCATGTTGCTGGCCTTGCTGATTCGGTTCAACGGAGGTGAAACCGGCGGCTAAACGGGCGCGGTTTGGGTTGGATTCGGCGGCTGCAGGTGGTGCAGGTGCAACATGAAGACGGGGGGCTGCTGCGGCTAAAAGGCTTGCTGAAATGGAGCTGTTGCGGGCGGTCAAGCTTCGGGGAAGGCTTTGCTGCTGGGAGGAGGCGAATTCGCTGGAGTCAAAGGCGTGAGGGTGCAGTTGGGATTGACTTGCTGTGACGAGCGGTAAGTGGCAACTGGACTAGAGAAGAACACGGACGGAGAGAGAGAGAACGTGGAGGGGAGCAGGGACAGCTTCGGTGGAGGTTGGGGCAGCAAGTGAAAGAAATTTAAAAGCAAAGCAAAGCTCACGGGATCGGGGGGCAGCTGGATCGAAAAGAAAGAAAAAGGGAAAAAGAGTGTCGGCCGAGAGAGGGGAGAGGGATGCACGAGAGAGAGAGAGAGAGAGGGAAAAGGGAGTAGGGGACAGTCAACCGTGAGGAGAACGTGTGGAAAGGGAAAAAGAGAAGAGCGAGAGAGAGAAAGAGAGAGAGGCATGCGAGAGACGTGAGAGAGAGGGGAACCGAAGGAAGGTGGGAAAAGACAAGATGGAGCCCACAAAGTCAAATGAAGAAAAGGAAAATGAAGACTAATGTAGGGGCTGTCGGCCAAAGGGAAAGGATGTGCAGAAAAATAAAAGGAAAAGGGAAATAGAAAGAGAACAAAGGAGGGAGGGCGTTTGAAGTCCACAAAATAAATTAAACAAGAGTTTAATCCTTCTTATCTTCAACTCACCTTCAACTAACATTATCAATTGGTCATCCAAGACCAATTTCAACACCAACTTGCATAATTTGAAGTCCCTCAAATCTACAAATTTTCTTCAATTCCGAATTCTATTTCATTTTCCTTGAAACCCGATTTCGTAACAAATCTCTCCGATTGGCATCCAATTTTGTCAAAGGAAAAGTGCACACAACTTCCTTTCACTAAGTAGTTTACACAAGGGGGCCATAAATCCTTTCAATTTGGCCAATCCGAATTTTTGTTCGTTTTCTGAATCGTCCGAATCGACTTTCCATAAAAAATCCCAAATTTGTCCCAAATTCCTCAAAAGATGAGTTGACGTTCCTAAAATAAATCGTGACAGGACAGAACTTTCAATTTCTGAAACCGGGTTTAAATTCGCGATTAATTTCAATCTGACGTAATTTTAGCATGACCTAACCTACCGAGTAACTTTTAGGAATTTTTGGTGCAATTGACTCGTGATCGATTTTCTTCAAGCCACACGTACCTCTTCAACACATTTGCGACTCTCGGTTGTCGTGAAAACCTCAAGGTTTCTAATACGCACACAGGGTATCAAAGCAACAGAAAAATCAATCTAGTGCTGATCGATGAGAATTTTGCAAATTAGTGAAATCACCCACGTTTAGCCACACAGCTCAGTCGAATCAACCTATCTTGATTTTTGTTCGATTTTCAACTGTGCCGTGATAACCCTTGCAGACTAGCACGGTCAAACAGTCGATTCCTGATCGAGTTCTCAAGTCTATTGCATTTAAAATCCCTTAATGGCTTCACCTGATAGGCTAGTTATCTCGTGAATTGCCATTTCAAAGAAAAGCACTACAGTTGCATTGATGAAAGGTCCGACTCATTCAATTGAAAATAGAATTGAATTTTTAGGATGTCATAGTCGGGATGCCTAGAGGGGCGTAAAAATGATGCCCTCTGGATGCCTGGTGACTATGATTAAGCCCCAGAGGTCCTTGTGATGCCAAGTGGGGTGTGAGATGCCTAGAGATGTAACTGATATGCTCCTGATGCCCAGGCACTGAAATAAGGAACCGGAGGTCCTCGTGATGCTAGGTGGGATGCGAGATGCCTGGAAGGGTGCAACATGGGTCCCTTTGGAAGATGGCGAGAGTTAGAACCAAAGTCAAATCAATTATTGAATTGTCTTGAATGTCTACTTACCTTCTGATGTATTATTTTGTGAAATTTCTTTAGAATCATGGTCATCCAAGTTATTACAATTTCTCACGTTGCATGTTTAGGGCCTCGTCGAATGAGTAGTGGTAAACTTATGTAATATGGTTTAACAGGCTTTCATTTGCTGAGTGGTTGTACTCACCCCTTGTGGGACTATTATATTTCAGAGACGTGACCATACCACTCCAACCCACGTCTTCCATCATGTTCTACGGCATTCCCACTAACCTCAGATGGGATTAGGTGGAGCATGTGGACCCCAACTTCCCGAATGTCACGTTCATCTAGATTACGGTCATCCTGACGGTGTATGCCAATCTTCCAACTAGCCTTGTACTAATGGGGTTCATTGTCATGTATGCCCGGGTCAATTGGCGTACAATGGGGCCGCTTCCACTTCTTGATGACGATGACGGTGTGGGTGGGGTCGAGTAGGAGGAAGACCCAGGGAAGCATGGTAACATTTTTGGACCACCAGGAAGTGATATGAAGACAACCGTGTAAATAGACTGTAGGATGGTCGGGACAAATTTTGGATTAGCCAGAGAAAGGGACTTTTTGTCCTATATGTACCAACTGAAGTCGTCTGAAAATATAAATAAATAAAAGCGCCCAGTTTATATTTCGTGTGCGTCGTTTTAAGTTGGGATGGGATGGTCGTTACACGCTTCCGCAATGAAGAGGATAATAAGGATAAGGAAATACCATGGCGACCCCAATGGATCGAGGGTCGTCACAATCTCCGTATAAAACAGTTCGTATATAAATAAAAAATTTCTGCAAAACCATGGTCAGTAAGCTCGCGGGTCCACAACCCCAAATCTGACCCTAAAAGTTTTTAAACAGTTCGTATAGAAAGTCTTAAAATTTTGAAATACTAAAGTCAATGCACGCATGGGTCCACAAATCAAATTTGACAATAGAAAACACGTAATTTCACTCCCAAAGCTCGTGGTCAGCCCGATCAACTTCCTAATTCACCAAATTTCGCAAATGTCATGGAGATAATAAAAATCTATAGGATTCCAAAGGAACATGTATCACCAAGCAACGACGGGGTTCACACGGCATAGAATAGTCGACGTCTACTTGTCTTGAATCCGGTGGTGCAAGCGGGTAGTGCGAGCTGCAAGACGGTGCGAGCTGGTGGCGGAACAACGAGGCGATGCGAGCTCAACAGAGGCACGGCTGTGTGGTCTCCTGTTAGCAGCGGGAAGAAGGCAAGACAGCAGTGTGACGGAGTGGTGCAGTGGCCGGCGACGAGCAGCAAGGAGAACGTGACCGTGATAGATTCTTGTTGAGAGTTTCCTGGAGAATTGATGGGCGAATGGACTGTAACGAGGGAAAAGAAGAGAGTTGACGTGGGGGCAGTGGAATTGTCGGCTCTACCAAATGCACGTACGCATGGTGGTCGAAGCAACTCGCACGAGGAGCTAGCTTGGCGACGTACTAAGGAGAGTAAACATTGGTCTCACTTATGGCATTTCATGGAGAAAATTTTACTTGAGGTGATGGACTTGGTGATAGCCGAGCTGTCCTAGTACGGCGAAGATGTGACGATGAGGTGGCGTCGCGGGGACGTGAAGAAACGTGATGGTTCAGTACAGGGATGGTGGTGGAGAAACGGTGGCTGTGAATGATGTCAACAATGTAGTTCGACGACAAGCTTGTTGATGCGACATGGACTATTACATATTCGAGACTCATGCGAAGTCCGGATATCACAAATCTCCCCTACTTAAAGAATTCCGTCCTTGAAATTGAGTTTCTCTTACGTCTTATTGAAAAGATGATGATACTTTTGCCTCATTTCCCTCTCGCTTTTCCCATGTAGCCTCTTCCACGTCGTGCTGTCCCCACAAGACTTTAACTAGTGCGATCACCTTCGCTCGGAGGACTTCCTCCTTCCAATCCAGTATCTACATCGGCTCCTCCACGTATCTCACTTTTTCATCTACTTCGATAACCTCGTGATCCAGTACATGAGCAGGATCGGGATGATACTTCCTTAACATTGACACATGGAAGACATCATGTAGATTTGCCAACTTAGGAGGCAATGTCAATCGATAGGCCAACTCCCCTATCCTTTCCAGGATCTCGAAAGGTCCAACAAATCTCAGGCTCAACTTGCCCTTCTTTCCAAATCGTGATATGCCCTTCATCGGTGACACCTTTAAAAATACATCATCTCCCACGTTAAATTCTAACGATCTTATACGCTTATTCGCGTAACTTTTCTGTTGACTTTGGGCCGTCTTGAGAATATTTCTAATTATTTCTACTGTATCCAAATAGCTTGTACCAATTTTGGTCCTATTAGTTTTCTCTCACCCACCTCATTCCAGCAAATAAGAGTCCTACAAATCCTTCCATATAGTGCCTCATAGGGAGCCATACTGATACTTTGTTGAAAACTATTGTTATATGCAAACTCCACTAAATGTAAGTGTTCGTGTCAATTTCCTTTAAAATCAATCACACAAGCTCTCAACATGTCTTCCAGTATTTGGATTACTCTTTTTGTTGATCCATCCGTCTACGGATGAAAGGTTAGGAGATCTCGCTAGAAATTCGAGGTAAATCTCGGGTCTCGATCCGACGTGATGATCACAGGAACACCATGTAAGGGTACTACTTGGCTTACATACATTTCAGCATATTTGTCAATCGAATAATTCATACGCACTGCTAAGAAATTGGTAGATTTAGTCAAATGATCCACTATTACCCAGATAGAGTCGTGACCACTTGACGTCCTTGGTAATCCTTACACGAAATCCATCGTTATGTGCTCCCATTTCCATTCCAGTATGTCTAGTGCTCTTAGCATTCCTGCGGGCATGCGATGTTCTGCCTTCACTTGTTGGCAAGTTAAGCATTGAGAAACATACTTAGTAATGTCTATCTTCATACCATTCCACTAGTATTGTTGACGTAGGTATTGATACATCTTTGTATTCTCAGGGTACATACTATAATTACTCCTATGCACTTTTGACAGAATTTCTTTTCTTATCTCCTCATTATTGGGAACACATAGTCTTCCCTGGTATCTCACTATTCCATCTCGAGAAACTTGGAAATCCGGTCCTTTTCCTGACAATACCTTGTCTCGAAACTTCACAATTTCTTGGTCAGACTGTTGTAGTGGTCTGATTTTTCAGATGATCTCCGGTTCAATTCTCAATGCAGTTATACACCGATGAGATGGTCTATTTCTAACTTAAACTCCAAATTTGCTATTACTTCTAACAAATTCCATTTTGTTGCCCTCATACTTGCCACATCCACTGCTAACTTACGACTGAGAGCATTTGCTACATTGTTTACCTTCCTTGGATGGTACAGTATCTCACAGTCGTAATTCTTCAACGGCTCATTCCACCTTCTTTGCCTCATGTTTAATTCCTTTTGAGAGAATAAGTACTTTAGACTTTTGTGATTTGTATAGATTTCAAATTTCTCCCCATACAGATAATGTCTCCATATCTTTAATGCGAAAATTATTGCCGCCAATTCTAGATCATGAGTTGGATAGTTCAATTCATAGGGTTTCAATTGTCTCGATGCATAGGCTATGACTTTCCCATACTGCATAAGGACACATCCCAACCCTTTATGGGAAGCATCACTATATAGCATGAATCCACCATATCTGGACGGAATAGTTAGTATCGGGGTTGTAGTCAATCTTCTCTTGAGTTCCTAGAAGCTCCTTTCACATTCATCACTCCATTCAAACTTCACATGTTTCCTAGTCAATTCGATCAACGGGCCTTCAAGTCGGGAGAATCCTTCTATAAACCTCCTATAATACCCTACAAATCCTAAGAAGCTTCGTATTTCCATTGGCATCATTGGTCTTGGCCAATTTACTACAATCTCGACCTTTGCTCGGTCCACCAAGATTCCTTCTCCTAATACCACATGTCCTGGGAATATCACCTGGTCCAACCAGAATTCACACTTACTAAATTTGGCATACAATTTATGGTTTCTAAGGGTTTGCAGTATTATTCTCAAGTGTTGCTCATGTTCTTCTAGCCCATTTTAGTATATTAGAATGTCATCAATAAAGACGATTACAAACTGGTCCAAGTAGGGTCTGAATACCCTATTCATTAGGTCCATGAATGCAACTGGGGCGTTTGTCAATCGAAATGGCATAACTAGGAACTCGTAATGTCCATAACGAGTCCTAAAGGCAGTCTTAGGAATGTCTTCCTTTTTAATTCTTAACTGATGATACCCTGACCTTAAGTATATCTTAAAAAGGACTTAACTCCCTTGCAATTGGTCGTATAGATCGTCAATTCTAGGCAATGGGTACTTATTCTTGATTGTCACCCGATTCAATTGCCTATAGTCAATGCAAAGGCGCATTAATCCATTCTTCTTCTTTACAAACAGGATTGGTGAACCCCATGGGGATGCACTTGCTCTAATGAATCCCCTATCGAGTAATTCTTGCAACTGTACTTTCAACTCATTTAGTTCCGCTAAAGTCATTCTATACAGAGCTTTTGATATTGGTTTAGTTCCAAACATCCGTTCGATTACAAACTCAATTTCCTATGTTGGTGGTAGTCCGGGTAGTTCTTCAGGAAATACGTCTAGAAATTCCTAGACCACTCAAATTTTGTTGAGTTTGGCTTCTTCTTTAGAATGGTCCTTTACTACCGCTAGGTATCCTTGACACCCTTCATCAAGAAGTGCATGTGCCTCCACTATTGAAATAAGAGCCATTGAGGGGTTTGTCTGGTCTCCATAAAATTCAAAACTAGGCTAATTAAGTGGGTTGAATTGAATCATCTTTTTATAACAGTCCACCATAGCCCGTTGTTTATGGAGTCAATCCATTCCTATGATGACCTCAAAGTCATACATGACCATCACTACTAGGTCTATTTCCTGATCTCGTCCACCTATAAATACCTTAACATCTCTTGCATATTAATGTAGACAATACTACATCTTTCAATAGTGTAGAAATATGAAGAGGCATATCAAGAGATTTGTTTCTATTTCACCTAGTCGTCTATATCTTTTAGAAACAAAAGAATGTGTAGCACCCGTGTCAAATAATCCATAAGCCATCTTGTCATTTGTCGCCCTGACTCCATTCACTCCTTGCTTTCCAACTGTTCCCTTATTAATTCTTGTTCCACAAGCTGGGCCCGTTCATAAATTTCATTATAATCTCATATATTCAGAGGCACCAGTTGCCTCCTGATGTCTATTCTCAGGCCTTCAGAATTCTCTTAGCTTTTTCCTCTCGGTCTTCTACCAATCTAGGAGCATACCTCGATAGTTCGGAAAATCTTGATTCATATTGGTCTACTGTCAGCTCCTTTTGTTCCAGTTGAACAAATTCGGTTATTTTCTTATCCCTAGCCCAGTCGGAAAAATGTTTTCTATTGAAAGCCCTGACAAACTCATCTCATGTTATGACAATACTAAGCAGGCACTTTTATTTATTTATATTTTCAGATGACTTAGGTTGGTACATTAAGGCCAAAAAGTTCATTTTTTTGGCTAACCCAAAATTCTGTCCTGACCATTCTACAGTCTATTCACATGGCCGTCGTCGTATCACGTCCTGGTCTCATCCAAAAATGTAGCCTTCCTTCCCCGGATCCTCTGCCTACTCGACCCTGCTAGTACCATCATCCGGGAGTGGAAGCAGCCCCACAATACACCCATTAACCCGGGCATATAGTACTATGAACCCCATCAACATAGGGCCCGTCGGAAGACCGGCATCCACCGTTAGGATCACCATAGTCTAGATGAATGTGACGTTCGAGAAGTCAAGATCCACGTGAGGTCAATAGGGATGCCATAGAGCATGGTGGAAGACACGAGTTGGAGCAGCATCGTCACGTATCTGAAATATAATAATCCCACAAGGGGTGAGTACAACCACTCAACAAATAAGCATCTACTAAACTATACTATTCAAACCTATCGCCACTCGTTCAACCCAATCCAAAAATAAAGTACACAAACTGAAGTAATGAAATTTGCATCGGTTCTAAAAGAATTTCATAAAAATGGTATATCAAAAAACAATGGAAATTTGGAACTTTAATTCATCCAGATTCACTACCACCATCTTCTAGAGGGAACCGTATATCATCCTCCAGGCATCTCGTACCCTTCCTGGCATCGCAAGGACCTCCGGGCCTTTATCACATTTCCCGGGCATCCGAAGGGCATTGTATCACACCCCTCCAGGCATCCCGACGCCTGGGTATCGTCGTCAATGTGGACTGACGGCATCCGTCACTTAAGTACCATGGTGTAGCAATCCAATAGTTTAATGCCAAAATATCTTTCACGCCATTCATGCACAGAAAATAATTCAATTCCAAAATCCAGAATTATAATATAACCCAAAGTGCAAATGAAACCTTAAAGATATGTCAAACCCGCGTCGACAGAAACATTTTGTAAAACCGAGAGTTTAAACACCAAATCGATCACCATCAATTTCACGGTTTCACCCCCAAAATTTGTGTTGTTCTACCCGAAATACCTTCTAAACTCACATGCATGTACTTAAATCATTTCAAGTTTCATAAGTCCAGAATCTCCATATAAACCACTTCGTATATAAATAAAATTTCTGCAAAACCATGGTCAGTAAGCTCGCGGGTCCACAACCCCAAATCTGACCCTAAAAGCTCTAAAACAGTTCGTATATAAAGTCTTAAAATTCTGAAATACTAAAGTCAATTCACGCATGGGTCCACAAATAGAATTTGACCATAGAAAAACACGTAATTTCACTCCCAAAGCTCATGGTAAGCCCGAACGACTTCCTAATTCACCAAATTTCGCAAATGTCATGGAGATAATAAAAATCTATAGCATTCCGAAGGAACACGTATCACCAAGCAACGACGGGATTCACATGGTATAGAATAGTCAACGTCTACTTACCTTGAATCTGATGGTGCAAGCGGGTAGTGCGAGCTGCAAGACGGTGCAAGCTGGTGGCGGAACAGCAGGCGATGCGAGCTGAACGGAGGCACGGCTATGTGGTCTCCGGTTAGCAGCAGGAAGAAGACAAGATGGCGGTGCGACGGGGTGGTGCAGTGGCCGGCGGCGAGCAGCAAGGAGAGAACGTGACCGTGAGAGATTCTTGTTGAGAGTTTCCTGGAGAATTGATGGGCGAATCGACTGTGACGAGGGAAAAGAAGAGAGACCGCCTCTCTTCTGCTTGCCGCTGGTTGACTCTCGTAGTCAACAAACTTGAGATTTCGTGGCAGCGCATCAGGGGAACGCGTGGGTAGACGTGGCCATCAGCTGAGATCCTTTCTTTTGTTCATGCTACCTTCCTTCTTCATGCAAGGACGTCGCCGCTTGCTGGGTCAGCAGAGAAGGAAGAACGTAGCTGAATATTCTGGGGCGAAGTCTTCCTTTTCGTGTCAAGCCGTGGCTGCACTCTTGAGTCAACCTTCATCTTGCTGAGGAGCGAGCGGTTGACGTGGGGGCGGTGGAATTCTGGGCTCTACCAAGTTCACGTATGCATGGTGGTCGAAGCAACTCGCATGAGGAGCTAGCTTGGCGACGTACTAAAGAGAGTAAACATAGGTCTCACTTATGGCATTTCATGGAGAAAATTTTACCTAAGGTGATGGACTTCGTGATAGCCGAGCTGTCCTAGCACAGCGAAGATGTGACGATGAGGTGGCATCGCGGGGACATGATGAAACGTGACGGTTCAGTATGAGGATGGTGGTGGCGAAACGGTGGCAGTGAATGGTGTCAACAACGTAGTCCGACGACAAGCTTGTCGATGTGGCATGGACCGTTACGTATTCGAGACTCGGGTGAAGTCCAAATATCACACATTCGACTAATAATTCAAGATAAAAATGGATTGATTGATGTTTGAATGCATGGATACATGATGGACTTTTACTGCCGACGCTGGGGTATACCAGGTCGTTGCTTGGGGTAAAGCCTTGAATGCCATCTCGATATTGAGATCGTGCACAATGCCGGCCCGGGTGAGGCCAATGCCTATGGGTCCTAGATGTAGTCCTGTTAATGAGATCATGACGATGCCGGTTGCCAAGGAGGGGATCAATGCCCGGTTGATACCAGAAGAGTTGATGAATTTTGAATAACTAAATTGATTGAATAAACTGGAAGTCTATGTGTGGTCCATGACTAATGCATGTGTGATGCTTGAATTGATGCTTGCATTGATACCGGAATTAAGGCTTGCAAATGCTTGGTTTGTTTGATATGTTTTGTTGAGTCCTTGCATCAATTTGAGCATATGTTTGCATCAGTTACTTACTACTTGAATGAGTTTTATGTGAGGCACACATCCCTCTTAGTGACCGGAATGATCGTAAGCCACGGATCTTTGGAGAGCTTGTTTTTATGTACTAACTCCTTGTCTTTGATGCTTGAGAACACATCACTAATTGAGAGCCCTTCATATGTATAAGCAAGGCAAGCCACAAACCTTGCTATTGATTTGTCATCGTCAAGTGGGTGGTGATCCTGTATCTGAGGATCGATGGCGAGACACCCTCCTATAAGAGAATTAGAGATTTCAAATTACTGAGTCATCTTGTGCAAAAAAAAAAAAAAAAAAAAAAAAAAAATTACTTAGTCATCAACTCACTTTTGTTGTTTTCACAATTTCAATTGTGGGATGGGTGAACCAACCCTACTGCCTGTCCGTCCTAATCTTCTGATTGATATGGTTACTACCATGATAGATATAGTAGACTTATAAGAGGACATCACTTACCGGAAGTATATTACCATTGTATAGGTCCAAGAAAGGGTAGACACCTTGGTTCCCCTTGTATAGGAGGCTTGGTGCCTCATTTTTTATGGGGACGTTTTAGGTTCCATCCAAGGCCTCATCCTTCTGGTGGATCCTATGGGAGCATCATAGAAGAAGGGCCTAGGATGGGGGCCATTTTTGGAGGAGCTCGATAGAGGAGTTAGGCTATCCTAGCCTTTTAATCATTGATGTGTGGTAATGAAGATATGTAGCCTAGGACTAAGATGGGCATGCAATCATAATAATTTTTTATATGTGTATATATGTATGAATATAAGTTGCTTATGTTTGTTTGGCTCCTCCTATTTATACTACTCGGTGTCATCATTACCGAGACAAGGGGTCCATTCCAAATTCTCCAAGTTGCCTGCCTAGAATACTTAGGTGGCAAGGCTATTAATCCAATAATTGTGGCCTAGAGATTGAGTTGGATGGCTAAAATGTCTTGCTTGTTGATCTAAGCTCATAGGCATCATACACGATGGCCCGCTTTTCAATATTCCATTGGTCCACATATACCCCGCATTTAATGAGCATTTAATGAAGTTTAATGATGATAGCATTCTAGGTTGCTAACTCGGTATCTAGATTCTTCAATCATTAATGAGAGGTCCATGTGTCATTCTCCGATTGGTCCACGTGTATGCTGCCTTTCTTTAGAACATCCAAGATTTTTGATTGCCATCATGATGTTTGAATTTTCAAAGGACACATCACCCCTTTATTTAATGAAGAGGTTCTAGAATTTTCTTCACTCTATCCTTTTCTTCCTCAAGAAGGTGATCTAGAGAATTCTATTGTCCCAGGCTTATCGTTGTCCCAATTCTTTTTATCTTGTCATCATGCACATATAAAAACATCAATAAACAACTCCCAAGATAAACAACAGCTAGAAGATTAAGACCTAAATCAAGCAGAGCACACTAATTTATATTATAATAGTACTTTTACAAGCCCTTTCTCTGTGGGCCCTTTTTCCTTTTTACATCACAGAACAATTTTTCCACATAGGCCAAGGGAAATCCTATCTCCTTTAGCGTGATTGCAGCTCCAAACACTAACGTAAGACTTCCATGCCTACAAAACTGAAAGATGAGGGATGAGTTTTAGGGAAACTCAGTAAATAAAATTCCTAGTTCTCTACTAGGAAAGTATCTCATCATAGAAACCTAGCAAGTACAACACTCGCAAATAGTGTTGATGACAAATCAATAGCAAACTTGTTGCTACCCTTAACTACATGCAAGTGTCCATCACAACATGCTTCAATGCATACTTACCTTTGGCTTATCAATAAATATATCAACATATCATACTTATGCATATACCGGCACTCATGCAAATTCATTTATCATCGTCCTAGCTCAACCAAGCTCTCCTGGCTCAACCGAGGCATCCAGCTTTAAGCTAGGCATCCAACTGAGGCATTTAGGTGCTAGCTCACTAAGACATCCAGGCTCAATCCAAGCATCTTGGCTCAACGGGGGCATTCCAAGGCTAGCTTACCCGAGGCATCCAAGCTCAAACTTAGGCATCTTGGCTCAATCGAGGCATCTTGTTCAATGAACGAGGCATCGTCGCCAACGCTGTGTGGTGATAGATGCTTTTTTTCTTTAAATGCATGCATAAATGCATCATACAAGCCTATTTTTATCATTTCTCTTCGCCAACACATGCATGGCCCAAAGGCAATCTACTTTTAATTTGAATTCTGAGTCTGTAACGGACTTTAACAAGCTCCATTCCGCCATTCTTAAATTGGCCATCTCCATAGCCGACTTACGACTAAGAGCATTTGCTACTTTATTCGCCTTCCCTGGATGGTATTTTATCTCACAATCATAATCCTTTAACAATTCCATCCATCTCCTTTGTCTTATGTTTAACTCCTTTTGTGAGAACAAATATTTCAAACTCTTATGGTCCGTATAAATCTCAAACTTTTCCCCATACAAATAGTGTCTCCATATCTTCAAAGCAAACACTATAGCTGCTAATTCTAAATCATGCGTTGGGTAGTTTAGCTCATGGGGTTTTAATTGTCTAGATGCATAGGTTATGACCTTGCCATGCTGCATCAAAACACATCCCAGTCCTTTGTGAGATGCATCACTATACACTGTAAAACCATCAGATCCAATTGGTATAGTTAGGATTGGAGCCGAGGTCAATTTCCTTTTAAGCTCTTGGAAACTCCTTTCACATTCCCCATTCCATTCAAACTTTACATTCTTTCGAGTCAACTTAGTTAAAGGACCTGCCAGTCGTGAAAATCCTTCAATAAACCTCCTATAATAACTAGCCAGTCCTAAGAAACTTTGTATTTCCGTAGGTGTCGTCGGTCTCGGCCAATTTATTACCATTTCAACTTTTGTCGGGTCTACTGCAATTCCTTCTCCTGATACCACATGCCCTAAAAATATTATCTGGTCCAGCCAGAATTCACACTTGCTAAACTTGGCATACAACTTATGCTCTCTTAGGGTTTGCAAAACTATCCTTAAGTGTTGCTCATGCTCTTTAGGTCCTCTCGAATATATCGGGATGTCATCAATAAAGACAATCACAAATTGGTCTAAATAAGGATTAAATACCCTATTCATTAGATCCATAAATGCAGCCGGCGCGTTAGTCAATCCAAATGGCATAACAAGGAACTCGTAATGTCCATAACGAGTTCTAAACACAGTCTTAGGGATGTTCTCTTTCTTAATTCTCAGCTGATAGTATCCCGACCTTAAGTCAATCTTAGAGAAGACCGAACTTCCCTAGAGTTGGTCAAACAAGTCATCAATTCTAGGAAAAGGATATTTATTTTTAATGGTTACCTGGTTTAGCTGCCTATAGTCAATGCACAAGCGCATCGATCCATCTTTCATTTTCACAAACAAGACCAGTGCACCCCAAGGTGAAGTACTTGGTCTAATGAATCCTTTGTCAAGCAACTCTTGTAGCTGCACTTTCAATTCCTTCAATTCGACTAAGGCCATCCTACACGGGGCTTTTGATATAGGTCCTGTTCCAGGCATTAATTCAATTTCAAACTCAATTTCTCGCTCTGGCAACAATCCAGGTAATTCCTTAGGGAATACATCTTGAAATCCGTTAACTACCCGAATTTCATCAATCTTAGGCTCTTCCTTAGTATAGTCTCTAACCATGGCCAAGTACCCTTGACATCCTTTGTCAAGTAATGTACGGGCTTCTATTGCTGAAATAAGTGCTACAGGTAGGTGGGTCTGACCTCCAAGAAATTCACAACTAGACTGATCAGGTAAGGTAAATTGGATTACTTTCCTATAACAATCCATTTGGGCCCGACACTTACGAAGCCAGTCCATTCCTATGACAACATCAAAATCATACATGGCCATTACAACTAAGTCTATTTCCATATCCTTTCCCCCCATTGTTATCTTACAATTTCCACACACCAGCGTAGACAATAACATATCCTTTAGGCGTAGAAACACAAAGAGGCGTCTCAAGAGGCATAGTTTCTATCTTACTCAACTGTCTATATCTTTCAGACACAAATGAATGCATAGCACCCGTATCAAACAATGCATATGCCTTTTCATCATTTATAAAGATCGTACCTGAGATAACATTTTTGGAAGCTTCCGCTTCCTCTTGGGTGATCGCATACACTCTTCTTTATGCTGGTGGCCTCTGGGGATTCCTTGGTAAGTTTGGCCTAATAGCATTCCGCTGTGGCTGCTGCACTGAGCCCATACTCGCGTGCAACCTTTCCTGAGGGCAGTTTCTCTTAATATGGCCTATTTGTCCACAATCATAGCACTTTGGTTGCCCAATGCAAGGTCCTGGGCCATGTCGCCTACTACACATTCGACACTCCGCATCCTGATAAGGTGTCCTTCCCAAATTCAGGCTACGCTTGCCTCTTCCAAAGTTCCCAAAATTGTCCTTCTTCTTAGATTCCCAGGTCTGACCTTGACCTATATAGGGTCTCTTACCCCGTCTCACATCACCAAAGGACAAAGGTTTCTTATTCTCCGAATGTTCCCTTACCAACTCCTGCTCTACTAGCTGTGCCCTTTCATAGATCTCATTATAATCTTTTATGTTCAGAGGCACTAGTTGTTTCCTGATATCAGTCCTCAACCCTTTCAAAAACCTCTTAGCTTTCTCTTCTTGATCCTCAACTATCCTAGGAGCGTATCTAGACAGTTCAGAAAATCTAGCCTCATGCGGTCTCATCGGCTCCTTTTGTTCCAATTGAACAAATTCAGTAATTTTCCTATCCTTAGCACAGTCAGAAAAATGCTTTCTATTAAAAGCTCTCACAACCTCTTCCCAGTTAACCTTAGTACTTGGTGGGAAGATTGTGTCACTCGATGCTCTCCACCAAAACTTTGCATTTCCCCCCAGCTGGTACTCTGCCAAAGTTATTTTCTCAGCAGCGGTGCAGTCCAAACAACCTGAAAATTTGTTCCATTCCATCAATCCAATATTCCGCCTCCTCAGGACTTCCCATTCCACCGAACTTAGGTGGCTTCAACTTCAAAAACTATTCCACCAGTCCTTGAGTACGGCGTTCTGCTCCAGGTTGTTGCTGTGCCTGCCTTTCCATCAGATTTCCAATATTAGCTAATGCCTGTAGGATGTCTTCCATCCGGGGTTCAGCCCTTGTAGCAGAGGCTTCAGCCCTCAATGGATGAGCACTTCCAGCTCGCACCATGACTTTCCTGCAATTTCCAAGCATTGCCTCAGGAATAATCTGAGACTCACTGTCTCTATTCAAAGCAACTACTATCTACATAAGTAACATATACATGTTTTTGGTACCTAAAGGCAACTCAAAACTAACTACTATAGATTTATGAGTGAATTCTCATCACCCGTTATTCAATTATTCTGTTTTATATCCTATGGTGTGCATTGTCATCATGTTCCTCAATTTCCAAATGAGGCTCCTTATCACTTTACCTATAACCATTTGCTCTAATACCAAAAACGGCGGCTGTGGCACCCTGAAACACCTTAGGTCGCCACAGGCATCTAATGCTACACCTAATTACATCTCTTAGAAGAAGTGTCGTGGTTCATAGATTTTTTTTTTTTTTTTTTTGAAACAACAGTCCCAGCGCGACTCATTAGCGGAAGCAAAGTTTAATATCACCATCTCTCCCTCCAACAACCATGATACGATGCACACCACTAAGTACCATAGGAAAAGATAAAGCCATGCCACTTTTATTTACATATTTTCCATGATGGAATTTCGCGGATCGATACAACAAAAGAAAGCCAAGATTTTAGCTACACTTGGCCATATCCCAAAAAGAAAGTCTCGACCCCTAAAGTAATCACATGACGTCCTCTATCTAACAGCGGCGGCTACTCCCAAAAAGAAACACCAGCTCTCTACCCTTCACGCAGCCATCACACCCATCCAGGTGCGTCAGGCGGTGGTGGCGGCAGCATCCCCTTAATCACTCTGTCTCGGCGGACATGAACTGATAGAAACTCCTGAATAACAGGGCCCTCAGCCAGGCCTACATCATACATAACCAGCACTCGCACTCGCACAAAAGTTAGTCCAGGGACGAAGACACAGTCGATCTCCGAACACTCTACCTCTACATCCGATGGGAGGCCATAGAAGGTGCCTCGCGTGACGGTAGGAAGTGGTATCTTTCTAATCTGAAATGTTGGTCCCCGAAGGGGTGAGTACAACCACTCAGCAGGTAAAGGACCAATAAACCACTCAATGCATCATGCCACACAGTCATCACAATCATAGCATCACATGTCATTAAGGCATCCATGCACAACTTACCTTGGTATCATGCACATGTCATCATCCCTTATGTACATACATCATCATATAGTCATTACTATCATATTATACACTTACCATCATCATGTCACATGTATCATCATCTTTACCATGCATCCATGCATATAACATCATCATCATATCACATGTACAATCGTCATTGCCATGCATCCATGCATGTAACATCATCATCATATCACATGTACCATCATCATTGCCATGCATCCATGCATATAACATCATCATCATATCACATGTACCATCATCATTACCATGCATATATTATCATCATCATGTCATGCATATATCATCATGCATAATTCAATTTCAATTTCTCAATTTCATCCTTTCATTTTGGACCGCCACATTTCTCTTTCCGGGACCAATGTTTGCATCCCACATGTACCCAAGATACAATCAGACATCCAGCTCCCCCACTCTCCGGGCATCTCGTACCCCAACTGGTATCACGAGGACCCTCCGGTATTTAGCCATTTAAGGCCACCGGGCAACCGGCCATACCCTTCTAGCTAGCCATCTCGCACCCCAACTGGCATTTCGAGGCATCCCTCAACACAATACCTGCCGAGCTTTTGGCTCCCCCACTCTCCAGGCATCTCGATACCTCTCGGTACTCCCGAGGACCCTCCGGTATCCGGCCATTCAAGGCCACCGGGCAACCAGCCGTACCCTTCTAGCCAGGCATCCCGACACTCCCGGGGCATCGTCGGCTCACACCTCCAACGGCCTTCTCATTTATCTCAATTCTCATCTTCAATTATAGTTCAATTTTAACGTGGCATGTGATGTGATGGCAATCAAGATCATATTCATCCTTGAATTCATACATGCATCTCAAATCATCATCATACATGTAGCAAGACACAATCATCCATAACAATACAATTCATGGAGTCCATACAATTTAAAATAGTCCATTTTTCATGCCTTTTTGAAGTTTACTAAATTCCAGCTTGTACCATTTTAGAAAATATTTAAATTAAATATTCATATGATTCTCAAAAATCATGAAATCAAGACATGTGATAGACAAGTCAATTAAGATAATAATTTCATGAAAAACACATGCCCAATAGAGTTCCACACAAGAAGATACAATTCACACAAATACAGCATGCAATTTCGGATAGAAACAGAATGTGCAGTTTTTGAAATAATTCGATTAAAATACCCGAACGACCTTCGAAAATTATGAAATTTTACCAGGTTGTAGTTAAGACACTAAAGTAGATTTTTCATGAAGACATCTAGGCCAGATTCGTTCTAGAAAATTTTCTATAGTCATCCGAAGCTTCTGATTCTAGCATCAAAACGTCCAGTGTAGGTATCTCCGAAATATCAAGTTTTCACCCACTTACTCTTCTTAGTTTCCTCTGAAATTTGGATATGTTTTACGTCAAGAGGTCCCCTACAACTTTCATTAGGAGATCTAAGTCAAATTTCCAGAGAATAGTCACCATATAGGTTCAAGAATCTCGGGTGTCCAGTACCGTGTTTCCAGATTTACCATCTTCAAGAGTAAGTCGTTTCACTAGGCTAAACTTGCTAATTTTACTTCAAATTTGAGTATGTTAGTCTTTAGGATGTTCTATACAAGTTTCATGAAGAAGTCGAAGAGAGATTCTTGGTAAAAATCGACATGCAACCCACAAAACTACCAAAAGGTCAGTGAAGCAGTTCCAGATCTAGTGTCTTCGTAGGAAGAGGGTTTTACCCCATAAATCTCAACCATTTTGTCCCAAATTTTAGTATGTTGTATTTTAAGATGTTGGCTACAACTTTCATGAAGGAATAAAAGTCAAAATCCAACTCGAAACATGCATGCAAGCCTCCACAAGTTTCTGGGTCGAGCGGTTTACACGAAATCAGCAAGCATCTTCAAGAACAAGTCACATTCTAGCTTCGGTTTTGCCTATCCTAACATCCAAGATCTACCACGAACAAATCACACATGCAAGAGTGGAAATCGATCCCAACTTGCCTCTAAGACCAAGCGGACGACAGCAAACGGACGGCACACCGGCGACGGACAGACGGACGGCGTGCGGGCGGACGAACGACAAGCTCCTTCCTCTCCTCCCTCTCGGTTCCTCTCTCTCGCAACTCACTCTCTCTCTCTCTTTGGCTTGGCCGAATTCAACCGGCCACTCTCTCTCTCTCTCTCTCTCTCTCTCTCTCTCTTTTATTTCCCCAAAACTCCATCATTGGCAATGATTATTTGCCTCCCTCAATGGCCAATGCATGTAATCCTCTTTTTGCCACTTGGCCAAGATCATGCAAGATGGGCTTGGGCTTGGATTGGGCTTGGAAGAAGTGGGCCGGCCACTCCTCCCCCCCCCTTGGTCGACGGTCACACTTCATGGGCCTCAATTGGGCCGGCCATTCGGCCCACCAAGAGCTCAAGCCATTGGGCCTAAGGCCCAACCTAATTAAAATCAATTTTAATCTCATTTTTAAATACTAATTAAATCTTATTAAACTAAAGTACCATAGGGTAAAATTAAATAACTAACACTTAGAATTACAAACCTATGGATTCTAATTCACGATGCACATGGCCAAAGATAAGCCATCCTCTTCCAAGATCTATCCATTTAAACTCGGCCATAGATTTCAATACAAGACATTAATTGGAGCACCCCTAATGGTTAGCAAAGAATTTCAGGATGCCACACTATGGCTTGGGGTGACCTTGCCTTGCAATGAACACAACTCAAACGAACCTCAGCCCCATTTCGGGTGTGAACTCAAGCACATGTTCAAGTACAAACATACGCAAAACCATACAAAAGATCCAACATCCTATCCACGACTTGATGGGTGAGCACCTAACTAGACTCAACAATGAAGACTACCACCCTAGATGAGATATAGGGATCTTACTTACCTTGGCAAATCTCGAGGACTAGCTTGGATAACTTGATAGGCCGATGGTGCAAGGCCAAAAGAAAGGAGAGAAAGGGGAGAATGATGTGTGAATGGCAAAAGGGTTCTAATGAGGGAATGGGGCCTTCATCTATTTATAGTCACCAACCTCATCATTACTCATCCAAGTGGTCCAATCATGTTTCTTAGAGTGGCACAATTATAGCATTGAGGTGGCAAGCCCAAGTTGCAAGGAGTCATACCTTGGATCCGAAGAGAACACTTGTCATCTTCTTATTGGACCACCTATTGGCTTGCTCTCCAAGACTTCATTTAGGCTCATGATGTGCCTATGGTCCTAAGGGAGACATAAGCCCCTTTGATGCCTAATACCTTCTCTTAATTGGTTGGTTCTTGCCTTGTTTTCCAATGCTATCCTTTAGGCTTAGCATAACCTAAGATTATATAGGACACCTAAGCATGAATTTCCAACTTCTTCTCCAAGGCAAATCTCAAACCATCATTACCAAGCCAAATGGTCAACTCTAATTTTTCCAAGTGTCCCCCCTAAAGTCAATGGGTGGCAAGTCTACTTGCCTCATGATTACACCTAAAAAGTGAGTTATCATAGCTAAAAGGCTTCGCTTGGCAATCTAACTTATAGGCATCACCGATGGTGGCTTGCTTTTGGCTCTTCCATTAGTTCACTTGTACCCCACATTTAATGAGCATTTAATGAAGTTTGGATAAGATGCCATCAAAGGTGCCAACTTGGCATCTAGATTCTTCAATCATTAATGAGGGGCTTGGGTTCGCTCTCTGTTTGGGCCACATATGCACCGTCCTTATCTTATCCATTAAGGATATTTTTAACTTCATTGAAAATTCAAAGGACACACCACCCCCTTCATTAACGAGGGTGTTCTAGAGTTTTCTTCTATTTTGTCCTTTTCTTCATCAAGAAGGCAGTCTAGAGAATTCTACCATCCAATTTGGTTCTGGGGCCGGATAAGGGATCATTAGGTACACCTTGAAAACTCAAATCACGTACACCCAAGCTAGCCATCATGCCCCATGCTCGCTTGAATCGTTCCTTTGGACGATCGGTCGGCCTAGAGGGTCGGTTGTCCTTCAGACGGTTTAAGGCCAATCCTAAGGCTACCCATGGCTTAGCACTAAGCCAAGACACTCATAGACCTTAGAATTAGTGACGAAATAGCCGGGTCTACCTCTGAGCTCATTCCAGTCAGCACCTAATCCATCCATGTGGCCCATGGTTGATGCATTAACAATCCATGATTGAAAATCACCAATTCAAAATTCTTTTCTGATCACTAAGAATTAAATAAGGAATGATGCACTTTTGGTCAGACAATGACCGCATTTGATCAATTTGGATCGTCCGTGTATCGGTGCATAGTAAGGCAAAATCACTCGTGGTCGGACACTATGATTGATCATGACTATCTTCCAATCCAAAATCATCCCATGACCAATCCTCATGATCGAAAAGTCATCTTATGAGCTGGTGATCCTATCCCATTGGTATGGTCAGTAGAAAATTCATGGTCAACACCTCGACCATTTCATGACCGGTCGGTCGGTCGGTCAATCGAACCATAACTAATCCTTGATTCCTTACTGATCGAACCGATGATCCCATGGACAATGGTCCATGGTCAATTCATTTAGGACCTTATGGCCAATCCTTACGGGGTCAGAATTGAGGATGTTACAAAGTCAAATCATTTGTGTGATGCATAGTTATGTAGAATCACCTATAGCCGGGCACTATGACCGATTGTGACCATCCGCCGATCCAAAATCATCCCATAACTAATTCTCGTGATCCAAAAGTCATCTTATGAGTTGATGATCCAATCCCACTGGTATGGTTGGTAGGCCATTCACAGCCGACACCTAGGCCAGTTCACAACCGGTCAGTCGGTCGAATTATGACTGATCCTTTATTCCTCACCGATCGAACCGATCGATCCCATAGCTAATGGTCCATGGTCAATCCATTCAGGACCTTATGGCAAGTCTTTATGGGGTTGGAATCGAGGGTGTCACACCGAGGAGATTGTTCATAGCTAAGATCGGAGCAAGCTAAGATTCTAGATTCGACTAAGTCTTCTTGATCTCTACTTGCCTATTTGTTGTGCTGAGATTTTGATTTCAGTAGATTTTGTTGACGTTGATTTCATTGATTTTATTAAAGAAGAAGCTAAGGAAACAATCTCATATTCTCAATATCAAATGAAGGATCGTAAACTTCGATTTCTTCTCAGATCGTGCTTTGATCTTGATCAAGCTTGCAGTCCATCTCTCTCCACTAATCTGTGATTCAAAGTCTTGTTTGTGGAGATTACCTTCATTGATATAAGCTCAGCATTCTTTGAGGCTTCAATGATAGAATCGAAGCTAAGTGTTTGATTTACTTTTTTTAGCTTTGTTTAAGGAGTGTTATCAGACTCAGATCCTCCACTAATTTCAATGAGTTTTTGTTGATTAACAAATTCATTATCACCGAATGAGGACATCTCTGAAGGCATGTTCTTTGCAAGCTCATTATGAGTAGAGGTAAGTGCGATAAAACTCCTTTAAATAGCATCCGATGACGCAAGAGCTTCTTGTGTCATGACTCACGGTTGGCAACGAAGGTTCAGGGTTAAAATGCATTGTAAATCTGATTAAAATCAATGCTTGTATGATCTAGAATTGATTGTAGATTGATTATGAAATTTTGTGATTTTCGAGTTTGGATGAGTGACTTGTTGTTTTGGCTTGATTGATGCCTTATATGAGTTTATTTCAACTCGAGCCTTCTAGACTTTGATAATACACATCACAAGATTTGAATCGATAGGTCGCACACCCCGATCAAGCACTATTTCACCTTTGAAAAACACCTATAAAGATGAGCAATTCTACAGTAGTTTAGGTTAGTTTTCAACTTTGTTTTTGTTCTGCCTTCTGTCCTTTTTATTTTTGTGCAATTTTCTATGTTGATTTCTAGAGGAACTTCCCTTCATGATAGTTGTTTTTTATTTTCTTGAGAATGTTATGTATTTTTTCAAAATTTTAAGACATGATTTGTTAGGTTAAAACCGTTCAGATCTGAACCTAGGTCAATCTGCTCTATGTTGATTCCTGATTTTTTCTTTTTTGTGTTGATTTCTATATTGAGTTTTGGATTAACTTTCCCCGCAAAAATTACTCATAATTGTGTGGAGAACATCTTGTAATTGTTTTGGAATTTTTGGATGCGTTTAACTAGGTCAAAATCGCTTAAAACCGAACATAGGATAGTCTACCTTGCATTTTGTGTTGGTAAAATTGAGTCCACAAATGAGCTTGTTTGGTCTCAAATTCTTCATGAAAATTGAAATACGTGCTGTATATGTTCAATGGATACATGTTTTGCAAAGTCTTGGTGTTGACAAGTGAGTCAATTGCACTAATTAAGATGAAAATGTACTGCAACAATAAATAGCTCAAATATGCATCTCTCTTTTGCCATATTATCTATGACTCCTGCGATCACATCTAGGTTTCGAACTCTTAATAAAAAAATTCATGATTGCATGCTTTGTATGTAGGATTTTTGATAGGATTTTTGCATGTCTTGAGATGGTTGAAATCTTGCCCGTTCTGTGAAGTTAATTCTGAAACAAAAGCTTGTTGTATATGCATCTTGCCATGCTTGTTTGAGTCATTTAGAGTCCAAATTTTGCGATCATGCCTTCTTGATAATCAAACCGCATGTTACAAGGTTCGCATACATGTTTAGGTCATATCCTTTGAAATCATCTTGCATGTTAAATTTGTGCCACAAAAATATTGCATGCCGACTTAGGATTAGATGATTATCCAAACATACTATTAGAAATCTTGAATCATTTCATAATGTCATTTAAATTGTATGACATTTTGCATGCCGACTTAGGATTAGATGATTATCCAAACTTTACATTGCATCTGATCCTAAGTCTCATGTGATTTCTTCATAACATTTGTGCATTATTTGAATGACTTTAAGGTTTTATAATGCATGCTTGAGTTATGTTTTTATTAGTTATCAACACATTTACTCTTAGAGATCTCGATCTTAGAGCACCTAATTAACTTAGTTTGGACTCAAACCCTTCTAGAAAGTTGTAAGGCACGCTTAGAGATTTCCAATGTCACTAATTTTATGCAAATCACCCATCATTTGGACCACTTTCCATTTTTTAAAATCTAGATCAAAATTTGGACGGGGGATCAAATTCAGACACCTATTCTAACCCTTGTTTGGACAAACCTTTGACATTTTTGTTCTATTTTTTCTGCAAGGATTCTACACTTGACCTTTCAACGAAACTTGCTTGCCAACATGTTAGCTATGTTGTTGGAAAATATAGTGATTTTTAGACTTGTTTTGATAGGACAAATCCTTGTGATATTGGCTGAGAATCCTGCTGTTTTGACAATTTTTTGACATGCTTTGATTGGTATTTGATTTTTTAAAAAATCACATGTAGCTCATTTAGGAAAACTTTCTAAGGAATTTTTCATCGCCAAATTGTCATTAGATGTTGCCCAATTTTTCCATCTTTACATGCTTGTTTTGAAATCCCCAATATGAACTTGATTGTTATTGTTTTGATAAACTTCCTAAGTTAATTTGTGCATGAATTCATGCCATTTCATCTTCATAAAAATTGCTTTAAATACCTCGATATTCATTGTTAAATGATTTTTGATGAATCTTTTTTGCAAAATCAAATTTAAAAATGTTTAGGTAAATGTTTTATTTCTCAAAAACAATTTGTTAAAACGTTCTTTTCCAAAAACTCAATTTCGTTTAAGGAAGTGTCATCATTTGGATCGTATTCAAAATGCTTGCGATACTTGTGAGTGAATTTATGTGAGCCCCGAGCTAGCCTTGGCAATTGAATATGTTCTATAGCCTAAATATTCCTTAATCCGAAATATTTTCAAAATTGTTTCTTTAATCTTTATCTAACAATTGTAAAAGTCACGGTTTGAATTGTATTCAAAATCCCTACGATGCTTGTGAGTGCATTTATGTGAGCCCTAGGCTAGTCTTGGCAATTGAATGCTTTTCATAGTTGAGATATTACTTTGTCTCAAAAAAATTTGGGAATGGTTTCAAAATATGTCTTTAAAACATTACGTGTACCCTCATGTATATAATCACACCATTCATTAGAAACGTTTGCGTTTGTGATTGGCGCATGCCCTTGGTAATAAGTAATCCGTCATTGGCTCACTCATTTGTTTGATCGATGAAGAAACAAGGTTCAAAAGACCTGCATGCATGTTTAATTCCTGCAATGCATGTGATTTCTAGATGAATGGTAGGGTTCATGCTTGATATCGAGGGGTAACCCTAGGATCACATAGATCACTTGATTATGAGACTTATAAATGTTATTAGCCATGCGAGAACACAATTGGTCAATAATGGTTGTAAGTCATAAAATAAATAGGGTAGGTGTCTGAGAGGGACCTACACATGAATTTCAAAGGTTGATACCAAGGCCCAAATATTCTTTTTGCGTTGAATTTCTTTCGAAAGATTGATTTTGACATAATGTCGTGTTTTTGATTGTTTTGATGTGTATGCTTGTTTCTTTCAATTGTATGAATCTAGTTATATAGTTTTATAGTCTAGGTTTAGTTTAGGATGCTGAAGATAGGGAAGACATGAAGACGATGGAGGTCAATGTCCATTCCGACCATAATCATGTACTATTCATTTCCCCGACATATGTCTCAGGTTCTTTTTGTTGTATAAGACCCGGCGAGTTGCGGGTCCTCTCTTCTTCATATCTTTTTTAATTGTGTTGTCCCTTTTATGTTTTCTAGGATTGCATAGTAGATTTATTGTTATCCTTAGTTGTTTACTTTATGTCTTACAATTTTTAGTTCAATTGAGTGTTCTCTTTTCATTTTCCTTGAAGTTGATTAGTATGAAAACAGTCAACCACGCATAATCACTTAATTTATGACTAATGAACTCGAAAACGTAAAAAGAAACGCATGGACACATTAAGTAAACACAACATATTGTTTAGATACCGAAAGGGCGTTAAGAGAATTATTGGCGTAACCCAAGTCCCCGGTTTTTAATATCTGGTTGCGTAGGAATCGAGGGAATACTCTTGGCTCTCGATAAGGTTTCTAGTTGACCCACAAAAACGAGGCTAGTGGCGACTCATGTCTTATGTTTAGGTTGTCCTAAATAACTAGACCGTATAAAGAAACCCGTCGCGCGAGATACGGGTCCCGATAGGACGCACCATGATTTAGCGTACCCGCTTGTGGAAAATTCCTAATGGATGAAGTGACATCATCTTTAGGAAAGAGTACTAGGCGGAGGGCTTCCATTGTAAAAGTTCCCTTTAATCTGATATTCATATCTGATTCCCTTTCTCGAGGTGTGTCGCCCATGTGGGTACAAGTCGCAACACTCCACTGTCACAAGGCATAGGAGTTTAGGAGAACTCGTGACTTTGTAAATGGAACTTACAAGAGGTTCATCCGAGGGATGAGGTAATGGCATCCTTGTGGCTGAGAACCGCGAGGGAACTTTCATGGTCAAGTACCCATAAATCTAACATTTCCTCTTTTCATCTCCTTGTGAGAAGGAATTGGTGGCAAGATGGGGTTGCGACACTCCTTTGAAGCCTCATTTTTCCACTATAAACTAAGAAGCATCGACAATCTCCAGGAGCCTTCATGTCGTGTCTGACATTTTGACACATGTCTGACATGCTCTGACACACTTCAACACGTTCTGATATGCAGTCAATGAATGTCAGAAAATTTGACACGTGGTCAACTCTTTCCGACATCCTCCGACACGTGAGTCCAAAATTTCAACACATGATTCCGACACGCACGGGATAAATTTTAAAAATTTTCAATACATGAGGGGTCAGAATATAAATATATGAAAAATATAATGAAACTAACAGAAATAAAGGGGAAAGCAAAAAAATTCTCACTCTCAAGTTTCTAATTTTTTGAGTTCTGACCTTCACGTGACTGACAATGGAACGCCTCTCTTCTCGTTGGCATTGCTCCACTCACCGGCGTTGTTTTGCTACACTTATGGCTCACCCCACCAGCCGCCGTAGCCACCTACTCCCCAAACCAACTCACCCCAACCTCATCTCTGCCAGGTGTGTTTCCGTACCCTTTTCGCAGCTTGATTCAGCCAATTGGGATTTGGAATTTTCTAGGAGGGTCACTTGTCATGTGAAATCTTATCCAACTATGTTGTCTGGTAGCTCTTTCTAGGAGATCCCAAGTCATTGTGTGGTTGCATTTGGGAAAAATGCTGGATAGGGTCGACGTTTGCCATGAGGAGTCAGATTTGATCGGAACTTGGAATTCAAGTAGTTTTGTTACTTTCGGAATGAGACTTGGTTAGGAAATTCCATCTTTTGTTGGTATGGGATTAGTGATTTCATGACCCAAATTGTGGGTAGTTGGCTTGGCTCATAGTTAGAAAGATTGATAAGGATGAAGCAGAAGAGTTCTTTCTTCTTCCACGCTCAGCTGTTGTTTCAATTTTTCAATAGCAAAATCTTCGGCCGATTTCCACCCAATTCCCGCGCCATTCAACTCGTGTCTTGCCACCAACCACCGCACCACCACGCCACAAGCTCCCTCACCGCTGTCCCTCAACCGCTGCCAATCAAGATGCCATAGCTCGCCATTCCTCACTCGCAGCTCAC
The DNA here is from genome assembly GCA_014182375.1 of Eucalyptus virginea. Lineage (NCBI taxonomy): Eukaryota > Viridiplantae > Streptophyta > Magnoliopsida > Myrtales > Myrtaceae > Eucalyptus > Eucalyptus virginea. The sequence goes on from CM024516.1 coordinate 26,651,591, forward strand.
TTCACCGACACCTTGCCTCGCCACCAACCACGCCCACCGCTCACGTTCCTAGGACTAGAGGCAAGTGGCAGTCCTGTTATTCTATATTGCGTGACGATATCCTACTTGCGTGTTCAATTTAGGATCGGCTAGAGTCTGGGTCCAAATATGGCAGGTTACTCAGAATTATGTTTGTTTGATTGTCAATCGGGATTGAATCGAATGATGAGCGTGTATGGGTTGTCAGCTGTGGGATGGTTGGTGCTGTACGCATGCTGGTGAGGAAAAGGGCTAATTGGTGGTAGAATGACACGGGATTGGTGTAGATCGAATGTTGTTAGGCGATCTAATCCGAGTGCGGTATCCTCCGAGCTCAAAGTTTGTAACGTCTAGGCGGTACAGGTATGATCGAGTTTATTCTAAGCGAGTTTGAGTTGGAGTCGAGGTTGATCAGCCCTACGGTGCATGTGACAATCGTAGTTACGGTCAGTATTAGCTCAAGTGTGAGGCTGTGAGTTTTAATGGTCGTAGGATGATTGCACCAGTTTTTGGCACAATTGAATCATTGCTGGTCGGGTTCAAATTAAGCATTCATAGTAGTTTGGGTTAGACGTGCATGATGGCTTTAATAAAACCTGTTAGGTGTGGCGTCATGGTTGAACTGATATTGATGCCATTGGACCCCTGTGGCGACGATGCCCCAAGTGTCGGGTTGCCTGGAGGGTCGTGAAAACGGTGCCTCTGGATGTGGCATCCCAAAATTCAAGACAAGCTCTAAGGTGTATTAAAGCTCGTAATTAGGTAATGAAATTACCTATGATTTATGCTTTAGCCATTATTTTTCTTTTAAGGTTAATTGATATGTGTTTGTGTTTATGAGATTTTAAATTAGATAGATTAATAAGAATAATCTATACTTGGCTATGTATCTCATAAATTAAACTCCCATAAATAAAATGTTACAAGATTTTTGGCCATGTGGAATTTAGTAATTAAATTCCTAAAGGAAGAATAAGAAAGGGGAAAATCTAATTTTAATTAGGTTTGGGCCCTAGGCCCATTGGCCTAAGCTTTAGTGGGCCAAGCTGGCCAGCCCAATTAGGCCCGTGGAGGGGGCTGTCGCCGGCCCAAAAGGAGGCCCAAGAAGAGGAGTGGCCGGCCCATGCATGGGGTTTGCCAAGTGGCAAGAATGAGCTCATGCATTGGTCCATTGGAGAGGCAACCTAATCATTGCTAATGATGAGGTTTAAGGGGGAATAAAAGGGAAGAGGAGAGAGAGAGGTGGCCGGTTCGGCCAAGTGAGAGAGAGGGAGAGAGAGAAACCGTGCAAGAGAGAGGGAGAGAGTGAGGCCGAGAGGGAGGAGGAGCCGAGAGGCAGGAGTCGCCGCCGCTCGCCGTCCGTCCGCCCGTGTTTCGCCCGTTCGCCACCGTGTGCCGTCGTCCGTTCGGTCTAGAGGCAAGTTGGGAATCCACTTCCTACTCTTGCACCAATGTTTTGCATGTATGGTCGGAATCTAGGATTATTTGAAGGCATGGGAGTGAAGTTATGAGTTTTGTTCTTGGGTGCATGCTGTTTTCGTATAAAACCGCCTGAGTCAGAACTTTGTGAGAGCTTGCATGCATGTTTTGAGTTCGATTTTGGCTTTGATCTCTTCATGAAAGTTGTAGCTAACATCTTAAACTACAACATAATAAAATTTGGTGTAAAATAATGGAAATTTGAGGGGTCAAAATCTCATTCTACGGAGACATCAAATCTGGAACGATTTCACTGACCTTTCGGTGGATTTGTGGTTGCATGTTGATTTTTACTAAGAATATCTTTTCGACTTCTTCATGAAACTTGTAGAGAACATCTTGAAGTTTAACATACTCAAATTTGAAGTAAAATGAGCAAGTATAGCTCAGTGAATCAACTTGCTCTTGAAAACCGTAGATCTGGAGATGCGGTGCAGGATACCCGAGACTTCATGGAACCGTATGATGACTATACTCTGGAAATCTGACTAAGATCTCTTAATGAAAGTTGTAGGGGATCCTTTGGAGTAAAACATATCCAAATTTCAGAGGAAACAAAGAAGAATAAGTGGCTGAAAACTCAGTATTTCGGAGAGACATACACTGGACATTTCGGTGTTAGATCCAGAAGCTTCGTGTGATTGTTGAAAATAATCTAAAACGAATTTGGCTTCGAAGTCTTCACAAAAAATCTGCTTTAGTGTCTTGGCTATAACCTGGTAAAATTTCATAATTTTCGGAGGTCGTATGGATATTTTAATCAAATTATTTCGGAAACTGTGCATTCTGTTTCTATCCGAATTTACATGCTGTTTTGTGTGAATTGTACCTTCTTGTGTGGAACTCTATTGGGCATGTATCTTTCATGAAATTGCTATCTTATTGTCTTATCTATCACATGTCTTAATTTCATGATTTTTTTTAGAAGCATATGGATATTTAATTTAAATATTTTCTGAAAGTGGTAATTGCTGGAATTTTGTATGGATTGGATGATGATGTATTGATGCATGCATGACAAAAAATTGAGATGCATGTATGAATTGAATGCTGCATATGATCTTGTTGGTCATTATATTGTGTGCCATGATGAGTTGAGACCTAAATTGGTGACCATGGATAATGATGAATGAGGAAACCGTTTGTGGCGGATGATAATGCCCAGGAGTATCGGGATGCCCGGGATGGGGGTGCCGGATGGCCGGAATGTATAGAGATACATGGCCGGATGTCCTCGGGAGTATCGAGATGCCCGGAATGGTTGGGTGCCGGAAGCCTCGGAGGTCTTTGCCCGAGGGGATGCCTTGTGATGCCGGTTGGGATGCGAGATGCCCGGAGAGTGGGGTTGCCGGATGCCCGGTGGCCTTAAATGGCTGAATGCCGGAGGGTTTATCTCGCGATGCCAGATTGAGGTGCGAGTGAAAAGTATGGGATGAAATTGATGATCCCGAGTGAAAGTGATGTGGTGATCGAATTGAAAGTTAAAAGTGAAAATTAAATCATGCATATATGATATGATGTGATGATGATAACTTATGGCATGATGATATATGATATGATGTGATGATGATCACTCATGGCATGATGATATATGATATGATCTGATGATGATCACCTTATGGCATGATGATATATGATATGATGTGATGATGATCACTTATGGCATGATGATATGTGATATATGATATGATAGTGACCTATGATATGATGATGTCATGATGATGATGCCATGATGATGTGTATGATATGATGATGTCATGATGATGTGTATGATATGATGATGTCATGATGATGATGATGTGTATGATATGATGATGTCATGATGATGTATATGATATGACGATGTTATGATGATGGTGATGACATGTGTATGATATGGTGATGGTATGTATGTGTTATGATTGTGATGGAGATGCAAGGTGGTATATGCATGGCTTCAAGGTAAGTGATGCTTGGAATGCATGTATGACTTGTATGATGCTTTGAGTGGCTATTGGATTCTTTTACCTGCTGAGTGGTTGTACTCACCCCTTTTGGGGACCAACATTTCAGATTAGTAGAATGCCGCTCCCTGCTGTCACGAGGGGCGTGTTTTATGGCCTGCCCTTCGATGTGGAAGTTGAGTGTGAGGAGTTTCACTGTCCTTCCGTTCCCGGATTGACGTATATTAGAGTGCGCTGCTTGGTCATGTACGATGTAGGCTTGGCTAGGGGCCTTGTTGTCCAAGAGTTTATATCCGTCCATGTTCGCCGAGACAGGGTGATGCGTGGGATGTTACCGCCGCCACCGCCTGATGCACCAGGATGGGTGTGAGGGCCATACGTGACGAGTAGGAGTTGGGAACTTTTTGGGGATGTTTAGCCGACACTAGTGGTGATGGGGGATCTTTCATGTTTATCATAGTGGGTCGAGTGTTTTTGAGGCTATGGCCGAGTGTGGCTATAAGCCCTAGTATCACTTTTGATGTATCGACCCAAGAAAGCCCATCTTGAAAATATGTAAATAAAGTGTCGTGGCTTGTCTATTAATCTTGATGATTAGTGGTGTGTATTTGTATCATGGTTGATGGAGGGTGAGATGGTGATGTTTTCTCTTGCTTCCGCTAATGAGTCGCACTGGGACCGTTTTAAAAAAAAAAATGTCTATGATTTACGACGCTTCTTCTGAGGGATGAATCTAAGGTGAACGTTTGGTGCCTGTGGCGACCTGCGAAGGGTTCGGGGTGCCACACTGGATGCCTGGGGACAGTGATGAGCCCTGGAGGTGCCCCCGGTGTTGAGATGCCTGGAAGTGTGACGTAACACGTTTCGTATGCCTAGGGACAGTGATGAGCCCCGGAGGTCCTCGTGATGCCAGGTAGAGTGCGAGATGCCTGGAGGTGTGATGTAACATGCTCCGAATGCTCAAGGACTAAAATATGAAACCAGAGGTCCTCGTAATGCTAGGTGGGATGCGGGATGCCTGGAGGGATGCAAACACGGGTCCCTTTGGAAGATGGCGCTAGTTAGAATTAAAGTCTAATCGATTACTGAAATGTTTTGACTGTTTATTTGCCTTCTTAATGTCTCATTTATGTTGTTTTTTTTAGACTTTTGGTATCCTAAGTTGTTTCGTTTTACATGTTGCATGTTTAGAATGCTATAGGTTGAGTAGCGGTAGACTTGTGTAATATGGTTTGACAGGCTTCCATATGCTGAGTAGTCATACTTACCCCTTGTGGGACTATCATATTTCAGAGACATAGCCATGCCGCTTCAGCCCGCGTCTTCCGGCATGTTCTATGGCATTCCCATCGACCTCAGGTGGGATCAGGTGGAGCATGCCAACCTTGACTTTCCGAGCGTCACATTCATTTGGATCACGGTGATCCTCACCGTGGACGCTGTCTCACCACAAGCCCTGTACTTATGTGGTTCATCGTCCTGTATGCCCGAGTCAACGAGCATACGGTGGGACCGCTACCGCTTCCAGAGGATGATGATGACAGCTCGAGTGGGATCGAGTAGGTGGAGGACTCGGGAGGAAAATGTCAGCATTTTTGGACGCCAAGACGTGGTACCAAGACGATAGTGTAGATCAACTGCAAAATAATCGGACAAATTTAGGTTTAGCCAAAAATAGGAACTTTTTGGCCTATATGTACCGACTAGTGTCATCTAAAAATTATAAATAAATAAAAGTGCCCGGTTTATATATCGTGTGCATCATTTTAAGTTAAGACAGAGTTAGATACTCGCTTCCACAATGAAACAAGCACAAGGACAAGGAGAAAGGAGTGGCAGACCCTAAGGGTTGAGGATCATCATGGCCCAGGGCCGTCACAAAAATATATATTTAATATATAACTTGCTGGAACGTATCAAAATTCTCTATTTTTTTTAGAAATGAAGTGTTGATGTGTCATGTCATATCTTGTCACGTGTTGCGTGTCCATGTCGGTGCTACATAAACCATAAATAGCACCTGCCCATAGTCATTTCCAATTCATGCAAAGCCTTCAACATCCACAAGCAAACTTCTCCCAAGAAAAGACATCTTCACCTTTCCTCTAAACCCAGTTCAGTTGATTCCGTGATAATGGCGAAAAATGTAGCTTACTCTCCCCTCGAGATATCATTCGAGCACTTTAAACTTGTCTACATTTAGCCCAAAAAGCATGCCCAATTCCATTGCTAATCATATCAACACAAGCTCCTCACATTTTTCTCCCCTGAATGAGCAAGTAAACGATTACATTGCTAATCCTATCAACAACTCTAGATCCATAACCAGAAAATATGGAAAATGAAGAAATGCATATCCGACATTGAACCGTCACTAATGATACTCCCACATCTCAAAATTGCCCAAGTAGCTAAAATGTAAATTTAACTTTGAAGAATAGAAACAACAAGAAGGCATAAAGATTGGACTTGTGATCGGGGCGATGGTGGAGGAGGTGAGGTTCTTTCATGTTGAGGGCAGCGAGTGGCGTCGAGGGTGGCGAGGGGCGTTGAGGGGAGTCGAGGGGGGTGAGCGGCATCGAGGGACATTGAGGGGTGTCGAGGGGGCCGAGCGGTGTTGAGGGCATCGAGGGGCATCGAAGGGGGCGAGCGGGCGTCGAGGGGTTTCAAGGGCGTCGAGGGGAGTCGAGGAGGACAAGCACTGTCGAGAGGCATCGAGCGGCATCGAAGGGGGCGAGCGGGCGTCGAGGGAGTCAAGGTGGACAAGCGCTGTCGAGAGGCATCGAGCGGCATCAAGGGGAGTCGAGGGGGCGAGGGGCATCGAGCAGCATCGAGGGGAGTGGGGGGAGCGAGCAAGGTTGAGGGCATCGAGCGGCATCGAGGGCCTCGAGTGGTGTCAAAGGTGTCAAGTGACATCGAGGGGAGTTAAGGGGGGGAGCGGCATCAAAGGCGTCGAGGGCATCGAGTAACGTCAAGGGGGCAAGTGGCATTGAGGGTGGCGGGCGCTCCATCAAGTCGTTGTTGAAGGCATTGCTAAGAGAAGAGAGTCGAGTCGTCGTTGGAGATTTCAGAGTGAGAGAGTTGGGGACACTGGACAGGGAGAAGAGGGTGAAGGAAGAAACAGAGGGGAATTGGGGATAGAGGGAAGAGGGAGAAGGAACAAACAAAAAGGGAAAAAACAAATTGCAAATTAATTAGGATTTTACTTTTTAGGTTCAGGAAACTGGTTTCGGTTCCTATAGGAACCGAGAATCAAACAAGGAACGGCTGGTTTCGAAAAAAATAGAACTGGTAACCAGAACCTCCCTCCTTAGAACTAGGAGCCGAACCCAACCCACTGGGCCGGTTCTCCAGTTCCTAATTCTATGGGGGAATTGCGCTCACCCTTAATTAGAGGGATTTGATGAACAAGTTGATGTCTTCCAAATCCTGACGGGCTGACGTGGATCTCTATCATGTGCAAAATGTAAGACAAGTGCTCTGCCCGATGTAAATGGTGGCAATACCCCACCCCAAGAGTTTGTCGTCCTCATTTAGTCCACGAGAAACACAAAAGTCTACAAAACCTCTAACAACAACCAACACGGGATAGAAAAAGCAGGAAACAAATTCACAACCATAACACTTTTATAAACATCCCGGTTTATATACAACATTAGACTAAAGATAAAAGTCTACAAAAAGACCGGCTCTCAAAATAAAGCTGTCCTATGACCAGCTAGTCGGACATGTTCACCAATCATTCGGTCTCCACAGGCTCCGAAGGGGTCGAGTCCTCCACTACTCCATTAGGAGGGTTAGCTGCAGTCTCACCTAGAGTGGCATCGACTACTATAATGGTAATTTCAAAACTTTGAAGGGGACCCGTGTGGAATCCATTGAAATAGAAGCAAAACCACGCTCTGAACAGATGAGGTACCTTTTGAGGTAGGCCCTCATCGACCCAGACAGGATGGTTACCACGAGTTCATAGACCCATTGACCTCCTGGGGTATGGTAGTCAAAACTCCGCTCGGTAACCCTCATAGGCCGACCAAAACATTCCGGATGAACCGCCATCTAAGGACCTGAAAAGGTTAAGCCCACGACAGGATGAGACAATGTCTTAGCAAGTTCACCCCCTAAACTCCGACTATGAAGAAAATATGCCATGAGGCAAATACCTTGCCTCAATTCCCTCTTGCACATCAGTACAGTTCCTAATCTCAACCAATCAATTCAATCCAATCGATCACTACCATCTACCAACTCAATCAATTCGATTACTACTCACACAAGCTGAGGTATACTTATGCTCGCACAAGCTGATATATAATATAGCTCACCCAAGCTGATATATAATATTGCTCTCACAAGCCGACGATTCAATGCTCACACAAGCTGATACATGATCAATCAATCCCGGCCAAAGACATTGTGCTTTGCACACCAATTCCTCGATTAAATAATGAACTTGGCCTATTTTTATTGTGTTAAAAATACTCGATAAAAATAATCCCATGTGGGTACATGGTCGGCCTAAGCAAAAAATGCAATATCTTTCTTTTTGAAAATCCCACTATTTAATATAGTGTCTAAAACATTTTTGGCGTTAAAACCGACGCTTGATAGTTTCTAGTTAAAATACCAAATTTTACAATTTTGGAATAAATATCCAAAATTACAATTACCACTCAATTTGCACAATTTAGCATTCAATTGTAGAAACTAAGCACATCAATGCAATCGGCACGAAATTCGATCACCTGGCTATCTTTTGGTATAATTTTTGAAAAATAATAAATAATTAAATAAATACCAAAAATAATTAAATAAATGCAATTAATTACTTAAAAATACCAACTTAGGCCGAAAATGCTTAATTAACCGCCCAAACGGGCCGGAAATTTTTTTTTCCGAACCTATCTAGATAAATAGAACAACTTATCTAGTCCTTAATTAATCGAATCTAACCATCTAACATGCACAAACAAATAATTAAATCGCTAATCCATGCTAACTAACCACCTAAACCTTAATTAGCCTAAACTAATCAACCCCTAAGTATCGTTAACTTCCTAAGCAAAGTTTAGAGAGTAAACTCACCAGCTTAGTGTTCTAGTGAGTCCACGATGATGATGACGCGGAGACGGGCAATAAACGATCCTGCGACAACACCAAACGGAGATAGGACGGGCCTCAAAATGGGCCCAATTGCCCACTACTCGAGCTGCTGGACAGCTTCTGCTCTAGGCCGAAGGAGCTAGACCTAACGATTGAAACGACTCGGGTTGAGAGGTGGAAGCTGTTGCAAGCGACAACGGGCGACGGTGGCGATTCTAGCGGCTTGAATGGAGGTCTGAGGTGGTCAACGGTGGCCTGAGGTGGCTCAAGGACACTGCTGGGTGTGACAGGAGCCGCGGGCAAGCATATGCGGGCTCATGGGCGGTGCGACGGCAAGCGACGAGCGTGCGACAGTGGCAGGAGGCTCCAGCGGTGGTCAATGGGCAAAGGGGAACTCTCTCCAGTTTCTCTCTGGTTTTTGGAGCTCAAATCTTGATCAACAATGGATAAAGGAGGCTGGTTGAGAAAGAAGAAGACTGCAGATGCTTTGGGGGTCCCCTTTGACCACAAATATCCTCTTTCTTGATCATTGCATGTCCCCACTAGCTCTGCCCTATCCATAGCCAATTTTGCACCACCAAAACTTCCCCTAGAAGCCAACCAAGTTGTCCAAATGTTTCCTCTCCCATGGCCTACAAATTTTGAAACATTTTTCCCAAAATTGAACCCAGTTCCCCTCCAATTGGATCCAATTTCATGTCCACAAATCCCACCAAGGTGCCATCATCACAAACTATGGCATCCTAAAATTCGAGGCCTCTGAGGGATGAATGAATGTGAATTTCGTCAATGCATCGTTGGTTGATCTCACTTGGAATTGATCACTCCTAAGATACTGACTTGAGAGGAAAGGCTAATGAGGACAAAACTCGTATGACTAAAGAACTTGACCTGGGAAAACAACTTGACCATGAGATTTGCGTGAGGACGATCCTGTAGATAGACAGGCCGATTCTAAGGACGACTAGAAGTTGATTAGCAGACAGAACATAATGGAATGACGGTTGATTTCGTTTACCGTTATCAAACCCATTACGACCCTATGTCGATCCTCAGAGATCGTGTACTTTGAAAAAGAATCTATTCTCCGTAAATTCATGTAGTCAAGGACGTCCATGCGTCGATATGTCTTGAACATGGTTTGGCATGAGTTAGTTAAGTGTGAATCCTCCGAGCCACCCGTCAGTCTAAGTTGTACTTAAAATGGCATGAGAACTAACGATTAGGCTTTGAATTATCGGGAATGTTCGGGACGGACTTTGGATGAAGCTACAACGATAGTCGACAGTGTCAGTTAAGTCGTGTACTTGGAAAAATGATTTTCAGACTGAGAAAGCGAGTCCAAGAGGACATGGGCCGGGTCAAGCCAGTGTGGGCCGTAGGACCAAGGTGGGATAGCCACCATAAATGGGCCTAAGTCAAGCAAATGAGCCCATTGGGCCTAAACCAACTATTCCTCTTTCAAAGCCCATGGTCAAACTTTGAGCCCAATCAAGCCCAACCAATTTTCAAGCCCACTCCTATTCATGGCCAAGCCCAATTGTTAGGCCCATCCACCAATTTCAGCCCAAGGTCAGATGTGTAATTTGTGCAAGGTGAAATGACCATTTTGCCCCTAGTTGTAGGGAGAAAAAGGCTAGAGAAGAGAGAGAAGGTGATGGTGTCATGCATGGGGACTTGAAGCAAGCCTTCAATGGCTTTGATGAGGCCTTGACATCTCTCACATCACTCTCTCTCTCCCCTCATTCGGCTCTCCCTCGATGAAGCTCTCTCTCTTCGAGTTTCTATTCCAACAGACCTTCCTCCAAAGATCCGAGTTGATTGTTGGCTTCCCGGATGAATCAGTTTTTGTGCCACCCACCATTGTCTTCAAGACATCCAGACTGTCCACCTAGACCTTGTCATTTGCTGATCAGAGCCGCCGTTTGACCCACCGGCTGGCCAGAAGCCAGCGGCAGTCCGACCGCTTGGAACTGTTCTGCTCCAAACTAACCTTTCGCCAAAGATCCGACTTAAAAGTTGCCTTCTCGAATGAATTAGCCTATGCTCCATCCACTAATGCAAAGAAGACATCCAGACCGTTCCAACGAGCCCCGCCACTCGCCGTAACGATGCTCCGGCCGTCTCGTATGGCAGCGCGAAGACACTGGTTGCCGGACCGCCTGGTTCCGCCCTGCTTCACCTGTTTCAACTTTGCAGCCTGTTTTCTTCCATTCCAGTCGTTCCTTTGCCGGTTCCATCCATCCACAAGATCCCCAAGACCCCCGGGAGTCGTCGATTGAAGGCCATCCCCTCGTCGGAGCTTCGATTAGCCACCCAACTCTGTTTCTCCTCCGGTAAGTCAGTTTTCCAGAATTTCAGAGGGAGGCAGAGGTTGTTGCTGCTGTTCTGAGCTTGGGACCACCTTGGGTCGTCGTGGTAGAGGTCCCGGAGCATCACCTTCATCGTCGCCACCGCGTCGGTGTCTCCGGCCCACTTAACGGGTGAGTTTAGCTCCTAATTCTTTGATTAGAGCCTAAACTTGCTTAGGAATGGTTTAGTTAGATTTAATTCTAGTTTAGGTGATTTAATTAAGTTGTCTTAGCCCTAAGATAGGTGGTTAGATGCATGGATTAGATTAGTTTAGCTTAATCTTGTTTTATTTGCTTAATATGGTTTATGTGGTTAGTTAAGCATGTATATCTTAATTGATTGGTTTCCTTAATTTAATCATTGTTTTAATGATTTCTGAATATAATTTACTATTTATTGAATTCTAGAAATCTACTATTCACGCGACACTATTCACAAAAATACTATTCACGTGCCTTTGTTCATCTAGAATGCGAAAAATGTCTAAAATTCATGTGTGTTGATTTTATGAAGTAAATGGATGTGAAAATGCATGGCATCCGTATGAATTGAGTGATAATTTATGCAATGGTGTGGTGATTGGAAAATATGGATTTTATTAAGAAAATCCCGGGTGTCGGGTTTGGACACATAAAATGGATTTTAAGTATTATATCAAACAGTGGAGTTTGAAAAAGAAAGGCATTATCTTTTTTTGTTTGAAATGACATGGACCCACACACGACTACTTTCTCGGATGTTTTTAATACGAAGAAAAGAGGCCAGGACTAATATTTTAATTGAGGCATTTGAGTGAAATGCAAAGTGTTTGAGGGCTGATATTGAAATTTCATGTGCTGGTTAAGAGGAAACCGTCAGGGGCGTTTAAGTCGGACAATACCCGATATGGGATGAACCATATAGTGGGCTTGGGTCGCAGTAGAGGCTAGGCCGACTGGACTTATACTCCTTCGGGAATGCCGTCGACATAGTGACGAAGCTGTGCTCTAAGGCGGGAGACGATAATGGGCTAAATGCCAGTGGATAGCCAAACTGCAAGTAGGCTATGCCCGTGAGTGGCACTGAATAACAATTGGAACACATGCTTAGTGTTGTTAATGAGCTGGATTATGGGACGGAATTGTGTGGCATGGTATGGGATGCGTAATAAAGATTTGGTCTTATAATCAGGGGCCCTGTAGTTGTTTGATATGTGAAAGTTTTGGTGTTTCAATTGTTGTATGCATTGAGTATATGCATTGTGTTTTCGAAATGTGCTAATGTGCAAGAGTGCATGAGAATCATGGCATCTGTGATTTCAGTCATGCATGAGTTAAGCACATTGTTTATGGCACACACACATGAATCGATAACATGCAGGGTGTGGTAATGGTCAGGTGAGATCACTTGTGATGCGATTTGTATGTGATTGATGAAATGTATCATCTAATGGCTATGTGCATTACGTGTATTGTGTTGAATTATAACATGTAGGGTATGGCATACCAGGTAAGGTTGTATACGAATCGACTATCGATTGTTGCTTGTGTGGGGTGGTTCGGATGAGATACCCTGAGTTGAGTTGGTGTTCTAATCGGGGGCTTAGGGGAGGACCCACTAAGATTTATATCTCACTGGTTATTGGATAACCATTTTCAGGTCCATAGTGTGAAGAACCAGAAGCCGGAAGCAGAAGGGTCAGGAGCATAGGTGGCTCAGTAGTTCTTTTTGGAGATAGATCTCCTGTACTTGGAACTTAGAGATGGCCTCTGTTTATAAACTGGTTTGTTTATGAAAGTGTGGCTTGTAATGAAATTGTTGTCTTGCTTTTCCTATCTCATGTTTGTTGCTATCAGATGATTAGTTAATTCACTTCCGCATGTGCAATAAAAATGAAAGGGTCGGCGACGAGTCCTAGGAACGTCACAAATTTCTATCGACCACCGAGGGATGTGCGTGCGCTCGAGGTTCGGGGTGTGACACAAACAACATTTTTTCTCACCAATTGAACAAACTTGAATCCCAAAAATGCGATCAAAAACGGCCCTCGGATCTTTTCCGATAAAAAAAAATGGCCCTACTTTGAATTTTCGCTAAAAATCTTGATTTGCAGAAAAATCTTCGGAGGATGAGTCGACGTTCCTAAAATGAATCATGACATGACAAAACTTTCAATTTCTTAAATCGGGCTTAAATTCACAGTTAATTTCAATTTAGCGCGATTTTAGCGTGACCTAACCTACCGGGTAGCTTTTAGGAATTTTTAGTGCAATTAACCCGTGGTCGATTATTTTCAAGCCACATTGTACACCTTCGATACATTGGCGACTTTCGATTGTCGTAAAAATCTCGATATTTCAAATACGGACATAGGGTATCAAACTGACAGAAAAATCGGTCTAGTGTCGATCGACGAGAATTTTGCAATTAGGTGGAATCACCTACACTAAATCACATGTCTTAGTTGAGTCGACCTATCTCTAGTCTCTAATCAATTTTTAACTGTGCCATAATGACCCTTGCAGACTAGCATGGTCGAGCAGTCGATTCCTGGTCGAATTCTTAAGTCCATTGCATTAAAATCCTTTAATGGGTTCACCTTGTAGACTAGTTATCTCGTGAGTGATCAGTTCAGGGAAAAGAATGATAGATGCGTAGATGAAAAGCCTGATTCATTCAATTGAAAATAGAACTGGAAATTCAGGATGTCATAGGCATGATCGCCAACTTGGACAAGGGCCACATGGTCGAGCACTACTGGTTGAAGAATTCGGAGCTCGCGCCAACTTGGTTCCTAAAGGCATAGATTGAGAGCACACTCGACGCCGTCTACAATTTCTCTGCTGATGTGGTCAGCGGTAAGGTCAATTGTGGAATTCCAGTTCTTGTTGCTCTCCGTGTGGTAAGTGAGGTTGTAGTTCCCTGCGTTTTTTTTTTTTTTAATCAGTTTGCTGTCATAGTTGCCTGTGTCAGTCTTATGGTAAATGTCAGCATTGTCTTAGTCGCTCAAGAAAGTGTGAGCCAAGGATAAATTGAAGTGGTTTCTGGTCAAAGAGATGGAGAGCTCATTTACGAATTAGTCACTTGAAATGACCGTGTACGGAAATTTCCTACTCTAAGACGCAGTAGTTTCAAAATTTTCTTCAATTTTTTCTATTAATGTTAGCATGAAATTCAATTTTTGATCATTGGTTTTCTTTTCAGTGTGCTTAGTTGACTGCATTAGACATGGATGGATTGATTGACTTGATTATGTTTGATGCTTAATTTGCAAATTAAGCCCCCTCCTACTTCTCCCATTGATCAATTTACTCAAGTACCTTTGGTTGGAATTGGAGGTTCTGCTTTTGGGCCACAGTTTCTTGCAGAGGCATTGGCTCTCAATAATCCTCCATTTGAAGGTAGATTCATACATTGTAGATGAGTTGGTGGGGGCTTGTTTGTCTTCGTCCTTTCTTGCTTGTTCAATTAGTTAAAATTATTTCTCAAGTCATGGCAACTCTTCCCTCAAGTGAGCAGTTCTCTTAAAGTTACTCTTCCTACTTGGATTAGTCATGATGTCATTCCATTTTGGGCTTTTCATTGCAAGTTCATCACTGTAGATACGAGACTGATCCCACTACCTTCCCTGTATTCTTCTTGCTTCCGTTTCTCCTCCATCATCTTGAGCAAGTGTATATGCTGCTTGATTCACTTATGCGCAATGAAAAAAGATCTACTTTGGTTGATCAAACTGTATGTAGGTCTTTTGTCTTTGTCTTTTGATTCGGAATTTGAAAAGTGCTAGTAAATTTTAGATTTTGTGCATTAGATTTTAGTAAAGTTACAAACTATGGATGAATGTTCAGTTATAAGTCTTGGCACATTGGGTGAATATCCTATGTTAGCGATTTTTTGACTTTTGAAAGTCCGAATGATATCTCAATTTACTTTTAGCATATTAGATTCATTGACAACACATATCCGGCTGGAATTGACCATCAAATTGTGCAACTTGGTCCTAAGCTGGCTTCTACCCTAGTGGTTGTGATATCAAAGGTGCCTGCATGTATTTTGCTTTGTGATCTCTCCTTTTTGCTGATTAGAAGAATATATAGTAATTCATTGTTATTTCCCGTCCTACAGAGTGGTGGTACTCCTGAAACCAGAAATGACTTATTGGAACTACAGAAGGCCTTTTCGTGAAGGGGGATTGGAATTTGCAAAGTAAGTTTTGGTCCCAGTTTTTTTTTCTTCCCTTGCCTATAGAAGTTTCTGTGGCATCCCAAAATTCATGACGACCTCTAGTTACATTAAGGTCTATGAATAGGTGATGGAAGTACCATCAAGATGTATTGTAGCCATTTGATCCATAATTTGCAATGAGATTTGTGGCCAAGCTTTTAATGGATAATTATTTGATAGGAAAGAAAATCCTATCATTGGCCATGTGTTTTATAAATTGGAATTTATGGATTTATGATTTCAAGTTTTATGGCCATATGAAATTGTAATTTAGTATTTATATAAGTGGGGATTTAAGGTAAATTATTAAAAGTAAAAAAAAAAAATGGACTTATTTAAGAAAATTTTGGGCCACTTAAGTTTGGACTTTAGGCCCAAGAATGTTGAGCCTAAAGTGGGCCAAAAGGCCGGCCCATGAAACCCATTGGGCTGTCGACGCATGGAGGGGGAGGAGGAGCCACATGGCCTCCTCCAAGTGTCTTCAACAAGGGAGACACTTGTCTCCTTCTTGGGGACAAGTGTCCCTCCATGCCAAAAGGGAAGCATGCAAGTATTTAAACAACCAAAAAGAAAGAGAGAGAGGGAGTGGCCGGTTTTGAGAGAGTGAGAGAGAGAGGGAGTTGTCGAGTGAGAGAGGGAAACCGAGAGAGAGGAGGAGGAGCCCACGCAAGGAGGAAGTCCGCCCGTTCGTTGCCATTTTGCCTTTGTTTGCTGCTGTTTTGTGCTTGAATCTAAGGCAAGTGAAGTCCTAAAACCTACTCTTTGCATTGCTATGTGTATGTGTAGTAGATGGTAAGTCTTGGTTGTGGTAGATGGGATGAGATGTCGGAGCTTTGAAGAGAGATTCGTTGGTCATGCATGCTGATTTCGGAAAGACCAGTCCGACCATCCGCGAGTTTATGTGTTGTATGTGACTTTTTAGTTGGAATCTTGTTTCGACCTCCTCATGAAACTTGTAGAGAACATCTTGAAGTATAACATACTAAAATTTGAGACAAAATGGACAAGTATTGAGGGGTGAAACCCTTTTTCTACGAAAACTTTAGATCTGGAAACTGTTTTGTTGACCTCTTGGTGATTTCGTGTGTTGCATGTTACTTTTAGTTGGAATTTCACTTCGACCACTTCATGAAAGTTGTAGAGAACGTATTGAAGAATAACATACTGAAATTTGAGATAAAATGAACAAGTATTTCTTGGTGAAACGATTTTCCTTTGGAGAGACTAGATCTGGAATTCGTCGTGATGACCTTCAGTGGTTTCGTGGTCTGTAAAGTAACTTTCTTGTTGAATCTCACTTTAATCTCCTAACAAAAGTTGTAGTATACTTCTTGAGGTATAACATATCAAAAATTCAGAGGAAATAAACGAAAATAGGTCGGTGAAACCGTTGTCTTTTCAAGAAACTGGATCTGGGAAAAACGCTGCTTCGACCTAGTATGATTTCGGGATTTTTATAAACTCATACAGTTAAAATTTGATAGTATATCCTTAATGAAAGTTGTAGGTAATATTCTGAGAAACAACATACTGAAATTTCAGAGTAAATAGACCAGTAATGACCATGGAAACGATTTTTCTTCAACACGGGTAGATCTGGAAAATGATACCGAGAATAGGAAAAGTAAATCAATTTTATCTTTTAATCCAGAACGAATTGGACTACAATTTCTTCATGAAACTTGTACCTCTTGGTCTTAAATATAGCATGTCCAAATTTCAGAATTTTCTGAGTTTATTTAAGGGTTCAATTGAAATTGTTTTCAAAACTGTGCATGGATGATGTTAGAAATCTTTTTTCGGTGATGCATGGACCTGTACATATTCTGTGAAGCCTTGTTTGATATGGTGTCCTTCACAAAATATGTTTTCTTAGATCTTATCTACATTGTGGTAAATTTTCCGAATTTATTTCTGTCGTTTGCTAATTTTCTAGAATTTTTCATGAATAGCACGCATTCTGTTTAAGCTGGAAATTGTTTTATTTACTGTTTATTGGATTTATTATGTAAATCATGATATCCTGGATTATTATTCATGCAATGACATGATGACATTCATACTTTTCGTATGACATCAAAGGATTGATGGATTTTCATGAACTCAATGAGGTTTTCAAAACCATTGCATCAAATGATACTTCTCCCAAGGCATATTATATGATTTTAAAAAGGGGCTGTTGTCAAATCATTGGCATTGTTGCATCAAATGTGAAATTGAAAATGAGATTTATGGGAATATACATTGTGGTGATGAGAAGACCGTCGGAGGTGTGAGCCGACGATGCCCCGGGAGTTTCGGGATGCCCAGAATGTGGGGGTGCCAAATGCCCGGTGGCCTAGTGGCGTAATTCCGGAGGGCCCTCGGGAGTTTTGAGATGCCCGGTGGTATACGGTGCGTAATTCCAGAGGGGGGGAATCTTGGTGGTATATCGGTACGTAATTCCGAAAGCCTTGGAGGTTTGTGCCCAAGGGGATTCCTCGTGATGCTAGTTGGGATACAAGATGCCCGGAGGTGTGTGCCGGATGCCCGGAGGTGTGTGCCGGAGGTTCCTCGCGATGCCCGGTTGGATGCGAGCGATAAATTGTGGGACGCAAACATTGATCCCTGGAAAGAAAAAAACTGATGAGATCCTTGTGAAAGATGAGAATTGAAAATGAATCGTGTGCATGGGTGTATGCATATGGCATGATGCATGATTTGCTTATGAAAGTAAATTAATGCTATTTGATATTGAAAATGCGATCATGAAGGCATAAATGGATCTCATGGTGATGTATGCTTGATAGCATGGATGATATGAATCATGGTGATATATGCACGATGGCATGGTGAGATATGCATGACTGCATGGTGGTATATGCACATATGGCATGGATATGCATGAATGCTTGATGATTAGTGCATGGTGGTATATGCACATATGGCATGGTGATATATGCATGAATGTTTGATGATGAGTGCATGGTGGTATATGCATATATGGCATGGTGATATATGCGTGAATGCTTGATGGTGAACGCATGATGGTATATGTACATATGGTATGATGACATATGCATAGCTGTAAGGTAAGTTATACTTGAATGCATGAATGATATGTGCTTTGTTATGATGCCTCGATTATTCTGTTTGACGCAATGAGTAGTTTGGTGGATCTTTACTGCTAAGTGGTTGTACTCACCCCTTTTGGGGAATAACATTTCAGACTAGATAAGATACCTCTGCTGCCACTGCCACCGGTAGATGGATCAAGTGATTGGATATAATCGCAAGGAGGAGGATAGCAAGGGAAAGAACTTTTGGACGCCGACACTGATTAATGGACTTTAAGTATACGACTGTTGGAGGAGACGTTGGTCATCTTTTGAAGTATAACCAAGTGTAGAAAACTATGGCATTTTGATGTACCGATGAATGATGTCCATCTGGTTTAAGTAAATAAAAGTGTTCGGCTTTTACCTATAAATGTTTAGTTGGTGTGCATCGTTTTCTGAATATAGGGAAGGGAGTTGATGGATGTGCTTCCGTTACATGAATTGCTCAAGGGACCGATAATAAAAGATGTAAACCCCATGGTTGGATGGACCTGCTGCAATTAAAATGGTATCAGAGTGACATGTTATTAGGGAAAGTGAATGGTAAGCGAACTGTGGCGACCCCAATCGGATCGGGGGCCGTCGAGGGGTGCCATAGTTTCACTGACAAGTCGTTGAGTTTCATGTTCTTTTTGAAGATACTAACTAGAGCAGAGTTGACAACTAATTATTAGATTCTCATGTTGACGACTAATTATTAGCTTCTCATGATGCTCAAGGGCTATAAGCTATTGAATGTCAGACCTAACATTTTTATTGCGAAGAATTTAGTTGATCTTGGTCGATGTGCTCATGTGGTTTTCACAGAGTAGGTTCCATGGCCTTTCTATTGTTGTTGCACATCAACTAAATCCAAAATAAATAAATAAATAAATCCAACACTTTGTTGATTTCTTTTCTGGTTGAGAATTTTGTTTAGGGCAAACTTCCAAATGTCTCGGGTTGAGCTCCATTTTGGTGCATGTATTTTATAATTAGGAGTATTATTTTTTTAGTGGCTTTTTTAAAGTCATTATTGCTAATGAGGCTTAGTCAGTTTGTTAGTCTTGCATGGAAAAGTTATTGCTTGTGATGTTTAATAAAATCTTGGGTAACTGGATGTCTTCATCTATGTCACTTTGATGGTGCACTTAACTGAAGTTATGTCAAAATTAATATTTTCAGTTGTTTGCTTAAGTGAAATTTTTTGACACTTTCAATTTTGCAGATATTGAATTAATCACTGTTTTTCCCATCATGAATGTAGGGTGTTGCCATAACACAAGTGAACTCGTTGTTGGACAATACTGCGTGGATTAAGAGCTGTTTGATTGGGTGGGTGGCAGAACATCTAAAATGTCTGCAATTGGTCTACTTTCAACAGCCCTTGAAGTTTGTAAGCTTAACTTCTAATCTCATTGTGGTTATATTCTGATTTGACTCAAAGAGCATATTCATTAGCGACTCCAACTTTAGGGGATCGATATCAGAGAAATGCTTGCTCGTGCATCCTTGATGGATGGGGCAACTAGGACGAAAGTGGTAAGGTTGCTGTCAACTGATGTTATTTGGTGTTTCTTTGGAACGTTCTGTTGTTACCCAAGTCCAGTAAAGGAATTAGTTTCGGTATCAGTGGGGCAACTTATGGTGTAAAATCCTTCTCAGTGTGTAGTGCTTCGGATTCTGCATGTGCACTTTTATGATGTAGGAAGCTGGGTTGCCAAAATGAACTAAGTATGTTGGAGATATCAGTCTTAACTATAGATAGCTAATCAGGCATTCATCATGTTCTTGTCTTCTTATAGCTTCGAAAGGTTGGTCCCTCTCTCTCATTATGGAACCTTGTAGAATTTGAGTAATAATTGCTCTATTCTACTGAAATATTATGTTATGATGGATTGAAACAATAGCAGTGTCGAATCTTGGGTCTGCTGAATTTGTTGGAAGTAGCAAATGAGTTTGCTGGGACTACAATGAATAAAAATACTGCTTGTGTAGTCACGGTTGTTTGCTTTGGCTAGTAAAGTTTGGAGGGAAGTCGCCATAAATTGGTTGGAGTAGCTTAGTTAGAAGACAATTTAGTGATCTGGCCCTGGCCATTTGCTTTAGAATTTGATAACGTATGCGCATATCTCGATCTGAACAGTTGCCATAGAAAAACATAGAGACTCGATAACTAGCCAAACAATTATTTAGCGTTGGTGAAGATTTATATGATGCATCCTTCAATATCTATTATGAGCTTGGAATGCGGTATCGTTTTTTGCCTGAATGTGATCTGGATGCTCATTCTTCAAACTTTTGTAAGACCTTTTGAGTATGGATCCAAAGGTGCATACATTTTTAGCCAAGTTTTACTCCATGGGGATTAAATGCATTGAAAGCAAGGACCTTTTGTTATGTTGTACTGTTAGCAAATTGAAGCAACCTTGTTGACACACCTCTCATTTAACTTTTATTTCATTTGTATGCTATCTAGATGAAAAATAGCACTTACATTAGCATAAACTAAGGCTATTGTCCACTATTATTGGGATGGGCATCAAGTAAACTGGTTATTGCATATTCTGTCAATTTTTAAAGATGAGCAATTCATATCTATTTAATCAGGAGTCATATATTGCAGGGTGAATCCTCAAAGAATAGACACCATATCTGCCAACAAGCGCATTGTATTCCCTTATGAGCAAGTATAGGCTGATATCTTTTAGTGCAATTCATCCAGATTTCGATTTTGTTTTTTATATCCTTCTGCTAAAAGTTTTATTTGATTCTCTTCAGAATGTATTTTTGATGAGTCTTGATTATGATTGTCATGCTTTTGACAAACCATGGTAGTGTTTTGACGGTGGTTTGCAAACCCATTTTCTAGTTGCATGTTTGCATCACTAATTACAGTTGATTATGTTCAAAAATTGATGGCTCATTCATTATGTTTGATTCCAATGTTTAATGTGTCTATACCATTATCTTAATATATGGCTTGATTATGCGACAAGGCATGCAAAAAGTGGTTCCATGGAGGCTGCTATTATAGTATTTTAGCAAGCATTGAAGGCTCTTCCTAGTTAATTTGATTCTTGTTTCCATGCAAATGAAGGAACTACTTAATCTCTATTTCTCTGCACTTTTTTGTTTGCTTTTGCTTTCTATTATTATAAAACAAAAGTTTGTTTTTGGTGTAAGAGAAAGAGATAATAATTAAAAAAAAAAAAAAAAAAAACAACTTCCTTAAGTCTATCGATTATGCTTATAGCATTTGCTTTCCGCTATGAGGTTGAACAGGAAATATTTAAACCAGCTAATCAAAGCATGATTCTAAATAAAAAAAGGGGTGTCTGTCTTTTTCCCATACTTCTCTCATAACCAAAAGTGCCCGCAACTTAATTACTATTCCCTAGAATTGACGACAATATGCTCCAATAACAATAGAAAGCAAAGCCAAGACAACTATAACATGGCCTAGTTTAAAGTTCACATTGTTATAAGTTGACAGTAATACCCTTCACTTTCCTTTTGATGTTTGGCTTGTAGTTGAGGTTTTCTTCACCTCTCAAATGCATACAGAAGTTTAAGATTATTATCTATACATTTTACTAACAAAAATCTGAGCTATTGAGGTATGCATATGCCAAGTGAGAGGAATCCCATGGAGTAGTATTGTGACATCCTGAATTTCAAGTTCTGATTTCGATTGGATAAGTTGGGCCTTTCATTGACGTGACTATAGTGTTTTTCTCTAAGATGGCCACTCATGAGGTAACTGGCCTATCAAGCGAAACCGTTAAGGGATTTTAATGCAATAAACTTGAAAATTCGATCAAGAATCGACTGCTCAACCGTGCTCGTCTCGTAGAGATCATTACGGCATAGTAAAGATCGATTGGAGATCAGAGATAGGTCGGTTCAACTAAGATGTGTGGCTAAACATGGGTGATTCCACCAAATTGCAAAATTCTCGTCGATCGGCACTAGATTGATTTTTCTATTGTTTTGGTACCTTGTGTCTATATTTGAAACCTCAAGATTGTCACGACCACCGAGAGTCACCAATGTGTCGAAGGCATTTATTGTGGTTTGAAGAAAATTGACCACAAGTCATTTGCACTAAAAATTTCTAAAAGCTACCCGGTAACTTAGCTCACACTAAAATCGCGCCAGATTGAAATTAACCGTGAATTTGAATCCGATTTCAAAAATTTAAAGTTCTATCATGTCACAAGTCACATTAGGAACGTTGACTTAGTTTCAGCAGATTTTTCTACAAACCGAGAATTTTTGGGAAAAAGTCAAGGTAGGTCGTTTTTGTTCAGAAAAGTCCGAGGATTTTTTTTTTTTGAATATGTTTGGTAATTACATAAATTTTTGTCTCTTTGCTTCATAATCTAACCTTTGGATGCGACCATTTGAGCCCTTTATGATAAACTCCTCCTTTCAAAGTTCAACTTGAATACATGTGTATAAATGGATTTTAGAATTGCCATTTGAGCCCTTCTAGGAAATGTGTAAAACATTTCACAATTTCTAATCTGACTCTAGTTTCTACATATACCTAATGATGCTTGTTTATTGCTGAATAGGTTCTCAGAACATGGGAAACAAGTTTGTGAAACAAGAAAGGGAAGACATTGTTATGTTGTATCCCCTTTTGATCATGAAGATTAATGTGCACTTGACTCTGCACATATGTCATAGAAGAGGCCAAGGCCTTGTTTTACTCAATTCTGTTGTTATTTACAAGTGTCTGTGCTCTAGTCTAGGCAATGATTACCTTATAAGATGTTCTTCAAACAATTATTGAATGATGATCAGCACTTTCGGAATATGAATATGGTAGTTTGCCCCTCCTGGTTTGTTATGCTTGATTTGCAATTGGTGTTATTTTGTCCATGTAATGCATTCCCTACTTATTATTGGTCTTCCAAGCATTGCAAGGTACAATTTTGAATCAAGGAAAAAGTTTTATATGCTCGGCACCTTATAATTCTTCCTAGTTGGTATTGGCTATTCTAATGCATTTTGAATCAATGGATCTTGTTTTATTTTGGTTGACTTTATAAGAGTTTCCATGTAACCAAGTAACTTTTGCCTGCAAATGGCTCTATGCAATTATGATATTGTTTTCCATGAAACCAAAAGGCTATACTTTGATTCACGGTAGAGTGCATCGGCAACTAGAAATTAATATGCCTTGAAGCAACTAAGTGACAACAATAGCAATTGCCAGTCGTGAGCTTGAATTGATCTAATGGATCCTCTGCATTCTATTTTGCAGTGAATTATACACCAGGATTTTACACCATAAGTTGCCCCATTGGTACCGAAACTAATTCCTTTACTGGACTTGGGTGACAACAGAACGTTTCGAAGAAACACCAAATAACATCAGTTGACAGCAACCTTACCACTTTCGTCCTAGTTGCCCCATCCATCAAGGATGCGCCAACAAGCATTCCTATGATATTGATCCCTTGAAGTTGGAGTCACTAATGAATATGCTCTTTGAGTCAAATCAAAATATAACCACAATGAGATTAGAAGTTAAGCTTACAAACTTGAAGGGCTGCTGGAAGTAGACCAACTGCAGACATTTCAGATGTTCTGCCACCCAGGCAGTATTGTCCAACAACGAGTTCTCTTGTGTTATGGCAACCCTACATTCATGATGGGAAAAACAGTGATCAATGCAATATCTGCGAAATTGAAGGTGCCAAAATTTCACTTAAGCAAACAACCGAAAAGATTAATTTTGACATAACTTCATTTAAGTGCACCATCAAAGTGACATATAGATGAAGACATCCAGTTACCCAAGATTTTGTTAAACATCACAAGCAATAACTTTTCCATGCAAGACTAACAAACTGACTAAGCCTCATTAGCAATAATGACTTTAAAAAGCCACTAAATATGATACTCCTAATTATAGAATACATGCACCAAAATGGAGTTCACCCCAAGACATCTGGAAGCTTGCCCTAAACAAAATGCTCAACCAGGAAAGAAATCAACAAGGTGTTGGATTTATTTATTTATTTATTTATTTTGGATTTAGTTGATGTGCAACAACAAAGGAAAGGCCATGGAATCTACTCTGTGAAAACAACATGAGCACGTCAACCAAGATCAACTAAATTCTTCGCAATAAAAAGCTTAGGTCTGACATTCAAAAGTTTATAGCCCTTGAGCATCATAAGAAGCTAATAATTAGTCATCAACATGAGAAGCTAATAATTAGTTGTCAACTCTGCTCTAGCTAGTATCTTTAAAAGGAACATGAAACTCAACGACTTGTTAGTGAAACTTCTATAGGCAAGGGAATAAAAAAAACTGGGACCAAAACTTGCTTTGCAAATTCCAATCCCCCTTCATTAAAAGGCCTTCTCTTCTTCAAATAAGTCATTTCAGGCTTCAGGAGTACCACCACTCTGTAGGATGGGAAATAATAATGAATTACTATATATTCTTCTAATCTGCATAAAGGAGAGATCACAAAGCAAAATACATGCAGGCACCTTTGATATCACAATCACTAGGGTAGAAGCCAGCTAAGGACCAAGCTGCGCAATTTTATGGTCAATTCTAGCTGGATATGTGTTGTCAATGAATCTAATATGCCAAAAGTAAAATGGAGATATCATTCAGACTGTCAAAAGTCAAAAAATCGCTGACATAGGGTATTCACGCAAGTGCCGATACTTATAACTGAACATTCATCCATAGCTTGTAACTTTACTAAAATTGATGCGCAAAATCTAAAATTTACTAGTGCTTTTCAAATTCCGAATCAAAAGACAAAGACAAAAGACCTAAGTATAGTTTGATGAACCAAAGTAGATCTTTTTTCGTTGCGCATAAGTGAATCAAGCAGCATATACACTTGCTCTAGATAATGGAGGAGAAACATAAGCAAGAAGAATACAGGGAAGGTAGTAGGACCATTCTCATATCTACAGTGATGAACTTGCAACGAAAAGCCCGAAATGGAATGACATCACGACTAATCCAAATAGGAAGAATAACATTAAGAGAACTGCTCACTTGAGGGAAGAGTTGCCAAGACTTGAGAAATAATTTTAACTAATTGAAAAGGCAAGAAAGGATGAAGACAAACAAGCCCCCACCAACTCATCTACAATGTCTGAAGCTACCTTCAATGGAGGATTATCGAGAGCCAATGCCTCTGCAAGAAATTGTGCCCCAAGAGCAGAACCTCCAATTCCAACTAAAGGTACTTGAGTAAAGCGATCCATGGGAGAAGTAGAAGGGGGCTTAATTTGCAAATTAAGCGTCAAACATAATCAAGTCAATCAATCCGTCCATGTCCAATGCAATCAGCTAAGCACACTAAAAGAAAACCAATGATCAAAAACTGAATTTCATGCTGACATTAATCAAAAACCCTGAAGAAAATTTTGAAACTACTGTGTCTCAAAGTAGGAAATTTCCATACACGATCATTTCAAGTGACTAATTCGTAAATGAGCTCTCCATCTCTTTAACCAGAAACCACTTCAATTTATCCTCGGCTCACGCTTTCTTGAGCGACTAAGACAATGCTGACATTTACCATAAGACCGACACAGGCAACTATGATAGCAAACCGATTAAAAAAAAAAAAAAACATAGGGAACTATAACCTTTGTTACCACACGAAGAGCAACAACCGAAATTCTAGAAATGACTATATCGATGACCATGTTGGCAACAAAATTGCAGACGGTGTCAAGCGTGCTCTCAATCTATGCCTTCAGGAACCAAGTCGGTGTGAGCTCTGAATTCTTCAACTAGTAGTGCCCAACCATGCGGTCATCGTCTAGGTTAGCGATCGCGCCCTTCTCCAGCTCCGCCATCACCTCGAACGTGGCTCCGGAACCGGGGCTCCATCTCCTCCACGAACTCATCCGTGAACTCGATATGGCTCATGTCCAGGAAAAGCCCTAGCTCCCGATGTTGGTACAACCAGTCCACGTACCTCCCCCACAACGAGCAGGAATCCTTCTCCAACCCACGCCTCTCCTTCTTTTCTGCGCCGTCTGCTTTGCCCAGGTCTGCTAAGATCTCCCCTGCGACCGAGCGAGCAAGCATCAAGGATAGCGCCCACTGGGGAATGGGATTGAGGCCGCCTCCCTCGAGTCGAAGGCCGACGGCTTCGCGGCAGAGGTCGATGGCATCTTCGATCTGAGGGACAAGGAGGATGTGGCACCCCTCGACGGTCCCCGAATCCGTTAGGGTCGCCACAATTCGCTTACCTTTCACTTTTCCTTATATCACATATCACTCTGATACCATTCCAATTGCAGCGGGTCCATACAACCTAGGGGTTTACATCTTTTAGATTGGTCCCTTGCGCAGTTCATATACGGAAGCACATCCAACAACTCCCCTTTATATATTCAGAAAACGATGCATACCAACTAAACATTTATAGGTAAAAGTCGTACACTTTTATTTACTTAAACCAGATGGACATCATTCATTGGTACATCAAAATGCCGCAGTCTTCTATACTCGACTATACTTCAAAAGATGACCGACATCTCCTCCCACAATCGTATGCTTAAGGTCCATCAACCAGTGTCGGCGTCCCAAAGTTCCTTCCTTTGCTATCCTCCTCCTCGCGGTCATATCCAATCACTTGATCCATCTACTGGTAGTAGTGGTAGCAGAGGTGTCTTATCTAGTCTGAAATGTTGGTCCCCAAAGGGGTGAGTACAGCCACTCAGCAGGTAAAGGACCAATAAACCACTCAATGCATCATGCCACACAATCATCACAATCATAGCATTACATGTCATTGAAGTATCCATGCACAATTTACCTTGATATCATGCACACGTCATCATATCTCATGTACATACATCATCATATAGTCATCACCATCATGTCATACACTTACAATCATCATGTCACATGTACCATCATCATTACCATGCATCCATGCACTCATCATCATCATATCACATGTACCATCATCATTACCATGCATCCATGCACTCATCATCATCATATCACATGTACCATCATCATTACCATGCATCCATGCATTCATCAATCATCATATCACAT
Organism: Eucalyptus virginea; assembly: GCA_014182375.1. NCBI lineage: Eukaryota > Viridiplantae > Streptophyta > Magnoliopsida > Myrtales > Myrtaceae > Eucalyptus > Eucalyptus virginea. The sequence goes on from CM024516.1 coordinate 26,678,835, forward strand.
GTACCATCATCATTACCATGCATCCATGCACATATCATCATCATATCACATGTACCATCATCATTACCATGCATCCATGCAGTCATCATCATCATATCACATGTACCATCATCATTACCATGCATCCGTGCATTCATCAATCATCATATCACATGTACCATCATCATTACCATGCATCCATGCACATATCACCATGCCATAGGTGCACATACATCCATGCACTTACCATCATCATGTCACACATACCATCATGCCATAGGTGCACATACAACCATGATTCATATCATCCATGCTATCAAGCATACATCACCATGAGATCCATTCATGCCTTCATGATCGCATTTTCAATATCAAATAGCATCAATTTATTTTCATCAGCCGATCATGCATCATGCCATATGCATACACCCATGCACATGATTCATTTTCAATTCTTATCGTTCACAAGGATCTCATCAGTTTTTCTTTCCAAGGACCAATATTTTCATCCCACAATTCATCGCTCGCATCCAACCAGACATCGCGAGTAACCTCTAGGTATGTATTCAAAATGCAACCGGGCATCCGGCCCCCCACATTCCGGGCATCTCGTATCCCAACTAGCATCACGAGGAACCTCCGGGCATGTATCCAAGATACAACCGGGCATCCGACATTTACACTCCCTGGCCGGGCATCTCGCATCCCAACTAGCATTGCGAGGCATCTCCCCGGGCACAAACCTCCGGGGCTTCCGGAATTACGTACCGACATACCACTAGGATCCCCCCCTCCTCTGGAATTACGTACCGTATGCCATCGAGCATCTCGAAACTCCCGAGGACCCTTCGGGATTACGCCACTAGGCCACTGGGCATCTGGCACCCCCACATTCCAGGCATCCCGACACTCTCGGGGCATTATCAACCGCCTCCAACAGTTTCCTCATTTATCATTGTTCATGTTCACCAATTTATGTCTCAAAATTAGCATGGCATATGATATAATGGCAAACAAGATCACTTTCATCCTTTTTAATTCTTATATGCATCTCCAATCATCATCATACATGCAGCAAGATACAATCACTAAAGACAATACAATCCATGGAATCCATACAACTTAGAATAGTTCATATATCATGCCTTTTTGAAATTTACTAAATTCCGGCTTGCACAATTTTGGAAAACATTTAAATTAAATATCAATATGATCCTCAAAAATCCCAAAATCATAGCATGTACTAGATAAGACATAAAGGTAACAATTTCATGAAGAACACATGCCCAAAAGAGCTTCACACAAAAAGATATAGCTCACACATTGCAACATGCAAAATTCGGACAAAGTCAGATTGCGCAGTTTTTGAAATATTTCGATTAAAATACCCGAATGACCTCCAAAAATTATGAACTTTTACCAGGTTATAGTCAAGACACTAAAGTAGGTTTTTAATGAGACATCTAGGCCAGGTTCGTTCTAGATAATTTTCTATAGACGTCCGAAGCTCCTGATTCTAGCACCGAAACGTCCAGTATAGCCATCTCCGAAATATCAAGTTTTCACCCACTTATCCTTCTTCGTTTCCTCTGAAATTTGGATATGTTATACCTCAAGAAGTTCCCTACAACTTTCATTTAGGGATCTAAGTGAAATTTCCAGAGAATAGTCACCATATGGGTCCTAGAAGTCTCGGGTGTCCAGTACCGTGTTTCCAGATTTACCGTCTTCAAGAGAAAGTCGATTCACTAGGCTACACTTGCTCATTTTACCTCAAATTTGAGTATGTTAGTCTTTAGTATGTTCTCTACAAGTTTCATGAAGAAGTCGAAGAAAAATTCTCGGTAAAAAGCAACATGCAACCCACAAAACTACTAAAAGGTCAGTAAAACAGTTCCAGATCTAGTGTCTTCGTAGGAAGAGGGTTTTGCCCCTTAAATCTCAACCATTTTGTCCCAAATTTTAGTATGTTATAGTTTGAGATGTTTTCTACAACTTTTATGAAGGGGTCGAAGTCAAAATCCAACTCAAAACATGCATGCAAGACTCCACAAGTTTCTGGGTCGAGCCGTACACACGAAATCAGCAAGCATCTTCAAGAACAAACCACATTTGCTTCGATTTCTTGCCTCTAAACATCCAAGATTTTCAACCACACATGCAAGACACACATGCAAGAGTAGAAATTGATCCTAACTTGCCTCCAAAATCGAGCAAACAACGGCACACGGACAGTGACGAACGAGCGGATGGACGGCGACGGACGAGCGGACCTCCTCCCTTGCTCAGCTTCTCCCTCTCTCTCTCTCTCTCGGCTTCCCCTTCTCTCTCACCCTTTGGCTTGGCTGAAAGCCCCCAACCGGCCACTCTCTCTCCTCTTTTTATTTCCCCTAAACTTAATCACTGCAGCTGCATGTGGCCGCCCAAGATGGCCAATGGGGGCAGCCACACCTTGCGCAACCCCCATGCCACTTGGCAGCCCGCATGCAAGGCTTATGGGCTTCAAGGTTTGGGCTGGTCTTGGGCCTTCATGGGCCGGTCGACCAAGGGGCTGGCGTGGGCTGGTTGGACGGGCTTTTGGGCCTAAAATCAGCTCACTCTCTCCTATTCCTATTCCATTTAATCTTTATTTAAATAAACTTTTAATTTCAACTTATAAGCCCACGAAACTTTAAAATTTAAATCAATAAAATTCTACTTATAAAGTGCACTACCAAGAATAACATTTCTATATCAATTTGCACTCTAATAAATCCTTGGGTCACTTGAAGATACATCTCCATCCAAGCAATCATCCTTTACCATGTTCGGCCTTAAATTAATTGAAATTCATCAACTCAATGGCTAATATAAAATCAAACGGCACTTCCATTACCTACTCATGGTTCATGGTATATTCAGGGGTTGTCATGAAATTTTGGGATGCCACAGAGGATGAGTAGATGTTGGAGATGGAGGATGCCATTGTTAGCATCGGCACGGAGTCGAAGCTATGACGAGTTCGTTAGAGGGACGCAATAGGATGGAGGTCCAAAAGTTGTCGAGAGACCAGTGCGAGCACAAAACGTATGCTTGATCTCTGTGTTGGAAATGGTTGGAGGTGGAGGGGGTTGGGTCCAGCTGTGACTGGCAGCACTCTTGGACTAGGCGACGTGCCAGAAGCAGATGGCCGGTGAGGCTTTTAGGGAGGCGGAAGCGGAGCCGGAGGCAAAGACGGATGCGGAAGCAAAGGGGGTGGGATGCACAGAGAAGGAAATAGAGGGTGTCTCGTTTGTTCTCTGTTTGTTCTCCTATGAGGAGAGAGAGAGAGAAAAAACACAGCAAATTCAAGTGAGGAGAGAGATTTTTTGAGCGGGAATGTTAGGCATTTATTGACCCATTGAGCTGTCTGTCTTTTCTTCTGCCAACGAGCTGCGCCATGCTGGCCCAGAGAACCAGCCTCTCCATTTTTCAGCGGGTCCCTCATTGGACGCGTGTCCATATCTAAGTGATAAATGCGCACATACTACTGAATATTTTCTCTTCAGTCCACTATCATAGGGCACTGGACCTGAGCATGTCCTTAAACTGTTTTTGTTCTCGGAGTCAATCCTAATAGGTAATAATAACCACGGGATCCGGACCACCCTTAGTCGGGGCCGGTGCCTCGATTCCCCCAGTTCTCTCTCCTAAAGATACTAGGCTGGGTTCAGGAACATGATAGACAGCTGGTCCGGATAAATGCGCACATACTACTGAATATTTTCTCTTCAGTCCACTATCACAGGGCACCACTATACGACGGGGAAGCCGAAGCATCAGGGATCACGCGGAAATTGACTTTTGCCGGAGCAAAGGTCAAGGCTTCTTCATAGATAGAACGCACCTGGTCATGGCTTTCGCTGCAACCTTCAGAGAATCAAAATCACCAACTTCCACTCCCAGACACCGTCTAACCCTCGCACTCTCTCAGAGAATCATCATCACCATCTCTTCGACCAAGCCGATGCTTCCAAACATGTCCTACGATCCTCTCCTCATAGCTTTCGCTTTCGCTGCAACCCTCGCAGCGATTCTTCTCTCTTTTTCGTTCTTCAGGACGAAGATGCGAGCAAACCCCCATGACTCACCGTCGGCACAACCCTCCGGCGTCTCGCCTTCTCCTTCCTCCTCAGGCCACGACTACGAGGTCTTCCTGAGCTTCCGAGGGCCCGACACCCGCACCGGATTCGCCGACTTCCTTTACCACGACCTCGCTGACGCTGGCGTCCACGTCTTCCGCGACAACAATGAGCTCCGCGTTGGGAAGGAAATCGGCTCTGAGCTCCTCCACAACATCCGGCGGTCCAAGATCTCCATACCTATCTTTTCCGAGGACTATGCCTCCAGCAAGTGGTGCCTCATGGAGCTAGCGGAAATGGTGAAGTGCTGGAAAAGTGGCGGGCAACTGATTCTGCCGGTTTTCTATGGCGTTGAAACCAGGGATCTGAAGCGACCGGATGGGAATTACAAGAGGGCCCTTGAGTTGCACAAGCGGAGGTTCAGGTCCGCGACTGTCAAGGCTTGGAAGGAGGCTCTTAAGGTGGTTGGAGCATTGAAGGGATGGGATGTGAACCATGTCGCAAATGGGTAATTCTTGGACAAATTTGTTTTTGCATCTGTACATGAAATGTCCCCTTTTAAATTTGGATTGTGTGTGGTTCTGAGCCGATGGTATCTTTGGCCTAATGTATAGTGAGTCATGGTGAACTGTCCATGTGTGGGCGGTGACCTAATTTGATGCACGGTGGACGAGTTTGTTTTCTGAAATAACTGTTGTCTGTATGTGTTCTTGCGACAGTTTTATAAGTCTGAAATTTAGAAAAGTGTGAGCTTGGTACTGAATCTCATTCCCTCATATATTTCTGTTGTCATTGTGTCTGGCTTATGAAGTGAATTGGAGATTAAGTCAATGTAAGAAAGCACCTACCATGTAAAGGGCTTTAACTGTTAGAGCAGTTAAATCATCAGAAGATGACTCCCTTTTTTCTTTTGTGTACCAGGCATGAAGGAAAACTTGTAAAAGAAATTGTGACGGAGGTGTTGGGTGAGTTAAGGAAGGCAAATTTGGTAGTGGCTGACTACTTGGTTGGAGTTACTGATCATGTGCAGGCTGTCATGCAATTGATAGGCGCTGGGACTAGTGACGTGAGGATTCTTGGAATCTACGGCATGGGAGGCATCGGGAAGACAACTCTTGCCAAGGTCATCTATAATAAACTCTCTCATCAGTTTTCATCTTCCTGCTTCCTCGCTGATGTTCGAGAAACTTCAAAACAATTCAAAGGTCTCGAATCTCTGCAAAATCAACTTGTCTCTGGTATCTTCAAGGGGAAGTGGTCAAGTATCACATGTGTTGACGATGGTATCAACATCATACAACAGAGGCTTTCGAATAAGAAAGTCCTTCTCCTTCTCGATGATGTGGATCAGAAAAAACAACTCGATGCACTTGTTGGGAAGCGTGAGTGGTTTGGTCTGGGGAGCAGGATAATTATTACGACGAGGAACAGAGATGTTCTTAATGCTCCAGGATTAGAAGTTGATCGTGATTATAAGATTGAACCGTTGAATTACAGCCAATCCCTTCGACTATTTAACAAACATGCCTTTAGGAGAGATTTTCATCCCACTGATTATGGTAGCCTTTCTGGTGACATAGTATCCACTACTGGTGGTCTTCCTCTGGCTATTGAGGTTATTGGCTTGGTTTTATATGATAAATCAAAAGATTTCTGGCAAAGTACTTTGAAGCAGTTGAAGATAATTCCAGACGACCAAGTGCACAAAAAGCTGAGAATAAGTTATGAGGCTCTTAGTTATGAACAGAAGCAGATATTTCTTGATATCGCCTGTTTATTGATTGGAACGGATAAAAGGCTTGCTGTTCTAATGTGGGAAGATTGTTCCTTGTTTCCAGGAAAAGCATTAAAAGTCCTTGTTCTCATGTCTTTGGTGAAGATTGGGGAAGATAATATTCTAAGAATGCATGATCAGCTCAGGGACCTTGGTAGGGATATTGTCCGTCGGGAATGTTTCGAGGACTTTGGTAAGCGGAGCCGGTTGTGGAATCATGGGGAAGCTTTAGAGGTGTTGCAAAGAAAAATGGTAAGATCTGTGTAAATTTGGGAATTTCTCCTATTGTAAATGCAACATATCTGTCATTCTTTCCATTGTGATGCGGCTTGTCTTTTCTTGTTTTAATTATTCACTCTGCACTTGTCAGGGGACTGCAAAAGTTAAAGCCCTCTGTCTTGACTTCAGAACTTGGTCCCAAGGGCAATGTTTCCGGAATGAACATTTTTCCAACCTCACACACTTGAAATTTCTTAAACTGGATTATGTCAGTCTTTCTGGAGATTTCCAGAATCTCCTTCCAGAACTAAGGTGGCTTCAATGGCATGGTTGTCCTCAAGATTTCCACCTGACGAACTTTCGCATGGATAAGTTGGTCATCCTGGATCTATCTTTGAGCAAGATCACGGAAAACTGGGAAGGCTGGAATCAGATGAAGGTCGTGTAGAGCACTTATTCTTTTATGTGCTGGAATCAGATAACTTTCAAATCAATATATTTTCACTGACTTATTTTTTTCGCTATGACTTTTTTTGTTTCAGATGCCTAAATTGAAGGTTCTGAATCTCACAGGTTGCACAAGGTTAGTTAAAACTCCTGATTTCTCAGGCTACCTCAACTTAGAAAGGTTGATTCTCGAACGATGTGAAAACTTGGTGGAAATTCATCAATCCATTGGCTGCTTAAAGCATCTTGTTGTCTTAAACCTGAGGTTCTGCACTAGATTGTACACACTGCCAAATGAGCTGGGCAACGAGGAAGGTTTGGTGGAGCTTCTCATTGATGGAACATCTATACAATATATTCCCATTTCTCGAGGTCTTATTATGAGCCTTGAAACTCTCAGTGCAACTCACTTTCGGTCAGCTACTCAGATTTCAAATTCCATCAGTCATTTGCAGTCCTTATTAGACCTTACATTTGATGGAGCGGAAATTGCTGAGCTCCCAGAATCCATAGCAGCTTTAGTGAATCTTCAGCGCTTATCCTTTAGATACTGTGCTTCACTAAAAAAACTCCCGCGATCCATTGGTCATTTAAAATTATTATTAGAGCTGGACCTGTCTCACACAGGAATTACAGAATTACCTGATACAATTGCAGAACTCAATAATCTGAAGATACTCAACATTGCTCATAGTCAAGTAGAAAAGTTGACTCCTGCTATAGGGATGTTGCAGAAGCTTGAAGAGCTGCATGCCTCATCATGTGAAGATTTGAAGGGAGAAGTTCCTAGTGATATTGGGAAATTGTCCCTATTGAAAATCTTGACACTAGATTGTACAGATATTTGCTCCCTACCAGAGAGCATATCTCGGCTTTCTCATCTTCAAAAGCTTGATTTATTTGGCTGCATAGAGCTTCAATCACTGCCAGAATTTCCTTGCAGCTTAACAAGTCTGCGAATCTCTAGTACCTGGTTAGAGATGATTACAGTGCTCTTCAACTTGATTAACTTGAAAGAGTTGTGCCTCTCAGACTGTTATAAGCTAACTCAATTTGCTGGTGGGATTTCAAAGTTACGAGGACTGGGGACATTGACTCTGATCGGTTTAAAAATTCGTCAATCACCAGCAGAAATTGGAGCCATGTCTCAGCTAAAAAATCTCACCGTTCAAGATTGCAAAGAACTCCAATGCATTGAAGCGATACCATCAAGTTTAGTTAAGTTACATATTAGAGGCTGTGAATCTCTGGAGATACTGCCAAACTTGTCGAGCTTGAGTAATTTGCTGGAATTTGTGGTCACTACTAGCTATAAGCAATCTGAGCTTGATGAGCCAGAAAGAAAAGCAGCCATAAGGGATTTGTATGTGCAGCAGAGCAAATGTTTGCAACATCTGGACATGAGTTGGTGCATATCGTGCATGGAAGATCTCAAGGACTTGCAGCCTGTGGGATGCAAAAAGCTGATTAAGGTCGAAGGCCTTGATAAGTTAGAATCTTTGGAACACATAGACATGAGTTGTTGTACTGCTCTTGAAAAGTTACCTGATCTATCGCGTTCAAGAGTGCTAAAAGTTTTGGATCTTAAAAACTGTGAGAACCTGCAATCTGTTGCTGGTCTAAATTGCTTGACATCATTAAGGAGAATGGATCTCTCAAGATGTGAGAAGCTTGAAGAATTTCCAGATCTAACGCTGCTAAAATGTCTTCATGAATTGCGGATGCAAGATTGTGAGAAACTAATGGAGATTCGAGGACTTGATCATTTGGGATCTTTGGAGTTTCTGGACTTGTCTGGTTGTAAGTCACTTGGAAGATTACCTTGCCTATCGCACCTGCAGAACATGAGAGAAATGCGAATGAGAGATTGTCAGAATCTTACTGAGATCCAGGGGCTGGAAAAATTGGAGCTTTTAGAGTTCTTGGATATTTCCCGGTGCAAGTCACTCAAACATCTACCAGAATTGTCGAAATTAAAGAAATTATGGGGGCTACAATTGCAAGATTGTGAGAAACTGATTTGGATTCCAGGACTGAGGAAACTAAAATACTTGAAATTCTTGAACACTTCGGGATGCAAGTCGATTCCAAAGCTGCCAGATTTGACTAGCTTAAAGCAATTAATCCATGTAAAATAATGTCTCAAGCGTGTTTTTGCACATTTCTTTTTTTTGGTCTTGTTTTTGCGCATTTACTCATGAAGGACATGATACTTTTGCAGTGTCATTCAAATTTGGCAACTTGTAGGGAGCTTTACGTGCTCACATAAACCGAAGCTTGTTATCTGTAGATGGTAGTAACGCATGCGTCCCTGTACTGAAGAGTGAGCTGTGTTGACACTTATTTGTCATTTGTGAATTGTCCTTCTCTTTGTCTCTCTCGCTCTCTCTCTCTAAGCTAAATGCTTCTATTGAGGAGGATGCGTATCAGAAATGACTCACAAATGCTAGTCATTATTGGAGTGGGTGTCCTACTCTCCATCGACAAGGAAAGCATGAGGATCCTGCCCCTCAGAGAGCGGGCAGAGGTCGTGAGGGTAGCACCCCCAAGCCATTAGAGGGTTTTTCAGTTTGAACTCATATATTATTGGTAATTTGGATTTGGGCCCATAAATTACGAGTGGGTATATATAATCTTTCTTTTGTAATTGAGGGTTGTATTAGAGATGTGAGAAGTGTTAATTATAGTGGAATTATCTGCTTAATGTAGTCCTAGTTTAAAGGATGAACCAAGATAAACCTTGTGTCTCGATTTTTCTTTCTCATTTTTACTTTCTATGTCATTATTTTTGTACGCTAAATCCTAATATTTGGTATCAAAGTAAGGTTTGAGATTAGGGTTTCTTGGTGAAGAGAGATCTAGGGAAAAAAAAAATCGAGTCTTGGGAAAGATGTTGGCTGGTCAATCATGAATTGAAGTAGAGAAGTTAGGAGGAAAATGTTTTGGGTTATAGAACTTGAAGATGGAGGCCTTGCTCGATGGAGATTTGTAGTGCATGATTGAAAATGATAAATTTAAGGAGAATCCCAGGGAGAAGACAAAGGAGGCCACGTCCACTAAATTGAAGGCATGGACTAATAGCGATTGAAAGGCGCAAAGCTTGATCTATGTCTTGGTAATAATGTCATGGCGAATGTGACTTTTAAGAAGGCAACGAAGGACAATCTGGACAAAGCTAGGAAGCCTTTATCAAAGTAAGTCACTTATGAGTAGATTGTTTCTGTAGAAGCGATTATACAACCTTCGGATAAGGGAAGGTGATTCCCTTTTTGCACACTTAAATGAGTTTAATACTATTTGTGAATAACTTACTTCTATTGATGTTAATTTGATTAAGGAAAGATAAAGCATGTACCTTGCAATGGTTAATGCCAAATTCTGGGAGTATATAATTGTTTCAATTGACCTAAAACGAGACATTAGGTGACCTTATTTCTATTTGAGACGTTCTAGACTTAGAAAGTACGTTCCAAGACCTTTGATTTGATATGTTGCACGGCCTGAACGGTCAATGTTTGACCCCCAAAAATCGCCTTGCAATCTGCTTGATCTATACATTTTTCAATACACTTTAGGTTCTATTATTAGTCCGTCTTTATAATTTACTATTTTTATGTCGATTTTTGTGATTGATTTTTGCGAAAATTTTCTCCAGGAGATTTGTTCCAAATCATCTCGTGTACAACGTATTAATTTTTTTGGATTTTTCGAACAAGTTTTTGTAGGTCAAAACCGCCTATATCTGAGCATCAGTCGCCCTACACCATTCCGAGATGATTTTGGAGAAATTGAGCATATAGACGAGTTCATTTGGTCTTAGGATCTTCATGAAGATTGAAATAAATATTGTGTGCTTTTTACCAGTGCATGATTTGCATGATTTTTTTATTGCCATTTGATATGTCAACCACATGTGTAAACACATGTAGGTTCTCCTGCAATTAGGATGTTTAGTAATGCATATCTGTCTTGCCATTTTCATCATGATTTGCATGCTTGTAATTAGACTTTGATGTTTTGATGGAAAAGCTTTGCCATTATGTATTCTATGTTTCAATTTTTTTGTTAGATTTTTGCATGTTTCTAGGTGACCTAAATTGAACATTTTCTATTATGTTGAGATTAGGTTGAAGCCTTGTCATGTGCATACTTTCTCATGCATGTTTGGGTCTATTAGAGACCAAATCTCATGTTAATACCTTCTTCACTACTAAACTACGCATTACAAGCTTCGTGTGCATATGTGGTTCGTCGTGATTGAATGCCATTTTGCATGTGAAAACTGTGTCGTAAATAGGCTAGTTGCACTTTGAGATTCTCAAATGTCATTTTGGTCTTAAATCATGTTACATTGACATTGACTTGTATGGCATTTTCGCATGCCGACTTAGGGTTAAATGTTTACCCTAATCACTTGTTACATCCAAGTCTTGGTCATGTGTGAATTTTAAGTAATTTGTGCATTGCATAAGTGATTTTAGGACTTAATGATGCATATTTGCGTTCTAGTTTGTTAATGACTAATGCGCACACTTTCACAAACCTCCATCTTAGAGCACTAAATTGACTTCAATTGAACCCAGGCCCTTCTAGAAAGTCATAAGGCACTTTTAGAACTTTCAAATGCCACTCGTTTCATGCAATTTGGCATTGTTAGATTTGAATTCTAGCCTATGATTAAATTCGGATCTTTGTTTTTACTCCTGTTTAGGTAGACTTTTGCTATTTTCATACCAAATTTTCAATAGAGATTCTTGAGTCTGACCCTTAATAAAGTTGACTTGTTAAATCTTTTACTTGAGTTATGGTGAAATTCCATGATTTTTAGACTTCATTTGGTAAGGTAAATCTCAATTATAATAACTTGATGTCCTGCTGATTTGGCAAATTCCTAATGCAATAACTCTATTGTTAGATTTTTATAAAATCATGCTTAGCTCTTTTAGGGAAAATTTCTTCACAAAAGTTGTTCCATATTATGTTATGCATGTTAGGTAATTTTTTCAGAGTTGGATCATCAACGGGTGTTGATCAATTTTGCTGATTTGATGTGCATTGTCTGAAACTTTCCATTATAGGCCTTTGTTGTAATTGCCTACATATATATTTTTTAGGATAGTTTGTGTATGGAATTATGACATGTCAACTTCATGAAATTTGTTTCAAATCCTTTGATCATCATTGTCAAATGATTTTCAATAAATGAATTGATTTTTCAATCACACATTGAAATGTCTTTGGTACATGTGATGTTTCCAAAAGCAAACATTCACAAAATTTTTTCAATACCTGAATTGACTTTGGAAAGGTTGTGGTTTTGACCGTATTTAAAATGTCTACAATATCTATGAGTGCATTTATTCGAGTCAAAGATTAGCCTTAGCAATTAAATACGTTCCATAGACTAGATATTTGTTTGTCTAAAAGTGTCTTCAAATCTCTTTGAACTTTGATTTGACATTGTGATAAGTCATGGTTTGGACCGTATTTAAAATATCAGCGATGTCTGTCACGCCTCGAACCCCGATCGTGTGCACATCACTAATTGGTCAATAATATTTTGCGACTTCCCAAGACAAGTCGCCGACCCATTCGTTTTTAAGCACATGCAAAAGCGAAAATAAATCCCCTGACAATAATCATCTCGGGAAAAAAAAAGCAGGACATCAATTCACAAAAGCACACTTTTATAAATAACGAGATTCGGGTACAAAACGAGTTTAGTCGAAAGCCTACAAAAAGGTCAACTCTCAAAAGAGGCTGTCCTACGGCATACTAATAGGACACATCCGCAAATCCTCCATACTCCTCCTCAAACTTCAGGGCCTTGGTCCTCCACGACCACCTTCTAAGGACCTAAAAATGGTTATTCAATAATCAATGAGACAATGTTTCAGCAAGTCCACGCTCTAAACTCCGATTAGGAGGGTAATACGCCCAGAGGTGCCCTAACCACACAACCACGCAATTAGAGCATAGAACTTACCTCGCCTCAGTTCCTTCCTGCATGTCAGCACAGTTCATATCACAATGAATATAACAAATGACATATCTCATTAACTCAATTACTCATATGTATATAGCAACTTCATACACCAATTGGAATGTCTCAAATCACATTTCCACCAATAACCACACTTAAGTCAATTATGCATTTCAAGTAATTACAGTCACACGACCACGATCTAATCGTCATCACGGTGAATCCAACTGACAAATAGCGGAATTATCCATCACATAGCGGATCTATTCATCACATAGCAAATCTATCCATCACATAGCGGATTTGACTGATATACAGCGGATCTATTCGTCACATAGTGAATTTATCCATCATATAGCTAAGTTTGTCACAAAATCCATTGTAATATGTTCCCATTTCCACTCGGGAATCTCGAGAGGTAGTAGAAGTCCTCCCGGCTTACAATGCTGTGTCTTCACTTGCTGACATGTCAGACACTTGGCGACATATTTGGCGATGCCCGCCTTCATACTGGACCACCAATAGTGTTGACACAGATTTTGATACATCTCTGTATTGCTAGGATGAATGTTGTAACTGCTACGATAAGCTTCAGACAAAATCTCTTCCTTAAGCTCTACATCGTTAGAAACCTTAGTGTTCCATCTTCAAAAATCTGAAAATTAGCCTTCCTCTTCTTGGTATCCTCCAGGACCATATGGAATGGTTAGCATAGGTGTGGTAGTCAGCTTTTGCTTAAGCTCTTGAAAACTACACTCACACTTCTCTGTCTATACAAAATTTTCTTCCCTTTTTAGCAGTCGAGTCAATGGCGAATCTAATGCTGAAAACCCTTCCACAAACCGTCTATAATACACTCGCACTTAGCCAGCTGATTACTGCTTCAATCTTGGTCGGGTCCACAGAGATTCTTTTGCCTGAAATCACGTGACCTAGAAAAGTAACACAAGTCACCAAAACTCGTACTTGCTAAACTTGGCATACAGTCCATCATCTCGTAGCATCTGAAGTACTGTCCTCAACTGACTTTCATGCTCCTCAACTCTCGTATCCACAATAGTCGCCAAATAACTTTGGCAGCCCCCATCTGACAAACGGGTTGCCTCAAGCAACGAGATTAAAGGGATCGAGGGTCCTCCTCGATCTCCAATAAATTCAAAACTTTCATCTGTCGACGGGTCAAACTGTATCACATTGCAACAACAATTCATTTCAACAAAAGCTCCTCGAACCAAACCTTTTTATACATGACGTCAAAATTATACGAAGGCAACTAGTCAAGTATAACTATAACCGGTGATTCTCCTTTCTATGACTTCATTACAACAACTAAGGTTCTATAAACTTAACCAAAATTCTGCTGTGCCACTCTAATAATGTGGCATCCCAAAATTTCATGACAACCCCTGAACATACCATGAACCATGAGTAGGTAATGGAAGTGCCGTTTGATTTTATATTAGCCATTGAGTTGACGAATTTCAATTAATTTAAGGCCGAACATTGTAAAGGATGATTGCTTAGATGGAGATGTATCTTCAAGTGACCCAAGGATTTATTAAAGTGCAAATTGATATAGAAATGTTATTCTTGGTGGTGCGCTTTATAAGTAGAATTTTATTGATTTAAATTATAAAGTTTCGTGGGCTTATAAGTTGAAATTAGAAGTTTATTTAAATAAAGGTTAAATGGAATAGGAATAGGAGAGGGTGGGCTGATTTTAGGCCCAAAAGCCCGTCCAACCAGCCCACACCAGCCCCTTGGTCGACCGGCCCATGAAGGCCCAGGACCGGCCCAAACCTTGAAGCCCATAAGCCTTGCATGCGGGCTGCCAAGTGGCATGAGGGTTGCGCAAGGTGTGGCTGCCCCCATTGGCCATCTTGGGCAGCCACATGCAGCTACAATGATTAAGTTTAAGGGGAAATAAAAGGAGGAGAGAGAGTGGCCAGTTGGGGGCTTTCGGCCAAGCCAAAGGGAGAGAGAGAATTGCAAGAGAGAGAGGGAGTGGCGAGAGAGAAGGGGAAGCCGAGAGAGGAGGAGAAGGAGCCGTCCGCCCGTCGCCACCCGTTCGCCGTCCGTGTGTGCCGTCCATTTGCTGTCGTCCGCTTGGTCTTAGAGGCAAGTTGGGATCGATTTCTACTCTTGCATGTGTTTCTTGCATGTGTGATTTGTTGGTGGTAGATCTCGGAAGTTAGGGTAGGCAAAACCGAAGCTAGAATGTGACTTGTTCTTGAAAATGCTTGCTGATTTCGTGTGAACCGCTCGACCCAGAATCTTGTGGAGGTTTGCATGCATGTTTCGAGTTGGATTTTGACTTTTATTCCTTCATGAAAGTTGTACCCAACATCTTAAACTACAACATACTAAAGTTTTGGACAAAATGGTGAAGATTTAGGGGGTCAAACCCTCATCCTATGAAGACACTAGCTCTGGAACTGTTTTGCTGACCTTTTGGTAAACTAGTGGTTGCATGTCGATTTTTATCAAGAATCTCTCTTCGACTTCTGCATGAAACTTTTAGAGAGCATCCTAAAGATTAACATACTCAAATTTGAAGTAAAATGAGCAAGCGTAGCCTAGTGAATCGACTTACTCTTGAAAATGGTTAATCTGGAAACACGGTACTGGACACCCGAGACTTCATGGACCCATATGGTGACTATTATTTGGAAATTTGACTTAGATCCCTTAATGAAAGTTGTAGGGGATCCTTTGAAGTAAAACATATCCAAATTTCAGAAGAAACGAAGAAGAATAAATGGGTTAAAACTTGATATTTCGGAGAAACATACACTGGACGTTTCGGTGCTAGAACCAGAAGCTTCGTACATCTATAGAAAATTATCTAGAAAGAATCTGGCCTATATGTCTTCATGAAAAATCTACCTTAGTATCTTAACTAGAACCTGGTAAAATTTCATAATTTTCGGAGGTCATTCGGGTATTTTAATCGAATTATTTCAAAAACTGCACATTCTGTTTCTATCCGAAATTGCATGCTGTATTTGTGTGAAGTATATCTTCTTGTGTGGAACTCTATTGGGCATGCGTTTTTCATGAAATTATTATCTTATTGACTTGTCTATCACATGTCTTGATTTTATGATTTTTTAGAATCATATGGATATTTAATTTAAATGTTTTCTAAAATGGTACAAGCTGGAATTTAGTAGACTTCAAAAAAAGGCATGAAAAATGGACTATTTTAAATAGTATGGACTCCATGAATTGTATTGTTATGAGTGATTGTATCTTGCTGCATGTATGATGATGATTTGAGATGCATGTATGAATCAAAGGATGAAAATGATCTTGATTGCCATCACATCACATGCCATGTTAAAATCGAACTATAATTGAAGATGTGAATTGAGATAAGTGAGAAGGCCGTCGGAGGTGTGAGCCGACGATGCCCCGGGAGTGTTGGGATGCCTGGCTAGAAGGGTAAAGGCCGGATGCCCGGTTGTATCATGGATACATGCCCGGAGGGTCCTCAGGAGTTTCGAGATGCCCGGAGCGTGGGGAGCCGGAAGCCTGGGCAGGTATTGTGCCGGGGGATACCTCGTGATGCCAGTTGGGGTGGGAGATGCCTGGCTAGAAGCGTAAAGGCCGGATGCCCGGTTGTATCTTGGATACATGCCCGGAGGGTCCTCGTGATGCCAGTTGGGGTATGAGATGCCTGGAAATGTGGGGGTGCCGGATGCCCGGTTGTATCTTGGATACATGCCCGGAGGGTTCTCGCGATGCCAGGATTGGGCGCGAGTGATGAATGTGGGATACAAACATTTGTCCCGGGAAAGAGAAATGTGGCGGTCCAATATGAAAAGATGAGATTGAGAAATTGAAATTGAAATATGCATGATGATATATGCATGACATGATGATAAGTGCATGGATGCATGGTAACAATGATGGCACATGTGAAATGATGATGATATGTGCATGGATGCATGGTAACGATGATGGCACCTGTGAAATGATGATGATATGTGCATGGATGCATGGTAATGATGATGGCACGTGTGATATGATGATGATATGTGCATGGATGCATGGTAATGATGATGGCACGTGTGATATGATGATGATGAGTGCATGGATGCATGCTAATAATGATGGTACACGTGACATGATGATGGTAAGTATATGGCATGATGGTGATGACTATATGATGATGTATGTACATGAGGTGTGATAACATGTGCATGATATCAAGGTAAATTGTGCATGGATGCTTTAATGACATGTAATGCTATGATTGTGATGATTGTGGGGCATGATGCATTGAGTGGTTTATTGATCCTTTACCTGCTGAGTGGCTGTACTCACCCATTCGGAGACCAACATTTCAGACTAGATAAGATACCTCTGCTGCCATTGCTACCAGTAGACGGATCGAGTGATTGGATATGACCGTGAGGAGGAGGATAGCAAGGAAGGAACTTTTGGACGCTGACACTGGTTGATGGACCTTAAGCATACGATTGTGGGAGGAGATGTTGGTCATCTTTTGAAGTATAGCCAAGTATAGAAGACTGCGGCATTTTGATGTATCGATGAATGATGTCCATCTGGTATAAGTAAATAAAAGTGTTCGGCTTTAACTTTTATAAGATGTTTAGTTGGTGTGCATCATTTTCTGAATATAGAGAGGGCAGTTGTTGGATGTGCTTCCGTATATGAATTATGTAAGGGACTGATGAAAAAAAAAAAAATGTAAACCCCCAGGTTGTATGGACCCGCTGCAATTGGAATGGTATCAGAGTAACATGTTATTAGGGCAAATGAAAGGTAAGCAAACTATGGCGACCTTATCGGATCGAGGGCTGTCGAGGGGTGCCACAAATAAACTTTACCCAAAACCATTCTTTCTCCCAATCGATGCATAGCTTGGTTTGTTCCTGTTCCCTTAGCCATCCTAGTGGTGTTCTATCTGCGGTGCGTTCCCTCTATTCAGACCCATCAGTGGTGGTGGCGGTAACCGTTGCGATCCCATCGGTGGCAATGACAACCGAGATTCCATTGACCTGTGCAGACAATCCTTGACCAGGTGGCCGCGCTAGCGACACCTGTAACAAACTCTCGTCCTAGAGAAACATGAGACCGATTTATGTTGTTTTCCACAAAAAACAACATATTCCAATCTGATTCGGTGCTAACTTGTCTATCCCACCATTTCTATTGAGTGGAATAGAATATCTTCCTCTCGGTCATAGGCTCCTTCCCAAACATATTCTCATCTCTGTTCGAACCAAACCGCGATCCAGATGCGGCAGTTCGTTCATTCTGATCTCTCTCTATCATATGGGCCCGTTCATACAAGTCGTCGTAGTTCCTCAAGTTTAGTAGTATTAGCGGACTCCTCAGTTCCGGTTTGAGTCCATCTTTGAACCTTCTAACTCGGTTTATCATATTCTCGACCAATTCAGGAGCGTACTGCAACAGTTTAGCGAACTTCGCTTCGTACTAATCTACCATCATTATGCCTTGGCGAAGGCACTAGAATTCTACCATCTTCAGTTCTCTGGCAATCTCATAAAAGTATTTGCAATTGAAGACCTCAACAAAGACGTTCCACTCCGGAACCACACCTTCCGGAAAAACTATCCCTTTGGTGGCTTTCCACCAAGTGCTGGTAATTCCCTTCAACTGATAGACTACAAGGACAACCTTCTCTGCCTCGGTCCACATCAACAGTGCAAAGGTAATTTCCAATTCGTGGATCCAGAGAGCTGCAATCTCGGGATCTCCTGTGCTAACGAACTTTGACCGGTTCAACATCAAAAACTAATCCACGAGCTTGTGCATCGGCCTCACTCTCTTAGTAACCACATTCCTAGGTGGAACCTCAGCAGGTACAGCAGCAGGTGCAGCAGTAACAACAGCAGCATTAGCGGTAGCTATGGTAGCGGTAGCTGAGGTGGCGGCACTGGCAGCTTGAATCTGACCTTGCTGATCCATCCTATTTCTTAATCCCTCTAGCGCCTGCATGATTCCATCGATTCTCGGATCACCAGGTGCTACTACACCAATAGCAGCCTATGGTGGTACTCTTTCACTTGCGCTAGCTTAAGCTTACACTCTACCACGACCACCTCGGGAACCGACCCTGGTTGGTGTCCTACCCTGAGAGGTTGAAGCAACACTTATCTTTTGAGGAGTCCTCGGTTCTAGATCGCTCATCTTAGAGGATCTCTATAGAACCTACTTTCCAATTCCACACCCAATTACGAAAAATTGAGCGACCCACACAACCAATTTACCAATCAGCATGAAATAAAGGTCTTTCTTACTAACTATCCCAAGGATCCATCAAACCTTATCACTCCAACACTGACCCGCTCTGATACCATTAAATGGGGATGTCACACCCCAAACTCCGAGCGCGTGCCCATCCCTAATTGGTCGATAATATTTGGCGACTTCCCAGGACAAGTCGCTGACCCATTCGTTTTTAAGCACATGCAGAAGCGAAAATAAATCCCCTGACAATAATCATCTCGAAATAGAAAAGCAGGACATCAATTCACAAAAACACACTTTTGATAACAAGATTCATATACATAACGAGTTTAGTCGAAAGCCTACAAATAGGTCCACTCTCAAAAGAGGCTCTCCTACGACATGCTAATAGGACACATCCGCCGATCCTCCGTACTCCTCCTCAGACTTCGGGGCCTTGGTCCTCCATGACCACCTTCTAAGGACCTAAAAATGGTTATTCAATAACCAGTGAGACAATGTCTCAACAAATCCACGCTCTAAACCCTAATTAGGAGGGTAATACGCCAAAAGGCGCCCTAACCACACAACCACGCAATTAGAGCAGAGAACTTACCTCGCCTCAGTTCCTTCCTGCATGTCAGCACAATTCATGCCACAATGCATATAACAATTGACATATCTCATTAACTCAATTACTCATGTGTTTATAGCAACTTCATACACCAATTGGAATGTCTCAAATCACATTTTCACCAATAACCGCACTTCAATCAATTATGCATTTCAAGTAGTTACAGTCACACAAGCACAATCTAACCGTCATCACGGTGAATCCAATTGACAAATAGCGGAATTATCCATCACATAGCGGATTTGACTGACATACAGCGGATCAATCCGTCACATAGCGGATTTATTCATCATATAGCTAAGCGTCATCTCGCCCCATCGAGCATGACAAGGTCTACCACAAGACAGCTTTCCATATGAAAGCATTGTTCACCTGACACATGGCGGATGACGAATTCTCTTAACTAGCACACGATTACCCAATCTCGGCGAAGGACATTGTGCTTCGTACTTAAATTCCTCGATTAAAAATAATGTCTTGGCTGATTTTCATCGCATTAATAATACCCCATAAAATAATTGTGTGTGGATATAAGGTCGGCTTGAGCCAAAATTTTCATATCTTTACTTTAGAAGATCCCACTATTTATACGGTGTCTAAAAACATTTTTGGCATTGTAAACCGACGCCCTGGTAATTTCTAATTAATTATTGAAATTACTTAATTTTAGGATAAATACCCAAAATTATAGTTTTCACTCAATTTGCACAATTCACACTCAATTGCAAAAATTAACCACACCATTGCAATCAGCATGAAATTCCGGTCACCAACTATCCTTGCCTAATTTTTGGAAAATATTTAATAATTAAATAATTAGTGAAATTAATTAAATAAATCAATTTAAATTCTAAAATTACTAACCTAGGCCAAAGTCACTAAATTAAAAACCAATACAGACCCAGAAAATTCCCAAACCCTTCTAGACAAATAGCACATCCTATTTAGGCCTTGATTAATTTATTCTACCCACCTAACATGCACAATTAACTAATTAAATCACTAATTTAATCTAACTAACCCCCTAATTCCTAATTAAATTAAACTAAACACCCCTTAGACGTCATTAGCCTACTAAGAAGGGTTTAGTGCATAAACTCACTGGTTTATTGTGGAAACCAGTTCACCGCGACGGCGGCGTAACGGCGGCCAAAACCCAAACTTTCGGCGGCGTCGACGGATACTTGGACTGGACCGGAAAGGCCTTGCAAAGCCCACAACAAGTGCTAGGCTTGATCCTGGGCTTAGGCTGCAGTTGGGCTTGCTTTGTGGGTCTTCAGTGGGCTGGACCAAAGCTGAAGATGGGCTGGAAATGGCTGCTGGAAACATTGAACTGGGCCGGGCTTCAAGTGGGCTGAAAGAGAAATTTCTTGGAGATGGGATGCGGACCTTGGCTTGACGGGCTGAAGAAAACGCTTGGGCTGAGCTGCACGAGCAAACTGGGCCGAAGACGCGGACGTGCGAGGCAGCGAAAGAAGAAAATTCGGTCTCTGCTGCTGGAGTCTTCGTTGCTGGAGGTTGGCTCGGCAGAACGGCTGCACGGGAGGCGTGAGCAGCAGGCGGGCGGAAGCTTCTGCTTCGATGGCTTGACTCGCTGGGGAAGAGGGACGCTGGCACGCGGCAGATTGGTCGCTGCTTGTCTTCATGGCAGAGGAGCAGCAGCGAAGAAGATCGGGCAGCTGAGGCGGTCAACACTTGGGGCTTCTACCGGGGGAATTGACCGAGAGAAGCAGCGAAGATGGAGAGGAAAGTGGACTGGCTTTGTGGTAGGGCTTCGCTAGCTTCATGAGCGGAAGACACAGCAGAAGCGGAGACACATGGCAGCTTGGTCTTCGAGGCGTGCAGTCAACGATGGAGCTCTCGGTGGAGAGAACGATGGAGGAGCAGCGGTTCGCTGGCTTCGCTGACCTGGTTCGGTGGGGAACAAGTTCCGCTGGTGGAAGACGCGTGTGAGCTGCTTGCGGAGTCAACAAATGAGCTTCACTTGGAGAATTCTGCTGGAGTTGACCGAGGGAAACCAAAAATGGTGGAGCAGCTGGCGTGAGATGAGTGCTGGAGTTCAAACGGTGGAGAAGAAGGGCAGTAAGAGAGAGAGAAGCTGCAGCGTCAAGGGAAAAAGGAAAATGAAAACAGAAGCTACAGACGGTCTTCGAAGGAAAGAAAACAGAGAGACCGACGTGGAGAGGGCAGCACCGAGGAAAATGAAAGAGAAGTCGGTGGATGGGGAGTCAGCCAAGATGGCTTGCTCGGGATGATAGTCAAATTAAAAATCTAATATCATCATTAGATTAGCCCGAAAATTCCACATGATTATCTTCTTATGTCACCAAAATAATTCTTGCAAATTAACTCACAAAAATTCCAATTTGAAGCAAAAAATGCAGCTCCTTTCCATTGCTCCGAATTTCACTAATTTGGACCTTAATTTCCTCACCAATTTCCCCAATCGATGTCCAATTTTGCCGAAGAAAAAGCCTACATCTATTCCATAAGTCCCATCGCCAAATGACTCAGTAAGGAAGCCAAAAATTCCCTTTAATTTGGCCAATCCAAATTTTCGTTATTTTTTTAATCGTCCAAATCGATTTTCCGTCAAAATCCCGAACTCGATGGAATTTTTCTGAAAGACAAGATGACGTCGTATAAATGAACCATGACATGCTCGAATGTTCGATTCTCGAAACCGAATTCAATTTCGTGGTTAAAATCGACTGAACGCGATTTTAGTCCAATCCGACCTATCGAGTAGCTTTTAGGGATTTTACCACGGTTATATCCCTTAACGGCTTCACCCAATAGATTGGTTACCTCGTGATGATCAGCTCAGAGAAAAAAGACCATAGGCGCATCGACAAATGCTCATTTCATTTTATCGAGACAGATCGAAAATTCAGAATGTTACAATGTCTGTGAGTGTAATGTGAGCCCTAGACTAGCCTTGGCAATTAAATGCGTTCCATAGCCGAGACATCCCTTTGTCTCAAAAACCTCACTTTCCATTATCAATGATTTCAAATTCATCTTTGAAGCATCACATGTATCTTCCATGTATACAATCATGTCATTCATTAGAAGCGCTTTCATTTGTGATTGGCGCATGCCTCTGGAATAAGTGACCTGCTGACGGTTCACTTGCTTGGTTGATTGGTTGAGAAATAGGGCTTTAAAAGCCTGCTTGTGTGTTTAATTCATGCCAATTCATGTGAATTCTAGATGTATATTAGATGCGATGCATGATATCGAGGGAAAATCTTAGGGATCACCTAGAACATTTTCTTTAGGGACTTATAAGTGTTATTGGTCATGTGTGAACACACATGATCAATAATGGCTATAAGTTATAAAAAATGAATTGGGTCGGTGTCTAAAAGGACCTATGTATGCATTGCAAAGGCCGGCCTCGAGGCCCAAATTTGGTTTATTTTAAACTTCCTTTCACCTGATTAATTGATCTTGATTCTATGTCATGTTTTTGACTATTTTGATGAATATGAGTGTGGCACCCCCTGACGGCCCCCGATCCGCTAGGGTCACCACAGATCACTACCTTTCTCTTGACATGATAGTCCATTACTTTGATACCATAGAATTTCAGTAAGTCCATGAAGTCTGGGGGTCTATATCGTTTCCATTGGTTCTTGCGTAGTTTATATAGTGGAAGCGTATCCAACATCTCCCTACCCATATTAAAAAAAAAATTTACACCAACTAAACTCTTTTATATGTAAAGGTCGGACACTTTTATTTACATAAGCTAGATGGACAATGGATTGTCAGCACATCAAAATGCCGTAGCTTTCTATACATGGCCATACTCAAAAGGTGCCGACAATTCTAACAACTATAAACACAGAGTCCATCAGTTAGTGCCGACGTCTAAAAATTTCATTCCTCTACTATCCCCGTCCCACGGTCACACCCAGCCACCCAGTCCATTCACTGGTGGCGGTGGCAGCGGCCCCAGTGTGTGCCCATCTCGGTGGACGAACATGGCTACAATTTCCTGGAGCACATGGCCAGTAGGAAGACCAACATCAAACATCACTGAAGGAAAAAAATTGGGAAACGGGATTCCAAAACAGTTATTCGACACAGAATCGAACACAAACGTAGCAGAAGCAAGCCTAGGAAAATCATGAATCATCGATCCTAAGGCACATCACATAATCGAATGTACCTTGTTTCCACAGACTAAACACCGGTGTTGCGATTCGAAGAGGAGCCCGGACACTGTTCTTCAAAGGAGAGAAAGTGGCGTCACGTCAAAAACAGAGATACCGTAATCTCACCTATCAAAGTTACGTAACCTCTCTTCAATTAACCGCCTCCAAGATTTTCTCTTTATCTTTAATAACTTCCTCCATGGGCCCTCAACTCACGGGCCAGGCCTTTGGGCCCAACATGGGCGGATGAGCCAACTCAGGCCCATCAAAAGGAAAAAATCCATCATCTCCTACTCGCACATGGTGGGCCAAAACCAACATGGGCAGACGGGCCCTACTTAGGCCCATCAAAGAAAAATCCATCATTTTCCACTCGACATGGTGGGCTGATCACATTTATATCTCTCTTATGATATCTTTTTAAACAATGATATATTGTATTCATAATTATGATTATCCCATAAAACAATCATAATTGGTTGACCAGTGATTACAAAACTATAATATGATTCTCCAAATTCGATCTTCCTCTTTCCTTGAAACTCTCAATTTCAATTTAACTTGCTTTTCTAGAAATGTCCCATTAGATCGAATTAATTCATGATCATTGGCAACATTCTAAGATAGCAAAAATTGAATAGAAATCTCGAGAATAAGTAAGAGTCATGAGGGCACTTAATTGAGGAACTCTTTTCCTCAAGAGTCTCACAAGGCATAAAAGTTGAGATTAAAACTTTTGCCACTCTTATTGGTCGTCTCATGCATACGTAGTATGAAATACGTATTATGGTATTTAACTCCTTTCCCATGGAGCGTATGTCTACATCTTTAATACCGTACAGATGATAGTTCAGACATACTTAATGTCTAACTTGAGTTCACGTATCTACTCATTCACAGAATTCATCAAAGCTCACATCTGGCATCATAGACAGATAAAGTAAAATATGTGAGTTATTTTACTTTCGGACATAGAAAATATTATGTCATCATCTTAACACTTAGTTAAGGTGACAAAGGTATTTTAAGTTTGAGCTCTTAATTATCACCTAGATAATAAGCTTAAAAACCGTCTCATCTCTATTTATCACACAGTAAATAGAGGTGATTACCCGTGTGAGTGGGCTAATCTCTTATCTGTCCGACATACTTTTCAACTTAATATAATGCACTGAGCATTAGGATGCATAAACGTCAAACAAAGATTAATAAGCATTAATGATGAAAATACAAATTCATCAAATGTGAATACTTAAGGGAAATTATAATATTCAGCCTCTACGCAATCCCAGAGATTTCACATGGCCACAAAACACATCTCTAGGTATTGGCTTTGTTATAGGATCTGTTACCATTCTATGCGTAGATATGTACTGTATGTTCACATCTTTTCGTGCAACCATATCTTTGACAAAATTATACTTGGTATCTATATGTTTAGTCTTACCATGATTTTTGGATCTTTAGCGTATGCTATTGCTGCTTGGCTATCACAGTTTACCAACAATGAGTCTGTAGCACTTTCAATAACACCTAAATGATCCAAAAATCTCTTAAGCCAAACACCTTCTTATATTGCTGCTGATAATGCCACGAACTTAGCTTCCATTGTGGACAAAGCTATACACATTTGTTTCTTACTGCTCAAACATATAGTGCCATTATTTAGTAAGAAAACAAACCCAGAGGTAGATTTCCTTTCATCCAAATCACCTCCCCAATCAGCATCAGAATAGCATTCGAGTCGCAGATCCTTTCCTTGATAACTCAGCGTATAATTAGTAGTTCCTTTTAGATACCTCAGTATTCTCTTAACGGCTTTCTAATGTGCTTGACTTGGATTGGATTGTTATCTACTCACCATTCCAACTGCAAAACATATGTCAGGTCTTGTTGTGGCACCCCAAACCCTTTGTAGGTCGCCACAAGCGCCAATGTTACACCTTATTACCTTTCTCCTTAGAAGAGGCGTCGTAATTAGTAGACACATTTAAAAAAAAAGAAAAAGAAAAGCGGTCCCAGCGCGACTCATTAGCGGAAGCAAAATATCGCCATCTCTCCCCCTACCAACCATGATACAAATACACACCACTAATCACCATGATTTTATAGACAAGCCACGACACTTTATTTACATATATTTTCAAGATGGGACTTCTTTTGGGTCGATACATCAAAAGGAAAAGCTAGGACTCAGCCATGTCCAGCCTAAAATCCCAAAAAGAACCCTCGACCCCCTACATCACACGTGCACAACCCCCATCATAAGTGTCGGCTAACTATCCCAAAAAAAAAAACACAGCTCCTACTCGTCACGCACGAGCCTCACACCCAATTCGGTGCGTTAGGCGGTGGCGGTGGTAGCATCCCTCTCATCACCCCATCGCGACGAACGTGGACGGAGACGAACTCTTGGATGACTGGGCCCCCAGCCAGGCCTACGTCGTACATGACGAAACAGCGCACTCGTAGGTATGTCAGTCCAGGCACAGAAGGACAGCTGAACTCCTCACACTCTACCTCGACGTCGGATGGTAAACCGTAAAATGCACCCCGCGTGACGGCAGGAAGCGGCATGCCGCTAATCTGAAATGTTGGTCCCCAAAAGGGGTGAGTACAACCACTCGGCGAGGTAAAGGAATCCAACAACCACTCAATGCATCATGCCAATTTATACATGCATTGCGGCGTTATTTACCTTGAAGCCATGCACATACTATCATGCATCATTATCATAATCATATACATGTCATCATCATCATGACATCATCACATCATATACATGTCATCATCATCATGGCATCATCATATCACACATGTCACCATGCCATATCATATATCATCATGATCCATATCATATATCATCATGATCATGATCATGCATATCATCATGCATATCATCATGCCATATCATATATCATCATCATCATCATCATGCATATCATCATCATGCATATCATCATGCCATATCATATATCATCATCATCATCATCATCATGCATATCATCATGCATATCATCATGCCATATCATATATCATCATCATCATCATTATGCATATCATCATGCCATATCATATATCATCATCATCTTCATCATGCATATCATCATCATGCATATCATCATGCCATATGTTTAATTTCCACTTTTAACTGTCAATTTGATCACCACATCACCCTTCCTCGGGTCATCAATTTCATCTCATATATTACACTCGCATCCCATGCGAGAAAACCTCCGGCATTCAGCCATTCCAGCCACCGGCATCCGGCCCCCACATTCCGGGCATCTCGCATCCCAACCGGCATCACGAGGCATTCCCCTCGGGCAAAAACCTCCAACAGGGCTTCCGGCATTTACACTCCCCGGCCGGGCATCCCGCACCCCAATCCCGGCATCGCGAGGCATTCCCTCGGGCAAAGACCTCCGACAGGGCTTCCGGCCCCCACATTCCGGGCATCCCGAATCTCCTGTGGCCATCCGACAATGCATCTCTATACATTCCGGGCATCATCCTCCACCACAACCACCTCCTCATTTACTATTATCCATGTTTACCGATTTCAGTTTTAATTTAGCATGGCATATGACGTGACATCAAACAAGTCATACTTGGCATGAAATTGACACATGCATCTCAATTTAATGTCATGCATACACCAAGACCTCATCATACATATAACATGGTATAATTATTTATGAAATAAATTTAATGGAATTTATGGCCAATAAAATAATCCATTTTTCATTTATTTAAATTCCAACTTTTGTCATTTTCAAAAATATTAGATTTAATATCTATAAATTCCCAAAAATTATAAAAATTAAAGCAAGTATTAAACTAGCCAATAGGATGATAATTACATGCAAAATACATGGCCAAATAGAATTTCACACAATTTCACAATTCACACAAACAGCATGTAATTTTCGGATGAAATCAGAATGCACAGTTTCCGAAGAAATTCGATTAAAATATCCATAAGACCTCCAAAAATGACGAAATTTTACCAAGTTATAGCCAAAACATTTTCGTACAACTTTCATGAAGACTTCCAAGCCAGATTCTTTTTAGATTAATTTCTCCAGTCTCACGAATCTTCTGGATCCAATACCGAATCGTCCAGTACATGCTTCTCCGAAATACTGAGTTTTCACCTACCTATTCTCTTTATTTTTCTCTGAAATTTGGATATATTATACATCAAGATGTCCTCTACAATTTGCATGAAGAGATCTAAGTCAAATAACCAGATTATAGTCGTCATTTAAGTCCATGAAGTCTCGGGTGTCCCGAAATACATCTCCAGAATTACCGTCTTCAAGATCTAGTCGATTTACTAGACTATACTTGTTCATTTCACTTCAAATTTGAGTATGTTGTAGTTCAAGATGTTAGCTACAACCTTCATGAAGAAATAGAAGCCAAAATCGGACTCTAAACATGCATGCAAGCTCACACAACATTCTGACTCAAACTGTTCAAGCGAAAACAGCAACACCACTCAAGAACAAACCATCCATACTTCGGTTTTCCTCACCTAATCACCCAAATTCGACACTATATCAACCATACATACAACAAACACACATGCAAGAGCAGCTAGAGGACCCCCACTTGCCTCTAGACCGGACGGACGACGGCACACGGCAGTGAGCACGGCGGTCGGACGGCGGCTAACGGCGACTCCTCCTCGGCTTCTCCTCTCTCGGCCACTCTCTCCCTCTCTCTCGCACGGTTTCTCCTCTCTCTCTCTCTCTCTCTCTCTCTCTCTCTTTGGGCGAACAACAACCGGCCACTCTCTCTCTCCTCTTCCCTTTTATTTCCCCTAAACCTCATCATTAGTAATCATTGTTTGCCTCCTAATTGACCAATGCATGCCATCCTCCTTTGTGCCACTTGTCTCAACATGCATAATGGGCTTTGAACTTGGGCTTGGGCTTGGGCCGGCCACTCTTGGGCCTCCCTCTTGGTTGACGGCAGCCCACTTGTGGGCTTCAATGGGCCGGCCAACTTGGCCCATTAAAGATCCACTCTTGGGCTTAAGGCCCAATCAAATTTTTTTTTTTTTTGAAATTTTTTTTTTGAATTTCTTCTATAAATTTTAAATTTTAATTTTTCACATGGCCAAAGTCTTGTGACATTTTATTTATAGAAATTTAATTTATAGAGTGTATGGCCAAGCATAAATTATTATCATTAATCTATCAAATTCAAATTCTCACAAACATATGCACAAATCATCTAATCTTAAAAAGACTAATGGCTAAAGCATTAAACCATAGGCAATTTCATTACCCAATTAGAGACTTTAACACACCTTATGGCTTGACTCTGAATTTTGGGATGCCACAATTCTCCCCTCCTTAGAGAATTTCGTCCTCGAAATTAGACACCACTTGTGCCTTCTGGAAACAAATATGGGTACTTTTCCTTCATCTGATCCTCACTTTTCCATGTGGCTTCCTCCATATCATGATGTCGCCATAATACCTTAACTAGAGGAATCTTCTTAGTCCTAAGAATTTGCTCCTTTCGATCCAATATCTGTACAAGCTCTTCAATGTACCTTACTTTCTCATCCACTTTGATGGCTTCATGATCGAGTATGTGACCAGGATCCGGCTGGTACTTCCTCAACATCGATACATGAAACACATCGTGCAGATTTCCTAACTTAGGAGGTAACGCTAAACAATAAGCTACATCCCCTATCCTCTCGAGTATTTCAAAAGGTCCAACAAATCTAGGGCTTAACTTACCCTTCATCCCGAATCGAGATATCCCTTTCATTGGAGATACCTTAAGGAATACATGGTCTCCTACACTAAATTCCAAAGGCCTTCTACGCCTATCTACGTAGCCTTTCTGCCTATTTTGAGCTGTTTTAAGTCTTTCTCTGATAATTTCAACAGCTTCAGTGGTAACTTGTACCAATTCAGGTCCTGTCAATTTCCTCTCGCCCACTTCACTCCAATAGACAGGAGTCCTACATCTCCTTCCATATAATGCTTCATAGGGAGCCATGCCTATACTCTTTTGAAAACTATTATTATAGGCAAACTCTACTAAATGCAATCTTTCATCCCAATTTCCTTTGAAATCAATTACGCAAGCCCTTAACATATCCTCTAATATTAGGATTACTCTTTCTATTTGTCCATCTGTCTGGGGATGAAAAGCAGTACTAAATTGAAGCTTAGTCCCTAATGCAATTTGAAGACTTCGCCAAAAATTCGAAGTAAACCTCGAATCCCGATCTGAAGTAATGGTCACTGGAACACCATGTAAGCGTACCACTTGACTTACATATATGTCTGCATACTTATCCATTGGGTAGTCCATGCGAATCGCTAAGAAATGAGCCGATTTAGTCAAACGATTTACTATAACCCAAATTGAGTCATGACTGCTTGACGTCCTTGGCAATCCTTGCACAAAGTCAATCGTTATATGTTCCCATTTCCACTATGGAATGTCTAATGGTCTCAAAAGTCTTGCGGGTTTACGATGTTCCGCTTTTACTTGCTGGCACGTCAAACATTGAGAAACGTGCTTAGCCGTATCTACCTTCATACCATTCCACCAAAATTGCTGACGCAAATTCCTGTACATCTTTGTACTACCTGGGTGGATACTATAATTACTCTTATGTGCCTCCGACAGAATTTCCTTCCTTAAGTCTTCATTGTCGGGAACACAAAGTCGTCCTTGACATGTTACTATTCCATCATCAAAGACTTGAAATTCCGGTCTTTTTCCTAAAGATACTGCATCTTTTACTTTCAGAATCTCTGGGTCAGATTCTTGCAGGATTTTAATTTTCTGGACAATCTCCGGCTCAATCCTTAATGCACTAAGCATGCCAGTAAGACAATCCATTTCCAATTTAAATTCTGAGTTTGCTACAGATTCTAACAATTCCCATTCTGCCATCCTCAAACTAGCCATTTCCATAGCCGACTTACGACTAAGAGCATCCGCTACTCTATTCGCTTTCCCTGGATGATATCTTATCTCACAATCATAATCCTTCAACAACTCCATCCACCTTCTTTGTCTCATGTTCAATTCCTTTTGTGAGAACAGATACTTCAAACTTTTATGATCCATATAAATCTCAAACTTTTCCCCATACAAATAGTGTCTCCATATCTTCAAGGCAAACACTATAGCTGCTAGTTCTAAATCATGCGTCGGGTAATTTAGCTCATGGGGTTTCAATTGTCTCGGATGCATAGGCGACAACTTTGCCATGCCGCATCAACACACATCCTAGTCCTTTGTGAGATGCATCACTATACACCGTAAAACCATCGTGTCCAAAGAGGTATAGTCGAATTGAGCCGTAGTCAATTTCCTTTTGAGCTCCTGGAAACTCCTTTCACATTCCCCATTCCATTCAAATTTCACATTCTTTCGGGTCAACTTAGTTAAAGGTCCTGCCAGTCGTGAGAATCCTTCAATGAACCTCCTATAATAACCAGCCAATTCTAAAAAACTTCGTATTTCAATGGGTGTCGTTGGTCTTGGCCAATTTACTACCATTTCAACTTTTGCTGGGTCTACTGCAATTTCTTTTCCTGACACCACATGTCCTAAAAATATTATCTGATCCAACCAGAACTCACACTTACTAAATTTAGCATACAACTTATGCTCTCTCAGGGTCTGCAAAACTATTCTCAAATGTTGTTCATGCTCTTTAGGCCCTTTTGAATATACCAGAATATCATCAATAAAAACAATCACAAACTGGTCTAAATAAGGCTGAAATATTCTATTCATTAAATCCATAAATGCAGCCGGCGCGTTAGTCAATCCAAATGGCATAACAAGGAACTCGTAGTGTCCATAACGAGTCCTAAACGCAGTCTTAGGAATGTCTTCCTTCTTAATTCTTAGCTGATGGTATCCCAATCTCAAGTCAATCTTAGAGAAGACTGAACTTCCCTGAAGTTGGTCAAACAAGTCATCAATTCTAGGCAAAGGATACTTATTCTTAATGGTTACCTGATTCAACTGCCTATAGTCAATACATAAGCGCATCGATCCATCTTTCTTTTTCACAAATAAGACCGGTGCACCCCAAGGTGAAACACTTGGTCTAATGAATCCTTTGTCAAGCAACTCATGCAGTTGCACTTTCAATTCCTTCAATTCAACTAAGGCCATCCTATATGGGGCTTTTGATATTGGTCCTGTTCCAGGCATTAATTCAATTTCAAACTCAATCTCCCGCTCTGGCGGCAATCCAGGCAATTCCTCAAGGAATACATCTTGAAATTCGTTAACTACACGAACTTCCTCAAGTTTAGGCTCCTCCCTTGCATAATCTCTAACCATGGCTAGGTACCCTTGACATCCTTTGTCAAGTAACTTATAGGCTTCTACTGCCGAAATAAGTGCTACAGGAAGATGTGTCTGACATCCTAAAAATTCGCAACTAGACTGATCAGGTAAAACGAATTGAACCACTCTTCTATAACAATCCATTCTAGCCCGATATTTACGAAGCCAGTCCATTCCTATGATAACGTCAAAATCATACATAGCCATTACAACCAAGTCTATTTCCATATCCTTTCCTCCCATTGATATCTTACAATTTCCACACACCAGCGTAGACAATACCATATCTTTTAAAGGCGTGGAAACACAAAGAGGCATCTCAAGAGGCATAACTTCTATCTTATTCAAACGTCTATATCTTTCAGACACAAACGAATGCGTTGCACCCGTATCAAACAATGCATATGCCTTTTCACCATTGATAAAGATCGTACCTGAGATAACATTTTTGGAAGCTTCCGCTTCCTCCTGGGTGATTGCATACACCCTTCCTTGTACAGGCGGCCTCTGAGGATTTCCTTGTGGGTTTGACCTAACAGCACTCTGATATCCCTGTCGCACCGAGCCAACACTCACTTGCGACCTCTCTTGTGGGCAACTTCTCCTAAGATGACCCACTTGTCCACAACCAAAACATTTCGGTCGTCCATTACAAGGTCCTGGGCCATGGCGTCCATTACACTTTTGACAAACACCAGACTGATAGGGCGCTTTCCCTATATTCAGACCATTTCTAGCTCCTCCAAAATTCCCAAAGTTACTTTTCTTCTTCACATTCCAGGTCTGACCTTGACCAGAGTAAGGCCTCTTACCTTTTCTCACATCATTAATATTCAACGGTTTCTTAAACTCCGACCGTTCTCTCAACAACTCCTGCTCCACTAACTGTGCCCTTTCATAAATCTCATTATAATCTCTTATGTTTAGAGGCACCAGTTGCTTCCTAATGTCAGTCCTCAGCCCTTTCAAGAATCTCTTAGCCTTCTCTTCCTGATCCTCAATCAATCTAGGAGCATATCTAGACAATTCAGAAAATCTAGCCTCATACTGATCTACTGTCAACCCCTTTTGTTCTAGCTGAACAAATTCAGTAATCTTCCTATCCTTAGCACAATCAGAAAAATGCTTCCTATTGAAAGCTCTAACAAACTCCTCCCAGTTCCCATCAGTACCTGGTGGAAAGATTATGTCCTTCGAAGCTCTCCACCAAAACTTCGCATTTCCCTCCAACTGGTACTCTGCTAAAACTATTTTCTCAACATCAGTGCAGTCCAACAGCCAGAAAATTCGTTCCATCCCATCAATCCATTGCTCCGCCTCCTCAGGACTTCCCATTCCATTGAACTTAAGTGGCTTCAGCTTCAGAAACTGCTCCACTAGTCCTTGAGTACGGCGTTTTGCTCCGGGCTGTTGCTGTGCCTGCCTTTCCATCAGATTTCCAATATTGGCTAATGCCTGCAGGATGTCTTCCAGTCGGGGTTCAGCCCTTGCAGCAGAGGCTTCAGCCCTCGATGGATGAGCACTTCCAGCTCGCACCATGACTTTCCTGCAATTTCCAAGCATTGCCTCAGGAATAATCTGAGACTCACTGCCTCCATTCAAAGCAACTACCATTACTACATAAGTAACATATACATGTTACTAGTACCTAAAGGCAACTTCCAAATGAACTACTAGGGATCTACGAGTGAATACTCATCACCTGTTATTCAATTATTTCATTTTATATTCTATGGTGTGCATTGTCATCATGTTCCTCAATTTCCAAATGAGGCTCCTTATCACTCCACCTATAACCATTCGCTCTAATACCAAAAAGGGGCGGCTGTGGCACCCCGAACCCTTCGTAGGTCGCCACAAGCGCCAATGTTACACCTTATTACCTTTCTCCTTAGAAGAGGCGTCGTAATTAGTAGACACATTTTTTTTTTTTATAAAAGAAAAGCGGTCCCAGCGCGACTCATTAGCGGAAGCAAAATATCGCCATCTCTCCCCCTACCAACCATGATACAAATACACACCACTAATCACCATGATTTTATAGACAAGCCACGACACTTTATTTACATATATTTTCAAGATGGGACTTCTTTTGGGTCGATACATCAAAAGGAAAAGCTAGGACTCAGCCATGTCCAGCCTAAAATCCCAAAAAGAACCCTCAACCCTCTACATCACACGTGCACAACCCCATCATAAGTGTCGGCTAACTATCCCTAAAAAAACACAGCTCCTACTCGTCACGCACGGGCCTCACACCCAATCCGGTGCGTCAAGCGGTGGCGGTGGCAGCATCCCTCTCATCACCTCGTCGCGATGAACGTGCACGGAGACGAACTCCTGGATGACTGGGCCCCCAGCCAGGCCTGCGTCGTACATGACGAAACAGCGCACTCGTATGTATGTCAGTCCAGGCACAGAAGGACAGCTGAACTCCTCACACTCTACCTCGACGTCGGATGGTAAACCGTAAAATGCACCCCGCGTGACGGCAGGAAGCGGCATGCTGCTAATCTGAAATGTTGGTCCCCAAAAGGGGTGAGTACAACCACTCAGCAGGTAAAAGAATCCAACAACCACTCAATGCATCATGCCAATTTATACATGCATTGCAGGCGTTACTTACCTTGAAGCCATGCGCATACTATCATGCATCATTATCAAAATCATATACACGTCATCATCATCATGACATCATCACATCATATACATGTCATCATCATCATGGCATCATCATATCACACATGTCACCATGCCATATCATATATCATCATCATCAAGATCATGCATATCATCATGCATATCATCATGCCATATCATATATCATCATCATCATCATCATCATGCATATCATCATGCCATATCATATATCATCATCATCATCATCATGCATATCATCATCATG
Organism: Eucalyptus virginea; assembly: GCA_014182375.1. NCBI lineage: Eukaryota > Viridiplantae > Streptophyta > Magnoliopsida > Myrtales > Myrtaceae > Eucalyptus > Eucalyptus virginea. The sequence goes on from CM024516.1 coordinate 26,713,613, forward strand.
CATATCATCATGCCATATCATATATCATCATCATCATGCATATCATCATCATGCATATCATCATGCCATATCATATATCATCATCATCATCATTATGCATATCATCATCATGCATGTCATCATCATGCATATCATCATGCCATATCATATATCATCATCATCTTCATCATGCATATCATCATCATGCATATCATCATGCCATATGTTTAATTTCCACTTTTAACTGCCAATTTGATCACTACATCACCCTTCCTCGGGTCATCAATTTCATCTCATATATTACACTCGCATCTCATGCGAGAAAACCTCCGGCATTCAGCCATTCCAGGCCACCGGGCATCCGGCCCCCCACATTCCGGGCATCTCGCATCCCAATTGGCATCACGAGGCATTCCCCTCGGGCAGAAACCTCTGACAGGGCTTCCGGCATTTACACTCCCCGGCCGGGCATCCCGCACCCCAATCCCCGGCATCGCGAGGCATTCCCCTGTGCAAAGACCTCCGACAGGCTTCCGGCCCCCACATTCCGGGCATCCCGAATCTCCTGGGGCCATCCGGCAATGCATCTCTATACATTCCGGGCATCATCCTCCACCACAACCACCTCCTCATTTACCATTATCCATGTTTACCAATTTCAGACTTAATTTAGCATGGCATATGACGTGACATCAAACAAGTCATACTTGGCATGAAATTGACACATGCATCTCAATTTAATGTCATGCATACACCAAGACCTCATCATACATATAACATGGTATAATTAATATGAAATAAATTTAATGGAATTTATGGCCAATAAAATAATCCATTTTTCATTTATTTAAATTCCAACTTTTGTCATTTTCAAAAATATTAGATTTAATATCTATAAATTCCCAAAAATTATAAAAATTAAAGCAAGTATTAAACTAGCCAATAGGATGATAATTACATGCAAAATACATGGCCAAATAGAATTTCACAAAATTTCACAATTCACACAAACAGCATGTAATTTTCGGATGAAATCAGAATGCACAGTTTTCGAAGAAATTCGATTAAAATATCCATACGACCTCCAAAAATGACGAAATTTTACCAAGTTATAGCCAAAACATTTCCGTACAACTTTGATGAATACTTCCAAGCCAGATTCTTTTTAGATTAATTTCTACAGTCTCACGAATCTTCTGGATCCATTACCGAATCGTCCAGTACATGCTTCTCCGAAATACTGAGTTTTCACCTACCTATTCTCTTTTTTTTTCTCTGAAATTTGGATATGTTATACATCAAGATGTTCTCTACAATTTTCATGGAGAGATCTAAGTCAAATAACCGGAGTATAGTCGTCATTTAAGTCCATGAAGTCTCGGGTGTCCCGAAATACATCTCCAGAATTACCGTCTTCAAGATCTAGTCGATTTACTAGACTATACTTGTTCATTTCACTTCAAATTTGAGTATGTTGTAGTTTAAGACGTTCCCTACAACTTTCATGAAGAAATCGAAGAGAGATTCTTAGCATAAATCAACATACAACACAAATCCAACAAAAGGTCAGTGAAATCGTTCCAGATCTGAGGTCTCTGTAGAATGAGAGTTTAACCCCTCAAATCTCCATCATTTTCCACGAAATTTTAGTATGTCTTAGTTCAAGATGTTAGCTACAACCTTCATGAAGAAATAGAAGCCAAAATCTGACTCTAAACATGCATGCAAGCTCACACAACATTCTGACTCAAACTGTTCAAACGAAAACAGCAACACCACTCAAGAACAAACCATCCATACTTCGGTTTTCCTCACCTAATCACCCAAATTGGACACTATATCAACCATACATACAACAAACACACATGCAAGAGCAGCTAGAGGACCCCCACTTGCCTCTAGACCGGACGGACGACGGTACACGACGGCGAGCACGGCAGTCGGACGGCAGCTAACGGCGACTCCTCCTCGGCTTCTCCTCTCTCGGCCACTCTCTCCCTCTCTCTTGCACGGTTTCTCTCTCTCTCTCTCTCTCTCTCTTTGGGCGAACAACAACCGGCTCACTCTCTCCTCTTCCCTTTTATTTCCCCTAAACCTCATCATTAGTAATCATTGTTTGCCTCCTAATTGACCAATGCATGCCATCCTCCTTTGTGCCACTTGTCTCAACATGCATAATGGGCTTTGAACTTGGGCTTGGGCTTGGGCCGGCCACTCTTGGGCCTCCCTCTTGGTTGACGGCAGCCCACTTGTGGGCTTCAATGGGCCGGCCAACTTGGCCCATTAAAGATCCACTCTTGGGCTTAAGGCCCAATCAAATTTTTTTTTTGAAATTTTTTTTTTTGAATTTCTTCTATAAATTTTAAATTTTAATTTTTCACATGGCCAAAGTCTTGTAAAATTTTATTTAGAGAAATTTAATTTATAGAGTGTATGGCCAAGCATAAATTATTATCATTAATCTATCAAATTCAAATTCTCACAAACATATGCACAAATCATCTAATCTTAAAAAGACTAATGGCTAAAGCATTAAACCATAGGCAATTTCATTACCCAATTAGAGACTTTAACACACCTTATGGCTTGACTCTGAATTTTGGGATGCCACACTTGTACACATCATAGCGTACATCAAGCTCCCAACAACACTAGCATAAGAAACATGTTACATTTGTTCATTCTCTTGTGGAGTCCTTGGACACAATCTATGGCTCAATCCTTTACCTTTTGCAATAGGAGTATTTATGGTTTTCCAATCTTGCATACGAAATTGTTCAAGAACCCTATTTATGTATGTTTCTTGCGAAAGAGACAATGATCTCTTCGAACGATTTCTTGAAATCTTAATTCCAAGAATGTTTGTAGCCTCACCCATTTCTTTCATCTCAAAATTGGAAGATAGCCAACTTTTGACAATGTTAACAAACTCCGTATTGCTTCCAGCAATTAGTATATCATCAACATATAATGATACGATCACAAATTGATCTTTGGACCTTTTGATATATGCACAATGATCCTCACCAATCATTGTAAAATCATATGCCATTATGACTTATGAAAACCTATATACTATTGTCTTAATGACTGCTTAAGGCCATATATCGATCTCAAAAGTCGACATACCTTTTGTTCTTGGCCTTTCATAATGAAACCAACAGGTTGTTCCATATAAATTTCTTCGTCTAATTCTCCATTGAGAAAAGTAGTCTTTATATCCATTTGATGTAACTCAAGATCCATACTTGCTACTATTGCCAGAATAATGCGAATCGAGGTAAATCTCACGACAGGAGAAAATGTTTCCTTATAATTAATTCATTTATGTTGATTATACCCTTTGCCACAAGGCAAGCCTTATGCCTTTCTATCGAGCCATCAGCTTTACGCTTAATTTTGAGAACCCACTTGTTCCCAATGGCTTTGCGTCCTTTTGGAAGATTAACCAGTTCCCAAACATGGTTTAACTTCATTAACTCCATTTCCTCTTTCATTGCATGCATCCATTTTTCCTTATTAGAGCAACTTAGAGCCTCATTTACATTCCCTGGCTCATCTTCATCTTGCGGAGCAATCATAAAAGTTTCCTCTTCAATGTCAAAACGTAGACGGGAAATACTTTTGCGACTTGTTCGCCATATGGCAGATGGTACACTTTGCACATTATTCTCATTTATGCTTCCACTTGGGTTAGATAATGATGATATCGTCTCATCATGTGGTTGTAATTGAGAGTGATTTGAATTAAATTCATCACTTCTCATGTTACTCCCACTTAGACGAACTCCACTAAATTCATTATCTAGATCCAAGGTTTTAAATAGGGAGTAGTCCTCACTTATTTCGCCCTTCTTAGGAAAATCATTCTCTAAGAATGTGATATCCCGTGATTCAAACTCAGTTATACTCTCATTTTCCTACTCACCTATGAACATATACCCTTTCGAGTGTTCAGAGTATCTTATGAAAATACTCTTCTTTCCTCTGAGTATAAGCAGCACAACCCCATGGCTTAAGAAAACTTAAGTACGATTTTCTACCTGTCCATAACTCATATGAAGTGGAAGTAACTGATTTGGAAGGCACTCAGTTAAATATATAGGCAGCAGTTAACAACGCATCACTCCAAAAAGTGATAGGTAAGTTAGCATGCGCCATCATAGATCTAACCATTTCTAGAAGGGTTCTGTTTCTTCTTTTCGCAACACCATTTTGTTGAGGAGTACAAGGAATAGACAACTGTCTTTCTATTCCTTTTTCATCACATAACTTTCTGAACTCATCAGATAAATATTCACAACCTCGATCGGATCTCAATACTTTTATTTTCTTGTCTAATTGATTTTCTACCAAGTTCATAAACTTTTTGAAACAACTCAATGCTTCAGATTTATGATAAATCAAATAGACATATGCAAATCGAGTATAATCGTCTATAAATGTGATAAAATAGACAGCCGCATGCCTTCCTCTCACATTCATTGGACCACATACGTCAAAATGGATTAAATATAAAGGAAATTCAGCTCTTTTCCCTTTTCCAAATGGTTTTCTTGTTATTTTCCCTATTAGGCAATGCTCACAGATGGGTAAATCGACTTTTTCAATGTTACCCAACAAACCCTTTTTGGCTAGTCTATTCATACGTTGTTGGCCAATATGATTAAGTCTAGCATGCCACACATTCACATCATTATCATATGAAGTAGAAGATGTGAAAAGGGAATAACAAACATTGACATCACCATAGTCAACATTTAATACAATAAAACCACTAAAATATAACCACAACCATAGTAGTTTGTATCCAAATACATATCCACACCTCTATTATGGAAGTTCAAACTAAAACCATGTTTAACCAATACCAAAACAGACACTAAATTTCGACGAATCTCCGGAACATATAATACATCATGTAGGAACAAAGTGCGTCCATCACGCATGTTCAATTGGCGGGTGCTAATTCTTTTAACTTCAGCTCTGGAGTTATTTCCTACATAGATCCACTTAGTTCCAGTCGGAACTTGTCGAAATTCTACGAAGGATTCTCTATCCTTCACTACATGGTCTGTTGCTCCCAAATCTATAATCCACAAAGGATTAGATTCAGTTAAAAATATAGAACTTGACACATATGCAAAGTTCCCAAAAGTACAAGGGGTTACTTTCTTTGGCTCACGACAATCGCAAGCATAGTGACCCTTCTGGTTACAGTTGAAAAACTTCTCCCTTGACAGTTTCTTCATTCGAGGACGCTTTCCTCTTTCATGTTGGTCAAGCTTAGGTTTCTTCCCTGAAGAACTTGCTCCATTGCCTTTCCTATTATTGAACCAGTTAGGATGTTTGCGCTTGGAGCTCAAAGCTCCATGTGAGCTGGAACCAGCATGATAAATTTCAGTTTCTAGGTTTAACATTATGTTTAACATCTTTCTTAAATGTAGTTTCATGGTTTGGTCATGCGACTTCTTGTAAGAGTCAAACCTAATAGTGAGCTGGCTCAGTCTGGTCATTGAAGTATGACCAAATCTTGTTGCCAACGCTTGCCACATTTCCTTGGTATTCTTAAAACACCTGAATTCACGCATGACATCATTTTCCATGCTACTTAGCAACATAATGCGAGCTAGGGAGTTATTTATTTTCCATGCAGCAAATGCATCATTATCTCTCTTATGCTGCGTAGTGTTTACTTCTTCAGGTTCTACCATGGTCAGGTTAAGAGCTTCTAGTGCCTCTTGCTCTTCCAGCACATATTGGATTTTTATGTGCCATATTTCATAGTTATCACCATTGAGCTTCTCACCTTTGTTAAGCTCAGCGACTATGCTTTTTGTGGCTGAAGCCATTGATCTGAACATATCAGACATATTTGCACGATTTATTAATGCTTATCATTTATGCATCTATTTTGCATAAAACAATCATATTAATGAATAATTTCAAATTAGGTTTCAGAATCAAGAGGTCACTCAGTTTCCAATCATCATCTAAAAATCCTAACTTGAAATTATCATTAATACAATTTTCTATGCAAAATAAGTTCAGCAAAGTCACTAAAACTTTCTTGAACTCCCCACAACGAATTATAAATTAATATACTAATTTACAACAATATATAATGGAAGCAAATGATACTGAACATCCATTAATAATTTAAGAAAGAAAATCTCCATATTATGTAACTAAACACATCAGTCATCAACGAGATAGAAAAATATTCACATAATATGTCCATAGAGCCTACTAAAAGAAAGACAACTCGAAACATCTAAACCCAAGACAATATATGAACTGGGAAAGATCCTTTTTTGTTCAATTTCTTGATCTTTTCTTTTGTAACAATCCGGTAATAATCATTTATAACAGCTATCACAAGACTTCTATATGAAGTGGCTTTGTTGACTTCTCATAAGCGATTCAACACTCCTTACCATTTTGGTGGAAAAGTTTTCATAAAAAATCGCATCACCTCAGATTGTGGCATGGGATGACCATTCCATATGACCTTTTGTATTTTTCCGTTGACTTTAAGAACATGATCAATTGTGTTGCCGCTCTCCCATCGATAATTATTCAAATCGGCCATCAATCTTGAAAGCCTTTCCTTTTGTTCATCGGTAATTACGCGAATAGGTGTGCGCAACTTAAAGGGAGGCATTGTTCATGCAATAAATGCAGAACAAAAAGGGGTTACATATAATCCACATAGACATAATTGAAAAAGAAACACATTTTTTTTTTAGTGAACGATCAAAGTCAATGGTCAACGGTGGTCAACGGATGACCGGGTCAAGTCAACGGGTCCACCGGGTCGAACGGGTTGGGGTGGGTCGGTTCGATCGAACCGGTGAGGCTAGTTGAGCTAGACGAGCCGGTAGGGCCAGACGGGCCGGTCAGACAGACGGGCCGGCACGTGCCCTGCGCGTGCATGGGCAACCACTGGCCGACGTCACAATGATGTCAGCCGGCGTGTGCAAGGCAGTTACCGCATGCTCGTGCGGTTATCGCGCGCGTGCGTCGCACGTGCCTGTGGTTTCCACCGCTCACGCGTGCGTCGCACATGCCTGGGAACCGCCTAGGCGCATGCGTTGCACGAGCTGACGGAGCCGAACACATCGGCCGTGCGTGGCGGCGCGTCCGGCGGCGTCCAGTAGTGAGCCACCATTCGAAATTCTCATATCGATGAGCACTTCAACCCTAAGCAATCAGAAACGCAATTCGACCTATGGAAAATCAAAAAACTAAGGGAAACAGTACAGTGTCAGGATTTTTCCATCTCTTAATCGATCAACAGTAATGTTTAATGAAAAACAATCAATCAAAACTTGTTTATAAACGTAAATAGTAATCAGGAAACATGACATAGATGCTCTGACACCAATGAAGGAAAAATTTGGGAAACAGGATCCCAAATTAGTGATTCGACACATAATCGAACACAAACGTAGCGGAAGCAAGCCCAGGAAAATCACGAATCACCGATCCTAAGGCACATTACATAATCGAACATACCTTGTTTCCAAAGACTAAACACCGGTGTTACGATTTGAAGAGGAGCCTGGACACTGTTCTTTAGAGGAGAGAAAGCGGCGTCACGTCAAAAACGGAGAGAGCGTAATCTCACCTATCAAAATTACGTAACCTCTCTTCAATTAACTGCCTCCAAGATTTTCCCTTTATCTTTAATAACTTCCTCCATGGGCCCTCAATTCACGGGCCAGGCCTTTGGGCCCAACATGGGCGGACGGGCCAACTCAGGCCCATCAAAAGGAAAAAATCCATCAATCGCGATCATCCTCACTTGTACAAATATCAGTGCTCGAATCTCAGGGTCCTGGTATTCTGTCCGCTCCCACTGCAGGTCAATCGGGAATCAATAGCATGTGCCGGGAGGTACAGGCAGTAGAGGCATCTTGTCTAGTCTGAAATGTTAGTCCCCAAAAATGGGTGAGTACAACCACCCAGCAGCAAAAGATCCACTAAATTATATCGTGCGTAGCTATTACAATCTAATTTCATGCAAGATAAACAAAGCATATAACCAAAGGAATAAGTATGCATCAAATCCATGGAACTTTTCAAAGTAATAAAAAGTGCAGTTTGAAAACCAGAATGCAGCAATTTCAGTCACACGGGTCCCGATTATAGGGCCAAACTGTTATGACACGTCCTATTCTATGCCACACAATTTCGTCCCATAATCAGGCGCAGTTATTAGCTGAGTCATCAGTTTTAATATTCAAAAGATTTTTCCTCCCGGAGGACCAGTGTTTGCGTCCCTATGGACATTCGCACCCAACCTGGCATTGCGAAAGCCTTCGGTTTTCAATCATCGGGCATTCAGAGCGTGTTACGTCACACCTCCAAGCATCTCGCATCCCACCCGGCATCACGAGGAATCTCCGGGGCTCAACATGAAAATGGTTACCCCTACCCTTCGGAATTATGTACCGACATACAACCGGGCATCCCGACACTCCTAGGGAAACCTCTGGAGCACTGCAGACCCCAGGCATCTACAAGGCATCAACTCCTATGATCCTTATGGGCCTCCTGACTCCCAGGGCATTGTTGACCTGAGGGTATAACGGCAACAATATCATCTCACATTATCTCAATATCAAAAACATTTTCAATGCAATGATATCGGAAGTCCCATGATTTTTCATCGAAATGTCAATGTTAAATAATATGCTGGATGACAAAACCATCATATCAGATAATAAACCAAGATGCATTCACCTTTGAGATACATTGAGCAAATTCGGACTAAAAACAACCCAAAAATCAGAATGCACAGTTTTAGTAATAATTTTGGAATAACCCCTAAACAAACTCAGAAAATTCTAAAATTTTAGTATGTTATAAAAAACATCTAAAGGAAAGAGTTTCATGAAGAACACTAAGCCAAATTAGTCATGTATAAATCACAACAAATCGCCCAACTCAGCCCCAAATTTCTTCCTTTGACAGAATCTATATTTCGGCAGAAAGCACCTCACATTAAAAGAAACTTATGCCTCTGTATTGATTTTGAAAAATCTGACCAAAACCATATGTCTTAGTTTACACAATTCCTCACAACTTTCATGAAGAAATCGGAACCAAAGTCACCCTAGAACTATCTCAAAAAAAATCTACAAAATTGCTGAGTCACATACAACCTATCTTGTACAGCACGGATTCAGTAGGATCCTGCGCCTATACGACGACTATTTCACTTTCAAGAGTTCACCACAGATTATTCTTTCAATCACAATTCAGCAGAATCAAAATGCATGGAGATATCCAAAGCATTTCCTCAACTCTTTAGTTCCAATCTACTGCAATCACTCAATAATTCAACATTCATCATTCAATTCAGACATTTCTCAAATCTACTTGCACTACCTCAGACAATAACAGCCTTGCATTACATAGGTTAGTGGACTTTTACTTGCCCCAAGTCCTAAGCGCCAACAGCAAGTAAAAACAAGAAACTCGGGTCACAGACACGGCTCGGCAACGGCGAACACGAGTGGTGTCAATGGCGGCAGCACGCGCACGGCAGAGGGCGACCTCCTCCTTCCTCACGCAATTCACCCTCTCACTCGTTCTCTCCTCCACTCGCTCACCCGCTCGGTATCTCACTCTCTCACTCACTCGCTCGATTAGTCTCTCGCTCACTCAATTTCACGAGCACTTTGCTCCTTCTAATTATTGATTAAACTAATTAGTTGCATGCAGGTTGCGGTGGCTGTACGGGAAGAAGACAGATGGGGGAGGGCGTGTCTTCAGCTGGAGATTTCTTGAGTTTCGCTGGCAGCCCCACACCAAAGCAACGTGGCCATCGTTGGCCTTGCTTCAGTCAATGTTTTCTCTTCATGGTCGACTAATGTGTCGACTAAATGGGGAAGAACTTGGGGGCGGCATTGGACGTGGACGATTTCTCCTCTCCAAGCGGGCATGCATATTCCTTATGCATGGCCGAATTTTTCTTCCTTCGGCTCACTAATTCATTAGTGTATTAAAGTCCAAATCCCCCTCTTATTTCATATACACTTAGGTGGTATAGTTGTGTAGTGTCATCCGAAAAATATATAGGGGTCAGCAGGTCGAGCGTGGTGCCGATGAGGTCGATGATATGATGGAGTCCAACATCGATGCCAATGACGAAATCCGATAACATTTTCATCAATCCGCGACGTATTGTTATTTTTCCGAGGTGGGCAAAAATATACGGATGCCACAATGAGTGTTTCTTTCCATTATATGTACCTAGTCTAGTTCTTAGCTGAAGACTAGATTAGGTCCTTTGGAGGTTGAAGCTCACTAAGACATGAAGATGGCAAGGGTCGATGTCCATTCTGATCATATTTTTGTATCATTCATCCCCGACACATGTCTTGGGTTTCCTCATTTATATAGACACCTGACGAGTTGCGGGTTCTTTTTTTCTTCTTTCTTTTACTTCTTTCAGATTTTTTTTTTTTTTTAGGATTGCATGATAGATTTATCATTTTTCTTGGTTGTTTACATACCGCTTTGTACTTTAAGTTCAATTGCATGCTTTCTTTTATCTTCCTTAGAAGTATAATGGCATGAAAATGACTATCCACGCATGATCACCTAGTTTTAGAATAAACAATCCCGGAAAGATAAAAAGAAATGCATGGACAACTTAGGTAACATGACATATGGTTATGTACTGAAAGGGCACTAATAGAAATATTAGCGCAACTCAAGTGCCCGAACTTAGATATCTAGTTGTGTAGAAATCGAGGGACTACTCCTGACCCTCAATTGGATTCTCTAGTCAACCTTTAAAAACAAGACTAGTGGTGGCTCTTGTCTTATTTTCTAGATTGTCTTAAATAACTAGATCGCTTAATAAACCCATCGTGAGGGGTATGAAACTTAGGAAAAGGTTTATGGTTATCATTTCGCATACTCAAGATGGTGAAGTTAAAAAAGATGAAGTGATGCCATCTTTGGTGAATGTACATCTTGAGAGGGTTATCATGATCGTAAAAGTACCCTTAAACTCACATTTACATCCCAGTTTCCTTTTTACCTTAAAACCGTTGATCAAGACGTGCCACGACATTGAGTTAGGGTTATGATACCTTTTGCTGTCACGCGAGATTTGACCTTGGGATAGCTCGTGACCATGCATGAGGGAACTTACAAAAGGTTTGTCTTGAAAGGTGAAGTGATGATGCCTTTATGGATGCAAATTGTGAGGAAACTCCCATGGTCAAATACCCCTCAATCCAACATTTCCCCCCTTCCTTTCCCCAAGGAGGGCAGGTGGCGGATAGATTGGGTCGCAATAGGATTGGCAACTCCACTAGGGACTAGTTATTAGATTAAGAGGACTTGAAGCCGTTAAAAAAAGGTTATCATGTTAACTAACGTGTCTTATGTAGGGACACCTACATGTTAAAGTCGCGTGGAAAATGAGATAAGTCGCTAACTAAGTGTTAAATGGTCTTGTAGGTGAGAGTTATAAGGGGAGGTGTGCTAGTAAACCCTTTGTTTTCCAAGTAGAGTAAGGATGTATGAATGAATATATGATTATATTGAAGTGCTGGATCTTTACATTTAAACACGTGTTTACGAGCTTTAGCACTACACCGCACACACAACCACGTGTTTACAAGGGTTTATGGGTGGAATCCGTGAGTGAACACTCATGGTAATTCATGCTTCCATTAATCCGCTCATCTCGATTGATAAAAGTAGCACTGACCGACGATAATAGCGGTGTGTAAACTACTTTTATCATTGGGGATAGGGACCTTGAGCCTTTAGCATACTCACCTTAAATGTCAAAACCTCAGAAGTCCTCATGTGATGTGTGATTTGTGCTTGTCATGGTTTGGTTGGAAGACATCGCTCCCATTTTATCGTCATTATCTTTTCTAGTTTCCGAATTTTAATTATGTGCTTTATATTTCAATGACAACAAATCTTTAATTGTGAATGCCCCTTTAGGTTTAGGCTTAGATGGGAAAGCTTGAGATCAACGTGATCCCCTGTGGCATCCCGAAATTCAAAGTCAAGTTATAAGGTGTGTTAAAGCCTCTAATTAGGTAATGAAATTATCTATGGTTTAATGCTTTAGCCATTAGTCTTTTTAAGATTAGGTGATTTGTGCTTGTGTTTATGAGATTTTAAATTAGATAGATTAATGATGATAATCTATGCTTGGCCATGCACTTTATAGACTAAATTTCTATAAATAAAATGTCACAAGACTTTGGCCATGTGGAAAATTAAAATTTAAAAATTTATAGAAGAAATTATAAAAAAAAAAAAAATTGGTTGGGCCTTAAGCCCAAGAGTGGATCTTTAATTGGCCAAGTTGGCTGGCCCATTGAAGCCCACAAGTGGGCTGCCGTCGACCAAGAGGGAGGCCCAAGAGTGGCCGGCCCAAGCCCAAACCCAAGTTCAAAGCCCAAAAGCCCATAAGACAAGTGGCAATAGATCTTCATGCATTGGCTTAGAGAGGGATGGCATGCATTGGTTGATTGAAAGACAAACAATGATTACTAATGATGAGGTTTAGAGGAAATAAAAGGGGAGAGGAGAGAGAGGGTGGCCGGTTGCTTCATTCGGCCAAGAGAGGGAGAGAGAGAGAGAGATTTCACGAGAGAGAGAGGGAGAGTGGCCGAGAGGGAGGAGGAGCCGAGGAGGAGTCGTCGCCGTCCGTCCGCCGTGCTCGCCGCCGTGTGCCGTCGTCCGTCCGGTCTAGAGGCAAGTTGGAGTCCTCTAGCTGCTCTTGCATGTGTGTGTGTTACATGTATGTCGAATTTTGGGTGATTAGGTGAGGAAAACCGAAGCTTGGAATGGCTTGTTCTTGAGTAAGGTTGCTGTTTTGTTTGAATCCGCCCGAGTCAGAATGTTTGAGAGCTTGTATGCATGTTTAAAGTAAGATTTTGGCTTCGATTTCTTCATAAAAATTGTAGCTAACATCTTAAACTACAACATATTAAAATTTAGTGGAAAATTATGGAGATTTGAGGGGTTAAACTCTCATCCTACGGAGACCTCAGATCTGGAACGATTTCACTGACCTTTTGTTGGATTTGTGGTTGCATGTTGATTTGTGCTAAGAATCTCTCTTTGATTTCTTCATGAAAGTTGTAGGGGACATCTTATACTACAACATACTCAAATTTAAAGCAAAATGAACAAGTATAACCTAGTAAATCGACTAGATCTTGAAGACGGTAATTCTGGAGATGTATTACAGGACACCCGAGACATCACGGACCTAAATGACGACTATACTCTGGTTATTTGACTTAGATCTCTTCATACAACTTGTAGAGGACATCTTGATGTAGAACATATCCAAATTTCAGAGGAAACGAAAAAGAATAGGTAGGTGAAAACTCAGTATTTCGGAGAAGCATGCACTGGACGATTCGGTGATGGATCCAGAAGCTTCGTGAGACTGTAGAAACTAATCTAGAAAGAATCTGGCTTGGAAGTCTTTATGAAAGATGTACGAAAATTTCTTGGCTATAACATGGTAAAATTTCGTAATTTTTTGGAGGTCGTATGGATATTTTAATCGAATTTCTTCGGAGACTGTGCATTCTGGTTTCATCCGAAAATTATGTGCTGTTTTGTGTGAATTATGAAATTGTGTGGAATTTTTACTGGCCGTGTATTTTGCATGAAATCATTATCCGATTGTCTTATTTATTACTTGCCTTAATTTTATCATTTTTGAGATTATATAAATAATTAAATTTAATATTTTTGAAAATGGCACAACTGGAATTTAAATAAATGAAAAAGGGCATGATAAATGGATTATTTTAATTGGCATAAATTCCATGAATTTTATTGCACCATGTAGTATGTGTGGTGAGGTCTTGATGTATGCATTGAGATGCATGTGTGAATTCAATGTTGAACATGAATGTTGATTGCCAATACATCATATGCCATGCTAAATTAAGACCGAAATTGGTGAACATGGATAATGTTAAATGAGGAGATTGTTGTGGCAGAGGATAATGCCCGGAATGTATAGAGATACATTGCCGGATGGCCCTGGGAGTTTCAGGATGCCTGGAAAGTTGGGGGTGCCGGAAGCCCTGTCGGAGGTCTTTGCCCGAGGGGAATGCCTCGCGATGCCAAGATTGGGGTGCGGGATGCCCGGCCAAGGAGTGTAAATGCCAGAAGCCCTGTCGGAGGTCTTTGCCCGAGGGGAATGCCTCGTGATGCCGCTTGGGATGCGAGATGCCCGGAATGTGGGGGTCGGATGCCCGGTGGCCTGGAATGGCTGAATGCCGGAGGTTTTCTTGCATGGGATGCGAGTGTAAAATATGAGATGAAATTGATGATCCGAGGAAGGGTGATGTGGTGATCAAATTGAAAATTTAAAAGTGGAAATTGAACCATGCATGATGATATGATATGATATGATGATGATCACCCATGGCATGATGATATGCATGATATGATGATGATATATGATATGGCATGATGACATGTGTGATGTGATGATGTCATGATGATGATGACATGTGTATAATATGATGATGATGACATGTGTGATGAGATGATGTCATGATGATGATGACATGTGTATAATATGATGATGACGACATGTGTGATGTGATGATGTCATGATGATGATGACATGAGTGATATGATAATGTCATGATGACAACTATATGAGTATGAACATGATGATACACATGTATGTGTTATGATTGTGGTGATGATGCATGATAGTATACGCATGGCTTCAAGGTAAGTAATGCCTACAATGCATGTATGACTTGTATGATGCATTGAGTGATTATTGGATTAATTTACCTGCTGAGTGGTTGTACTCACCCCTTTTGGGGACCAACATTTCAGATTAGCAGCATGCCGCTCCCTGCCGTCACGCGGGGTGCATTTTACAGTCTACCATCCGATGTAGAGGTTGAGTGCGAGGAGTTCGGCTGTCCTTCTGTGCCTGGATTGACGTATATACAAGTGCGCTGTTTTGTCATGTACGACATAGGCTTGGCTGGGGGCCCGGTCGTCCAGGAGTTCGTCTCTGTCCACGTTCGTCGCGATGGGGTGATGAGAGGGATGTTGCCACCGCCACCTCCTGATGCACCGGATTGGGTGTGAGGCCCGTGCATGACGAGTAGGAGCTGGATTTTTTGGGGATCGTTAGCCGACACTGATGATGGGGATTATGCACGCGATTTGTAGAGGGTCTAGGGTTCTTTTTGGGGTTTTAGGCCGGGCGTGGCTGAGTCCTGGCTTTTCCTTTTGATGTATCGACCTGGGAAATCCCATCTTGAAAATATATGTAAATAAAGTGTCGTGGCTTGTCTTTTAATCATGATGATTAGTGGTGTGTATTTGTATCATGGTTTGGTAGGGGGAGAGATGGTGATGTTTTATTTTGCTTCCGCTAATGAGTCGCGCTGGGACCATTTAAAAAAAAAATGTGTCTACTAATTACGACGCCTCTTCATAGAAGAAAAGTAATAAGGTGTAACGTTGGCGCTTGTGGCGACCTACGAAGGGTTCGGGGTGCTACATCCCCATACCGAGGAGTCTCAAGATCATATGAGATAATCTTGACCCGAAGCATCAAGATTATGTCGAGAAATGCATCAGCTTTCTCCCGACCTTATTGAAGGTCTAGCCCTTAATCGTGATGGTAAAGGCATTGGTCCCCTTTTGGAACCTCATGACCTCCACCTTTGTGTTTAACCAATATGAGTTGACCCCTACAATTGAGGAGTTCGAGATAGCTATTGGGTTAAGCAAGGCTTCCCTAAGATTTGCCACTCCTCCTACTGGTCAAAATTTGATTTCTCTCCTGAGTCAATTCCTTAATATCCCTTCCGATAAAATTAGAGCCAAGGGAAATTCAAATTCCACGCCTTGTACCTTCCTTGAACAACATC
The DNA here is from genome assembly GCA_014182375.1 of Eucalyptus virginea. Classification (NCBI taxonomy): domain Eukaryota; kingdom Viridiplantae; phylum Streptophyta; class Magnoliopsida; order Myrtales; family Myrtaceae; genus Eucalyptus; species Eucalyptus virginea. Next base: position 26,729,515 of record CM024516.1, read on the forward strand.
TCCTTAGTCTTAAACCTAAATCTATGATCAAATTCCCTATGTCTTTCTTCTCATATTCTTCGGTTTTGTGATATTCCCTTAGTCAAGTATGTGATTTTAGCCGTTTTACACACATGATCCTCAACGAAATGTTTGTGTCTCTCAATCGATTCAAAATAAATGGTCAAGGAACTCTTAGAGCCCCACTAGGTCTTCTCCAAATTTGGCTTATCACTCACATCAATGAGTTTGTCCCTCGTCTAAGAATCATCAATGTCACAAAGAATTATCATCCGATTCACATGTTCCATGAAAATAATGAATTCTTTCTATTTTGGTCCTTCTCTATATGGTTCCATTTCCTCAAAAGTCTTACCCCGAGCTTAATCCAATGACATGTCAAATGGCTTGGGACTCTTGAGATGCGCCTTATTAATGGAGTTGACAATCCATTCTCCCTCGTGAGATTAACAGGTCTAACATCATATTACCCTTTAGGGGTAGTCCACCAATATCGCGCACTTCAAATGATCCCACCAATTCTCAAGCAAGGGTTGTACCGTATTGATTGTCACAATGAGGTCATTGTGGAAGACCAAATTGGCCAAGTTTAAGTGACAGTCCAAGATGCTATTAGGATATGGTTCGCGCAATATTCACGTCTTGTGATCACAGTTGATGAGTCCGACTTGGAGGGACAAATGAAGACCCATCATGCGACTATCGATTATATATATCGCCAAGTGGAACCTGAGCTCGAAGGGGAGCTACCCGATATTCCTAAACCTCCATGGTTTCACAAGCTCATGTTGAGGAGCATGAAGACAAAGTGTTGATAGATGTCGAAAGCTAGGCCCATGATAACAAGCATCTCCGCACGGTCTCACCTACTTCATAGGATTCTTATTTAGGGGCAAAAGTACATCCCAAGTGCCAAAACTTGGAACAAAGAGATACTTAAGTGCAAAAAAGTACCACTGTTTTTGGAAAATGAGACACTTGAGTGCCATCTCTGGTGAACCCCGCGAGAAATCTCATGTGGCAATTTTTTATTAATTTTGTTCACTAGAGTACTGACTGAAAAAAGAAATGCAAAAATGACGTCGTTTTGACACTGATTTGAATTTTAATATAAACATTATATAAATTAGATTAAAAAAATTTTAAAAAAGGAGGAAGATAGTTGTAGGCAGTTAAGGGTTGTGTCCTCACTGCTGCCGCCTCCTCGCCATCGCTAGGCCTTGGCCAGGGGTTGGCGACCTCGCCCGACGAGAGGTGAGGGCCGGCGAGTCCTCGTGTAACATCCTCGATTTTAGGGTCCCAACTAGGAGGCTAAGCTAGATAGACCTTGGATTAGCCAAATCCTCCTAGAAATGAGTGTGAATGAATGTGGACAAGTGTGAACGCAATAAATGAAGATAATGAATGTAGAGGCATATGTGTCCCTATAGCCTAGCCTAGTTATAACCCTAAATTAAGTAGGAGATCTTGGAGGCCAAAAAATGGACTACACATCCATTGGAAGAAAGAGCAAACAACTCAAACCTTCTTAGACAAGCTAAGAGCACATTAATTACATTTGGCTTCTAGTTATTCAATGCCAAGATGAAGTGTCCAAGCTAACCTAGGACCTAGTTGAAAACTTGGGAGATAAGGATACCCGACAATTAGCGCTTCTTGACCAAGTAGGATGCCTCATTTTCCCAACTAAGGTTGACACCTTTGATTTTCGAAATTTCTGGACCTCCACTGTTTGCCAATTTTACACAGATTTTTATAGTGCGAATCTAAATAAATTTTCTTCATGAAAGTTGTTCTAAACATCTTGATCTAAAATATACTTAAATTTAATATTTTTCTGAGGTGCAATGGTAGGAACGAAGACCCAATCATTTACCGTCTGGAACCTGTCATTGTAGTGAAAAAGGTAACCAGGTTACCTTCTCGAATTTTTATAAAATTTTTCCTTGAAAATTTAACCATTATTCCTTCATGAAAGTTTTAAATGACATTTATACCTACAACATATTAAATTTTCAAAGAGTTTTGTGAAGATTTAGATTTCGAAGTGAGTCTCTCTCTCTCTGACCGTTGAATCTGCTTGACAGACGAATTTTTAGGTTGTGTTCAATGATTTGTTCCTCTTTCCACAGAATGAATTTAGCTTGGATTCTTTCATGAAAATTTTTTTCTAAGGTCTTTTCTACAATATATTAAAAGTTTATAATTTTTTGAGTCCATTTGATAAGGTAATGACACCGATTTCAAAAGTTACTCGAAACTGTTTTTCTACTTATAATGGGAGGTCACATGCCAAACTTTGAGAGGAAGGGACTGCACACCCAACTTGAGGAGGAAGCCTTGTCAAAAGCTTAGGTGTCCATCTTAAGATTATGTAATAATGCCAAAAGACTTTCCTTGGTAAATAAGTTGGTGATTTATGGCTTAAGTGAACCATACCATGGAAGGTTCTAGAATGCTTGGCTTAATGAGCAAGAAAAGCCATGAAAAATGTGCCAAAAAATCCAAGACTTATGATGGCCATATCTTAGGCATTAAATGAAGGGATGAGTCACTAGCTTAGGTGGCCATTTGACGATTTGATCATCATTACATAAGATTTTCCTTGGAGATTAATTTAGGCCAAGTAATGATGAAATGGTGACTCACAAGTTCAGGTAAACCAATTAGGAGTAACTTGGAGAATAAGTAGCACATGTTCCTTGGAGGCTAGTCCTTAAATGAAGGTATGACTCACTAACTTAGGTGGCAAGGAGAATATTCGGTAATCATGATGATAGGATCTTCCTTGAAGAATAAGTTAGGGCCATTAATGAAGCTTGGCTTGGCCCATTCATCCTCATCCTTTGGCTCACTTCTTCCCCTCCTTCTTTCTTGCATGCCCTCTTCCTCTCTTTGCCTTGCTCGCCCACCACCTCGCAAGATGACCCTCTCTTGGTGAAATCACTTATAGCTCATCAAGGTTCATCGGAGATAAGTAGAATCTCTAACTCTCAGTTAGGACGATAGCCTATGTTGTCGAGTTTAGTGGTGTACTCACCAGTGTGAACTGTGTGTATGTTGTAATGTTCTTTTGTGTGTTTGCTCATGTTTGCGTTTTTGAGTGTGTTCATGCCCTAGGATGAGGTCAAGGTTCGCTCGACTTGGAATCAACATCAAGTCATGATGGCCTAAGCATGCGACCCAAGCCATGAACGAAGAATCGTTCCCGGCATATTTTAGAATATAATGTTGAGGATCATGGTACACTCACTTGAATGAGCACGCCCTCGGGCCGTGCATATGTTGGCTAAGATAAGAGATGAAAAACCAGCTTGTGTGATGCACTTGTGTGTGTACTTAAAGAGGAAAAAACATTCGTCGCCACATAGCGTTGGTGGCGATGCCTTGTTCATTGGATAGGATGACATGGTTGAGCTAGGATGCTTGGGTTTGAGCTCGGATGCCTCGGGTAAGCTAGCCCCGGGATGCCCCGGTTGAGCTCGGATGCCTTGGTGAGCTAGTGCCAGGATGCCTCTATTGAGCCGGGATGCCCTAGTTGAGCTAGGATGCCTAGCTTGAAGTTGGATGCCTCGGTTGAGGTGGGAGGGCCTGATTGAGCCAAGACAACGATAAATGAATTTGCATGAATGTCGGTATATGCATAAGCATGATATGTGGATGTATTCATGGATGTGTCAAAGGTAAGCATGCATTGAAGTATGCAGTGATGGACATCTACATGTAGCCAAGGATAGTAATAAGTTTGCTATTAATTTTCCATCTTCATTACATTGCAAGTGTTGCATCTACTAGATTTTGATGATGAGACGTCCTTCTAGTAGAGAATTAGGGGTTTTACTTACTGAATTTCCCCAAAATTCACTCCTCATCATTTTAGTCTTGTATGCATGGAAGTCTCACATCAATTTTGTGAGTTGCAACCTTGATAGATGTGGCACCCCCCGAAAGGCCCTCAAACCGTTAGGGTCACCACAGATCACTTGCCTTTCACTCATCTTGATAATATATCACTCTGATACCATAGAATCATAATAGGTCCATAAGTCGTGGGGGTTTACATCATTTAGATCGGTCCCTGCGCAGTTTATATGGCGGTAGTGTATCCAACAACTCCCTTCCCTATATTCAGAAAATAGTTGACACCAACTAAACATTTTATAAGTTAAAGCCAAACACTTTTATTTACATAACTAGATGGACATCATTCGTCGGTATACCAAAATGTCATAGTCTTCTATACTCGGCTATACTTCAAAAGATGACGACATCTTTTGCAATAGTCGTATACTTAAAGTCCATCGATCAGTGTCGGCATCCAAAAGTTCTTTCCTTTGTTGTCCCCCTCCTCGCGGCCATATCCAACCACTCGGTCCATTTGCTAGTAGCGGTGGTGGTAGAGGTATCTTGTCTAGTCTGAGATGTTAGTCCCCAAAAGGGGTGAGTACAACCACTCAGCAGTAAAAGATTCATCAAGCTATAGCAAGTAGTACCATCAATATCTAGATTCATGCAAGATAGACAAGATAGGCAATCAATGAATGAGTATGCATCCAAACCATATATAACTCTTCAATGCAATGACCAATGCATTTCCAACCAATAAGATGCATCATGTCCAGTCACACAAGTCCTTATCATAGGGCCAAACTATAATGACACGTCCCATTCCATGCCATACAATTTAGTCCTATAACCAGACCACACGCTCACTTAGTGGAACCATCAGTTTTAACATTCAAAAGGTTTCACCCCCCTAGAGGACCAATGTTTGCGTCCTTCTAGGCATTCGCACCCAATCCTGGTGTCGCGAAGTCTTCTGGTACACACCTCCGGGCATCCGGCACACATCTCTGAGCATCTTGCATCCCACCTGGCATCACGAAGAATCGCCGGGGTTCGCCATGAAAATGGTTACCCTTGCCTTCTGGAATTACGTACTGACATACCACCGGGCATCCTTGTGGAACCCCCGATCTAGCAAGGTCGTCATAGATACCTATCGCTCCACCTAATGAATACTAGTTACATATCTTTGTTTCGGGGTTAAAGAAGAACCATAATTCATGGGCATATTATATTTATTTTTTAAAAGAATCTGGCGCAGCACATAGCGAATATAAGGACAAGTCACACCATCCCTCTTCTCCCATAACAATGATACAATGCACACCAACTACGCACCATAATAAAAGATAATGCCGATTCACTCTTATTTATATTTTCATGATGGACATCTCAGGTCGGTACAACCAAAAGGCCAAGACTTTTAGCTAAACTTGGCTATAGCTCAAAAGAGAGATCTCGACCCCCTATATCGATCACGTATAACCCTCCATCTCTAAGTGTCGGCTATTCCCAAAAAGTGTCAGCTCCCACTCTTCACGTGGGCCATCACACCCACCCTGGTGCATCGAGCGGTGGCGGCGGCAATATCCCCCGCATCACTCCGTCACGGTGGACATGGACCGACAAGAACTCCTAGATGATCGGGCCCCCAGCCAGGCCTACGTCATACATCACCAGCCCACGAACCCGTATGAACACCAAACCAGGGATGGTGGCACAATCAAGCTCCATACACTCGACCTCCACGTCAGATGGAAGGCCGTAAAAGGTACCCCGCGTGACCGGAGGGAGAGACATCTTTCTAATCTAAAATGTTGATCCCCAAAGGTGGTGAGTACAACCACTCAGCAGGTAAAAGATCCATTAAACTACTCAATGTATCAAACAGAACAATCATGACATCATAGTAGAGTACATATAGTTCATACATGTTAAACATGTCTTACATTTCAGCCATGCACATTTCATCAAAACAGCCATGTATATAAGTCACCATGCCATGTGCATATACCACCATGCACTTGTACGTGTAACATCATTCTGCCATGCATACATGTCACCATACTATATGCACATACCACCATACACTTATACATATTATATCATACAGCCATGCATACATGTCACCATACCGTGCATGATTTAATTTCAGCTTCTTTTTATCTTTCAATTGGGTCACCACATTTTTCTTTCCCAGGACCAGTAATTGCATCCTACATTTTATTGCTCGCACCCAACCTGGCATCGTGAGGAACCTCTGGCACACACCTCTGGGCATCCGGCACACACCTCCAGGCATCTCGAAATGTAGCACCCCGAATTGCCCAAGGTCACCACATCCTACCAAAGAAGTAGCTTACTTCCTAGGCATACTTTTTTTTTCTTTTTTTTTTTGAAAACGGTCCCAGCGCATCTTATTTGCGGAAGCATAATCAAGTCTTACTAATCCCCCCTCAACAACCATGATACAATGACACACCACTAAACATCATAAGAAAAGATAAAGCCACGACACTTTTATTTACATATTTTCATGATGAGATTTTCTCGGGTCGGTACATCAAAAGAAAAGCCAAGACTTTTAGCTACACTCGGCCATAACTTCAAAAAGAGACTCTCGACCCTCTAAAACGATCGTGCAAGCTCCCCCATCAACTAGTGTTGGCTATCATCCCAAAAAGTTGCAGCGCCTACTTCTCACGCACGGGCCCATCACACCCATCCCGGTGCATCAGGTGGTGGCGGCGGCAACATCCCATCACCCCATCTTGACAAACGTGAACGGATATGAACTCTTGTATGACAGGGCCCCCAGCCAAGCCCACATCATACATCACTATCGCGCGCACCCGAAGAAACGTCAGACCAGGAATGGTGGGACAGTCGATCTCCACACACTCAACCTCCACATCTGATGGAAGGCCGTAAAAGACACCCCGCGTGACAACAGGGAGCGGCATCTTTCTAATCTGAAATGTTGGTCCCCGAAGGGGTGAGTACAGCCACTCAGCAAGTAAAAGATCCAATAACCACTCAATGCATCACACAATACAATCATAGCATAATACATGTCATTCATGCATCCAAGCATAACTTACCTAGAAGCCATGTGTATACCATCATACCATGTGATCACACATCTTCATGTACTCATCACATTCATGTCATAAATATATCATCATACCATAGGTGATCATCATCATATCATACACATATCATCATGCCATAGGTGATCATCATCATGTCATACACATATCATCATGCCATAGGTGATCATCATCATGCCACACATATCATCATGCCATAGGTGATCATCATCATATCATATATGCATGATTCAATTTCCACTTTTATCTTTCAATTTAATCACCACATCTCTCTTTTTCCCGGAAATAGAAATTTCATCCCACACTTTATCACTCGCACCCCAACCTGGCATCGCGAGAAAAGCCTCCGGCACACACCACCGGGCATCCGGCACCCCCACATTCCGGGCATCTCGCATCCCAACTAGCATCACGAGGCATCCCCCCGGGCACAAACCTCCAGGGCTTCCGGCACCCAACCATTCCGGGCATCTCGAAACTCCCGAGGACATCCGGCCATGTATCTCAATACAATCCGGGCATCCTGACACTCCCCATCCCGGGCATCCTGACACTCCCAGGGCATTATCAACCGCCTCCAACAGTTTCCTCATTTATCATTGTTCATGTTCACCAATTTATGTTTCAACTCAGCATGGCACATGATGTAGTGGCAAACAATATCACTTTCATCATTTTAATGCATTTCCATCATCATCATACATGCAGCAAAACACAATCATTCATAACAATACGATTCATGGAGTCCATGCAATTTAGAATAGTCCATATATCATACCCTTTTGAAGTTTACTAAATTCCAGCTTGTACCATTTTAGAAAACATTTAAATTAAAAATCCATATGATTCTCAAAAATCATGAAATCAGGACATGTAATAGACAAGACAATGAGGTAACGATTTTATGAAGAACACATGCCCAAAAGAGTTTCACACAAGAAGATATAATTCACACAATTACAGCGTGTAATTTCGGATAGAAACAGATTGCGCAGTTTTTGAAATATTTCGATTAAAATACCCAAATGACCTCCGAAAATTATGAAATTTTACCAGATTATATTCAAGACCCTAAAGTAGATTTTTCATGGAGACATCTAGGCCAGATTCGTTCTAGGTAATTTTATATAGACGTCCGAAGCTCCTGATTCTAGCACCGAAACGTCCAGTATAGCTATCTCAGAAATATCGAGTTTTCACCTACTTATCCTTCTTCGTTTCCTCTAAAATTTTGATATGTTGTACCTCAAGAGGTTTCCTACAACTTTCATTAAGGGATCTAAGTGAAATTTCCAAAGAATAGTCACCATATGGGTCCAAGAAGTCTCGGGTGTCCAGTACCGTGTTTCCAGATTTACCGTCTTCAAGAGAAAGTCGTATCACTAGGCTACACTTGCTCATTTTATCTCAGATTTGAGTATGTTAGTCTTTATGATGTTCTCTACAAGTTTCATGAAGAAGTCGAAGGGAAATTCTCGGTAAAAAGCAACATGCAACCCACAAAACTACCAAAAGGTCAGCAAAGCAGTTCCAGATCTAGTGTCTTCGTAGGAGGAGGATTTTGCCCCCTTAAAACTCAACCATTTTGTCCAAAATTTTAGTATGTTATACTTTGAGATGTTGTCTACAACTTTTATGAAGGAGTCGAAGTCAAAATCGAACTCGAAACATGCATGCAAGCCACCACAAGTTTCTGGGTCAGGCGGTATACACGAAATCAGCAAGCTTTTTCAAGAACAAACCACACTAGCTTCAGTTCCTTACCTCTAAACACCCAAGATTCAACACTATTTCAACCACACATGCAAGACACACATGCAAGAGTAGAAAGTGGATCCTAACTTACCTCTAAGATCAAGTGAACGACAGCACACGGACAGCACACGGACGGCGAACAGGCGGCGACAGGCGGACAGCTCCTTCTTCCTCGGTTCCTCTCTCCCTCTCGGCGACCCTCTCTCTCTCGCAACTCTCTCTCTCTCTCTTTTGGCTTGGCCGAAACCCTCAACCGGCCACTCTCTCTCCCCCTTTTGTTTCCCCTAAACGCCATCATTAGCAATCATGATGTGCCTCCTCACAAGCCAATGCATGGAACCCTCTTTTTGCCACTTGGCAAAGCATGCAAGATGGGCTTGGGCTTGGAAGAAGTGGGCCGGCCACTCCTCCCCTCCTTGGTCGACGGCCACCTCTCCATGGGCTTCAATGGGCTGGCCATTTGGCCCACCAAGAGTCCAAGCTATTGGGCCTAAGGCCCAAACCTAATTAAACTCCAAATTTTACCTTTAAACACTTTTAATTCTTTCTTTTATAGGTTTCAAGTTTTCAATTTCACATGGCCAAAATCTTGTAACATCTTATCTATAGAAATTTAGTCTATGAGGTGCATAGCCAAGAATAGATTATTCTCATTAATTTATCCTATAATACTAATTTAAAAACTCATGAACACAAGCATATAACACTTAGCCTTAAGAGAAAACTAATGGCTAAAACATAAACCATAGATAATTTCATTACCTAATTACAGGCTTTAATTCCTCTAGAGGTTGTCTTGAATTTTGGGATGCCACACGAAACTCTCGAGAACATCCGGCACACAGCTCCGGGCTTCCCGACACTCCCGGGGCATCGTCGGCTCACACCTCCGACGATATCCTCATTTATCATAATTCATATTCACAATTGTGTCTCAATATCAACACGGCACATGATGTGATGGCAACAAGGTCAATTTCAGCTTTTGATTTTTTATATGTAATGCCAAATATCATCACATGTGCAGAAAGATTCAATCACTTAAAAACAATATAATTCATGGGGCAAACTCATGGATTATTGCTATCATTTTAGAAACGGAATGCGTTCTTTTAATTTAAACTTCTTAAAATTTAGTGATTGGCTCTAATAATTTCTAAGAATTTAATACATCATAGACAAGCACTAGAGGCATTTATCTCATGAAGAACACAACACCACCAGAATTTCATACAAAACAGAATAGTCCATGCATTACAGCTTTTGAAATTCGCCCAATCCAGCTTGCACAGTTTTAGAAAACATTTTAATTAAATACCCAAATGACCTTCAAAAATTATGAAATTCGAACATGTGATATACAAGACATAAAGGCAGATATTTCATGAAGAACACTACACCAAAAGATCCCCATATAATTCGGTATAGACCATGCATCACAGCACTACTATTCTAACAGTTCAACTTGCACAGTTTTTGAAACATTTTTGGTTAAATAGGCAAATGAACTTCAAAAATTACAAAATTTGAATATGTTGTAGGGAAGACATGAAAATAGATATTTCATGCAGAACATGTTTCCAAAAGAACCTCATAAAAAACGATATAGTCCACGCATTGCAACTTACAAAGTCCGAACACATCAGATTGCACAGTTTTAGAAACATTTCTGATTAAATACCCAAATGACCTTCAAAAATTATGAAATTCGACTATGTGATAGCCAAGACCATAAGGTAGATACTTCATGAAGACATCAAAGTCATATTCGTCCTAGGTAATTAAATATGGACGGTTAAAACTTCTGTTCCTAGTACCGAAATTTCCAGATCTAACCATCTCCAAAGGACCACGATTTCACCCACTTAGACTTGTTTTTTTTTGTCCCAAATTTGAGTATGTTATACTCCAAGAAGTCCTTTACAACTTTCATTTAGAGATCAAAGACAAAATTCAACTAAAACATCACATGCAAGTCACTAGAACATCCAAGGTCGAGCTGTTTTTCTCAAGAACAGTACATTAGACTAGAGCACCACTCTTATAACTTCAATTTTTCACATTCTATACATTCGAAATTGTTACCATTCAATCACACACACTAAGCACAGCATGCAAGAGTAGATCAAAGGATCCCACTTACCTCCAAACCGAGCAAACAGCGAGCACAACGGCGAGACACGGCAGCGACGGACAGCGGTGAGCAAGGCGGACGATCGACGGACGGCCCTCCTCCTTCCTCTCTTCCTTTCTTCCTTTGCTCTCCTTCCTCTCTTTCTCTCCTCTCTCTCTACCGTGCGACACACCTCTCTCTCTCTCTCTCTCGGTTCCTTTAGCTCCATCCGGTCACTTTTCCCCCTAATTTCCTTCACTCCATCATTAGCCATCGTTAATCTTGCATGGCTTGACACTTGGCCATCTTCTTAGGACAAATGGGGGAGGCATGCAAACCGGTCTCTCCCCCCCCCCTTCTTCGTGCGATCGATGGCCCCTCATGGGCTCTATGGGCCGGCCATTTTGGCCCATCTTAGGCCCAACAATCTTGGGCCTAAGATGTGGCACCCCGAACCCTTCGCAGGTCGCCACAGGTACCCAAAGTTCACCTTAGATTCATCTCTCAGAAGAAGCGTCGTAAATCATAGACACATTTTTTTTTTTTTGAAAACGGTCCCAGCGCGACTCATTTAGCGGAAGCAAAATAAAACATCACCATCTCACCCTCCATCGACCATGATACAAATACACACCACTAATCATCAAGATTTATAGACAAGCCATGGCACTTTATTTACATATATTTTCAAGATGGGATTTCTTTGGGTCGATACATCAAAAGTGATACTAGGGCTTATAGCCACACTCGGCCATAGCCTCAAAAACACTCGACCCACTATGATAATCATGAAAGATTCCCCATCACCACTAGTGTCGGCTAACATCCCAAAAAGTTCCCAACTCCTATTCGTCATGTATGGTCCTCACACCCATCCCGGTGCATCAGGCGGTGGCGGCGGTAACATTCCATGCATCACCTCGTCTCGGCGAACGTGGACGGAAATAAACTCTTGGACAACAAGGCCCCTAGCCAGGCCTACGTCGTACATGAGCAAGCAGCGCACTCTAATATACGTCAGTCCGGGAACGGAAGGACAATGAAACTCATCGCACTCAACTTCAACATCGGAGGGCAGGCCATAAAACACGCCCCTCGTGACAGTAGGGAGCGGCATTCTACTAATCTGAAATGTTGGTCCCTAAATGGGGTGAGTACAACCACTCAGCAGGTAAAAGAATCCAATAGCCACTCAAACATCATACAAGTCATACATGCATTCCAGGCATCACTTACCTTGAAGCCATGCATATACCATCATGCATCTCCATCACAATCATAACACATACATGCCATCACCATATCATACACATGTCATCATCATCATCATGACATCATCATATCATATACATGTCATCATCATCATCATGACATCATCATATCATACACATCATCAGAACATCATCATATCATACACATTATCATGGCATCATGTACATGTATCATCACATCATATCATATATCATCATACCATAGGTGATCATCGTCACATCATATCATTTATCATCATGCCATAGGTGATCATCATCACATCATATCATATATCATCATGCCATAGGTGATCATCATCACATCATATCATATATGCATGATTCAATTTTCACTTTTAACTTTCAATTCGATCACCACATCACTTTCACTCGGGATCATCAATTTCATCCCATACTTTTCACTCGCACCCCAATCGGCATCGCGAGATAAACCCTCCGGCATTCAGCCATTCAAGGCCACCGGGCATCCGGCAACCCCACTCTCCGGGCATCTCGCATCCCAACCGGCATCACGAGGCATCCCTCGGGCAAAGACCTCCGAGGCTTCCGGCACCCAACCATTCCGGGCATCTCGAAACTCCCGAGGACATCCGGCCATGTATCTCTATACATTCCGGCCATCCGGCACCCCCATCCGGGCATCCCGATACTCCCTGTGGCATTATCATCCGCCACAAACGGTTTCCTCATTCATCATTATCCATAGTCACCAATTTAGGTCTCAATTCAACATGGCACACAATATAATGACCAACAAGATCATATGCAGCATTCAATTCATACATGCATCTCAATTCATTGTCATGCATGCATCAAAGCATCATCATCCAATCCATACAAGATTCCAGCAAATACCACTTTCAGAAAATATTTAAATTAAATATCCATATGCTTCTCAAAAATCATGAAATTAAGACATGTGATAGATAAGACAATAAGATAGCAATTTCATGAAAGATACATGCCCAATCGAGTTCCACACAAGAAGGTACAATTCACACAAAACAGCATGTAAATTCGGATAGAAACAGAATGCACAGTTTCCGAAATAATTTGATTAAAATATCCATATGACCTCCGAAAATTATGAAATTTCACCAGGTTATAGCCAAGACACTAAAGCATATTTTTCATGAAGACTTCCAAGCCAAATTCATTTTAGATTGTTTTATACAGTCACACGAAGCTTCTGGATCTAACACCGAAACGTCCAGTGTATGTTTCTCCGAAATACTGAGTTTTCAGCCACTTATTCTTCTTCGTTTCCTCTGAAATTTGGATATGTTTTACGGCAAAGGATCCCTTACAACTTTTATCAAGAGATCTTAGTCAGATTTCCAGAGTATAGTCATCATACGGTTCCATGAAGTCTCGGGTATCCTGCACCGCATCTCCAGATCTACGGTTTTCAAGAGCAAATTGATTCACTGAGCTATACTTGTTAATTTTACTTCAAATTTGACTATGTTAAACTTCTAGATGTTATCTACAAGTTTCATGAAGGGATCTAAGTCAAATATCCAGAGTATAGTCATCATATGGGTCCATGAAGTCTCGGGTATCCTGTACCACGTCTCCAGATTTACCATCTTCAAGAGTAAGTCGATTCACTAGGATAAACTTGTTCATTTCACTCCAAATTTTAGTATGTTATATTTTAAGATGTTAGCTACAACTTTCATGAAGAAATCAAAGCCAAAATCGAACTCAAAACACACATGCAAGCTCTCAGAAAGTTCTGACTCAAACAGTTCATGCGAAAATATTCCAGATCTAGCATCTCCGTAGGATGAGAGTTTGACCCCTCAAATCTCCATCATTTTACACCAAATTTGAGTATGTTGTAGTTCAAGATGTTAGCTACAACTTTCATGAAGAAATCAAAGTCAGAACTCAAAACATCTCACAAAGTTCTGACTCAGGCGGTTCATGCGAAAACAGCATGCATCTCAAGAACAAAACACATTAGCTTCACTTCCATGCCCAAACGGACAGCACGAGCGGACGGCACACGGCGGCGAACGGCGGCACACGGGCGGCGAACGGCGGCGTGCGGCTCCTTCTTCCTCTGGGCCTCCCTCTCTCTCTCGGCCTCACTCTCTCGAACACTCTCTCTCTCTCTCTCTTTGGGCGGTAGCTCAACCGGCCACCCTCTCTCTCCCCTTTTGTTCCCCCATTTCCTCATCATTTGCAATCATTAGATTGCCTCTTCCAATGGCCAATGCATGCCATCTCCCTTTTTGCCACTTGTCACAACACATGCATGGGCTTGGGCTTTGGGAGCAATTGGGCCAACAATGGGCCGGCCATTCCTCCCTTCTTGGGCCTCCTTTTTGGGCCGGCGACAGCCCCCTTCGTGGGCCTAATTGGGCTGGCTATTTGGCCCATTAAAGCTTAGGCCAATGGGCCTAAGGCCCAACCTAATTAAAAATTAAATTTTCCCTTTTTATAATTTCTTCTATAAATTTTAAATTTTAAATTCCACATGGCCAAAGTCTTGTGACATTTTATTTATAGAGATTTAGTCTATAAAGTGCATGGCCAAGCATAGATTAATATCATTAATCTATCAAATTTAAAATCTCATAAACGCAAGCACAAATCAATTAACCTTAAAAGAAAACTAATGACTAAAGCATAAATCATAGGTAATTTCATTACCTAATTATGAGCTTTAATACACCTTAGAGCTTGTCTTGAATTTTGGGATGCCACATAAGACCCAAGCTTAATTGACCCAAGATTACCCTAAAAAAAACAGCTTGATCCTTATTTATACAGAGTACCGAGTTACTAAAAAAACTATAATACTTTGTAACATAGATTAATAAAATCCAACTTATAAAATTTATGGCCAAAGACATAATTTCCTCATAAAATAAATCTTTATCTCACATGGGCATGGAACATGTTTTCGACAAAATATTCACCCATTAGGTGCTTGGCCATTAATCTATTACACTTCTTTTGGTCTAAAGACCACAACATAGGTCATTGATACGTCCATCACCCTTCCATAGGTTGTGAGGCATCTAGAGGTTGCCATGGAGTTTTAGGATGCCACAATTCTCCCCTCCTTAGAGAATTTCGTTCTCGAAATTAGACATCACTCATGTCTCTTGAAACAAGTAGGGGTACTTTTCCTTCATTTGATCTTCACTCTCTCATGTGGCTTCCTCCATATCGTGATGTCGCCATAATATCTTAACCGGTGGGATTGTCTTGGTCCTAAGGACTTGCTCCTTTCTGTCCAGCACTTGCACGGGCTCTTCAATGTATCTCGCATTCTCATCCAATTTGATGGCTTCATGATCGAGTATGTGACCAGGATCTGGCTGATATTTCCTTAGCATCGACACATGAAACACATCATGCAAATTCCCCAATTTTGGAGGTAGCGCCAAACGATAAGCTACATCTCCTATTCTTTCAAGTATTTTAAAAGGTCCAACAAATCTAGGGCTTAACTTACCCTTCATTCCAAATCGAGATATTCCTTTCATTGGAGATACTTTAAGGAATACATGATCTCCCACATTAAACTCCAAAGGCCTTCTACGCTTATCTGCGTAGTCTTTCTGTCTACTCTGAGCTGTTTTAAGTATTTTCCTGATAATTTCGACAGCTTTAGTGGTAACTTGTACCGGTTCAGGTCCTGTCAATTTCTTTTCACCTACTTCATTCCAACAAACAGGAGTCCTACATCTCCTTCCATATAGTGCTTCATAGGGAGCCATGCCTATACTTTTCTGAAAACTGTTATTATAGGCAAACTCCACCAAATGCAATCTTTTATCCCAATTCCCTTTAAAGTCAATCACACAAGCCCTTAACATATCCTCTAATGTCTGGATTACTCTTTCTATTTGTCCATCTATTTGAGGGGGAAAAGCAGTACTAAACTGGAGTTTAGTTCCTAAGGCAATTTGAAGACTCTGCCAAAAGTTCGAAGTAAATCTTGAGTCCCAAACTGAGGTAATAGTTACTAGAACACCATGTAAGTGTACTACTTGACTTACATATATATCCACATATTTTTCCATTGGGTAGTCTATGCGAACTGCTAGGAAATGAGTAGACTTAGTCAAACGGTCCACTATTACCCAAATAGAGTCATGACCACTTGATGTCCTTGGCAATCCTTCTACAAAGTCCATTGTTATATGCTCTCATTTCCATTCTAGTATGTCTAACGGTCTCAAGAGTCCTGCAGGTTTGCGATGTTCCGCTTTTACTTGTTGGCACGTCAAACATTGAGAAATGTGCTTAGCCGTATCTACTTTCATACCATTCCACCAAAATTGCTGACGCAAATTCTTGTACATCTTTGTACTACTCGAATGAAACACTGTAATTACTCCTATGTGCCTCCGACAGAATTTCCTTATTTACTTCTTCATTGTCAGGAACATAGAGTCGTCCCTGGCATCTTACCACTCCATCTTCAGAGACTTGAAATTCTGGTCTTTTTCCTAAAGACACTGAATCTTTCACTTTCATAATTTCCGGGTCAGACTCTTGTAAGATCTTAACTTTCTGAATAATTTCAGGTTCAATCCTTAATGCACTAAGCATACCGGTAAGACAATCCACTTTTAATTTAAACTCTGAGTCCGTTACAGACTTTAACAAGCTCCATTCCGCCATTCTTAAACTAGCCATCTCCATAGCTGACTTACGACTAAGAGCATCCGCTACCTTATTCACTTTCCCAGGATGGTATCGTATCTCACAATTATAATCCTTTAACAACTCCATCCACCTCCTTTGTCTCATGTCAACTCCTTTTGTGAGAACAGATATTTCAAGCTCTTATGATCTGTATAAATCTCAAACTTTTCCCCATATAAATAATGTCTCCATATCTTCAAAGCGAACACTATAACTGCTAATTCTAAATCATGCGTTGGTTAGTTCAGTTCATGGGGTTTCAATTGTCTAGATGCATAGGCTATGACCTTGCCATGCTGCATCAAAACACATCTCAATCCTTTGTGAGATGCATCAATATACACTGTAAAACCATCAGATCCAGTTGGTATAGTCAGGATTGGAGCCGAGGTCAATTTTCTTTTAAGCTCCTGGAAACTCCTTTTGCATACCCCATTCCATTCAAACTTCACGTTCTTTCAAGTCAATTTTGTTAAAGGACCTGCTAATCGTGAAAACCCTTCAATAAACCTTCCATAATAATCAGCCAGTCCTAAGAAACTCCGTATTTCAGTGGGTGTTGTCGGTCTCGGCCAATTTATTACCATCTCAACTTTCGCCGGGTCCACTGCAATTCCTCCTCTTGATACCACGTGCCCCAAAAATATTATCTGGTCCAGCCAGAATTCACACTTGCTCAATTTGGCATATAGCTTATGATCTCTCAGAGTTTGCAAGACTATCCTCAAGTGTTGTTCATGCTCTTTAGGCCCTCTCGAATATATCCGGATATCATCAATAAAAACAATCACAAACTAGTCTAAATAAGGCTTAAATACCCTATTCATTAGATCCATAAATGCAGCCGGTGCATTTGTCAATCCAAATGGCATGACAAGGAACTCGTATTGTCCATAACGAGTCCTAAACGCAATCTTAGGAATGTCTTCTTTCTTAATTCTTAGCTGTTGGTATCCCGACCTTAAGTCAATCTTAGAGAAGACTGAACTTCCCTAGAGTTGGTCAAATAGGTCATCAATTCTAGGCAAAGGATATTTATTTTTAATGGTCACTTGATTCAATTGCCTATAGTCAATGCACAAGCGCATCGACCCATCTTTCTTTTTCACAAACAAGACTGGTGCTCCCCAAGGTGAAGCACTTGGCCTAATGAATTCTTTATCAAGCAACTCCTGTAGTTGCACTTTCAACTCCTTCAGTTCCATTAAGGCCATCCTGTACGGGGCTTTCGATATTGGTCCTGTTCCAGGCATTAATTCAATTTCAAACTCAATTTCTTGTTCTGGCGGTAATACATCTTGAAATTCATTAACCACTCGAATTTCATCAAGCTTAGGCTCTTCCTTAGTATAATCTTTAACCATGGCTAGGTACCCTTGACATCCTTTGTCAAGTAACGCACTGGCCTCTATTGCTGAAATAAGTGCCATAGATAGGTTGGTCTGACTTCCCAAAAATTCACAACCAGACTGATAAGGTAAAATAAATTGGATCACTTTTCTATAACAATCCATTTTGGCCCGATACTTATGAAGCCAATCCATTCCTATGATAACATCAAAATCATACATAGCCATTACGACTAAGTCTATTTCCATATCCTTTCCTCCCATTGTTATCTTACATTTTTCACACACCAGCGTAGACAATACCATATTCTTTAAAGGCGTAGAAACACAAAGAAGCGTCTCAAGAGACATAGTTTCTATCTTACTCAACTGTTTATATCTTTCAGACACAAATGAATGCGTAGCACCCGTATCAAACAATACATATGCCTTTTTTTTATATCATTTTTAAGGATCATACCTGAGATAACATTTTTGGAAGATTCCGCTTCCTCTTGGGTGATCGCGTACACTCTTCCCTATGCTGGTGGTCTCTGTGGATTCCTTTGTGGATATGGTCCAGCAGTACGTTGTGGTACTCGTCGCTTTGGGTTAATACTTCGCTGCGACCTCTCTTGTGGACAATCCTTCTTAAAGTGCCCTACCTGTCCACAACCATAGCATTTCAGCTGTCCATTACAAGGTCCTGGGCCATGTCGCCCATCACACCTTCGACATTCTTCATTTCGATAAGGTGCTCTTCCTAGATTCAGGCCATCCTTGACTTTTCCAAAATTCCCGAAATTGCCCTTCTTCTTAAACTCCCAGGTCTAACCTTGACCTGTATAGGGTCTCTTACCCCGTCTCATATCACCAAAAGATGATTGTCTCTTATTCTCCAATTGTTCTCTTACTAACTCCTGCTCCACCAACTGTGCCATTTCATAGATCTCATTATAATCTCTTATGTTCAAAGGCACCAATTGTTTCCTGATATCGGTTCTCAACCATTTCAGAAACCTCTTAACTTTCTCTTCTTGATCTTCAATTAGTCTAGGAGCATATTGTGGTATCCTAAAATTTCATGAAAATCCCTAAGTATGCCATGAGCCATGGATAGGCGATGGAAACACCGTTATTGTATTTTGTAGCCTTTTGATCCATGATTCGCAATGAGATTTATGGCCAAGTTTTAATGGATAAATTTTGGGAAAGTAAGTTCTATCTTTGGCCATATGTATTATAAATTGGAACTTATGGATTTATGATTTCAAGTGTATAGCCATTTAATTTGCAATTTAGTACTTTGATTTAATAGGGATTTAGTTAGTTTTTAAAAGGGTCAAATTTTGGATTTATTTAAGCTTGGGTCTTAGGCCCAAGAGTGTTGGGCCTAAGATGAGCCTTAATGGCCGGCCCATAAGCCCATGAAGGGCTGTTGTCGCACGAAGGAGGGGGAATCCGGTTTGCATGCCTCCCCCCATTTGTCCCATAGTGATGGCCAAGTGTCACCCATGCAAAAAGTGATGATGGCTAATGATGATGGGAAGGAAATTAGGGGAAAATGATGGCCGGTTTAAGTGAGAGAGGGGGAGAGAGAGAGGAGGGTTCGTCCGAGAGAGAGAGAGAGGAGAGAAAGAGAAGGAAGAAAAGAAGAAGGGAAGAAGGAAGGAGGAGGGGCCATGCATCACCGTCTGTTGATCGTCCGCCGTGCATCACCGTCCATTGCCGCTGTGTCTCGCCATTGTGCTCATTGTTTGCTCGGTTTAGAGGCAAGTGGGATCCTTTGATCTACTCTTGCATGCTGTGCTTAGTGTGTGTGATTGAATGGTGACAATTTCGGGTGTATAGAATGTGAAAAATTGAAGTTATAAGAGTGATGCTCTAGTCTAGTGTGCTGTTCTTGAGAAAAACAGCTCGACCTTGGATGTTCTAGTGGCTTGCATGTGATGTTCTAGTTGAATTTTGGCTTTGAATTTTAAATGAAAGTTGTAAAGGACTTCTTGGAGTATAGCATACTCAAATTTGGGACAATCAAAACAAGTACAAGTGGGTGAAATTGTTATTCTTTGGAAAGACTGGATTTGGAGATTTTGGTACCCATCATTGATGAATGCATGGACTGTAAGGTCTTTTTGTTGAAATTTCACTTCTATTTCTTAACAAAAGATGTAAAGGACATCCTGAGGTTTAACATATCAAAATTTTAGAGGAAACAAACAAGAATAGGTAGGTGAAATTGTGGTCTTTCGGAGGTAGTTAGATCTCGAAATTTCGGTACTAGGAACAGAATTTTTAACTGCCTATATTTAATTACCTAGGACAAATATGACTTTGATGTCTTCATGAAATATCTACCTTATGGTCTTGACTATCACATAGTCGAATTTCATAATTTTTGAAGGTCATATGGGTATTTAATCAGAAATGTTTCTAAAACTGTGCAATCTGATGTGTTCGGACTTTGTAAGTTGCAATGCGTGGACTATATCATTTTGATGAGGTTCTTTTGGAAATGTATTCTCCATGAAATATCTCTCTTCATGTCTTCCCTACAACATATTCAAATTTCGTAATTTTTGAAGTTCATTTGCCTATTTAACCAAAAATGTTTCAAAAACTGTGCAAGTTGAACTGTTAGAATAGTAGTACTATGATGCATGGTCTATACCGAATTATATGGGGATCTTTTGGTGTAGTTTTCTTCATGAAATATCTGCCTTTATGCCTTGACTATCACATGTTCGAATTTCATAATTTTTTAACGTCATTTGGGTATTTAATTAAAATGTTTTCTAAAACTGTGCAAGCTGGATTGTGCGAATTTCAAAAGCTGTAATGCATGGACTATTCTGTTTTGTATGAGCCCATGAATTATATTGTTTTTAAGTGATTGAATCTTGCTACACATGTGATGATATTTGGCATTACATATAAAAAAATCAAAAGCTGAAATTGACCCTGTTGCCATCACATCATGTGCCATGTTGATATCGAGACACAATTGTGAATATGAATCATGATTAATGAGGATACCGTCGGACGTGTGAGCCGACGATGCCTTGGGAGTGTTGGGATGCCCGGAGGTGAGTGCCGGATGCCCGGAGTGTGTGTGCTAGATGCCCCGGAAGTGTTGGGATGCTCAGAGGTGTGTGCCAGAAGCCCTAGAGGTGTGTGCCGGGGAGATACCTCGTGATGCTAGTTGGGGTACGAGATGCCCGGAGGTGTGTGCCGGAGGTTCCTCGCGATGCCTGGTTGGGTGCGAGCGATAAAATGTGGGATGCAATTACTGGTCCCGGGAAAGAAAAATGTGGTAAACCAATTGAAAGATAAAAAGTTGAAATTGAATCATGCATGGTATGGTGACATGTATGCATGGATGTATGTTATAATATGTATAAGTGCATGGTGGTATGTGCACATAAGGCATAGATATACATGAATGCTTGACGATGAGTGCATGGTGGTATGTGCACATAAGGTATGGATATGCATGAATGCTTGATGATGAGTGCATGGTTGTATATGTATATATGGCATGATGGTATATGCATGAATGCTTGATGATGAATGCATGATGGTATATGCACCTATGGCATGATGACATATGCATGACTGCAAGGTAAGTTATGCTTGGATGCATGAATGATATGTGCTTTGTTTATGATGTCTTGATTGTTCTGTTTAATGCATTGAGTAGTTTAATGGATCTTTTACCTGCTGAGTGGTTGTACTCACCGGTCACGCGGGGTACCTTTTACGGCCTTCCATCTAACGTGGAGGTCGATTGTATGGAGCTTGATTGTGTCACCATCCCTGGTTTGACGTTTATACGGGTTCATGTGCTGGTAATGTATGATGTGGGCCTAGCTGGGGGCCCGGTCATCTAGAAGTTCTTGTTGGTCCACTTCCTCCATGACGGAGTGATGTGGGGGATGTTGCCGTCGCCACCGCCCGATGCACCGGGGTGGGTGTGATGGCCCGCGTGAGGAGTGGGAGCTAACACTTTTTGAGGATAGCCGACACTTAGAGATGGAGGATTACATGTGATCGATATAGGGGGTCGAGATCTCTCTTTTGAGCTGTAGCCAAGTTTAGCTAAAAGTCTTGGCCTTTTTGGTGGTACCGACCTGAGAAGTCCATCATGAAAATATAAATAAAAAGTGGCTCGGCTTTATCTTTTCTTATGGCGCGTAGTTGGTGTGCATTGCATTATGGTTATTGGAGGGAGAAATAGTGAGACTTGTCTATACTTCCACTAATAAGTTGCGCTGGGACCGTTGTCAAAAAAAAAAAAAATGCCTATGAACTACGGTTCTTCTTTAATCCCTCTAATCAAAGATATGTAACTGGTATACATTAGGTGGAGTGACAGGTATCTGTGGCGACCTTGGTTGTTTGGGGGTGCCACACATATCTAGACAGTTCAGAAGATCTTGCCTCATATTGATCACTATCAGCTCCTTTTGTTCTAATTGAACAAATTCTGTAATTTTCTTGTCCTTAGCACAGTCAAAAAAATGCTTTCTATTGAAAGCTTTGACAAACTCGTCCCAATTAACATCAATACCTGGTGGAAAGATTGTGTCCCTCAAAGCTCTCTACCAAAACTTTGCATTTTCCTCCAGCTGGTACTCTGCCAAAGTTATTTTCTCAGCATCATTGCAGTCCAACAACTGGAAAATTTGTTCCATCCTATCAGAGCGGGATTTCAAGATGTATTCCCCGAGGAGCCTAAACTTGAGGAAGTTCGTGTAGTTAACGAATTTCAAGATGTATTCCCTGAGGAATTGCCTGGATTGCCGCCAGAGCGGGAGATTGAGTTTGAAATTGAATTAATGCCTGGAACAGGACCAATATCAAAAGCCCCATATAGGATGGCCTTTGTCGAATTGAAGGAGTTGAAAGTACAACTGCAAGAATTGCCTGACAAATGATTCATTAGACCAAGTGCTTCACCTTGGGGTGCATCGGTTTTGTTTGTGAAAAAGAAAGATGGATCGATGCGCTTGTCTATTGACTATAGGCAGTTGAATCAGGTGACCATTAAGAATAAGTATCCTTTGCCTAGAATTGATGACTTGTTTGACCAACTCCAAGGAAGTTCGGTCTTCTCTAAGATTGACTTGAGATCGGGATACCATCAGTTAAGAATTAAGAAGGAGGACATTCCTAAGACTGCGTTCAGGGCTCGCTATGGACACTACGAGTTCCTTGTTATGCCATTTGGATTAACTAACACGCTGGCTGCATTTATGGATTTGATGAATAGAATATTTCAGCCTTATTTAGACCAGCTTGTGATTGTTTTTATTGATGATATTCTGGTATATTCAAAAGAGCCTAAAGAGCATGAGCAACATTTGAGGATAATTTTACAGACCCTGAGAGAGCATAAGTTGTATGCTAAGTTTAGTAAGTGTGAGTTCTGGTTGAACCATATAATATTTCTAGGGCATGTGGTGTCAGGAAAAGGAATTGCAGTAGACCCGGCAAAAGTTGAAATGGTAGTGAATTGGCCGAGACCAACGACACCCATTGAAATACGAAGTTTCTTAGGATTGGCTGGTTATTATAGAAGGTTCACTGAAGGATTCTCACGACTGGCAGGACCTTTAACTAAGTTGACCCGAAAGGATGTGAAATTTGAATGGAATGGGGAATGTGAAAGGAGTTTCCAAGAGCTCAAAAGGAAATTGACTTCAGCTCCAATCTTGACTATACCTACTGGACCTGATGGTTTCACAATGTATAGTGATGCATCTCACAAAGGACTAGGATGTGTGTTGATGCAGCATGGCAAAGTTGTCGCCTATGCATCCAGACAATTGAAACCCCATGAGCTGAATTATCCACGCATAATTTAGAACTAGCAGCTATAGCGTTTGCCTTGAAAATATGGAGACACTATTTGTATGGGGAAAATTTTGAGATTTATACGGATCATAAAAGTTTGAAGTATCTGTTCTCACAAAAGGAATTGAACATGAGACAAAGGAGATGGATGGAGTTGTTGAAGGATTATGACTGTGAGATAAGATATCATCCAGGGAAAGCGAATAGGGTAGCGGATGCTCTTAGTCGTAAGTCGGCTATGGAAATGGCTAGTTTGAGGATGGCAGAATGGGAATTGTTAAAGTCTGTAGCAGACTCAGAATTTAAATTGGAAATGGATTGTCTTACTGGCATGCTTAGTGCATTAAGGATTGAGCCGGAGATTATTCAGAAAATTAAAATCTTGCAAGAATCTGACCCAGAGATTCTGAAAGTGAAAGATGATGTATCTTTAGGAAAAAGATCGGAATTTCAAGTCTCTGATGATGGAATAGTGAGATGTCAAGGACGACTTTGTGTTCCCGACAAAGAGGAATTAAAGAAGGAAATTCTGTCGGAGGCACATAAGAGTAATTATAGTATCCACCCAGGTAGTACAAAGATGTACAGGAATTTGCGTCAGCAATTCTGGTGGAATGGTATGAAGGCAGATACGGCTAAGCACGTTTCTCAATGTTTGACGTGCCAGCAAGTAAAAGCGGAACATCGTAAACCCGCAGGACTTTTGAGACCATTAGACATTCCAGAATGGAAATGGAAACATATAACGATGGACTTTGTGCAAGGATTGCCAAGGACGTCAAGTAGTCATGACTCAATTTGGGTTATAGTGGATCGTTTGACTAAATCGGCTCATTTCTTAGCGATTCGCATGGACTACCCAATGGATAAGTATGCGGACATATATGTAAGTCAAGTGGTACGCTTACATGGTGTTCCAGTGACCATTACTTCTGATCAGGATTCGAGGTTTACTTCGAATTTTTGGCGAAGTCTTCAAATTGCATTAGGGACTAAGCTTCAATTTAGTACTGCATTTCATTCCCAGACAAATGGACAGACAGAAAGAGTAATCCAGATATTAGAGGATATGTTAAGGGCCTGCATAATTGATTTCAAATGAAATTGGGATGAAAGATTGCATTTAGTAGAGTTTGCCTATAATAATAGTTTTCAGAAGAGTATAGGCATGGCTCCCTATGAAGCATTATATGGAAGGAGATGTAGGACTCCTGTCTGTTGGAGTGAAGTAGGTGAGAGGAAATTGACAGGACTTGAACTCGTACAAGTTACCACTGAAGCTGTTGAAATTATCAGAGAAAGACTTAGAACAGCTCAGAGTAGACAGAAAGACTACGCAAATAGGCGTAGGAGGCCTTTAGAATTTAGTGTAGGAGACCATGTATTCCTTAAGGTATCTCCAATGAAAGGGATATCTCAATTTGGGATGAAGGGTAAGTTAAGCCCTAGATTTGTTGGACCTTTTGAAATACTTAAAAGCATAGGGGATGTAGCTTATCGCTTAGCGCTACCTCCTAAGTTAGGAAATCTGCACGATGTGTTTCATGTATCGATGTTGAGGAAGTACCAGTCGGATCCTGGTCACATACTCGATCATGAAGCCATCAAAGTGGATGAGAAAGTAAGGTACATTGAAGAGCCTGTGCAGATATTGGATCGAAAGGAGCAAATTCTTAGGACTAAGAAGATCCCATTGGTTAAGGTATTATGGCAACATCATGATATGGAGGAAGCCACATGGGAAAGTGAGGATCAGATGAAGGAAAAATACCCCTATTTATTTCCAGAAGGCACGAGTGGTGTTTAATTTTGAGGACGAAATTCTCTAAGGAGGGGAGAATTGTGGCATCCCGAAATTCAAAATCAAATTATAAGGTGTGTTAAAGTCTCTAATTGGGTAATGAAATTACCTATGGTTTATGCTTTAGCCATTAGTCTTTTTAGATTTGATGATTTGTGCATATGTTTGTGAGATTTTAAATTAAATAGATTAATGATGATAATTTATGCTTGGCCATGCACTTTATAAATTAAATTTCAATAAATAAAATGTCACAAGACTTTGGCCATGATGAAAATTAAAATTTAAAAATATTTATAGAAGAAATATAAAAAAAAAAAGAGGGTAAAGTCAATTTTTAGGGTTGGGCCTTAGGCCCATTGGCCTAAGCTTTAATGGGCCAAGCTAACCGGCCCATGGAGGCCCAAGAAGGAGTGGTCGACCGGCCACAAAGGAGGCCCAAGCCCAAGCCCAAATTCAAAGCCCATTATGCATGCAATAGGACAAGTGGCACAAAGGAGAAAGCCATGCATTGGCTAATTTGAAAGCAAGTAATGATTATCAATGATGAGGATTAGGGGGGAATAAAAGGGAAGAGAGAGAGAAGGGTGGCCGGTTCATTCAGCCGAGAGAGAGAGTGAGAGAGAGAGAGAGAGAGAGATTTCGCGAGAGAGAGAGAGAGTTTGTGCGAGAGAGGAGGAGCCGAGGAGGAGCCGCCGTCCGTCCGCCGTGTTCGCCGCCGTGTGTTGTCGTCCGTCCGGTTTAGAGGCAAGTTGGGAGTCCTCTAGCTGCTCTTGCATGTGTTTGTTGTATGTATGGTTGGTATAGTGTCGAATTTGGGTGATTGGAAGAGGAAAACCGAAGTATGGATAGCTTGGTCTTGAAGTGGTGTGGCTGTTTTCGCTCGAACGGTTTGAGTCAGAATGTTGTGTGAGCTTGAATGCATGTTTAATGTCCGATTTTGACTTCGATCTCTTCATGGAAGTTGTAGCTAACATCTTCAAATATAACATACTAAAATTTCGTGTAAAATTATGGAGATTTAAGGGGTTAAACTTTCATTCTACGGAGACCTCAGATCTGGAACGATTTCACTGACCTTTTGTTGGATTTGTGGTTGTATGTTGATTTGTGCTAAGAATATTTCTTTGATCTCTTCATGGAAGTTGTAGCTGACATCTTGAACTACAACATACTCAAATTTGAAGTGAAATGAACAAGTATAGCCTAGTAAATCGACTAGATTTTGAAGACGGTAATTCTGGAGATGTATTTCGGGACACCCGAGACTTCATGGATTTAAATGACGACTATACTATGGTTATTTTACTTAGATCTCTACATGAAACTTGTATAGGACATCTTGATCTATAACATATCTAAATTTCAGAGGAAATAAAAGAGAATAGGTAGGTGAAAACTCAGTATTTCGGAGAAGCATGTACTGGACGATTCGGTAATGGGTCCAGAAGCTTTGTGAGACTGTAGAAAATAATCTAGAAAGAATCTGTATTGGAAGTCTTCATGAAAGATGTACAAAAATATCTTGGCTATAACTCGGTAAAATTTCGTAAATTTTGGAGGTTGTAAGGATATTTGAATCGAATTTCTTCGGAGACTGTGCATTCTGATTTCATCCGAAAATTACATGCTGTTTGTGTGAATTATGGAATTGTGTGAAATTCTAATTGGCCATGTATTTGGCATGAAATTATTATTCTATTTGTCTTGTTTATCACTTGCTTTAATTTTTATAATTTTTGGGAATTTATAGATATTAAATTTAATATTTTTGAAAATAACAAAAGCTGGAATTTAAATAAATGAAAAAGGGCATGAAAAATGGATTATTTTATTGGCTATAAATTCCATTAAATTTGTTTCATAAATAATTATACCATGTAGCATGTATGATGAGGTCTTGATGTATGCATGACATTGAATTGACATACATGTATGAATTCCATGCCAAGTATGACTTGTTTGATGTCACGTCATATGCCATGCTAAATTAAGACTGAAATTGGTAAACATGGATGATGGTAAATGAGGAGATGGTTGTGGTGAAGGATGATGCCTGGAATGTATAGAGATGCATTGCCGGATGGCCTTGGGAGATTCAGGATGCCCGGAATGTGGGGGGCCGGAAGTCCTGTCGGAGGTCTTTGCCCGAGGGGAATGCCTCGCGATGCCAGGATTGGGGTGCGGGATGCCCGGCCAGGGAGTGTAAATGCCGGAAGCCCTGTCGGAGGTCTTTGCCCGAGGGGAATGCCTCGTGATGCCAGTTGGGATGCGAGATGCCCGGAATGTGGGGGGCCGGATGCTCGGTGGCCTAGAATGGCTGAATGCCGGAGGTTTTCTCGCATGGGATGCGAGTGTAATATATGAGATGAAATTGATGATCCGAGGAAGGGTGATGTGGTGATCAAATTGAAAGTTAAAAGTGAAAATTGAACCATGCATGATATGATATGACATGATGATGATCACCCATGGCATGATGATATGCATGATGATGATGATATGGCATGATGATATGCATGATGATGATGATGATGATGATATGGCATGATGATATGCATGATGATGATGATGATGATGATATATGATATGACATGTATGATATGATGATGCCATGATGATGATAACATGTGTGATGTGATGGTGTCATGATGATAATGACATGTATATGATTATGAGATTGATGCATGATAGTATGCGCATGGCTTCAAGGTAAGTAATGCCTGCAATGCATGTATGACTTGTATGATGCATTGAGTGGTTGTTGGATTCCCTTACCTGCTGAGTGGTTGTACTCACCCCTCTTGGGGACCAACATTTCAGATTAGCAGCATGCCGCTCCCTGCCGTCACGCGGGGTGTGTTTTACGGTTTACCATCCGACGTCGAGGTAGAATGCAAGGAGTTCAGCTGTCCTTCTATGCCTGGACTGGCATACATGCGAGTGCGCTGTTTTGTCATGTACGATGTAGGCCTGGCTGGGGGCCCGATTGTCCAGGAGTTCGTCTCCGTCCACGTTCGTCGCGACGGGGTGATGAGAGGGATGCTGCCACCACTACCGCCTGACGCACCGGATTGGGTGTGAGGCCCGTGCGTGACGAGTAGGAGCTGTGTTTTTGGGGATAGTTAGCCGACACTTATGATGGGGGTTGTGCATGTGTGATGTAGAGGGTCGAGTGTTCTTTTTGGGGTTTTAGGCTAGACATGGCTGAGTCCTAGTTTTTCCTTTTGATGTATTGACCCAAAAGAAGTCCCATCTTGAAAATATATGTAAATAAAGTGTCGTGGCTTGTCTATAAAATCATGGTGATTAGTGGTGTGTATTTGTATCATGGTTGGTAGGGGGGAGAGATGGTGATATTTTGCTTCCGCTAATGAGTCGCGCTGGGACCGCTTATTAAAAAAAAAAATGTCTATGAATTACGATGCCTCTTCTAAGAAGAAAGGTAGATAAGGAGTAGCATTGGCGCTTGTGGCGACCTACGAAGGGTTCGGGGTGCCACATTTTCACTCCAATTTATAACCATTGCTTTGATACCAACCTCTGTGGCACCCCCGATCTGGCAAGGTCGCCACAGATACCTATCGCTCCACCTAATGAATACCAGTTACATATCTTTATTTCGGGGTTAAAGAAGAATCGTAATTCATGGGCATATTTTATATATATATATATATATATATATATATATATATATATATATTTAAAAGAATCTGGCTCAACGCATAGCGAATATAAGGACAAGTCACACCATCCCTCTTCTCCCATAACAATGATACAATGCACACCAACTATGTACCATAAGAAAAGATAATGCCGATTCACTCTTATTTATATTTTCATGATCGACATCTCGGGTCGGTATAACCAAAAGGCCAAGACTTTTAGCTAAACTTGGCTATAGCTCAAAAGAGAGATCTCGACCCCCTATATCGATCACGTATAACCCTCCATCTCTAAGTGTTGGCTATCCCCAAAAAGTGTTAGCTCCCACTCCTTACACGGGCCATCACACCCACCCTGGTGCATCGAGTGGTGGCGGCTGCAACATCCCCCGCATCACTCCGTCACAGCGGATGTGGACCGACAAGAACTCCTGGATGACCGGGCCCCCAGCCAGGCCTACGTCATACATCACTAGCACACGAACCCGTATGAACACCAAACCAGGGATGGTGGCACAATCAAGCTCCATACACTTGACCTCCACGTCAGATGGAAGGCCGTAAAAGGTACCCCGCGTGACCGGAGGGAGAGGCATCTTTCTAATCTGAAATGTTGGTCCCCAAAGGGGGTGAGTACAACCACTCAGCAGATAAAAGATCCATTAAACTATTCAATGCATCAAACAGAACAATCATGACATCATAGTAGAGTACATATAGTTCATACATGTTAAACATGTCTTACCTTTCAGCCATGCACATTTCATCAAAACAGCCATGTATATAAGTCACCATGCCATGTGCATATACCACCATGCACTTGTACGTGTAACATCATTCTGCCATGCATACATGTCACCGTACTATATGCACATACCACCATGAACTTATAAATACTATATCATACAGCCTTGCATACATGTGACCATACCATGTATGATTCAATTTTAGCTTTTTTTTTTTTTTTTTATCTTTCAACTGGGTCACCACATTTTTCTTTCCCGGGACCAGTAATTGCATCCCACATTTTATCGCTTGCACCCAACCTAGCATCGAGAGGAACCTCTGGCACACACCTCCGGGCATTTGGCACACACCTCCGGGCATCTTAAAACTCCCGAGGATATCCGGCACACACCTCCGGGCATTCAGCACTCACCTCCGGGCTTCCCGACACTCCTGGGGCATCGTCAGCTCACACCTCCGACAGTATCCTCATTTATCATAATTCATATTCACAATTGTGTCTCAATATCAACAGGGCACATGATGTGATGGCAACAAGGTCAATTTCAGCTTTTGATTTTTTATATGTAATGCCAAATATCATCACATGTGCAGCAAGATTCAATCACTTAAAAACAATATAATTCATGGGGCAAACTCATGGATTATTGCTATCATTTTAGAAATGGAATGCGTTCTTTTAATTTACACTTCTTAAATTTAGTGATTTGCCCTAATAATTTCTAAGAATTTAATACATCATAGACAAGCTCTAGAGGCATTTATCTCATGGAGAACACAACACCACCAAAATTTCATACAAAACAGAATAGTCCATGCATTACAGCTTTTGAAATTCGCCCAATCCAGCTTGCACAGTTTTAGAAAACATTTTAATTAAATACCCAAATGACCTTCAAAAATTATGAAATTTGAACATGTGATAGCCAAGACATAAAGGCAGATATTTCATGAAGAACACTACATCAAAAGATCCCAACATAATTCGGTATAGGCCATGCATCACAGCACTACTATTCTAACTGTTCAACTTGCACAGTTTTTGAAACATTTTTGGTTAAATAGGCAAATGAACTTCAAAAATTACGAAATTTGAATATGTTGTAGGGAAGACATAAATAGAGATATTTCATGCAGAACATGTTTCCAAAAGAACCTCATAAAAAATGATGGGATGACTCATGCTCTAAGACCTCAATAAGAGTCAAATGCATTAAATAAAGATAATGAGTGTGGAGGTTTATGAATCCCAAGTAATTAATGAAATGAGATGACTCATGGTCTAAGACAATGATGACAAGTAACCTTGGAAGCCAAGTAGAGCACCACCTCTCCACTGTAGACTTGCCACTAAGGGTTTCATAGGTTTTGACTTTCAAGTTTTTTGAAATTTCTAGACCTTTACTCCTTTCCAATTTTATAGAGCTTTTTATGTTTTGAATTTGGAGAAGCTTCATTCATAAAAGTTACTCAAAACATCTTTATCTGAAACGGTTGGGACAAAGGCCTGCTTATTTACCAGTTCGAACCTGCTCAGTGTAGTAAAAATAGTGACCTAGACGTTATTTCGATTTTTTATAAAATTTTTCGTTTTGAATTTGGACATGTTTAATTCATGTAAGTTTTAAAGGACATCTATTTCTTCATGGACTTTTGTGAAGATTTGGATTTCGAAATGTGTCTCTCTCTCCAACTATTAAATATGCTTGATGGACAATTTTTTGGGTTGTGTTCAGTGAATTAATGCTCTTTCCACAGCACGAATTTTGTAACATCCTCGATTTTTGGGCCATTGACCATGGGATTGTGTGGCACCCCTCGACGGCCCCCGATTCGTTAGGGTCGCCACAGTTCGCTTACCTTTTACTTTCCCTAATAACATGTCACTTTGATACAATTTCAATTGCAGCGGGTCCATACAATCATGGGGGTTTACATCTTTTATTATTGGTCCCTTGCGCAGTTCATATGGCAGAAGCACATCCATCAACTCCCTTCCTTATATTCAGAAAATGATGCACACCAACTAAAACATTTATAGGTAAAAGCTGAACACTTTTATTTACTTAAACCAGATGGACATCATTCATCGGTACATCAAAATGCCATAGTCTTATATACTCGGCTATACTTCAAAAGATGACTGGCATCTCCTCCAACAGTCGTATACTTAAAGTCCATCGATCAGTGTCGGCGCCCAAAAGTTCATTCCTTTGCTATCCTCCTCCTCGAGGTTATATCCAACCTACTTGATCCATCTACCGGTGGCAGTGGCAGCAGAGGAATCTTATCTAGTCTGAAATGTTATTCCCCAAAAGGGGTGAGTACAACAACTCAGCAGTAAAGATCCACCAAACTACTCATTGCGTCAAACAGAATAATCATAGCATCATAACAAAGCACATATCATTCATGCATTCAAGTATAACTTACCTTACAGCTATACATATGTCATCATACCATATGTGCATATACCATCATGCACTCATCATCAAGCATTCATGCATATATTACTATGCCATATGTGCATATACCACCGTGCACTCATCATCAAGCATTCATGCATATATCACCATGCCATATGTGCATATATCACCATGATTCATATCATCCATGCTATCAAGCATACATCACCATGAGATCCATTCATGCCTTCTTGATCGCATTTTCAATATCAAATAGCATTAATTTACTTTCATAAGCAGATCATGCATCATGCCATATGCATACACCCATGCACATGATTCATTTTCAATTCTTATCTTTCACAAGGATCTCATCAGTTTTTCTTTCCAGGAACCAATGTTTGCATCCCACAATTTATTGCTCGCATCCAACTAGGCATCGCGAGGAACCTCCAAGCATGTATTCAAAATACAACCGGGCATCTGGCCCCCCACATTCCGGGCATCTCGCATCCCAACTAGCATCACGAGGCATCCCCCCGGGCACAAACCTCCGGGGCTTCCGGAATTACGTACCAACATACCACCAAGATTCCCCCCCTCTGGAATTACATACCGTATACCACCGGGCATCTTGAAACTCCCGAGGACCCTCCGGAATTACTCCACTAGGCCACCAGGCATCCGGCACCCCCACATTCCGGGCATCCCGACACTCCCGGGGCATCGTCGGCTCACACCTCTGACGGTATCATCATCATCATAATTTATATTCACATTTGTGTCTCAATATCAACATGGCACATGATGTAATAATGCCAATGATTGGAATCAGCCTTTTTATAATCATATAATATGCATTGGGAAAAATATTATTTGATGCAATGGTTTTGAGAAACTTTATTGAATTCATGAAAATCCATGAATCTTTTGATGTCATATGATATGCATGAATGTCACCACATCATTGCACGAATGATAATCCAAGATATCACAATTTATATAACAAATCAATAACTTGTAAATAGAACAGTTTTTCAGCTTAAACAGAATGCGTGCTGTTTATGAAAAATTCTGGAAAATTAGTAAACGATGGAAATTAATTCTGAAAATTTAACACATTGTAGATAAGATCTAAGAAAACATATTTTGTGAATAACACCATATCAAACAAGGTTTCACAGAATACGTACAGGTCCATGCATCACCGAAAAAGGATTTTAACATCATCCATGCACAGTTTTGAAAACAATTTCGATTAAACCTTTAAATAAACTCAGAAAATTCTGAAATTTGGAAACACTGTATTTAAGACCTAGAATTACAAGTTTCATGAAGAAATCGTAGTCCAATTCATTTTGTATTAAAAGATAAAATCGATTTACTTTTCCTATTCTCGGTATCGTTTTCCAGATCTACCCGTGTTGAAAGAAAATCGTTTCCTTGGTCATTACTGGTCTATTTACTCTGAAATTTCAGTATGTTGTTCCTCAGAATAATACCTACAACTTATATTAAGGACAACCGATCAAATATTAACTGTATGATTTTATAAAAATCCCCAAAACATACTAGGTCGAAGCAGCGTTTTTCCCAGATCCAGTTTCTTCAAAAGACAACGGTTTCACCGACCTGTTTTCGTTCATTTCCTCTAAATTTTTGATGTGTTCTACCTCAAGAAGTCTAATACAACTTTTTTAACAGACCAAAGTGAGATTTTCACAAGAAGGTCACTTTACAGACCATGAAACCACTGAAGGTCATCACGACGAATTCCAGATCTAGTCTCTCCAAAGGAAAATCGTTTCACCAAGAAATACTTGTTAGTTTTATCTCAAATTTCAGTATGTTATTTTTCAAGATTTTCTATACAACTTTCATGAAGAGGTCGAAGAGAAATTATAAATAAAAGGTCACATACAACACACGAAATCACCAAGAGGTCAACATAACAGTTTCCAGATCTAATGTTTTCGTAGAAAAAGGGTTTCATCCCACATTGCTTGTCCATTTTGTCTCAAATTTTAGTATGTTATACTTCAAGATGTTCTCTACAACTTTCATGAAGAAGTCAAAACAATATTCCAACTAAAAAGTCACATACAACACACAAAATCGCGGACGGTCGGACTGGTCTTTCCGAAATCAGCATGCATGACCAACGAATCTCTCTTCAAAGCTCCGAAATCTCATCCCATCTACCACAACCAAGACTTACCATCTACTACGCATACACACAGCAATGCAAAGAGTAGGTTTTAGGACTTCACTTGCCTTAGATTCAAGCACAAAATAGCAGCAAACAGAGGCAAAGCAGCAACGAACGGCGGACGAACAGGCGAACGAACTCTCTTCCTCTCTTGGCCCACTTTAGACCAACACTCTTGGGCCTAAAGTACAAACTTAAATGGCCCAATTTTTTTTTTTTATAATACATCTTAATCCTCATTTAAATAAATACCTAATTGCATAATAAAATGGCCAAAAGACTTTGTGACATTAATCCATAAAATCAAATTTATAAAGTGCATAGTCAAGAACAAAGTCTTCTTTATCAAATTGTCCTATAGTACCAACCTTGATCATCCATTAACATAAGATGTATTTCTACCCAAATAATTCTCCATTAAAATACTCGGCATTAATCTATTAAAATTCTTTAGTCTAAAGGTCATAACATATATCAATAACACTTCCATCACCCTTTTCATAAGTCGTAATGCATCCAGAGGTTGCCATGAAATTTTGGGATGCCACAGATTGATTGGTTCAATTGGTAGGGCATCAAGGATCGATCATGGTCTGATCGATCGACTAGTCAGGACCTGGTCGAGATGTCCGCCGTGAATTGTCTATCGACCATATCAATGGGATAGGTTCACCAGCTCATAAGATGACATTTTTTTTTTATCATGAGGATTGATCACTAGATGATTTTGGATCGGCAGATGGTCATGGGTCAATCCGACTAGTCATAAAGCCTGGTTGTGGGTGATTCCGCCCGACTATGCAGTAATACATTAACGATCCGACTCAATCAAATGTGATCATTTTTCAACTAAAAATGCATCATTCCCAATTTACTTCTTTGTGATTAGAAAGGATTCTTGAATTGGTGATGTCTGATTGTGGATCAGTAATGCAATGACCACGAACCATACAGATGGATCGAGTATCGATCGGAATGAGTCTCGAGATAGACCTGACTATTTCGTCACTAATTTTAAGGTCCATGAGTACCTTGACTTAGTACTAGGCCATGGGTAGCCTTAGGATTAATCTTGAACCGACCGAAGGACAATCGACCCATTAGGCTTACCAACTGTCCTAAGCAATGGTTTCCGCGAGCATGGGCGTGATGGCCAAACCTCGGGTGTACTGATTCTTTAGAACACCCTAGCTTCTTCATATAAGAGGTTGACTTATCATTCCACAACGATTATTCTAAATATGGCCATGATTACCAAGAATTCACCTTGGGAATTAAGCAAAGTATCCAAGCCAAGTGCTCCGATAAAAATACGATACATTGAAGCTAATTATGGCCATCATATACCCTTAATGCCACCTTGAGTTTCATATGTAATGCCAAATATCATCACATGTGCAGCAAGATTCAAACACTTAAAAACAATATAATTCATGGGGCAAACTCATAAATCATTGCTATTATTTTAGAAACGGAATGCGTTCTTTTAATTTACACTTCTTAAAATTTAGTGATTGGCCCTAATAATTTCTAAGAATTTAATACATCATAGACAAGCTCTAAAGGCATTTATCTCATGAAGAACACAACACCACCAGAATTTCATACAAAACAGAATAGTCCATGCATTACAGCTTTCGAAATTCGCCCAACCCAACTTGCACAATTTTAGAAAACATATTAATTAAATGCCCAAATGACCTTAAAAAATTATGAAATTCGACTATGTGATAGCCAAGCCCATAAGGCAGATACTTCATGATTACATAAAAGTCAAATTCGTCCTAGGTAATTAAATATGGACGGTTAAAACCCCTGTTCCTAGTACCGAAATTTCCAGATCTAACCATCTTTAAAGGACCACGATTTCACCCACTTAGACTTGTTTGTTTTGTCCCGAATTTGAGTATGTTATACTCCAAGAAGTCCTTTACAACTTTCATTTAGAGATCAAAGACAAAATTCAACTAGAACATCACATGCAAGTCACTAGAACATCCAAGGTCGAGCTGTTTTTCTCAAGAACAGTACACTAGACTAGAGCACCACTCTTATAACTTCAATTTTTCACATTCTATACATCCGAAATTGTTACCATTCAATCACACACACTAAGCACAGCATGCAAGGGTAGATCAAAGGATCCCACTTGCCTTCAAACTAAGCAAACGGCGAGCACAACGGCGGGACACGGCGGCGACGGACGGCAGTGAGCAAGGCGGACGATCGACGGACGGCCCTCCTCCTTCCTCTCTTCCTTTCTTCCTTTGCTCTCCTTCCTCTCTTTCTCTCCTCTCTCTCTACCGTGCGACACACCACTCTCTCTCTCTCGGTTCCTTTAGCTCCATCCAGTCACTTTCCCCCTAATTTCCTTCCCTCCATCATTAGCCATCATTAATCTTGCATGGCTTGACACTTGGCCATCTTCTTAGGACAAATGGGGGGGCATGCAAACCGGTCTCTCCCCCCCCCTTCTTCGTGTGATCGACGGCCCCTCATGGGCTCTATGGGCAGGCCATTTTGGCCCATCTGAGGCCCAACACTCTTGGGCCTAAGACCCAAGCTTAATTGACCCAAGATTACCCTAAAAAAACAGCTTGATCCTTATTTATACAGAGTACTGAGTTACTAAAAGAAAAAACTATAATACTTTGTAACATAGATTAATAAAATTCAACTTATAAAATTTATGGCCAAAGACATAATTTCCTCATAAAATAAATCTTTATCTCACATGGGCATGGAACATGTTTCCGACAAAATATTCACCCATTAGGTGCTTGGCCATTAATCTATTACACTTCTTTTGGTCTAAAGACCACAACATAGGTCATCGATACATCCATCGCCCTTCCATAGGTTGTAAGGCATCTAGAGGTTGCCATGGAGTTTTAGAATGCCACAATCCCCCGGAATTACGTACAGATATACCACCAGGCATCCTGAAACTCCTGGGGAAAATCCTCTAGGCATGTATTCAAAATACAACCAGGCATCTAAAGGGCATCGACTCATTTAAACCTCTGGGCATCCCGACTCTAGGAGCATCGTTGACCCGAGGGTCCAACGGCAACAATTAACATCTTAATTTCCAAAAACACTTTTCAATGCAATGACAAAATGTCTCTTGAGTCTCATCACATCTCAATATTGCATAATATGCCAATGCCAGTATCATCATGTCACATAACAACCCAAGACGCGTTCACTTTTGAAATAAGCTGAGCAAAGTCGGAGTAAAACATCTTAAAAACCAGAATATGCAGTTTTAATGAAAATTTCGGAATAACCCCTAAATGAACTCATAAAATTCTGAAATTTTGATATGTTATAAAAAAGACCTAAAGGAAAATGTTTCATGAAGAACTCTAAGTCAGATTCATTGTATATCAAGAGCAATAATCGTTATACTCTTTACTGACATTCTGTAATAGCTTTGAAATTTAACATTTATGAGGAAAATCGTTTTACTAACCAAACCTTGTCCATTTATTCTCCAATCTTGATATGTTATTTCTAGGGATGTTTACTACAACTTTCATTCAAGATTTGAAGTTCAAATCTATCTAGATAAATACAAAAAATTCGTGGAATCATCAAAGGTCAGGCTGTTTTTCTACGGAACAGTTTTTCTGTTTTAAAATGAATTGCTCCTATCTACACGTTCTTGTATTCATATAGCTATAACTATGAGTTAAAATCAATCTAATGGATGTTATCTTAAGTAAAATGATTCTATTCCTCATCTTCATCTCTAGAAATTAAAGCGACACAATATAAATGACTTTCTATCCATGTTCCTCTAAGACAGAAAACATCTAATGCTTTTCTCTTCATTTCCAGCTCAATCAAACCGTTTGTTTTACTACAAATTCATCATGTAGCATCTCAACACACTTACACAGTGTCCATGACTAGTCATAGTACATTTTCACTCACCTAGAATCCTTCACAACTCGGTACAAAGCACATACTCACATCTCGGCTCATGTAACTCAACATGCATCACCTTTTCTTCACTCGGCACACACCATTACACCTCACTCAACAATCACAGCTCACTCACAATTAGAGTTCGAGACATGCAAGCCTCAAATGCAACATGCAATGACTTATAGCCTCAATCTAGAACTTATCTAGCTCAATCCAACACAAAACAGCAACTTCACATTCAATCCTCCACAGATTGGCATTCAGTTTTCATCTCAACCCTTCTTCAAGTCTATTGCACTACACTAGACAGCAACAGCACTACATCACATAGATTGATGAACTTCTACTTGCCTCAAGTCCAAAGCAACTACAACAAGCAAATCGGCAACTTGGGGCTCCGGGCGCGGCTCGATCGATGGCGGAGCTAGGCACACGCACGGCAGCAACTAGGACACGGCGGAAGACGGTCTTCCTCTTCCCCTTCGCGGTCCGCACTCGCGCCCTCTCTCTCTCGCTCACTCGCCGAACTCTCTCTCTCTCTCTCTCTCTCTCTCGATCTCACTCTCTCGATCAATCCGCCTCCCCCTCTTCCTTTTGATTGCTTAATGGCTAGCAATCATTAGATTTTGCATGCAAGAGACGTTTGGCTCCAAGAGGAAGACAAGTGTCTTCAACAAGAAGACAAGTGGCTTCATCAAGAGGACAAATGGAGGAGGTGGCGTGGGCTTCTCCATCCGGTTATCCTCTATGGGCCGACGGTTTGGGCCTCTTGGCCTGATTTGGGCTCGAAAATTTTGGGTCAAATTGTCCCATGTCCAATAAAAATAGCCCATAGAAAAATATCGATAATAAGCCCATAATTCCTACACCACTTTAGGGCATTTTGATTTTAATAAAAATCAATTAACATTCCCATACCCAATTAATTTCATAGGGGGTTTCGGTCCAAGAGATAAAATATCGTGGCTGATGATGTAATTGTCCATATGGCCATTCAAAGACAAATCTCCTTTCCCTCAAAATTAATGTTTCGGGTCATCGAAATTCTCGGATGCCACAATAGAGGAAACTAAGATTTACCCCAACCATTTTGAGCACAGAGTCTATAATGGTTGTAAATATAACGGCCCATGATAGGAGGGCTTGTAAACGTAGATAATGTAATTGTGTGTTTGTATATAGTTGTTTTCCTAGTTGTTCGTTGTTGTCCGAGTGTTGTATATATGTTTCCACATGTACTTAATAAAAAGATAAAAAGAAATGGGATGGCGATGCTCCTGGGACATCACGAAAATAACCCTTGTTGCTCGTGACATTGGGGATGGAGTTGGGGTTGTGACACCTCGCCCAGATCTGGGGTGAGGGTCATGGATCCGATGAGAGCTCATGGGCCCTGGTTGAGGGCAAGCGACCTTGGCCAACCCTCCCTCTACTATCGCTGGCCCTTCTCGGTGACGGCAGGGCCCTCGCTACCTGCAATCTCCATCTCTCTCTCTCTCTCTCTCTCTCTCTCTCTCTCTCTCTTTCTATTTTTTTTTTTGTTTTTAAATATATCTACTTTAAAATTTAATTTAATTAATTTTTATATTAATTATTTACCCATGCAGCAGCAAAATGACGTTGTTTTTGCACCGGTCTAGCCACGTCAACATTTTGGTCGGATTTTCTCATCGTTGGTACTTAAATGATCCATTTTGCTCTAATTTTGGCACTAAAGTGTCATTCTCTTAACTTTTGACACTTAAGTGTCCATTTGTGCCAAGTTTTGGCACTCTAGGTATCCGACCCTCCTTATTTAGGAATCTTTCATATTTTTTTCCTTGTCCTTGTAAGGGAACTGTCTTTGTATATACCTCATTTCACTATAATTGAAAATTTCTTATATTCACTTTCATATTACATGTAATGTCAAGCCATTTGGTAAGCTTTAAGGATGCAAGATCCTGCTTCTCTTTGTCATTTTTTGATGTAACCAATAAAATTCAAGAAGTTTTTCCTTTTCAAGTAAATTTTAAAACAATAGGCATTTGGAATAAATTTTGGTCATCGTCCTTTTCAATTGTATAATTTCTTTGGAAAAATCTTGATGAGATGATGTTATATGATACTAGGATCATATACGCTTATTGTCACTATTCCTTCTCAAGAAAATATAGAATTGACAAGGTTTATATTTTCTTGATCTCCTTTCATCATCATGTACTAATATGAATTCCTTCTTCTCGTAAAGGTACTGAAAGACGGTTGAGAAACGACCTATCATACATACTTGTTGAGCGAGGATACCCGTACTTGCATCATTACCATGAAGAATCAAATGGCGTAGCTGATAGCACTATTGACTGATCTCTCTAATCAAGTCAAAAACTTAATACCCGTAACTATTGCTACTGCTATTACGAATCTTCCCAAAGCCCCTGCTGATGTGTCGGTGGCTAAACCCATTGGGAAAGACTTATTGAAAAGGTTCCTACTCCTACCATGATCGTCATTGATCTAGAGGCTCCATCTAAGGAGACTTGACTCCACATTTTCATGAGAAAGGCTCAAAATGTCTCTCAAAGATCGAGAGTCATGGGTTCAACACGCTATTGCCCTTCACAAAAGTGAAAGTCCCTGAATTTTACAAGGAGCCTGAGTTTACGAGGAAATATGATGGCATTTGGTGCCCAAAGACCCATTTAAAGTACTATCTAGGCAAGATGGCTCACTATTCCAACAATCCTCCACTCCTCATTGATTCATTTCAAGATAGCCTAGTTGGTCCTGCACTCACTTAGTTCATTGATTTGGACGTAGAGAAGATCCTTACTTAGGAGGATCTTGGATACGAGCTTTTGCAATTGTAGAAGTTCAACATTGAGATCGCACCGACTCAAGAGGAGCTAGCTCAAGTCGAGAAGAGGAGGATCGAGACATTTATGGCGTATGCTCAAAGGTGGAGAGCCACCATATCTCAAGTAAAGCCATCCTTGTCCGAGAAGGAGGTTATGAAAATATTACTTCAGGCCATGCATTAAGACTTATTTGAGAAGTGGTATGACCATACCTGCATCAACTTTGCCTCGTTGGTCGAGTTGAGAGAGTGCATCGAGGGAATCATGCGATAAGGAAGACTGGCTGAGACCAAGAATCGTAGGTATGCCTCAAAGAAGGACAAGGAGTTTGCTGTAGAGATTTCTTACATCTAAAACTCCTCCACTCAAAAGATGTACACTCCTCTCACTCATAAGCCTACCATGGAGGTTGGGAGCTCCTTCTGAAACTTCAATCGCAAAGGGAAAGGCCCACAAAGTCAGTTTACTCCATTGCTAAGACCAATGTCATAGCTACTTCCAATGCTGATCGAGAACTGTTTAGTGGCGAGAGAAGTGAGGGACAACTTGCCGAAGTTCCTTGGATTTGACCCGAGCAAGACTTATGAGTACCACATGGGGGAGAAGGGACATCATGTGGAAAATCGTTATGTCCTTCATTCAAATATCCAAAACCTGCTTGACAACAAGTTACTTTAAGTACTCGATGCTAAACGTCCAACAAAATCTGCTCCTAAATATATGCCCTTCATTCAAAGATCTTGAGAGGCAAGTGCACACTAAGGCACTTTATGCATCTGCTCAACACTTTGTGTCACGACCCCAACTCCATTTCCATGGTCATGAGCAACAGGGGTTATTTTTGTGACGTCCCAAGCTTGTCGTCATCCCGATTCTTTTTATCTTGTTATCATACACACGTGGAAATGCGGACAAATAACTCTCTGGACAAACAACAGCTGGAAGACTGGGACATACATCACACAGGACACATTGATTTATAATATAATAGTACTTTTACAAGCCCTTTCTCTATGGCCCTCTTTTCTTTTTACATCCCAATACAAGCTTTTCACATAGGTCAAGGGAAATCCTATTGCCTCTAATGTGACTACAATTTCCAAAATTGATGCGAGACTTCCATGCCTACAAGACTGAAAGGTAAAGAAGTGAGTTTTGGGGAACTCAGTAAGTAAAATTCCTAGTTCTTTAATTGGAATGCATCTCATCATCAAAGCCTAGC
This sequence comes from Eucalyptus virginea, assembly GCA_014182375.1. Classification (NCBI taxonomy): domain Eukaryota; kingdom Viridiplantae; phylum Streptophyta; class Magnoliopsida; order Myrtales; family Myrtaceae; genus Eucalyptus; species Eucalyptus virginea. The sequence goes on from CM024516.1 coordinate 26,772,284, forward strand.
AAGTACAGCACTCACAAACAGTGTTGATAGCAGATCAATTGCAAATCATATGTCATGATTTATCTAAACACATGCCATCCATGCCAAAACTACCATCAGCTTATCAATTATCATATCAACATATCATGCTTATGCATAACTAGCATTCACGTAAATTCATTAATTGTCCTCTTGGCTTGACTAGGCCCTCTCGACTCGACCGAGGCTTCTAGCTTCTTGCTGAGCTTCCTAGCTTGACCAAGGCATCTCGACTCGATGGAGGCTTCTCAGGGCTAGCTTCCTAAGGCTTCTGGGTTCAAGACCCAAGCATCCTGGCTCAACTGGCATATCTTGAATCAACTGAGACTTCCTGTTCAATGAACAAGGCATCGCCGCCAACGCTGTGTGGTGACAGACGCTTTTTCCCTTTTAAATGCATGCACAAATGCATCATACAAGCCGGTTCTTATCTCTTCTCTTGGCCAACACATGCATGGTCCGAAGGTATTCTCATTCATTTGTGTGTGTCATTCATTTCTTATACTTGACTAGCAAATATGTCGGGAATGACCTTTGATCCATAACTTGAATCAATCACTTAGCGTCGATCCCTGCACCAAACAAAGCACGGAAACTGTACACCTCAATACCGATCCAAGACCTCAAGGCTTGGATACACCTTGCTTAAGTGACGATCCCAAGCTTGACGAACCTCAGCTTCAACCTAGTGTGGACGTACATGTACCGAGAATGACCTTCGGCTTGTGGTTTCATTCAATGCCAAGAACAAAGTCCCCGCGTCCATTTGAACTATGGAAATTGGCATGCCTTGGTGCCTTACCAAGACCTCATGGATTTGGGCGATCCCCATACCGAACAAGGCATAGAATCAACATGCCTTAATGTTATTTTAAGACCTTGTGGCCTTAGGCAATTCCCGCTCGAAGTGAGACTTAGAGCCGGCATCCTATTTATGCTAAAACCAAGGCTTTATGGCTTGGGCGACTTTGTCTTGCGATGAACTCAATCCGAACAAACCTTGGCCTCATTCTGGGCGTGAACAACTCAAGCATAAACATGAGCAAACCATACAAAAGATCCAACATCCTACCCACGGCTCGACGAGTGAGCACCTAACTAGACTCGACAATGGAGACTACCGCCCTAGAGGAGACTTAGGGATCTTAGTTACCTTGGCAAACCTCGAGGACCAACTTATATAGCTTGATGGATTGAGGATGCAAGGTGGAGAGAAAGGAAACAAAGGAAGAAATGAGAAAGTGAATGTCATGATGAAAAATGAGGAGGGATCCTCCTATTTATACTACTCGACGCCATCATTACTTAACCAAGTGATCCAATCTTATCTTAAGTTTCCAAGTGTCTTGCCTAGAATACTTAGGTGGCAAGCCTAAGTTGCAAGGTGTCTAGCCTATTTTAAAAGGTGACACACCTAATAGCCTAATGTAATGATTGGAGGCTTACTTGTTTCATTCCTATTAGACCATTTATACAATGCCATCATGACTTGGCCTACTTGTTCCCTAAAGAAAATCTTATGGTAATGATGAGCATATCTTTCATGGACACCTAAGCTAATGAGTCACCGACTTCTTCTCCAAGGCAAATCTCAAGCCATCATTACCAAATCTTCGGATGGACACCTAGGCGGGATGACTCATCCTTGCATTTAATGAGGTGTTCTAGAATCTCATATATGTCTTCTCTTGACTAGTCCATTGTCCAAGAGTCCCTTACTTTATTCCCAAGGTGAAACTTTGGTAATCATTACCAAATCTAGAAATATTTATCCAAAGTGGTGAGTCATCCTTCTCATTAAATGAGGGCGTTCAAGAATTTTCTTCTATTTTGTCATTTTCTTCATCAAGAAGGTGGTCTTGAGAATTCTATCATCCAAGTTGGTTTCAAGGCCAGAGAAGGGATCATTAGATACACCTCAAAAAATCAAATCACGTACACCCAAGGTTCGGCCATCTCACCCTATATTGGTCAGCCAATAGGGTTGGTTGTCATTTGATCAGTTCTAGACCAATCCTAAGGCTATCCATGGCCTAACACTAAGCCAAGGCACTCATGGACCTTAGAATTAATGACGGAATAGCTGGGTCTATCCCTGGGCTCATTTCGATCGGCACTCGATCCACCGGTAGGGTTCATGGTCGGTGCATTATCAATCCATGATCGGACATCACCAGTTCAAGATTCCATTATGATCACTAAGAATTAAATATGAAATGATACATTTTTGGTTGGAAGATGATCACATTTGATCAATTTGGATCATCCGTGTATCGGTGCATGACCGAGCGGAATCACCGATGACCATAAACTGCGATCGGTCGGATCAACCCATGATCATCCACCAATCCAAAATCATCCCCGATGAATTCTCACAATTAAAAAGTCATCTTATGAGCTGGTGATCCTATCCCATAGGTATGGTCAGTAGAAATTCATGGCCGATACCTTGACCAATTCATGACCAGTCGATCGGTCGATTGGTCAGTCGGGGTCGAACCGTGACCGATCTGTGATTCCTTACTGATCAAACTGATCGATCCATGGCCAATGGCCCATGATCAATTCTTTTTGGACATTATGGCCAATCCATACGAGGTTAGAACTGAGGATGTTACACCTTGACACTAGGATCTCAAGGGTATTGGTCTGAATTGAGGATGTTACACCATGATCGACGCTAGCTCAGCCTTGAATTTATGCCCCATATCCACCCTCCATCAGTTGGGAATAAGTGTCAGGCCCCGAACCTTCGAGTGAGTGCACATCCTTTGGTGGTCGATAGAATTTTGCGACGTTCCAAGGACCCGTCGCCAACCCTTTTATTTTTATTGCATATGTGGAAGCAAATTACTAATCCCCTGACCTCAACAAACACGGGATAGAAAAGCAAGACAAAAATTCCAAATCAAAATACACATTCATAAACACCTCAAGCTTATACAAAAGGTCTATCTCACAAATATCTACTGAGCCACCTATACTCCTGACCCTTCTGCTTCAAGCTCCGGGTTCTTTACACTAGGGACCTGAAAATGGTTATTTAATAACCAGTGAGATATAAATCTCAGCGAGTTCTTCCCCTAAGCCCCCAATTAGAACACCAACTCAACTCGGGGTATCTAACCAAAACTACCCCACCACAAGCAACAACCAATAGTCGATTCGCATACAACCTTACCTAGTATGCCATACCATGCACGATATAATTTCAGCACGATACAAGCAATGCACATGGCCATTAGAGGATACATTTCATCAATCACATACGAGTTGCATTACAAGCGATCTCACTTGGCCATTGCCACACCCTGCATGTTATTGATTCATGCGTTCGTGTCATAAACAATGTGCTTAACTCATGTATGACTGAAATCACAGATGCAATGATTCTCATGCATTCTTGCACATTGGCACAGTTCGAAAACACAATGCATATACTCAATGCATACAACAATTAAAATGCCTCATTCATCTCAATCAATCACAGGGGTCCTGATTATAAGACCAAATCGTTATGACACGTCCCATTCCCGAAGGAGAATAGGTTCAGTCGGCCTAGACTCTACTGCGACTCGAGCCCACTATATGGTTCATCCCATATCGGGTATCGTCCGGCTTAAATGCCCCTAACGACTCCCATTCCCGAAGGAGTATAGGTCTACTCGGCCTAGCCTCTATTTCAACCCAAGCCCACTATATGGTTCATCCCATATCGGGTATCGTCCGGCTTAAACGCCTTTGACGATTTCCTCTTAATTAGCACATGACAATTCAATATCGGCCCAGGACACTTTGCATTTCACTTATATGCCTCCATTAAAACAATGATCTTGGCCTCTTTCCTTCGTATTAAAAACATCCGAGAAAGTAGTCGCGTGTGGGTACACGTCAATTCGAACTAGAAAACTGATACTTTCCTTTTTCAAACCCCATTGTTTGATATAATACTTAAAATCCATTTTCGGTGTCTAAACCCAACACCCAGGATTTTCTTAATAAAATCCATAATTTCCAATCACCACACCATTGCACAAATCATCACTCAATTCATGTGGATGCCATGCATTTTCACATCCATTTACTTCATAAAATCAACACATATGAATGTTAAACATTTTTCACATTCTGGATGAACAAAGTGCACATGAACAAGTAATTTGTGAATAGTGTCACATGAACAGTAAATTTTTAGAATTCAATAATTAATAAATTATATTTAGAAATCATTAAAACAATTATTAAATTAAGGAAACCAATCAATTAAGATAAACATGCTTAATTAACCACATAAGCATCATTAAGCTAATAGAGTAAAATTAAGCTAAACAAATCTTAGCCATTAATCTAACCACCTATCTTAGGGATAATACAACTTAATTAAATCACTTAAACTATAATTAAATCTAACTAAACCAACTCGAAGTAAGTTTAGGCTATAATCAAAGGATTAGGAGCTAAACTCACCTGTTAAGTGGGCCGGAGGAACTGATGCGGCAGTGACGATGGAGGCAACACTCCGAGCCCTCTACCATGATGATCCAAGGTGGTCCCAAGCCCAACACAACAACCACAACTCGGACTCCCACTAAAAACACTGAAAAATAGCCTTGCTGGAGGAAAAACTGAGTTGAACGGCTTGGCCAGAGCTCCAACGAAGAGGGTGGCTGGCAATCGGTGACACCCAAGGGTCTTGGGAGTCTTGTTGGGGGTTAGGATGAGTAAATGAATGGCTGGAATGGAAGAAAACGGGCTGCAAAGTCGAAACAGGCGAAGCAAGGCGGAACCAGGTGGTCCGGTGACCGGTGTCTTCGCGTCGTCGTATGGGATGGCCGGAGCATTGTTCTGGCAAGTGGCGAGGCTCGTTTAAACGACCTAGATGTCTTGTTCACGATGGTGGGTGGAGCGTGAGCTGATTCGCATGGAAAGATAACTTTTAACTCGAGTTTTTGACGAAAGGTCAGACTGGAGTAGACTAGTTTTGGGTGGTCATACTACCGCTGGCTTTTGGCCGGCCGGCGGGTCAAATGACGGCTCTGATGGGCAAACAGTGAGGTCCAGGCGAACGATCTAGATGTCCTGAAGACAATAGTGGGTGGCACAAAGGCTAATTCATCCGGGAAGCCAATAATTAACTTAGATCTTTGGAGGAAGGTCTGTTAGAACAGAAATGGGAAGAGAGGGAGAACGAGGGAGAGAGAGCTTCGTTGAGGGAGAGACGAATGAGGGGAGAGAGAGAGTGATGTGAGGGCTGTCAAGGCCTCATCAAAGCCATTAGAGGCTTGCTTCAAGTCCCCGTGCATGACATCATCCCCTTCTCTCTCTTCTCTAGCCTTTTTCTCACTACAACTAGGGGCAAATTGGTCATTTCACCTTGCACAAATTACACATCTGACCTTGGGCTAAAATTGGTGGATGGGCCTAAGAATTGGGCTTGGTCATGAATAGAGATGGGCTTGGGAATTGGTTGGGCTTGGTGGGGCTCAAAGTTGGACCATGGGCTTTGAAAGAGGAATAGTTGGTTTGGCCCATTGGGCTCATTTGCTTGGCTTAGGCCCACTATGGTGGCTATCCCACCTTAGGCCTAAGGCCCACATTGGCTTGGCCCGGCCCACTTCCTCACGGGCTTGTTTCCTCTCTCCAAAAATCCCTTTTTCAATTGCTCAGCTCAACTGGCTCTGTCGAATGTTTGATGTAGCTTCATCTAAAGTCCGTCCTAGACATTCTCGATAATTCAAGATCCAATCCTAAGTTCTCTTACCATGTCAATTTCGCCTAATGCCATTTCAGTTACAACTCAGACTGACAGGCGGCTTCGAGGATTCACGCGTAACAGACTTGTGCCAAACCATGTTCAAGACATCTCAACGCATGGACGTCCTTGACTGCAAGAAATTACGGAGGATAGATTCTTATTTCAAAGTACACGATCACTGAGGATCGACCTAGAGTCGTTCGTAGGTTCAATAATAGTAAATGGAATCACTCGTCATTCTATTATGTTCTATGCACGAATCGACTTCTAGTCGTCCTTGAAATTGGCCTGCCTATCTACAGATCGTCCTCACATAACTCTCACAGTCAAGTCATTTTCCCAAGTCGAGTCCTTTAGTCGTACGAGTTCTGTTCTCATTAGGCTTTTCCCTCAAGGTCAGTATCTTAGGAGTGATCAATTTCGAGCGAGATCAACCACCAATGCATTGACGAAATTCACATTCATTCATCCCTTATAGGGCTTGAATTTCAGGATGTCACAACTCTTCCACTCTTATAAAAATTTGATCCTCGAAATTTAAACCATTCAGATTCTTCTTCAGAATGGTGGAGGTACTGCTATCTCAACGATTCTTCGCTTTCCCAAGTCTTTCATTCCGCCTCATACTGCTGCTCATCACTTTCAGTGTTGCCAAATCACTTCCCATCTTGTTCAAATCAAATTTGGTTCCAAAAGGCTAAGCGCTTGCCCACTTTTACAAAACTAAAAGTTGCAAAAATTTGGTTTTTCTTTGATTTTTCTTTTTATTTTTCTACTAGGCGGCTAACTACTGTGTCGGGAATTCGAACCACTGCTTCTTCCCCAGATACCACTTGACTAAAGGCGCCGGCGGATTCAAACCACCGCTTCCCGAATTGCTTTCTTTATTCATTTAAAGCCAAAATCCTCATTTGATCCCAAATCTCCAAAGATCCCAACGTATAAATAGTTTCCGCTTTCCTTTCTTAGCAATTCAAGATGTCCTTATCATAGGTGACATCCAAGGAGAACATATTTTCCTACTTGAAATTCTAAAGGTCTCCAATGCTCATCTGTGTAGCTTTTCTAGTGTGCCAGCAAGTAAAAGCGGAACATCGCAAACCCGCAGGACTTTTGAGACCGTTAGACATACCAGAATGGAAATGGGAACATATAATGATGGATTTTGTGCAAGGATTGCCAAGGACATCAAGTGGTCATGATTCTATTTGGGTAATAGTAGACCGTTTAACTAAGTCTGCTCATTTTCTAGCAATTCGCATAGACTACCCAATGGACAAATATGCGGACATGTATGTAAGTCAAGTGGTACGCTTACATGGTGTTCCGGTGACTATTACTTCGGATCGGGATCCAAGATTTACTTCGAACTTTTGGCGAAGTCTTCAAATTGCATTAGCGACTAAACTTCAGTTTAGTACTGCTTTTCACCCTCGGCATGAGATGGATGAGACGAAAGAGTAATTCGGACATTGGAGGATATGTTAAGGGCTTGTGTGATCGATTTCAAAGGAAATTGGGATGAAAGATTGCATTTGGTAGAGTTTGCATATAATAATAGTTTTCAGAAGAGTATAGACATGGCTCCCTATGAAGCATTATATGGAAGGAGATGTAGGACTCCATGTCGTTGGAATGAAGTAGGTGAAAGGAAATTGACAGGACCTGAATTGGTACAAGTTACCACTGAGGCTGTTGAAATGATTAGAGAAAGACTTAAAACAACTCAGAGTAGGCAGAAAGACTACGCATATAGGCGTAGAAGGCCTTTAGAATTTAGCGTAGGAGATCATGTATTCCTTAAGGTATCTCCAATGAAAGGGATATCTCGATTTGGAATGAAGGGTAAGTTAAGCCCTAGATTTGTCGGACCTTTTGAGATACTCGAAAGGATAGGGGATGTAGCTTATCGCTTAGCGCTACCTCCTAAGTTGGGAAATTTGCATGATGTGTTTCATGTATCGATGTTGAGGAAGTACCAGCCAAATCCTGGTCACATACTCGATCATGAAGCCATCAAAGTGGATGAGAAAGTGAGGTACATTGAAGAGCCTGTGCAGATACTGGATCGAAAGGAACAAATTCTTAGGATTAAGAAAATCCCATTAGTTAAGGTATTATGGCGACATCATGGTATGGAGGAAGCCACATGGGAAAGTGATGATCAAATGAAGGAAAAGTACCCTTACTTGTTTCAAGAAGGCACGAGTGGTGTCTAATTTCGGGGACGAAATTCTCTAAGGAGGGGAGAATTGTGGCATCCCAAAATTCGAGACAAGCTCTAAGGCGTATTAAAGCTCGTAATTAGGTAATGAAATTACCTATGATTTATGCTTTAGTCATTAGTTTTCTTTTAAGGTTAATTGATATGTGTTTGTGTTTATGAGATTTTAAATTAGATAGATTAATAAGAATAATCTATGCTTGGCTATGCACCTCATAAATTAAACTCCCATAAATAAAATGTTACAAGATTTTTGGCCATGTGGAATTTAGTAATTAAATTCCTAAAGGAAGAATAAGAAAGGGGAAAATCTAATTTTAATTAGGTTTGGGCCCTAGGCCCATTGGCCTAAGCTTTTGTGGGCCAAGCTAGCCAGCCCAATTAGGCCCATGGAGGGGTTGTCGACCGGCCCATTGAGGCCCAAGGAGGTGTGGCCGTCGGCCACAAGGGAAGCCCAAGCCCAAGCCCAAAGCCCATCTTGCATGTGTTGTGACAAGTGGCAAGAGGTCTTCATGCATTGGCTTAGAGAGGGATGGCATGCATTGGCTAATTTGAGAGGCAAACTAATCATTGCAAATGATTAGGAAATGGGGAATAAAAGGAAGAGGAGAGAGAGAGGTGGCCGGTTGAGCTACCGCCAAAAGAGAGAGAGAGAGAGAGAGTGTGCGAGAGAGAGGGAGGAGGAGCCGAGAGGAAGGAGTCGCCGCCGCTCGCCGTCCGGCCGCCCGTGTGCCGCCCGTTCGCCGCCGTGTGCCGTCGTCCGTTCGGTCTAGAGGCAAGTTGGGAATCCACTTCCTACTCTTGCACCAATGTTTTGCATGTATGGTCGGAATCTAGGATTATTTGAAGGCATGGGAGTGAAGTTATGTGTTTTGTTCTTGGGCGCATGCTGTTTTCGTATAAAACCGCCTGAGTCAGAACTTTGTGAGAGCTTGCATGCATGTTTTGAGTTCGATTTTGGCTTTGATCTCTTCATGAAAGTTGTAGCTAACATCTTAAAATACAACATACTAAAATTTGATGTAAAATTATGGAGATTTGTGGGGTCAAACTCTCATCCTACGGAGACATCAAATCTGGAACGATTTCACTGACCTTTCGGTGGATTTGTGGTTGCATGTTGATTTTTACTAAGAATCTCTTTTCGACTTCTTCATGAAACTTGTAGAGAACATATTGAAGTTTAACATACTCAAATTTTGAAGTAAAATGAACAAGTATAGCTCAGTGAATCAACTTGCTCTTGAAAACCGTAGATCTGGAGATGCGGTGCAGGATACCCGAGACTTCATGGAACCGTATGATGACTATACTCTGGAAATATGACTAAGATCTCTTAATAAAAGTTGTAGGGGATCCTTTGAACTAAAACATATCCAAATTTCAGAGGAAACGAAGAAGAATAAGTGGCTGAAAACTCAGTATTTCGGAGAGACATACACTGGACGTTTCGGTGTTAGATCCAGAAGCTTAGTGTGATTGTAGAAAATAATCTAAAACGAATTTGGCTTAGAAGTCTTCATTAAAAATCTGCTTTAGTGTCTTGGATATAATCTGGTAAAATTTCATAATTTTCGGAGGTCGTATGGATATTTTAATCAAATTATTTCGGAAACTGTGCATTCTGTTTCTATCCGAATTTACATGCTGTTTTGTGTGAATTGTACCTTCTTGTGTGGAACTCTATTGGGCATGTATCTTTCATGAAATTGCTATCATATTGTCTTATCTATCACATGTCTTAATTTCATGATTTTTTTTAGAAGCATATGGATATTTAATTTAAATATTTTCTGAAAGTGGTAATTGCTGGAATTTTGTATGGATTGGATGATGATGTATTGATGCATGCATGACAATAAATTGAGATGCATGTATGAATTGAATGCTGCATATGATCTTGTTGGTCATTATATTGTGTGCCATGATGAGTTGAGACCTAAATTGGTGACCATGGATAATGATGAATGAGGAAACCGTTTGTGGCGGATGATAATGCCCTAGGAGTATCAGGATGCCCGGGATAGGGGGTGCCGGATGGCCGGAATGTATAGAGATATATGGCCGGATGTCCTCGGGAGTATCAAGATGCCCGGAATTGTTGGGTGCCGGAAGCCTCGGAGGTCTTTGCCTGAGGGGATGCCTTGTGATGCCGGTTGGGATGTGAGATGCCCGGAGAGTGGGGTTGCCGGATGCCCGGTGGCCTTAAATGGCTGAATGCCGGAGGGTTTATCTCGCGATGCCAGATTGGGGTGCGAGTGAAAAGTATGTGATGAAATTGATGATCCCGAGTGAAAGTAATGTGGTGATCGAATTGAAAGTTAAAAGTGAAAATTAAATCATGCATATATGATATGATGTGATGATGATCACTTATGGCATGATGATATATGATATGATGTGATGATGATCACTTATGGCATGATGATATGTGATATATGATATGATAGTGACCTATGATATGATGATGTCATGATGATGATGCCATGATGATGTGTATGATATGATGATGTCATGATGATGTATATGATATGACGATGTCATGATGATGGTGATGACATGTGTATGATATGGTGATGACATGTGTATGATATGGCGATGGCATGTATGTGTTATGATTGTGATGGAGATGCATGATGGTATATGCATGGCTTCAAGGTAAGTGATGCCTGGAATGCATGTACGACTTGTATGATGCTTTGAGTGGCTATTGGATTCTTTTACCTGCTGAGTGGTTGTACTCACCCCTTTTGGGGACCAACATTTCAGATTAGTAGATTGCCGCTCCCTGCTGTCACAAGGGCCGTGTTTTATGGCTTGCCCTCTGATGTTGAAGTTGAGTGCGAGGAGTTTCACTATCCTTTCGTTCCCGGACTGACGTATATTAGAGTGTGCTGCTTGGTCATGTACGATGTAGGCCTAGCTGGGGGCCTTGTTGTCCAAGAGTTTATACCCGTCCACGTTCGCCGAGACAGGGTGATGTGTGGGATGTTACCACCGCCACCGCCTGATGCACCGGGATGGGTGTGAGGACCGTACGTGACGAGTAGGAGTTGGGAACTTTTCTTTGGGATAGTTAGCCGACACTGATGATGGGGATTGTGCACATGAGTTGTAGCGGGTCGAGTGTTCTTTTTGGGGTTTTAGGCCGGACGTGGCTGAGTCCTAGCTTTTCCTTTTGATGTATCGACCCAAAGAAAGCCCATCTTGAAAATATATGAAAATAAAGTGTCGTGGCTTGTCTATTAATCTTGATGATTAGTGGTGTGTATTTGTATCATGGTTGATGGAGGGTGAGATGGTGATGTTTTATTTTGCTTCCGCTAAATGAGTCGCGCTGGGACCGTTTAAAAAAAAAAATGTCTATGATTTACGACGCTTCTTCTAAGGGATGAATCTAAGGTGAATGTTTGGTGCTTGTGGCGACCTGTGAAGGGTTCGGGGTGCCACACGAACAATACCAATTCAAGTTCATGGACAATTATATCCCATGCCATATACACACACACATGCGCATGATTCAATTCCCAATTTTAATTTTCAAAAGGATCTCATTTTTCTTCCAGGGACCAGTGTTTGCATCCCTCATATCGCTCGCACCCAACCTGGCATCGCGAGGAACCTCCGGCACACACCTTCGGGTATCCGGCACACACCTCCCGACATCTTGCACCCTAACTGGCATCACAAGGAACCTCCGGCACATACCTTTGGGCATCCGGCACACACCTTTGGGCATCCGGCACACACCTCCGGGCATCTCGAAACTCCCGAGGACATTCGGCACACACCTCCAAGCATCCGGCACACACTTCCAGGCATCCCGACACTCCCGGGGCATCGTCGACTCAAGGGTCTGATGGTATCATCGACATCATAATGCATATTCACATATATGTTTCACTTTCACAATAGCATTTGATGCAATAATGTCAAAGGTTTAATCAAATTTTGATGTCATATGATAGGCTAAATGTCACCACATATGCTGTATAAATAACAACCCAGGATATCACATCTCATAGAGCAATTCATTTGTTCTTGAAAATAAAACAATTTTCGGATAAAACAGAATGCACTTCTTTAATTAAAATTCTAGAAAAATTAGTAAAAGATCTTAATAAATTATGAAAATTTAACATGTTATAAATGAGATCTAGAGAAAAAGGTTTCATCAAGAACACCATGTCAAAAGAACTTCGTACGAGTCGCTATGGTCCATGCATCACAGTCTTAAAATTTCAAACATCACCATTACACAGTTTCAGAAATAATTTCAATTAAGTCCTTAAATAAACTCAGAAAATTATGATATTTTAATATGTTATAACTAAGACCTAGAGCTAAAAGTCTCATGCAGAAATCAAAAGTCGAATTCATTGTGGATTAAAAGCTATAATTATTATAACCCTCCCTAATTCTTGGTACAGTTTCCAGATCAATCCCTTTCAAAGAAAAATCGTTTCCTCAATCAATACTTGTCCGTTTATTCTCAAATTTTAGTAAGTTACTCCTCAAGATGTCATATGCAACTTTCATCAAGGACATGAGATCAAATTCTGACTGGATAATTGTACAAAATTCACGGAATCGGCAGAGGTCATGCTGTGTTTCCATAAAACAGTTTGCCAATCCTAAAGAACTACTCCTACTAGTTCGAAACTTCAACATCCAGCATCAAATTTATGCATCCTCAAGTCTATTTACACTTCACACAACCACAGCAAGCAAAATGTAGGCTAACAGAATTTACTTGCCTTAAGTTCACGAAATCACATCAAGCAAAAATAGTGACTTGGGGGCTTCGGGCGTCGCTCGATCGATGGCATAGCTAGGCAGCGTTGACGGCGGCAGCTGGCGCATGCACGGTGGGGCTGGTCTCCTTCTTCCCTCACCAATGCACCCTCATAAACTCCCTCTTTCTATCGGATTGTCTCTCTCGCTCGCTCGCCTGCTCGGTCTCACTCTCTCTCGCAAACACTCCCTCACTCACTCCGCCCCTTCTCTCTCCCCTTTTCTTTCTATCACCCTCATGATTAGCTAGTAATCATGAGGTTTTGCATGGGAATGGACAGTTGGTTGATCTCTCTTGCCCCTTGTCAACTTTCATGCAAAGAGGTGGCCTTAATGGGCCGGGCTTGGGCCAAGCCTTGGTCGACCGAATGGGGGAAATGGTGGGTTGCTGCTTTAGGCTGGTTCGGCCTTAAGTGTCCAGCCCACACTTGCTCCTATTTTTCACTTTAATCCCCACTCATAATTACTTAATTACAAATATTCACAAGGCCATATAATATTGCAACATTAATCGATAGAAATCCGACTTATAGAGTACATGGCCAAGAAATTTCCCTATCAATTTATCCTTTAGTACAATCCTTGATCACACATGGACATAGGATAGATTTCCAACAAAACAATTGTCCATTAAATGCTCGGCCTTGTTTAATTATAATCCATTGGTCTAATGGCTATAATATAGTCCGATGGCACTTCCATCACCTATTCAGGGGTTGTAATGCATCTAGAGATTGCTATGAAATTTTTAGGATGCCACAATTCTCCCTTCCTTAGAGAATTTCGTCCTCGAAATTAGACATTACCTATGTCTCTTTAAACAAGTGAGGGTACCTTTCCCTCATCTCATTTTCACTTTCCCATGTGGCTTCCTCCACATCATGATGTCGCCATAATATCTTAACCAATGGAATTTTCTTGGTCCTAAGAATTTACTCCTTTCGATCCAGTACTTGCACAGGCTCCTCAATGTACCTCACTTTCTCATCCACTTTGATGGCTTCATGATCAAGTATATGTCCTGGATCCGGTTGATATCTCCTTAGAATTGACACATGGAACACATCATGTAAATTTCCCAATTTAGGAGGCAACACCAAATGGTAAGCTACGTCTCCTATTCTTTCAAATATCTCAAAGGATCCAACAAATCTAGGGCTCAACTTACCCTTCATTCCAAATCAAGATATTCCTTTCATAAGGGATACTTTAAGGAACACATGATCCCCCCCATTAAACTCTAAAGGTCTTCTACGCTTAGTTGCGTAGTCTTTATGGCATCCCAAAATTCATGGCAACCTCCGGATACATTAAGGTCTATGAATAGGTGATGGAAGTACCATCAAGATGTATTGTAGCCATTTGATCCATAATTTGCAATAAGATATATGGCTAAGCTTTTAATGGATAATTATTTGATAGGAAAGAAAATCCTATCATCGGCCATGTGTTTTATAAATTGGAATTTATGGATTTATGATTTCAAGTTTTATGGCCATATGAAATTGTAATTTAGTATTTATATAAGTGAGGATTTAAGGTAAATTATTAAAAGTAAAAATGGACTTTTTAAGAAAATTTTGGGCCATTTAAGCTTGGACTTTAGGCCCAAGTGTGTTGACCTAAAGTGGGCCAAGAGGCCCGGCCCAAGGAGCCCATGAAGTGGTCGACCAAGCTGGCCCAAGATTGGCCCAAGAAGAAGGCCCATCAACCTTGCATGTAATTGGACAAGTGGCTTCGGCAAAGGAGACACTTGTCTCCTCCTTGGGGACAAGTGTCCCCCATGCAAAATGAGAATGCATGCAAGTATATAAACAACCAAAAAGAGAGAGAGAGAGGGAGTGGCTGGTTTTGAGAGAGTGAGAGAGAGAGAGAGAGTTGCGAGAGAGTGAGGAGTCAAGAGAGAGAGGGAGAAGCCGAGCGAGGGAGGAGGTCCACTCGTCTGTCGCCGTCCGTCCGCTCGTTCGTCGCTGACCGTGTGCCATCGTTTGTTCGATTTTGGAGGCAAGTTGGGATCTATATTCTGCTCTTGCATGTTGTGTCTTGTTTGTGTGTTTGAATGGTGATGAATATCGGACGTTTAGGGTATGAGAAACCGAAGCTTGAGTGTGTTGTCTTGAAAATGTATTCTGTTCTCGACTGTGCCGCCTGACCCCGAACGTTGTAGAGGCTTGCATGTGGGTTTTGAGTTGGATTTTGACTTAGACTTCTTCATGAGAGTTGTATAAAACATCTCAAAGTATAACATACTAAAATTTAAGACAAAATGTCTGAGTTTTAAGGGGTGAAATCCTTCTCCTACGAAGACACTAGATCTGGAACTGCTTTGTCGACCTCTTGGTGGTTTGTTTGTTGCATGTTGCTTTGCACTGAGAATCTCACTTCGACTTCTTCATGAAAGTTGTATAAAACATCTTAAAGACTAACATACTCAAATTTGAGGTAAAATGAGCAAGTGTAGCCTAGTGAATCGACTTTCTCTTGAAGACGGTAAATCTGGAAACACGGTACTGGACACCCGAGACTTCGAGGACTCATATGGTGACTATTCTCTGGAAATTTCACTTAGATCCCTTAATTAAAGTTGTAGGGGACTTCTTGAGGTATAACATATCCAAATTTCAGAGGAAACGAAGAAGGATAAGTGGGTGAAAACTCGATATTTCGGAGATGGCTATACTGGACGTTTCGGTGCTAGAATCAGGAGCTTCGGACGTCTATAGAAAATTATCTAGAACGAACCTGGCCTAGATGTCTGCATTAAAAATCTACTTTAGTGTCTTGACTATAACCTGGTAAAATTTCATAATTTTTTGAGGTCATTCGGGTATTTTAATCGAAATATTTCAAAAACTGCGCAATCTGACTTTGTCCGACTTTTGCATGTTGCAATGTGTGAGCTATATCTTTTTGTGTGAAGCTCTTTTGGGCATGCGTTCTTCACGAAATTATTACCTTTATGTCTTATCTAGTACATGCTCTGATTTTGTGATTTTTGAGGATCATATTGATATTTAATTTAAATGTTTTCCAAAATTGTGCAAGCTGGAATTTAGTAAATTTCAAAAAGGCATGATATATGGACTATTCTAAGTTGTATGGATTCCATGGATTGTATTGTCTTTAGTGATTGTATCTTGTTGCATGTATGATGATGATTGGAGATGCATATAAGAATTGAAAAGGATGAAAGTGATCTTGTTTGCCATTACATCATATGCCATGCAAATTTTGAGACATAAATTGGTGAACATGAACAATGATAAAGAGGAAACTGTTGGAGGTGATTGATAATGCCCCGGGACTGTCGGGATGCCCGGAATGTGGGGGTGCCGGATGCCCGGTGGCCTAGTGGCGTAATTCCGGAGGGTCCTCGGGAGTTTCGAGATGCCCGGTGGTATACAGTACGTAATTCCAAAGGAGGGGGGAATCCCGGTGGTATGTCAGTACGTAATTCCGGAAGCCCTGGAGGTTTGTGCCCAAGGGGATGCCTCGTGATGCTAGTTGGGATACGAGATGCCCGGCCAGGGAGTGTAAATGCCGGATGCCAGGTTGTATCTTGGATACATGCCCAGAGGTTCCTCGTGATGCTAGTTGGGATACGAGATGCCCGGAATGTGGGGGGCCGGATGCCCGGTTGTATTTTGAATACATGCCCGGAGGTTACTCGCGATGTTTGGTTGGATGCGAGCGATGAATTGTGGGATGCAAACATTGGTCCTTGGAAAGAAAAACTGATGAGATCCTTGTGAACGATAAGAATTGAAAATGAATCATGTGCATGGGTGTATGCATATGGCATGATGCATTATCGGCCTATTAAAAAAAATTGATGCTATTTGATATTGAAAATGCGATCATGAAGGCATGAATGGATCTCATGGTGATGTATGCTTGATAGCATGGATGATATGAATCATGGTTGTATGTGCACCTATGGCATGATGATGAGTGCATGGATGCATGGTAATGATGATGGTACATGTGACATGATGATTGTAAGTGTATGACATGATGGTGATGACTATATGATGATGTATGTACATGAGATATGATGACATGTGCATGATATCAAGGTAAATTGTGCATGGATACTTCAATGACATGTAATGTTATGATTGTGATGATTGTGTGGCATGATGCATTGAGTGGTTTATTGGTCCTTTACCTGCTGAGTGGCTATACTCACCCTTTTGGGGGAATAACATTTCAGACTAGATAAGATACCTCTGCTGCCACTGTCACCGGTAGATGGATCAAGTGGTTGGATATGATCGTGAGGACGAGGATAGCAAAGGAAGGAACTTTTGGACGCCGACACTGATCGATGGACTTTAAGTATACGACTGTTGGAAGAGATGTCGGTCATCTTTTGAAGTATAGCCAAGTATAGAAAACGTTAGCATTTTGATGTACCGATGAATGATGTCCATAGGGTTTAAGTGAATAAAAGTGTTCGGCTTTTATCTATATATGTTTAGTAGGTGTGCATCATTTTCTGAATATAGAGAGGGGAGTTGTTGGATGTGCTTTCGTATATGAACTGCGCAAGGGATCGATCTAAAAGATGTAAACCCCCAGGTTGTATGGACCTACTGCAATTGGAATGGTATCAGAGTGATATGTGATATAAGGAAAAGTGAAAGGTAAGCGAACTGTGGCGACCCTAACGGATCGGGGGCCGTCGAGGGGTGCCAAAGTCTTTCTGCCTACTTTGGGCTGTTTTAAGTCTTTTCCTGATAATTTCAACAGCCTCAGTAGTAATTTGTATCAATTCAGGTCCTGTCAACTTCCTTTCACCTACTTCATTCCAACAAATAGGGGTCCTGCACCTTCTTCCATATAATGCTTCATACGGAGCCATGCCTATACTTTTATGAGAACTATTGTTATAAGTGAACTCTATCAAGTGCAATTTTTCATCCCAACTTCCCCTAAAATCAATAATACAAGCCCTCAGCATATCTTCCAAAGTTTGGATCACTCTTTCCGTTTGTCCATCTGTTTGAGGATGAAAAGCACTACTAAATTGAAGCCTTGTCCCTAAAGCATTTTGGAGACTTCGTCAAAATTTTGAAGTAAACCTAGAGTCTTGATCAGATGTGATCATTACAGGAATACCATGTAAGCGTATCACTTGGCTTACATATATCTCAGCAAGTCTATCCATCGAGTAGTCTACGCGGATCACTAGGAAATGAGCAGACTTAGTCAAACGATCTACTATTACCCAAATAGAGTCATGACCACTCAATGTCCTTGACAGTCCTTGCACAAAGTCCATCATCACTTGCTCCCATTTCCATTCTGGTACGTCCAATGGTCTCAATAGTCCTGCGGGTTTGCGGTGTTCTGCTTTCACTTGCTAGCATGTTAAACACTGGGAAACATGTTTAGCTATATCCTTCTTCATGCCATTCCACCAAAACTGCTAGCGTAAATTTCTATACATTTTTGTACTCCTCGGATGAATACTATAATTACTCTTATGTGCTTCTGACAGAACTTCCCTTCTCACTTCTTCATTGTCAAGAATACAGAGTCGTCCTCGGCATCTTACTACTCCATCCTTAGAGACTTGAAACTCTAGTCTTTTCCCTAAAGACACAGCGTTTCGTATTTCCACAATCTCCGGGTCAAATTTCTGTAGAATCTTAACTTTCTGAATAATTTCGGGCTCAATCCTTAATGCAGTGAGCATACCAGTAAGGTGGTCTATTTCCAACTTGAAGTCTGAATCCACAATTGACTCTAACAGATTCCACTTTGTTATTCTTAGACTAGCCATGTCCATAGCCAATTTTTGACTAAGGGCATCTGCCACTTTATTTGCCTTCCCTGGATAGTATCGTATTTCACAGTCATAATCTTTTAGTAAATCCATCCACCTTCTCTGTCTCATGTTCGACTCTTTTTGCGAAAACAAATACTTCAAACTCTTATGATATGTATAGATTTCAAACTTCTCTCCATACAGATAATGTCTCTATATTTTCAAAGCAAATACTATAGTTGCCAATTCCAAATCATGGGTTGGGTAATTTAACTCATGAGGTTTCAACTGTCTTGATGCATAGGCTATGACCTTGCCATGCTACATCAAAACACACCCCAGTCCTTTACGAGAAGCATCACTATACACCGTGAATCCGTTAGATCCGAATGGTATAGTTAGAATTGGAGCTGTAGTTAACTTCCTTTTAAGTTCCTGAAAACTCCTTTCACATTCTCCACTCCATTCAAACCTCACATTTTTCCGAGTCAATTTTGTTAAAGGGCCTGCCAGGTGTGAAAATCCTTTGATAAACCTCCTATAATAGCCAGCCAACCCTAAGAAACTCCGTATCTCAATCGACGTTATCGGTCTCAGCCAGTTCACTACCATCTCAACTTTTGCAGGGTCTACTGCAATTCCATTACCCAACACCACATGCCTTAAAAATATTATTTGGTCTAGCCAGAATTCGCACTTACTGAATTTGGTGTATAACTTATGATCTCTTAGTGTTTGCAATGATATCCTTAGGTGTCGTTTATGTTCCTCAGGTCCTTTAGAATATATCAGGATATCATCAATGAAGACAATTACAAACTGATCCAGATAAGGCTTAAATATCCTACTCATTAAATCCATGAATGCGGCTGGTGCATTCGTTAATCGAAAAGGCATAACTAGGAACTCATAATGTCCATAACGAGTCCTAAATGCAGTCTTAGGAATGTCTTCTTTCTATATCCTTAACTTATGGTATCCTGACCTTAAGTCAATTTTAGAAAAGATTGAACTTCTTTGCAGTTGGTCAAATAGGTCATCAATTCTAGGCAAGGGATATTTATTCTTTCCAGTCACTTGGTTCAGCTGTCTATAATCAATACATAGACAGATCGACCCATACTTCTTTTTCACAAATAGAGCTGGTGCACCCCAAGGTGAAACACTTAGCCTAATAAATCCCTTATCAAGCAATTCTTGTAGTTGCACCTTCAATTCCTTCAGCTCCCCCAAGGCCATTCTATACGAGGCTTTCGATATTGGTCCTGTTTCAGGCATTAGTTCAATTTCAAACTCAATCTCTCCTTCCAGTGGTAATCCAGGCAACTCCTCAGGAAACACATCCTGAAATTCCCTGACTATTTGAATCTCATCGATTTTAGCCTCTTTCTTAGTAAGATCTCTTACTACTGCTAGGTATCCTTGACATCCTTTGTCGAGTAGTTCATGAGCTTCTACCATTGAGATGATGGCTACGGAGGGGTTTGTCTGACCTCCAAAAGATTCAAAACTAGATTGGTCAGGCAGCATGAACTGGATCACTTTCCCATAGCAATCTACCTTAGCCCGATACTTATGGAGCCAGTCCATTCCTATGATAACATCAAAGTCATACATAGCCATCACAACTAAATCTATTTCCATATCTCGTCCTCCTATAGTTATCTTACATTTTGCACACATCATTGTAGATAATACCATATTCTTTAAAGGCGTAGAAACACAAAGAGGCGTCTCAAGAGGTGTAATTTCTATTTTACTCAATTGCCTATATCTTTCAGATATAAATGAATGCGTAGCACCTGTGTCAAATAATGCATATGCCTTCTTGCCAGTAATGAAAGTCGTACCTGAGATAACATTTTTGGAAGCTTCCACTTCCTCTTGGGTGACCGCATACACCTTTCCTTGTGCTGGTGGCATCTGTTGATTCCTTGGTAGATTTGGTCTAACAGTACTTTGTTGTACCTGTCGCACCGAGCCGATACTCAGCTGCAACCTCTCTTGTGGACAGTCTCTCTTGAGGTGACCTACCTGTCCATAACTATAGCATTTCAGCCATCCATTGCAAGGTCCTGGGCCATGTTACCTATCACATCTTTGACAAGCATCATGCTAATAGGGTGCTTTCCCTATATTCAAGCCATCACTGGCTTTTCCAAAATTTCCAAAATTTCCAAAATTACTCTTTTTCTTAGAATCCCAGGTCTGACCTTGACCAAGATAGGATCTCTTACCCCTTCTGATATCACCAAAATTCAACTATCTTTTTGACTCTGATTGCTATCTCACCAATTCTTGCTCTACCAACTGTGCCCTTTCATAAATTTCATTATACTCTCTTATATTCAAAGGCACTAGTTGTTTCCTGATATCAGTTCTTAATCCCTTTAGGAATCTCTTAGATTTTTCCTCTCGATCCTCAATCAGCCCGTGGGCCTATTTAGATAATTCAGAAAATTTTTGCCTCATACTGGTCTACTGTTAGCTCCCTTCGTTCCAATTGAACAAATTCAATGATCTTCTTATCCTTGGCACAATCAGAAAAATTCTTTCTATTGAAAGCTCTAACAAATTTGTTCAAATTTATATCAGTACCTAGTGGAAAGATAGTATCTCTTGAAGCTCTCCACCAAAATTTTGCATTTCCCTCCAGCTGGTACTTTGCCAAAGTTATTTTCTCAGCATCATTGCAATCCAACAACCGGAAAATTCGTTCCATTCCATCTATCCATTGTTCCGCCCCCTCAGGACTTCCTGTTCCACTAAACTTAGGTGGCGTTAGCTTCAGAAATTGTTCTACCATTCCTTAAGGGCGACGTTCCACTCCGGGTTATTGCTACGCTTGTCTTTCCATCAGATTTCCTATATTGGCCAATGCCTGCAAGATATCTTCCATTTGGGGTTCAACCCTTGCAGTAGAGGCTTCAGCCCTCGATGAATGAGAAGTTCCAACTCGTACCATGATTGTCATGCAGTTTCCAAGCATTTGCCTCAGGAATAATATGTGACTCAATGCCTCTATTTAAAAGCAACTACAACTATATATAAGTAACATAAACATGTTACTGGCACCTAAAAGCAACTCATAAAATTACTAGGGATCTACAAGTGAATACCCATCACCCGTTGTTCAAAGTTAGTCAACTATCCCAGTTAGTATCCTACGGTGGGCATTATCATCATATTCCTCAATTTCCAAATGATGCTCCTTATCACTCCACCTATAACCATTGCTCTGATACCAAACCGGGCTGTGGCACCCTCGAAATGGCCCCCGATCCGTTAGAGTCACCACAGTTTGCTTACCTTTCACTTGCCCTAATAACATGTCACTCTGATACCATTAAATTATAGTGGGTCCATAAATCCTGGGGGGTTTGTATCATTTAAATCGGTCCCAGCGTAGTTCATATAACGGAAACATATTCGATATCTCCCTAACCCATACTCAAACTAAATAATACAGTGCAATGCACACCAACTACACCTTTCATATATATATATATATATATATATATATATATATACATGTTAGAGCCGAAACACTTTTATTTACATAGTTTGATCGGACATCAAGACTTGGTACATCAAAAGGCCAAGGCTTTACTAAGCTTGGCTATAACCCAAAGTACCAGACTCCACGTCAGTCATGTACACTGATCTATCATCTAGTGTCGGCTATCCAAAAAGTGTCACCCACTACCAGTCACACGCACAATCACACATAGCCCAGTGCATCGGCTGGTGGCGACGGCAGCATCCCCATCATAACCCCGTCGCGGCGGACATGGACAGACAGGAACTCTTGGACTATAGGGCCATCAGGTAGACCCACGTCATACATAACTAAAACTCGAACGCGGATGAACACCAGTCGACGAACACCATCACAAGAATGCTCTGAACACTCAACCTCAACGTCGGACGATAAGCCATAGACAGTACCACGTGTGTCCGGTAACAGAGGCATCTCTCAATCTGAAATATTAGTCCCCAAAAGGGGTCAGTACAACCACTCAGCAGTAAAAGATCCATCAAACTACACAATGCAACAAGCAAGACAACCAAAATTTCATGTGAAATGCACATATCATCCACGCAATCATGCTTCTGTCTCCATGAGATCCATTCAAAACCATAATGACCACACTTCCAATGCCGAACAATACCAATTCAAGTTCATGGACAATTATATCCCATGCCATATACACACACACACATGCGCATGATTCAATTCCCAATTTTAATTTTCAAAAGCATCTCATTTTTCTTCCAGGGACCAGTGTTTGCATCCCTCATATCGCTCGCACCCAACCTGGCATTGCAAGGATCCTCCGGCACACACCTCCCGGCATCTCGCACCCTAACTGGCATCACGAGGAACCTCCGGCACACACCTTCGGGCATCCGGCACACACCTCCGGGCATCTCGAAACTCCCGAGGACATTTGGCACACACCTCCAGGCATCTAGCATACACCTCCAGGCATCTTGACACTCCCGGGGTATCGTCGACTCAAGGGTCCGACGGTATCATCAACATCACAATGTATATTCACATATATGTTTCACTTTCACAATAGCATTTGATGCAATAATGTCAATGGTTTCAATCAACTTTTGATGTCATATGATAGGCTAAATGTCACCACATATGCTGTATAAATAACAACCCAGGATATCACATCTCATAGAGCAATTCATTTGTTCTTGAAAATAAAATAATTTTCGGATAAAACAGAATGTACTTCTTTAATTAAAATTCTGGAAAAATTAGTAAACGATCTTAATAAATTCTGAAAATTTAACATGTTATAAATGAGATCTAGAGAAAAAGGTTCATGAAGAACACCATGTCAAAAGAACTTCGCACGAGTCACTATGATCCATGCATCACAGCCTTAAAATTTTAAACATCACCATTGCACAGTTTCAGAAATAATTTCAATTATGTCCTTAAATAGTCTCAGAAAATTCTGATATTTTAATATGTTAGATTTAAGACCTAGAGGTAAAAGTCTCATGAAGAAATTAAAATTTAATTCGTTGTGGATTAAAAGCTATAATTATGATAACCCTCCCTAATTCTCGGTACAGTTTCCAGATCAATCCCTTTTAAAGAAAAATCGTTTCCTCGATCAATACTTGTCCATTTATTCTCAAATTTTAGTACGTTACTCCTCAAGATGTCATATACAACTTTCATCAAGGACACAAGATCAAATTCTGACTGGATAATTGTACAAAATTCACGGAATCGGCAGAGGTCATGCTGTTTTTCCAGAAAACAGTTTACCAATCATAATGAACTACTCCTACTAGTTCGAAACTTCAACTCCAGCATCAAATTTATGCATCCTCAAGTCAATTTACACTTCACACAACCACAGCAAGCAAAATGTAGGCTAATGGACTTTACTTGCCTTAAGTTCACGAAATCACAGCAAGCAAAAACAGTGACTTGGGGGCTTCGGGTGCGGCTCGATCGACGGCGAAGGTAGGCGGCAGCTGGCGCACGCACGGCAGGGCTGGTCTCCTTCTTCCCTCACCAATGCACCCTCATGAATCCCTCTTTGTCTTGAACTCTCTTTCTCTCAGATTCTCTCTCTCGCTCGCTCACCCGCCCGCTCGGTCTCACTCTCTCTTGCAAACACTCCGTCGCTCACTCCGCCCCTTCTCTCTCCCCTTTTCTTTCTTTCACCCTCACGATTAGCATGAGAATTGACACTTGGTTGATCTCTCTTGACACTTGTCAACTTTCATGCAAAGAGGTGGCCTTGATGGGCCGGGCTTGGGCCAGGCCTTGGTCGACCGAATGGGGGAAATGGTGGGCTGCTGCTTTGGGTTGGTTCGGCCTTAAGTGTCCAACTCACACTTGCTCCTATTTTTCCACTTTAATCCCCACTCATAATTACTTAATTACAAATATTCACATGGCCATATAATATTGCAACATTAATCGATAGAAATCCGACTTATAGAGTACACGGCTAAGAAATTTCCCTATCAATTTATCCTTTCGTACACTCACACATGGATATAGGATAGATTTCCAACAAAACAATTGTCCATTAAATGCTCAGCCTTGTTTAATTGTAATCCATTGGTCTAATGGTTATAATATAGTCCGATGGCGCTTCCATCACCTATTCATGGGTCGTAATGCATCTAGAGATTGCTATGAAATTTTTAGGATGCCACACTCGGGAAACTCTAAATGCAATAAAAGTCTTCGAGAACCAGCTGAAATCGTCAGCACTAATGCGGTAGTCAGCTTTTACTTAAGCTCTTAGAAACTACACTTGCACCTATCTGTCCCTACGAACTTCTTTATCTTCTTCAACAATCTAGTCAGAGGCATAGCTATTGCTGAAAACCTTCCCACAAGCCTGTCTGTAAAAACTTGTTAACCCCAAGAAACTTTTGATCTCTGTCACTGTCATCGATCAACACTATCACGACTCGATCTCCCTTTCTAGGAGCAAACCAAATGATTCCTCAGGAAACACATTAGAAAACTTTTGTACCATGGCGATACTCTCCACTTTCGGTTCCTTAACTATCATACCCACTACAATGGCCAAATAACCTCGGCAACCCACATCTAGTCACCGAGTTGTCTTAAATGACAACATTAAAATAAACAAGTATCCTTCTTGATTTTCGACAAGCTCGATACTTTCTCAATCAAACTGGTCAAACTGAATTATTGCATAACAACGATTCATTACAACAAGATGCTATTTGAGCCAATCTTTTTCCATTTACAACCTCAAAGTTATACTTTAGGCAAAATAGTCGAGTACAATCCTAACCAATGATTCTTCCTTCTACAACCTCATTCACAAACTGAAGTTCTACCAACTTGACAATATTGCCTGCTGCGTCACACTAATCAAATGATCCCAGAGACACTATCCTGCCTTTCGGTGCATAGCTCGGTTCAGTCTTGTCCCCTTTGCCATCTTAGTAGCATTCTGTCTACGGTGCATTCCTTCTTCCCATCATCGGTCCCTTTCCAAATTGACAATTATCTCGGTTAGGCACGAACCGCTAGCCAGATGCAGTCACCCTCTCAATCATGTTCTTTTCTATTCTTTGTGCCCTCTCATACATCTCATCAAAGCTCTTTAAATTCAAAAGCACCAGTTGGTCTTTCAACTCCGGCTCCAAGCCATCCTTAAGCTGTTTCGCCCTATCCACAAGGTCCTCTACCAACCTTGGTGCATACTTGGTCAACTCAGTGAACTTCACCTCATGCTGATCCACAAACATCTGATTCTGATGAAGCCGTTGGAACTCTGCCATCCTTGCCTCTCTCGCACTATCTAAGAAGTACTTTCCATTGAAAGCCTCACCAAAAGCACCCCATGTCTGAGCTGTGCCTTCAGGGAACACTCTTTCTTGAGTGACCTCCCACCACGTACTGGCGTTACCTTAAAGCTAATAAGCCACAAGAAGTACTCGATCTTTCTCTGAACACCTCAACACCGTGAAGATCTTCTCAATATCTCTTAACCAAAGGGTCACAGCCTCAGGGTTGCCCACACCACTAAACCTTGGTGGCTTAAGTCTTAGGAACTGCTCTACCATCTTGTGCATCGGTCTCCCCCTTATCAGAATCCCAGGTTGGACTCCAACAGGTGCAACTGTAGAAGCGACAACGGTAACTTGATTCTAAACTTGCTGTCCCATCAGAATTCCCAACAAGTGCTTGCACAATCCTATCTAATCTAGGATCATCAAGTGTTGCTACACAAGTACCAACCTAAGGCGGTACTCTCTCACACACGCTGGCCTAAGCCTATGCTCTACCACGGCCACCTCGGGTACCGACTCTAGTCAGCGTCCTATGTGGCACCCCTTGATGGCCCCCACCACACGTACCTTTCACTTGCTTTACCCTAATAGTATAATACTTTGATACCAAGGAATTTCATTATAATTCATAAATCCTTGGGCTTTACATCATTTAATTCGGTCCCCATGCAATTTATATAACGGAAGCGCATCCATCAACTTCCCTTCATATATTTAAAATGATGCATACCAACTAAACACATGTATAGGTAATAAGCTGGACACTTTTATTTACATAAAACTAGATGGATATCTTTAGTCGGTACAACAAAATGTTGTAGTCTTCTATACTCGGGTATACTTCAAAAGATGACCGACATCTTTTCCAATAGTTGTATACTTAAAGTCCATCGATCAGTGTTGGCATCCAAAAGTTCCTTCCTCTGCTGTCCTCCTCCTTGCGGTCATATCCAACCACTCGGTCCATCTGCTGGTGGCAGTGCTAGTAGAGGTATCTTGTCTAGTCTGAAATGTTAGTCCCCCAAAAGGGGTGAGTACAACCACCCAGCAGTTGAAGATCTACTAAGCTATGCCATGCAAGCCATCACAAGTCTAAGTCCATGCAGGATAGACAAAATGTGAAATCGAAAGAATAAATGTGCATCAGATAGATAAAACCTAAACGCAATCTTTCAGTCACGTAGGGGTCCCGATTATAGGGCCAAACTGTAATGACACGTCCCATACCATGCCATACAATTTAGTCCCATAATCAGGCGCAGATATTAACAGGGTCGTTATTTTTAGAACTCAGTTCATTTTCATTTCCTTATGTCTAGCCCAAAGGACTAGTGTTTGCGTCCCTCCGGGATTTTGCACCTAACTTGGTGTCGCGAAAGCCTCCGAGCATGTATTGAAAATACAACTAGGCATTCGAAGCGTGTTACGTTACACCCCCAGGCATCTCGCACCCCACCTGGCATCACGAGGAATCTCCGGGGCTCGCCATGAAAATGGTTACCCCTACCCTCCGGGCATGCATCATAATACAACCCCTCACCCTTTGGGCATGTATCATAATACAACCGGGTATCCCGACATTCCTGGGGTACCTCTGGGACGCTGCAGATCCCAGGCATCCAAAGGGCATCGACTCATTCGAACCTCTGGGCATCTCGACTCCCGGGGCATTGTCCACTCGAGGGTCCAATGGCATCAATCACATCTCAACCATGGTATATCAATCAACGAGCAAAGTGACCCATCTTGCCACAAAGTGACCCATCGGTACTAGAAATAAAAGTATTACTCAAAGTAATTGAGTAATAGGGTACCTTTTTCAGCTCAGTGCATTCACGAGTAAAGTGACCCATCTTGCCACAATTATGGACTCCATCTTGGCCTTGTCCTTCTTCCCACTACGCTTCTTGCGTTGGAAGGTCTTAGCCCTCTTGGGTCCCTAATCAATCATCTTCCCTTTATTGTTGAACTAAAGATTCCTCTTGCGCTTGAAGCCCGAAGCTTTGTGCGAACTCAATTCAGCAACATAAGCATGGGTAGAGGATCTTACAGCCTCTAGGCGCTCATCCTCTAATTCCAAATGACGCGCAATATCATCAAAAGTGACGATGTTCTCATTATGTGTCATATTGATCTTTATATGCTCCCAATTATCAGGAAGAGACCTTATAATACCCTGAACTTGCTGTTCATCAGTAAAAGAGTGACCTGCCGACTTCAGCTCACGAATCATGTTTGACATCTCCCGAAGATGCTGCCTCATCGTTACATTTGGGCGCTTTCGGAATGTGTCAAACTTGATGGTGAGTCTCCTCAGCTTAGTGGCAGATGTACTCCTAAACTTATCTTTCAAGGCAACCCACATAGCTTGAGCTTTGTCATAACTCTCAAACTCACACATGAGATCATCTTGCATACAGCTCAGCAACGTGATGCAAGCAACGCTATTTTTCTTTTTCCAAACTTGATAAGCTTCCAGATCTCTCCTGTGTTGAGCTGAAGTTCCATGCTCAGGTTCATCCATGGTATGGTTGAGAGTTTCCAAAACCTCTTACTCCTCAAGGATGTACTGAACCTTTCGGTGCCAAATATCATAATTGTCACCGTTCAGCTTCTTACCCTTATTGAGGTCAGCCACAATGGTCTTGGATACCGAAGTCATAATCAATTGCTATAACACATTGACATAATAAACGCAGAATCAATACTAGCACACTATACAGAGTAACACACATATTTAATTTGCAGCAAAGACAAACTAAATTAACGATAATTCAACAAAAGACACAAAAGAAAAAGTTTAAAATGTTCCCAATCAACTTCTATGTACAATTGTTCTATTATCATTAATTAGTTTACTATGCGCAAATTTTAAGTTCTAGGTGACCTTTCAATTCTACCAACCTACGAACTCCCACTAGGAAAAATAATTACATGACCTTATGTAATTTCTACATTTTTCCTTAACACAAAAAACATTGCATAATAATAACCAACGTATAAACAACAATCATGCTTCAACCATAATTAAAATTGCAATTCAACATGTAATGGATTTCCTACCATTGTTCTAATTTTCTAGCAACTAGAAAATTGCAAGTATATTAAAATATATACATCATATCATTGAACCAAGCTCTACATAGCATATATAACTTCATTTGAACAAAAGCTAGCTACTGTATTTCCCTGATCACAAGAAAATACAAGCTACAAATGAATAAGCTGCATTAAACCCCAAAAAATTACGTGTATATAGGGTTTCCAAAGCATTTTCATACATTTATAAAATTCAAAAGTATAAAATAATTATACCATAGTGTAGAGAATATTCATACGAACCAAACGCCGCTGACTACGCTCCAATTGGAGCCCGCACGCGCCCCCACGTGACACCTGAGTGCGCGGCGCGTGTGGCAAACGCGCCAGCGAGCCAAATGGCTCCTGGCCAGTCCTCGATCGGTCCAACCGGCGACCTGTCCAACCGGTTCGACCGGCGACCGGTCCGACCGGCTTAACCGCTGGACCGGTTGGCCGGTTCGACTATTGACCGGTCGACGGTCGGGTCGAGTCGGATCCCGGGTCGGGTCGGGTCGGGTCGGGTCGCCGGCCGGTGACCAGCCGGCCAACTGTTGCCGGCGGTGACGTCATCGATGACATCATTCGGCGACCGACCATTGGATGACGTCACGGTGACGTCACCACGTGCCGGTTCGCCGGCTGGCGCGTGGCGCCCACGCGCAGCGGCTTCTAGCCACGCGTGTGGGCGCGTCCAACGTCGCCCGGCGGCACTCAACCCATCACCGGACTCGTCTCGACTAGCGGTTCCTCCACATCATGATGTTGCCATAACACCTTAACCAAAGGAATCTTCTTAGTCCTTAGGACTTGTTCCTTTCGATCCAGTACTTGCACAGGCTCCTCAATGTACCTCACTTCCTCATCCACTTTGATAGCTTCATGATCGAGTATGTGACCAGGGTCTGGCTGATACTTCCTCAACCATGCCTATACTTTTCTGGAAGCTATTGTTATACACAAATTCTACCGAGTATAACTTTTCATCCCAACTTCCTTTAAAGTCAAGGATGCAAGCTCTTGACATGTCCGCTAATGTTTGGATCACTCTTTTCGTTTGTCCATCCATCTATAGATGAAAAGCAGTACTAAATGGGAGCTTCGTCCCTAAGGCTGTTTGAAGACTTCGCCAAAGGTTAGAAGTAAATCTTGAGTCTCGATCAGACGTGATAGTTATAGGAACACCATGTAAGCGTACCACTTGGCTTACATGTAAATCAGCAATTTTATCCATCGGATAATCTACGCGAACTACTAGCAAACTTAGTCAAGCAATCTATTATCACCTAGATAGAGTCGTGACCACTTAATGTCCTTGGTAATCCTTGCACAAAATCCATCGTCACATGATCTCATTTCCACTCTAGTATATCTAACGGTCTCAATCTAACACACCATTTAGCCGAATCATTCCTATACCTTAGTCACCATCAATTCAAGCCTAAAACCATCAAAATTGACACCATAAACAACTCATCTGGTTCAGTCCAACAAAGACATTCACTACGCTTTCACTGCAACATAGATTCAAGCCTAAAATATAGCATCATTCATTTGATTCAAATATCGATAGTCCCCCAAGACTTATTCAATTCAAAGATCAACAATCTACCAAAATGAAACTTGTCTAGTTTCCATCGAGTATATCTCATGTGTCGCCATAAAAGATCATCACTTAGACTAATCACTCATCAAATCCACAACATGAACTTTCACCTTTTCACCTTGGAAAGACTATAACCACAATTGATCATATCCACTAATTCCACCAAACCTTTTCAAACTGAGATCATCGCCTAAAATTAAAAGTTGACCACCATCGATTAAACCTATTATTTCGACATATTAACCACAATTAATTTCATGTCTGATATGACCACTCAAACTTATGACTTCCAAGATCAATCTATACATACTCAATGCCTCCATGTAATGCATCAAGACTTCCAATGAGATCCTTTAATAGGAAGTCACTACTTAGCTCAAATGATCATAACTTAATCCTCAAATTTATAACTCGCTCTCCATAATTCACTTCTTAAGCTTTGTTTGCAGCCCTACGCTTAGATGCTACGCATGTTCTTTAGGTCCTTTAGAATTTATCAGGATATCATCAAATGAAGACAATCACAATTTGATCCAAATAAGGCTTAAATATCCCATTCATTAAATCCATGAATGCAGCTAAGGCATTCGTCAATCCAAATAGCATAACTAGGAACTCGTAGTGTCCATAGCGAGTCCTAAATGTGGTCTTAGGGATGTCTTCTTTCTAAATCCTTAACTGATGGTATCCTGACCTTAAGTCAATTTTAAAAATAATGAACTTCCTTGCAACTGATCAAATAAATTATCAATTCTAGGTAATGAGTACTTACTCTTAACAATTACATGATTCAATTGCCTATTATCAATGCACAAACGCATCGACTTGTCCTTGTTTTTCACAAACAAGAGAGCTTAACCATGCTTCCGCTGCGCCACTCTGATAAAATTATCCCAGAAACATTGCCTTCCCAGTTCAGTTCATAGTTCGGCATTCCTGCCCCCTTTTGCCATCCTAGAAGCCTGCCAGGAGCCACTCCTTGCTCAGGTCCTTTAACCTCGGCGTCCACTCTCCGCCCTCATCGAATCGGGTCGTTATAGGTACACCAGCTTTCGCCTGGTTCGAACCCAAACTACACATCCACTGGAGGGTCACGTTTCGATAGGGACTAACTTACAGAGATATTATCCGTTTTGGCCTATCCCATTCTTAGCCTCACGGTTTTATCCTTAGCGCACGGGTAAGTACTATCTCAGGAAATCATCCATCCTAGTCCATTGCTTATGGAGCTAGTCCATTCCTATGATGACGTCAAAGTTATACATAACTATCACTACCAAGTCCATCTCCAAATCTCGTTCCCTTAGGGTTATCTCACTTATCTCATAAGCTAACGTAGATAACAACATGTCTTTCAGTGATGTAGAAATACGAAGAGGCACATCTAAAGATTTGGTTCCTATTTCTCACAATCATCTATATTTTTCAGACACAAATGAATGCGTGCCAATCATATCAAATAACGCATATGCCTTCTTATCCATCTATCGAAATTGTACGTGAGATAACACTTTCGAAAGCTTTTGCTTCCTTTTGGGTGACCGCATACACCTGCCCTTGTGCTGGTGGCCTCTGTGGATTCCTTGGTGGATTTGGTTCAGCAGTGCGTTGTTGCACTTGTCGCACCGAGCTGACATTCGGCTACGACCCATTGCGTGGACAATTTCTCTTAAAGTGTCCTATTTGCCCACATCCATTACACCTCAGTTGGCTATTACAATGTCCTGGCCCATGTTGTCCACCGCATCTCTAACAAAAATTACCCTGGTAGGGTATTCTCCCAAAAGTCGGGCCATTCCAAGCTCTTCTAAAATTTCCAAAATTACTATTTTTCTTAGATTCCCAGGGCTGGCCTTGTCTAAGATAAGGTCTCTTACCCCTTCGAACATCATTAAAGGTCATCTGCCTCTTAGGTTCTGATAGCTCTCTCACTAACTTTTGCTCCACCAACTGTGCCCTCTCATAAATCTCATGGTAATCCCTTATATTCAAAGGCGCCAGTTGTTTCCTAATATCAGTCCTTAGCCCTTTTAGGAATCTCTTAGCCTTTTCCTCTCGATCCTCAACCAACCTAGGAGCATACCTAGACAATTCAAAAAAATTTGCCTCATACTGGTCTACTGTCAGCTCCCTTTGTTCTAACTGAACAAATTCAGTGATCTTCCTATCCTTGGCACAATCAGAGAAATGCTTCCTATTAAAAGCTCTAACAAACTCATCACAGTCTATCTCGGTACTTGGTGGAGAGATTGTATCCTTCGAAGCTCTCCACCAAAACTTTGCATTTTCCTCCAGCTGGTACTCTACTAAAACTATTTTCTTGGCCTCACTGCAGTCTAACAACTAGAAAATTCGTTCCATTCCATCAATCCAATGTTCCGCCTCCTCAGGACTTCCCATTCCACTAAACTTAAGTGGTTTCAACTTCAGAAATTGTTCCACCAGTCCTTGAGGGCGACGTTCCACTCCGGGTTGTTGCTGCGCTTGCCTTTCCATCAAATTTCCAATATTGGCCAATGCTTGCAGGATATCTTCCATTCGGGGTTCAGCCCTTGCAGCAGAGGCTTCAGCCCTCGATGGATGAGCACTTCCAGCTCGCACCATGATTTCCCTACAGTTTTCCAAGCATTTGCCTCAAGAATAATTTGCAACTCGGTGTCACTAGTCAAATCATTAATTAAGGTTATTACTAAAGCCACATAAGTAACATAGAATGTTATTGACACACAAAAGCAATATCACACTAGTTACTAGGGATCTACGAGTGAATGTCCATCACCCGTTGTTCAAAGTCAGTCAACTACTCAAGGTTAGTACCCTATGGTGTGCATCATTCTATCCTCATTTCCATCTGAGGCACCTTATCACTCCAAATAGACCATAGCTCTGATACCAATACAAGCTGTGGCACCCCTCGACGGCCCCCGATCCGATTGGGGTTGCCACAGTTCGCTTACTATTCACTTTCCCTAATAACATGTCACTCTGATACCATTTCAATTGCAGCGGGTCCATACAACCATGTGGTTTACATATTTTATTATCGGTCCCTCGCGCAATTCATGTAACGGAAGCACATCCATCAACTCCCTTCCCTATATTCAAAAAACGATGCACACCAGCTAAACATTTATAGGTAAAAGCCGAACACTTTTATTTACTTAAACCATATGGACATCATTCATCGGTACATCAAAATGGCGTAGTCTTCTATAGTCGACTATACATCAAAAGATGACCGACATCTCCTCCAACAGTCGTATACTTAAAGTCCATCGATCAGTGTCGGCATCCAAAAGTTCCTTCCTTTGCTATCCCCCTCCTCGCGGTCATATCCAACCACTTGATCCATCTACTGGTAGCAGTGGCAGCAGAGGTATCTTATCTAGTCTGAAATGTTATTCCCCAAAAGGGGTGATTACAACCACTCAGCAGTAAAGATCCACCAAACTACTCATTGCATCAAACAGAACAATCAAGGCATCATAACAAAGCACATATCATTCATGCATATCAAGCATACCTCACCTCGCAACCACACATATATCATCATGTCATCATCATCAAGCATTCATGCATACCCATACCATATGTGCATATACCACCATGCACTCATCATCAAGAATTCATGCATACTCATGCCATATGTGCATATACCACCATGATTCATATCATCCATGCTATCAAGCATACATCACCATGAGATTCATTCATGCCTTCATGATCGCATTTTCAATATCAAATAGCATTAATTTACTTTCATAAGCAGATCATGCATCATGCCATATGCATACACCTATGCACATGATTCATTTTCAATTCTCATCTTTCACAAGGATCTCATCAGTTTTTCTTTC
The DNA here is from genome assembly GCA_014182375.1 of Eucalyptus virginea. Taxonomy (NCBI): domain Eukaryota; kingdom Viridiplantae; phylum Streptophyta; class Magnoliopsida; order Myrtales; family Myrtaceae; genus Eucalyptus; species Eucalyptus virginea. The sequence continues at coordinate 26,806,712 of CM024516.1, forward strand.
TAGGGATCAATGTTTGCATCCCACAATTTATTACTCGCATCCAACCAGGCATCGCGAGGAACCTCCGGCACACACCTCCGGGCATCCGGCACACACCTCCGGGCATCTCGCATCCCAACTAGCATCACGAGGAATCCCCCCCGGCACACACCTTCGGGGCTTCCGGAATTACGTACTAACATACCACCAAGATTCCCCCCCTCTGGAATTACGTACCGTATACCACCGGGCATCTCGAAACTCTCGAGGACCCTCCGGAATTATGCCACTAGGCCACCGGGCATCCGGCACCCCCACATTCCGGGTATCCCGACACTCCCAGCACATCGTCGGCTCACACCTCCGACGGTCTTCTCATCACCACAATGTATATTCCCATACATCTCATTTTCAATTTCACATTTGTTGCAACAATGCCAATGATTTGACAGCAGCCCTTTTTAAAATCATATAATATGCCTTGGGAGAAGTATCATTTGATGCAATGGTTTTGAAAACTTCATTGAGTTCATGAAAATCCATCAATCCTTTGATGTCATATGAAAAGTATGAATGTCATCATGTCATTGCACGAATAATAATCCAGGACATCATGATTTACATAATAAATCCAATAAACAGTAAATAAAACAATTTCCAGCTTAAACAGAATGCATGCTATTAATGAAAAATTCTAGAAAATTAGCAAACGATAGAAATAAATTCTGAAAATTTACCACAATATAGATAAGATCTAAGAAAACATATTTCATGAAGGACACTATATCAAACAAGGCTTCACAGAATACGTACAGATCCGTATATATCACTGAAAAGGGTTTTTAACATAACCCATGCACAGTTTCGAAAACAATTTCAATTGAACCCTTAAATAAACTCAGAAAATTCTGAAATTTGGACACACTGTATTCAAGACCTAGAGGTACAAGTTTCATGATGAAACCGTAGTCCAGTTCATTCAGGATGAAAAGATAAAATCGATTTACTTTTCCTATTCTCGGTATCGTTTTCCAGATCTACCTGTGTTAAAGAAAAATCGTTTCCTTGGTCATTACTGGTCCAATTACTCTGAAATTTCAGTATGTTGTTCCTCAGAATATTAAATACAACTTTGATTAAGGACACACTATCAAATTTTAACTGTATGATTTTATAAAAATCCCGAAATCATACTAGGTCGAAGCAGCGTTTTTCCCGGATCCAGTTTCTTCAAAAGACAACGGTTTCACCGACCTATTTTCGTTCATTTCCTATAAATTTTTGATATGTTTTGCCTCAAGAGGTCCAATACAACTTTCATTCAGGGATCTAGGTGAGATTCTCAAAGGATAGTCACTTTATAGTCCACGAAGTTGCTGGAGTCCAGTACAATACTTCCAGATCTACCGTCTTCAAAGGAAAAATCGCTTAACTAGGCTACACTTGTTCGTTTTACCTCAAATTTGAGTATGTTAGTCTTAAGGATGTGCTCTACAACTTTTGTGAATGAGTTGAAGTGAAATTATCTGTAAAAAGTGACATGCAACACACAAAACCACCAAGAGGTCAACAAAACAGTTTCAGATCTAGCGTTTTCGTAGAGGGAGGGTTTTACCCCTCAAAACTAAACCATTTTGTCTCAAATTTTAGTATGTTATACTTTGAGATGTTGTCTACAACTTTCATTCAGAGATTGAAGTGAAATTCCAAATAAAAAGTCGCATACAACCCCCAGACTCGTGAACAGTCAAGCTGATTTTCCAGAAACAGCATGCAAGACCAACAAACCTCTCCCCAAAGCTCCGAAATTGCACCACTTACCACAACCACGATTTATCATCTTCTACACACACTTTACAGCAAGCAAAGGGTAGGTTTTAGGACTCTACTTGCCTTAGATTCAAGCACAAAAACAGCAATAAACAATGACAAAGCAGCAACGAATGGAGGACGAATGGGAGGACGAATCCTCCTCCTTCTTCTTCACACGGCCTCCCTCTTCCTTTCTCGGTTTCCCTCTCTCACCCTCTCGACAGCTCTCTCTCTCACCCCCTCAAAACCGGTCACTTCCCTTCTCTTTCTTTCTTTTTGGTTGCTTATATACTTGCATGCATTCTCATTTTGCATGGGGGACACTTGTCCCCAAGAAGGAGACAAGTGTCTCCTTTACCGAAGACACTTGGAGGAGGCCATGCGGCTCCTCCTCCCCCCCTCCATGCGTTGACAACCTCATGGCTCTATGGGCTGGGCCTCTTGGCCCACTTTAGGCCCATCTCACTTGGGCCTAAAGTCCAAACTTAAATGGCCCAAGTTTATTTTTAATAATACATCTTAATCCTCATTTAAATAAATACCAAATTACATAATAAAATGGCCAAAAGACTTTGCAACATAGTTGAATAAAATCCAACTTATAAAATTCATGGCCAAAAACATAATTTCCTCATCAAATAAAATCCTTGGTCTCACATGGACATAGGATGCGTTTCCAACAACAATAATTATCCATTTATATAAATACCAGATCATTCTTATTCACTTGGCCATAAATCTTGAAATCATAATTCAATAAACTCCTACTTATAAAACACATGGCCGTGAGTTATTTTTGGGATGCCACAGTAAATGAGAAAACTCGATGAAAAACAAGGCAGAAATCACGACCGGACTCTGATACCAATGTTGGAATTCAAGTCGGCAGAAGATGACTTACCTGATTCCGATGTGCAAACAGCAAATAGCCCCAGAACAAACGTTGAATTGTGAATAAATCACGAACAACACTTCCTCACGTTAGTCTAGATGCAATTACAAGGAAAATACATGATTTCCACGGCGTAAATGCCTATTGTTCTTGCAAAGATGAAATGGAACGCCTTGATGGAAAGGGGAGAGAAAATGAAGAAAATGTTCTAAACGTACGTTTTTCCAACCACTCCAACGGTTGTCTTCAGGGGTCTTTTATATGACCCCATCACATCCCTTCATCGTAGCATATCAAGTCTAAATGGTGCGGTCCAATCGCACCCCATCATGGATGTACTAGCTAAAGTACAACACCATGAAAGGAGAATTCATTTTTCTCCGGAAGCCAATGTCTCAGGATGTCAAGTGGCGATGAAATGGGGTCGAATGTAGTGTTGACGATGATGAGTTCTGATAACAATTTCGTCAATCCGTGACGTATCGCCATTTTTTCTAAGGCTAGCAAAATACAGATGAGGTTGGTTTCACCAATGACCTTAAGTAATGGAATTTCGACATGACTATAGTTTATTTGACAATCGAGCCGTTACTTGAATGCAACGCATTGGTCCAATGATGAAAATAGAATGGTGTTCGTAAATAATACCAGTGACACAGTCCAATGATACTTCCATCGATCAGTCAGGGATAGTCGCATATTCAAGGGTTGTTGAAATTCTTGGATGCCACATCCTATCCCAAGCCACTAACGCAACAAACCTCCTCCAAGGAGTTCTCAGATCCAGATCACTCATTCTATAGGATCTCCATAGAACCTGCTTTCCAATTCCTAACTGAATTAGGAAAACTGAGTGACCCTACACTAAACAAACTACCAATGAGCTAGCCAATCACAAGCGTCTGCATAAGGAAAAAGTCTTTCCTACTAACTATCCCAAAACCCATCGCACCTTATCACTCCAAATACATACCTTGCTCTGATACCACTAAATGGAGATGTCACGCCCCGAACCTTCGAGCGAGTGCACATCCCTCGGTGGTTGATAGAATTTTGCGACGTTCCCAGGTTCCTCACCGACCCTTCTATTTTTATTGCACATGCGGAAGCGAATTACTAATCCCCTGACCTCAACAAACAAGGGATAGAAAAGTAGAACAACAATTCCAAATCAAAATACACATTCATAAACACCTCAAGCTTATACAAAAGGTCTATCTCATAAAGATCTACTGAGCCACCTATGCTCCTGACCCTTCTACTTCAAACTCCAAGTTCTTCACACTAGGGACTTGAAAATGGTTATTCAATAAGCAGTGAAATATAAATCTCAGCGAGTTATTCCCTTAAGCTCTCGATTAGAACACCAACTCAACTTGGGGTATCGAACCAAAACTACCCCACCACAAGCAACAACCAATAGTCAATTTGCATACAATCTTACCTGGTATGCCATACCCTGCACGATATAATTTTAGCATGGTACACCCAATGCACATGGCCATTAGAGGATACATTTCATCAATCACATACCAATCACATCACAATCGATCTCACTTGGCCATTGCCACACCCTGCATGTTATCGATTCATGCATGCATGCATAAACAATGGGCTTAACTCATGTATGACCGAAATCACAGATGCAATGATTCTCATGCATTCTTGCACATTGTCACAGTTCTAAAACACAATGCATATACTTAATGCATACAACAATTGAAACGCCTCCTTCATCTCAATCAATCACAGAGGTCTTGATTATAAGACCAAATCGTTATGACATGTCCCATTCCCGACGGAGTATAGGTCCAGTCGGCCTAGCCTCTATTGCAACCTGAGCCCACTAGATGGTTCATCCCATATTGGGTATCGTCCGACTTAAACGCCCCTGATGGCTCCCATTCCCGAAGGAGTATAGGTCCAATCAGCCTAGCCTTTATTGCAACCCAAGCCCACTATATGTTTCATGCCATATCGGGTATCGTCTGGCTTAAACGCCCCTAACGATTTCCTTTTAATCAGCACACGACAATTCAATATCGACTCAGGACACTTTGCATTTCACTCATATGCCTCGATTAAAACAATGATCCTGGCCTCTTCCCTTCGTATTAAAAACATTCGAGAAAGTAGTCATGTGTGGGTATACGTCGATTCGAACCAGAAAATTGATACTTTCCTTTTTCAAACCCCACTATTTGATATAATACTTAAAATCCATTTTCAGTGTGCAAACCTGACACCGAGGATTTTCTTAATAAAATCCATAATTTCCAATCACCACACCATTGCACAAATCATCACTCAATTCATGCGGATGCCATGCATTTTCACATCCATTTACTTCATAAAATCAACACATATGAATTTTAAACTTTTTTCACATTTTGGATGAACAGTGCACGTTAATAGTAATTTGTGAATAGTTTTGCGTGAACAGTAAAATTAAAACAATGATTCAATTAAGGAAATCAATCAATTAAGATAAACATGCTTAATTAACCACATAAACATCATTAAGCTAATAAAGTAAAATTAAGCTAAACTAATCTTAGCCATTAATCTAACCACCTATCTTTGGGCTAATACAACTTAATTAAATCACTTAAACTAGAATTAAATCTAACTAAACCAACCCTAAGCAAGTTTAGGCTCTAATCAAAGGATTATGAGCTAAACTCACCGGTTAAGCGGGTCGGAGGCACCGACGCGGCGGTGACGACGGAGGCGATGCTCTGGGACCTCAACCATAATGATCCAAGGCAGTCCCAAGCTCAACACAGCAACCACAGCTCAGACTCCCACTGAAAACACTGAAAAATAGCCTTGTCGGAGTAGAAACTGAGTTGAATGGCTTGGCCGGAGCTCCAGCGAGGAGGGTGGTTAGTAACTAGCGACACCCGGGGGTCTTGGGAGTCTTGTTGGAGGTTGGGATGAGCAAAGGAATGGCTGCAATGGAAGAAAACAAGCTACAAAGTCGAAACAGGCGGCGCGGGCGGAACCCGGGCGGTCGGTGATCAGTGTCTCACGCCACCTTACGTGACTGCCGGAGCATCATTCCGGTGAGCGGCAGGGCTCATTGGAACAGGCTAGATGTCTTCTTCGTGAGCTGATTTGCACGGGAAGATAACTTTTAACTTGAGTTTTGGACGAAAGGTGAGTCCGGGAGCGCACCGGTTTCGGGGTTAGACTCCGCCGGCTTCGGCGCGGTCGGCGAGTCAAATGGTAGCTACGATCAGCAAACGGCGAGGTCTAAGTGGACGATCTAGATGTCCTGAAGACAACAGTGGGTGGCACAAAGGCTAATTCATCCGAGAAGCCAATAATTAACTCAAATCTTTGGAGGAAGGTCTGCTGGAACAGAAACGGGAAGAGAGGGAGAACGAGGGAGAGAGAGCTTTCATCGAGGGAGAGACAAATGAGGGGAGAGAGAGAGTGATGTGAGGGCTATCAAGGCCTCATCAAAGCCATTGAAGGCTTGCTTCAAGTCCCAATGCATGACATCATCCTCTTCTCTCCCTTCTCTAGCCATTTTCTCCCTACAACTAGGGGCAAAATGGTCATTTCACCTTTCACAAATTACACATCTGACCTTAGGAATTGGTTGGGCTTGATCGGGCTCAAAGTTGGACCATGGGCTTTGAAAGAGGAATAATTGGTTTGGCCCAATGTGCTAATTTGCTTGGCTTAGGCCCACTATGGTGGCTGTCCCACCTTGGGCCTAAGGCCCACACTAGCTTGCTCGGTCCTGTGGCATCCCAAAATTCAAGACAAGCTCTAAGGCGTATTAAAGCTTGTAAATAGGTAATGAAATTACCTATGATTTATGCTTTAGCCATTAGTTTTCTTTTAAGGTTAATTGATATGTGTTTGTGTTTATGAGATTTTAAATTTGATAGATTAATGATATTAATCTATGCTTGGCCATGCACTTTATAGACTAAATTTCTATAAATAAAATGTCACAAGACTTTGGCCATGTGGAATTTAAAATTTAAAATTTATAGAAGAAATTATAAAAGGGAAAATTTAATTTTTAATTAGGTTGGGCCCTAGGCCCATTGGCCAAAGCCTTAGTGGGCCAAGCTGGTCGGCCCAATTAGGCCCACGAAAGGGGCTCTCGACCGGCCCAAAGGAGGCCCAAGAAGAGGAGGCCCAAGCCCAAAGCCCAAGCCCATGCATGTGTTGTGACAAGTGGCAAAAAGGAGATGGCATGCATTGGCCATTGGAAGAGGCAATCTAATGATTGCAAATGATTAGGAAATGGGGAAACAAAAGGGGAGAGAGAGGGTGGCCGGTTGGTCTTCCGTCCAAGCCAAAGTGAGGAAGAGAGAGAGTGAGTTGCGAGAGAGAGGGAATTGCCGAGAGAGAGAGGGAGGCCGAGAGGAAGGAGGAGTCGCCGCCGCACGCTGCCGCTCGTCCGCCGTGTGCCGCCCGTTCGCCGCCGTGTGCCGTCCGCTTGTTGCTGTCCGTACGGTCTAGAGGCAAGTTGGGAATCCACTTCCTACTCTTGCACCAATGTTTTGCATGTGTGGTCGGAATCTAGGATTATTTGAAGGCATGGGAGTGAAGTTATGTGTTTTGTTCTTGAGATGCATTCTGTTTTCGTATAAAACTGCCTGAGTCAGAACTTTGTGAGAGCCTGCATGCATGTTTTGAGTTCGATTTTGGCTTTTATTTCTTCATGAAAGTTGTAGCTAACATCTTAAAATACAACATACTAAAATTTGGTGTAAAATGATGGAGATTTGAGGGGTCAAACTCTCATCCTACGGAGATGATAGATCTGGAGTGTTTTCGCATGAACCGCCTGAGTCAGAACTTTGTGAGAGCTTGCATGCATGTTTTGAGTTCGATTTTGGCTTTTATTTCTTCATGAAAGTTGTAGCTAACATATTAAACTATAACATAATAAAATTTGGTGTAAAATTATGGATATTTGAGGGGTCAAACTATCATCCTACGGAGACATCAAATCTGGAACGATTTCACTGACCTTTCGGTGGATTTGTGGTTGCATGTTGATTTTTACTAAGAATATCTTTTCCACTTCTTCATGAAACTTGTAGAGAACATCTTGAAGTTTATCATACTCAAATTTGAAGTAAAATGAACAAGTATAGCTCAGTGAATCAACTTACTCTTGATAACCGTAGATCTGGAGATGCGGTGTAGGATACCCGAGACTTCATGGAACCGTATGATGACTATACTCTGGAAATATGACTAAGATCTCTAAATGAAAGTTGTAGGGGACCTCTTGAAGTAAAACATATCCAAATTTCAGAGGAAACGGAGAAGAATAAGTGGTTGAAAACTCAGTATTTCGGAGAGACACACACTGGACGTTTCGGTGTTAGATTCAGAAGCTTCGTGTGACTGTAGAATATAATCTAAAACGAATTTGGCTTAGAAGTCTTCATGAAAATCTGCTTTAGTGTCTTCGCTATAACCTGGTAAGATTTCATAATTTTTGGAGGTCATATGGATATTTTAATCGAATTATTTTGGAAACTGTGCATTCTGTTTCTATCCGAATTTACATGCTGTTTTGTGTGAATTGTACCTTCTTGTGTGGAACTCTATTGGGCATGTGCTTTTCATGAAATTGCTGTCTTATTGTCTTATCTATCATATGTATTAATTTCATGATTTTTGAGAAGCATATGGATATTTAAGTTAAATATTTTCTGAAAGTGGTAATTGCTGGAATTTTGTATGGATTGGATGATGATGTATTGATGCATGCATGACTATGAATTGAGATGCATGTATGAATTGAATGCTGCATAAGATCTTGTTGGTCATTATATTGTGTGCCATGATGAGTTGAGACCTAAATTGGTGACCATGGATAATGATGAATGAGGAAACTGTTAGTGGCGGATGATAATGCCCTGGGAGTATCAGGATGCCCGGGATGGGGGGTGCCGGATGGCCGGAATGTATAGAGATACATGGCCGGATGTCCTCGAGAGTATCGAGATGCCCGGAATGGTTGGGTGCCGGAAGCCTCGGAGGTCTTTGCCCGAGGGGATGCCTCGTGATGCCGGTTGGGATGCGAGATGCCCGGAGAGTGGGGTTGCCGGATGCCCGGTGGCCTTGAATGGCTGAATGCCGGAGGGTTTATCTCGCGATGCCAGATTGGGGTGCGAGTGAAAAGTATGGGATGAAATTCATGATCTCGAGTGAAAGTGATGTGGTGATCGAATTGGAAGTTTAAAGTGAAAATTGAATCATGCATATATGATATGATGTGATGATGATCACCTATGGCATGATGATATATGATATGATGGCATGATGATATATGATGTGATGATGATCACTTATGGCATGATGATATATGATATGATGTGATGATGATCACCTATGGTATGATGATGTATGATATGATGATGTCATGATGATGTATATGATATGATGATGTCATGATGATGTATATGATATGACGATGTCAAGATGATGGTGATGACATGTGTATGATATGGTGATGGCATGTATGTATTATGATTGTGATGAAGATGCATGATGGTATATGCATGGCTTCAAGGTAAGTGATGCCTGGAATGCATGTATGACTTGTATGATGCCTTGAGTGGCTATTGGATTCTTTTACTTGCTGAGTGGTTGTACTCACCTATTTTGGGGACCAACATTTCAGATTAGTAGAATGCCGCTCCCTGCTGTCACGAGGGGCGTGTTTTATGGCCTGCCCTCCGATGTTGAAGTTGAGTGCGAGGAGTTTCACTGTCCTTCTGTTCCCGGACTGACGTATATTAGAGTGCGCTGCTTGGTCATGTACGATGTAGGCCTGGCTGGGGACCTTGTTGTCCAAGAGTTTATTTCCGTCCACGTTTGCCGAGACGGGGTGATGCGTGGGATGTTACCGCCGCCACCGCCTGATGCACCAGGATGGGTGTGAGGGCCATACGTGACGAGTAGGAATTGGGAACTTTTTGGGATAGTTAGCCGACACTGATGATGGTGATTGTGCTGAGTCCTGGCTTTTCCTTTTGATGTACCGACCCAAAGAAAGCCCATCTTGAAAATATATGTAAATAAAGTGTCGTGGCTTGTCTATTTAATCTTGATGATTAGTGGTGTGTATTTGTATCATGGTCGATGGAGGGTGAGATGGTAATGTTTTATTTTGCTTCCGCTAACGAGTCGCGCTGAGACCGTTTTAAAAAAAAAATGTCTATGATTTACGACGCTTCTTCTGAGAGATGAATCTAAGGTGAACGTTGGGTGCCTGTGGCGACCTGCGAAGGGTTCGGGGTGCCACAGGTCCACTTCCTCACGGACTTGTTTCCTCTCTCCGAAAATCCCTTTTTCAATTGCTCGGCTCAACCGGCTCTATCAACTGTTTGATGTAGCTTCATCCAAAGTCCGTCCTGGACATTCCCAATAATTGGAGATCCAATCCTAAGTTCTCTTACCATGTCAATTTCACCTAATGCCATTTCAGTTACAACTCAGACTGACAGGCAGCTCCGAGGATTCACACGATCGACTCGTGCCAAACCACGTTCAAGACATCTTGACGCATGGACGTCCTTGACTGCATGAAATTACGGAGGATAGATTCTTATTTCAAAGTACACGATCACTGAGGATCTACCTATGGTTTTTTTCGGGTTCGATACTGGTAAACAGAATCACTCATCATTCCATTATGTTCTGTCCGGAATTGACTTCTAGTCGTCCTTGAAATCGGCCTACCTATGTACAGGATCGTCCTCATGTAAGTCTCACAGTGAAGTCGTTTTCCCAGGTCGAGTCCTTTAGTCATACAAGTTCTATCCTCATTAGCCTTTCCCCTCAAGGTCAGTATCTTAGGAATGATCAATTCCGAGTGAGATCAACCACCAATGCATTGACGAAATTCACATTCATTCACCCCTTATAGGGCTCTTAATGGGATGAGGAAGGAAGCATTAAGGGAGATTCACTTGCCATTGATGTTTTGCCCCATCACCATTACTCAAATTTCCAAGTGCTCGATATCTCAAGCAATTTTAGACTGCTATTGAGATGTCCTTGGACCTAGCTATAAGGATCATTCCCTTGAGCCTTCATCAAATGATGCAACTTGCTGTTGATGGTAAGATTGTAACCATTCGATGCGAGAGGGAATTGAGACTTTCCACAACACAACCATACTTTATATCGAGCTTGAAGTCAAGGGATAATTGAGCTACCATTCATTTGAGCTCGTGTCAGTCACCCATGTGCCTGCTGGAATAATCATAAGGGAGTCTCAATTCTCAAAGGCATCTCTAATGTCGAGCAAAATATTGCTTAAGAATGGATTCATTATTGGTAAGGGTTTGGGCAAGCTTGCCCAAGGCGTTCTAAACCCAGTTGAACCCATCCAAAGGAAAAAGTGTGAAGTTCTAGGTTACCAAGGAGACCGGAAAAGGCAAGGTAACCAAAAGGGCTCGAACATTAAGGACAAGAGCTACTAACACCTTCTACCTCCTCCATTGAAGGATTTCTTCTCTAGCCTACCAAAGCTCCTACAAGGAGAGGAAGTCACTAACCATCACTTCGCCAACTTGTTTAAAGATGGCACTTTGGTGCAAGGCGAAGATGAAGAGCCTGCTAATCCTGTTGTGTAAGGGATGTTCCTATTTCTGCTTTTCATGTAAGTTTTATTCCATTCATTTCTCCGCTACAAGAGAATTCCATTTGTTCATTTCATTCATATGTTGTAATAGTCTGGATCACGAACTTTATGGATTCAAGACAATATGGGTGTAATGCAATTTTTTGCATATCAATAAATTCACACTTTTTTGTTAATAGACGCGTAGGGTATTCCAAACTAGTCCTACGATGATGCTTCGAGTCTTGGGCTTCCACATGATCTATAGTTTCAAAACATTTTAGTGGAATAAGGATGTCTGATGACATGAGTGTGAGTTCCCAATAAAGTTTTCAAAAACCTAGAATTTGAAAACAAATTTTTCATGACATTTGCATTGTATTTATTATATTTACATACTAACAATTTATGGTTGCATATCAGGCATAATACTTTGCATCATCATCATCATAGTCATATGCATGGCTTGGATTCGAATCCAAAGGATACTTTAGAACTTGATTTTTCCACTTTAGAAGATGATGATGATCCCAGGGTTATATTGAAATGGAGTGGCTTAGACATGAGGAATCCAAACCTCCCACTACCAAACAACTGATCACCGTGAATTAGGAAATTTAGAAAACCCCAAGGAGACTAAGATTAAGGTAGGTCTTTCTAAAAAAGATACCAAAGGATTAATCAAACTCCTTAAGGAATACATAGACATCTTTGCTGGGTCTTATGTCAATATGTCGGGTTTAAATCCCAAGATTGTGGAACACGCTCTACCAAGCAATCCTGATGTTCCGCCCAAGAAACAAAAACTCAAGCAAACGAAACCTGAGTTGTCTAAGAAAATTAAGGAGGAAGGCATGAAGCTATTGAAAGTAGGTTTCATAAAGTCACCCACTATGCTGACTGAATTGCCAACATAGTCCCAATCATGAAGAAAGATGGACAAGTCTAGGTATGTGTTGACTACCACGACTTGAATAAAGCAAGTCCTAAGGATGACTTTCCTTTGCCACATATCGATGTCCTGGTTGATAGCATCGCAGGATTCAAGTTGTTCTCTTTTACGGATGGATTCTCCAATTACAACCAAATCCAGATCAAGGAAGAAGATAAGACTAAAACATATTTTACTATCCCATGGAGAACATTTTGCTACAAAGTCATACCCTTTAGCTTAAAGAATGATGGGGAAACTTAGGAAAGAGCTAGGTGGCATTGTTGCATGACATGATATACAAAGAGAATGAAGTTTATGTTGATGACATGATCGCAAAGTCAATACAGGGCAAGGATCACATTGAAGTTTTAAGAAAGTTTTTTGACCGATTAAGGAAGTTCAAGCTAAGACTTAACCTCGCAAAATGCATCTTTGGGGCAAAGTCTAGGAAGCTCCTTAGATTCATGGTTAGTAGCAAGGGCATTGAGATAGATCCTTCCAAGGTGAAGGCTATATGTGACCTAAAACCTCCTTCCACTATCAAGGAAGTTTGAAGCCTATTTAGGAGATTGAACTATGTAGCAAGATTCATAACCTAGCTGTCGGAAACTGCCAAGCTTTTCTTCAAGCTATTGAATAAGAATGCCAAAGTCAAATGGGACGAAGAATGCTAGAAGTCCTTTGAAGAACTAAAGCGATATCTTTTGCAACCTCCTATATTGGTATTGCCTACTCAAGGCGGACCTCGACTCTTGTATTTTACGATCCACGAAGAGTCTTTAGCAGCTATGTTGGCGCAAAAAAGATCGAAGGATGAGATAGAGCATGCCATATACTACCTGAGTAAGAAGTTTACCACCTTTGAGGTCCGATATCCCGAGGTGGAGAAGATGTGTGTAGCCCTCATTTGGGTAATACATCGATTAAGGCCATATACTTTACACCCCCGCATCTTGCTAGTGATTGAGAATAACCCAATCAAATACCTCATGGAGAAGCATGCACTGGTTTGAAGGCTTGCCAAATGGCAGATATTGCTATTCAAGTTTGATATCCGAAGCATGGCATAGAAGTCTATTAAAGGTCAGGCCATAGCCAACATGCTAGCTAAAAATCCCAAGAAATCTGATAATTGGGATGAAGTTGATGAATGGATCTTCTTGTTCTCGCATGACAAGTGGACCATGTATTTTGATGGTATTGTCAACCTTTCAAGTTTTGGCACAAGGGCAGTTCTAATATCCCTAAATGGCCAACACTACCTAGTGGCCGCGAAGTTAGTGTTTCCTTGCACCAACAATATCTTTAAATATGAAGCCTACATCCTTGGTCTATAATTGGCCATTGATATGGAAGTCAAAAGACTATAAGTCTACGGTGATTCCCGCTCATTATCTTACAAACGGGAGGTGAATGCAAACATGAGATGAAAAGATGATTCCTTACCAAGAGCATCTCGAAGATCTAATCAATGAGTTCAATGAAATCTCCTTTGATTATTTGCCAAGATCACAAAATCAATTTAAGAATGCTCTGGCAACCTTGTCATCAACGTTATAAGTAACTGATAGCTTGAGCATTGATCCATTATGAACTGACATCTTGAAGAAGTCTACTTATTGCATGTTGATTAAAGAGGAGTCAGATGGCCAACCATGGTATTACAATATCATGAATTACCTTCGAGAAGTAAGTTTCCCTAAGGAAGTAAAGCCAATAATTGCAAATACTTGATGCAATTGGGGTCCAAATTCTTCCTAAACGGAAGAGCCTTTTATAAGAGGTCTTTCGATTTGGTCTTATGGAAGTGTGTATACATGCAAGAGGCCAAATTATTGATGAAAGAGATGCACGAAGGAGAGTGTAGTCCTCATATGAATGGTCACCTCCTTGCAAAAAAGATATTGAGGCTAGGTTATTACTAGTTAACCATGGAAGCCGATTGCATTCAACATGTGTGGTGTTGTCATTAATGTTATGTCTATAAAGACAAGATCAACGCCCCTCTTAGTGAACTACATCAAATGCCAGAGTCATGGCCTTTCTTGATATGGGGCATCTATATCATCGGGCCAATTAATCCCAATGCATCAAGTGGATGCCACTTTATCCCGGTCGCCATTGATTACTTCGTTAGGTGGATTGAAGCCAATTCCTATGCCCACATTACTACAAAAAGCATGGCCAAATTCATTCGTGGTGATCTCTTCACTCGATATGGAGTTCCTGAAGCAATCATCACCGACAATGGATCGAATTTGAACAACGAGATAGTGGACAAAATACTTAAGGAGTTTCATATTCACCACTTGAATTCTTTTCCATGATGCGTACAAATGAATGGAGCTATGGAGGCAGCTAACAAGAACATGAAGAAGTTCTTGGTCAAGACAGTCAAAAACTATCGTGATTGGTATGATCGGTTGTGCTATGCTTTGATGGTTTACTGAACTTCAATCCACACTTCGACTATGATATTACCATTCTCATCGGTGTATGGAATGGAAGCCGTATTTCCCATGGAAGTGGAAATTCCTTCACTAAGAGTCCTTTCTTAAGTCAAGTTTTCTGAAGTTGAATGTATTCAACAAAGATTTGAACACCTCAACATTATTGATGAGAAGGGGGTAAAAGTCTTATACGATGTACAAAGCTACCAAAGACGAGTAGCAAAGTCATTCAACCCCAAGGTCCAATTGAGATACTTTATGATCAATGATCTCGCTCTAAGGAAAATCCTAACTATTATTCCAGACCCTTGTAGGAAGTTCACCCCGAATTATGAAGGTCTATATGTTGTAAAGAACATGCTATTTGGTAGAGCACTGATTTTTGTAGAGATTGATGATCGAGAATTGCCAAAGCTTGTATATGTTGATGTTGTCAAGAAATACTATCTATAAATAAAGTGAAAGGCCTTTGAGCCACTTTTGGATTGAATCCAAGCCACTTTAGAATATTTACATCATGCATCTCACACATACATGGCATATTAGCATGTTTGTTTATCTTGCAGGCACCAAAAAATCCTTAAGGAAGACCTCATTTATCCTCAGGAGATTGACCTCAAGAGAATTACCCTTTAAAGCTCAATCACCTTCCTTAGAACTTAAGAAATACCTAGTTGGTTGGAACATTCGAGTAGTGAACACCTTTTCTGGCAAACAAAATCAATTTTGTCCAAAATTTTTCAACCTTGTTTCCAAAGTCCTCCTCAGAGAGTCAAGGGAACATATCTTTTGAAAAACATTCTTCATATCTTAATTCCTCACAAAGAGAAATTTATCCAATCGATGTTTTGAAAAACTTGAAATGGATTGTTAAATATGCCAAATGGTAGTGCCTAAGATGATGAGAGGTAGACTTTTGACCAAACATGTCCTTGTACACACTTTGAGAGAATCAAGTGATAAGGACCATTTCTTAGGGTGTAGGATTCATTCACAGTGGCTACATAGATTGAAATGATAAAGGCATTTCTTTCTCAATCCCAAACACTATTGATATCCCTTGCAAGCCCCTCTGAGCAAGGAAGAGTTGTGACATCTTCAAAATCCAACCTTAATCTGGATATGATAAGGAGTTACTTCTATCAATGAGCAATTAGTAGAACTAGACTTTGAATTATTTTGTGAACCATTCAAGAGTGTTAAACCTATTAGGAAAAGCATTTTAAAATTTCCATGTGCACGATTAGAGAACGCAATCAATGAGGGACAATCTTAAACTGTTTCAAACCGATCCACAAGCGGTTATAGATCAACTCAACAATAGTATATAATCGGATTGTGGGTGATTCCGTATGATTACTATATTGATTACGAACGACCCTAAATCAATTTCAAAGGATCATGTATTTCAGAACGAGCAATTAACCCTTCGTGATTACGTGACAACCAAGGATGATCCATGAATTGAAAAGACTCAAATGTGGATTGATATCGAATTAACCACGAGTCGAACACATGAAACATCTAAAGACCGCTTGTTGATTTTAATTATGCTAAAGCCGCATTTAATCGATTTCGACCACAAATTCTAATCCAATTAAGGGTATCGATTTTAGAGTATTAAGATACCACCATTGGACATTGCTTCATTAGATTCCTTATTTATCGGTAAACCCCGAATCTTTTTAGATAAGTGAAATTGAGCTGGAAATTGAAGCCCAATGGGGCCCACGAATTTGGAGAGGCCTAATGGGCTACATTTCCTTTAAATTCGGTCATTTTATGATTTTTCCCTTTATGTCACGCCTTAATCCTTGGACATGCACACATCCTTCTACTTTGTCGTTTTTAGAGCACGATATCCCAGGACTATGTATCGCCGACCCTTTCATTTTTAATAGCACATGCAAAAGCAATTGTAAATCCCTAGACAATAAAACAATGGGATGGAAAAGTAAGGCCATATTTTTCATATTGAAATCCACAACCGTACTTTTATACAGAGCATAACTCAAAGTACTTCACAAAACTATTCATAACTTTCTGGTCTCACTCTATTCACATAAAAATAGGGTTCACAAAAGAGGATGAGATTTCAGTCTTCATTCGGGTCGTACTCAGGATCATCCTGATCCTCTTATGACTCTTTTGTCTCCCTTTCCTCCTCCTCAGACTCCTCGTCTTCTTTAGGCTCTTCTTCTACCAGCTCCTCCTCAGCATTCCCCCAATCCTCGTCCTCCTCTGGAACTTCCACTTCTTGTTCCACAATCTCACCTTCCTCAAAATTTTCATCCTCTACAGTATATACAGGTGACGACGGCTCACTCCCAAGCGCAGGGTCTCTGGCATTATCTACGCCTCCACCATTGGGGTCTGCAATCCCCTCACCAAAATCTTTCTCCAAGACGTAGTGAGGTTTTTTCTCTTCAAGGATGGGACCTATTCTTCGCCCGTCATAATAGTAGTGATACCAAGACTGATACTCATGGGGCCTTAGGTCGTCCTGGCCGACTTCAACCCACACCGTCGACTCAATTAAAATGTATTTTAATCCTTCTGGATGAGGATGAACATGGAAGTGAGTTTCTTTCTTGGTGATGTCCATTGGAATGCCAAACTACTCTAGAGGAGGGAGAGGTACCGGTGCTACCATCTAGGGGCCTGAAATGGTTATACAATAACCATTGAGACTACGTCTCAGCAAGCTCTACCCCACTAAGACTCGATTAGGAAACCAATACACCATATGGTTGCCTAAGCACAACATGAATCAGAAGACTTACCTTGGCATCAGTCCCAACCTGCAATTCAAGGTTATATACAGATGCTTCATATATATATTGCATCCAACAATCAATCAATTCATGACAATTGGATCAAATCATAGATCAATCGACCAAGTCGATTACATGTCAGTCGTTCCATCTCTAATTCATTTCCAATCACTAAATCACATGTACTCTCTTGGGCGTCGTTTTCGCCAAGGTGATGTACGCAATGGACAGCACTCGTGCATTCTTTAAGGCACCATTTTCACCAGTGATATCCTTAATCACTAAACCATATATGTCCATAATGATGCATGCAATAGGCAGCACTTGTGCGTTCTTTAAGGCGCCATTTTCACCAGTGATTTCCTTATCACCGAACCACGTATGTCCATAATGATGCATGTAATAGACAACACTCGTGCATTCTTTAAGGCGCCGTTTTCACCAGTGATTTCCTTATCACCGAACCACGTATGTCTATGCTTCGTACCTGATCGGTCTCAGCCAAGAGTATTTCCAAATATCACAATTAATCAATCATTCAATTCCACTCAATTTAAATCAATTTAAGAATAATTCCTCAAATATCACAATTAATTCAATTCCATGCAATGTAGAGTTCAAATAAATAAACGGACTACACCATGATAATCAGCACAGAATTTCGGTCATCGACTATCCTGCCTAATTTTCGAAAAATAAATAATTAATTAATTAATTTTGAAAATTAATAAATAAATATTAAAAATCTAATTTAGGCTCGTAATGCCTAATTGAAGGCCGATAAGGGTCGGAAAAATCCTGAGATGCATTCAATAAATAGTATAAGCTATCCTTGAGCTAATCACACTAACCACCTAACTAATATGCAATGTAATTAACTAATAATCACTAATCTACTCTAATCTAACCACCTAATCCTACTTAATTAACACAAATCAATCCTTAAAGCATAATTAGTCTACTAAGCGAGGATTAGTGAGATTACTCACCAGAATAATGCGCAAATCGGTTCAATCTGACGGGAATAGCGCGGGGAACAATAAACTCCAAAGTGGACCTTGGGTTCGGGGCTCGGAACACCTCAAAAGCGAGCTTGGATCACTACTGGAAACCAATTTTCCAGCTGCTGTTCTTGGCTGGTTGAAGTTGGTCCGGTGGTTGAGATGGCGAGGCAAGGCCGGTGGAGGGTGAGTGGGGTTCCGGTGAGGTCGAAGTTGGTTCGGTGGCTAAGATGGCGAGGCAAGGCCGGCGGAGGGTGAGCAGGGTTCCGGTGAGGTCAAACGGTAGCCGGATAGAGGCCGACAATGGCCAAACGGCTTCAGCTTGGCTGCTAGATGGCGACACCTACTTGGATGACGGTTGGAACGGTGTGAAGGGGCGGACAGCAGCTCGGTGGTGGTGGTGCACGCGTGAACGACAGAACAGCGGGCGGCGTGCGGTGTCTAGGCAGCTTGCTGGCAACGACGAGCTGCTCCTACTCTTCCTCTGTTGGCTGGTGTCGCACGAAGGGAGGGTGAGAGAGAGAATGGTGTCCGGCTAAGGTGAGAGAAAGAGAGAGATGGATAGAGATGAGAGGTGAGGGCTCCACAAGGCTTTAATTTCCAAACTTGGTCTTCAAGCTTTAACCTAGGCCAAGTATAACTCCTTGGCTCACATTGAACCACCAACACACTCCATTCAACCTTCCAAATGGTCCAAAAATGCTAGGATAAAGGGGGGTTACGAAATTGAAGTGGGGTGGCTTCAATTTGATTCAATTCTCTCTTGATTCTCCTCGATTGACTCTCATAAAATCAATTGATGCCTCATTTATCAAATTGATTATTTTCTTCATTCAAGAATCCCTCATGCTTCTCAATTTTGCCATCAAAACCAATCATCGGCTTGTTCCGCACGAAAAGGACCACGCGACGACTTTTTTCCAAAAAATGTCAGGCGTCAGAAAAATCTTCTAAGACTGAGTCGTGGGTCCTAGAATTTATTGTGACATGACAGAATCTTAAATTTCTGAGATCGGACTTGAATCGGCGATTAATTTCCATTTGGTGTGTTTTTAGCATGACCTAAACTAATGGGTAGTTTTCGAAACTTTTTATGGAAATGACCTGTGGTTCGAGAGCCACAATGAACCCATTCGACTCAATAGCAACTCTCGATTGTCATGAAAATCTCAAGGATTCAATTACAGACATAGGATACCAAAATGACGGTAAAATCATATTAGTATCGATCGACGAGAATTTTCCAATTTAGTGGAGTCACCCATGATCGGCCACACATCTCAGTCGAACAAACCTATCTCTGATCTCAAATCGATTTTAACTGTGCCGTAATGACCTCTAAAGATGAGCATGGTCGAGAAGTTGATTCCTAATCGAATTCTCAAGTCTATTTGCTTTAAAGTGCTTAACAACTTCTCCAGCTAGTCTAGTTATCTCGAAAGTGATCGGCTCTGAGAATAGCCCTATAGACGCGTCAATGAAATGCCACATTAATTCAGTAGAAAACGAATTGAAAAATTCAGAATGTCACACTTTAAGGCCCAATTTGGATTATTTTGGCAAAATTGCACATAAATGGCCCAAGATGAGAAGCCCACAATAAATCAAGCCCAAAGATAAGCCCATTAAGACAACTAAGTCATCTTGGGCTCAGTCCATGTGCAACAATAGTGTGTGTGAATAGTAACTCGCACGAACAATAAAATGATTTAGTGTAATCACCATTTTGCATTTTCTAGAAGCCTCAGTCTAATAAAACAAAATTTGTAAGCATATGAAGGAGAATGGGTGCCCAATGAAGAGGAAAGAAGAAGAAAATATCAATTTGGCTAGCTCATCTAATTTATTTCCTATTCTAGCTTAAGCATGATGGCTAGCATTAAATGAAACTTGGAGGGGAAGTTTGCAAGAAGCAATCCTAGCCATTGATCTTGGATGAAGCATGTGGCATAATGTAGGGACAAGATGTGTTCTTGCTCCTCAAGTTAGGACATTAAGTCATGGAGTATTAAATGGCCAACTTATTCCCCCAGTTTTCTTCTTTTTCCCTCATTTCTCTCACTTTCTCTCTCTACCCCCTTGGAACATTTTCCCTCTCTCTATCTCTCCCCTTTCCCCTTGTAGCTAAACCCATTCCCCCATTTTCCCCTTTATACCATACCCATTTCTCTCTCGTTGTCCTTCTTGGTTATGGCTGTCGTAAGTCACCATTTGCTGTCCTTTGCTATCCAAGCTTGTTGGGCCACCCTCACCATGAGATCTTGCCATGCCATCATGCTCATATGTTGGCCGTGAGTCTCGATCCTTGCCATCCTCCCTCACATCGTCCATTGCTACCCCCTTGGCTATGTTAGCCTTGGTCGTGAGCTTCACGCTTCACCGCCACCCTCATCGACCATCCATCTCATTGCCACCGTTGCAAGTTATTTTAGCCAAGATCTAGAAGTGAGTAACTTCATTACCCTTGCATAGGGTGGTAATTGTTCTTAGGAGTAAGATTAGGATTAGTTTAAGGTTAATAGTAATTAGATTAGGTGATAAGTGGATTAAGGTGATAAGTAGATGTGATAAGTTATTGTGATAAGTAATAGTTAGATGCGATAGGCTATCGTTAGATGCGATAAGTTATTATAATAGGCTATTGTTGAAAACGATAAGTTATTGTGATAGGCTGTTATTACATGCGATAAGTTATAGTGATAGGCTATAGTTAGATACGATAAGTTAATATGATAAGCTATTGTTTGATGCAATAACCTATCTCGATTGTGATAAGTGTTCAATATGTTGTGAATTTTAAAGTGGTTAGTGCTTTTTTAATGCTATTTTTAAAGGTGATATATGTTTATGCAATTTCAAAGTTGAAAATGCTAAGCATTCTTAATATTCTATAATTATAAGTAATGACACTTTTGAAAGACTATTTTGAAAGATGAGCAATTGATCAAATTGAGAAGACCAAGTTGTGATGTTATATTTTATAAGATTGAGGTATGGTTGCTTTGGTGAATGATTGAATGGGATGTGATCATGTGTCATGATAGTATGACATGACTGTATGCGATTATTGCTATTATATGTTGAATGAGCATTACAAACTCTTGCATTGGCTAATGAGAAATATAAGAATTGACTTGGGTGGTTGAGTACTCATGTGATCACATAATGGCCTTGATGCATACGATTAAGCGAGGTGATAGTTCTATATCGACCCCACATCAACATAATGCCGTTTACGGATGGATTTTGGAACGAAGCTCCTTAATAGGAATGTTTCTTAAGGCGTATGCATACTTGGGATGATGTTGTGCCTAATGGGGTGGGATGATGCTCGGTCATGTCAGAAGACCACCGACCTTCGAGTTGGTTGTGGCTGAGAACGATCGTAATAATCTAAAAGCATGGTCTCGAGGAATGCATGATAGTATGGAGTACCATGCAATTCTCAAGACGTCATGTGTGCAAAGTGTATGAGTGCTGAATGCATATTTCAAGAATGATGCTATGGCTTGCTAATGTATGACATAGAGATACATGAGTTGCATATGACACATGCATGAATGAAATATATTATTAGCTGCTTGTGTGGCACAAGCATGCTTTTGAATTACCCTATCTATGATTTGAGAGGCATGTGGAGTGTGCATTGATTTGTGATCACCGTATGCTTGATGGGATGGTCTCATGTAGTGATTATTCGCACTATAATTGGACACGTGGCAAGGTGTCGCATGTTGAGTGGTCGAATTCTTGTTAATTGATAATGCAAAGCAAAGGCTTTGCTATTGATCTACTATTGATAGAAAAGTTGCATGTTTAGGGCAACTCCGAGGTGAATTGCCTTTCTACGCAAGGATTAGGAAGATTACTCACTGAGTTATCTCACTCCTCATTGTTTTAACTTTGCAGGCCCTAATCTTGGCTAGCCGAGCCTGACCCAAGATAATTTAAGGTGGACATGTACTAGATGCATAGGGGATACCACTTTTTGAGATCGCTCTCATAGAATAGAGGTGCTAGGTTAACCTCCAAACCCCATTTGACTAATTGGAAAGGATCTGCAAGGTGTATGTGTAAACGAGAACTTGAAATGCTAAAGCTAAAGTGTAAAGTGTATGCATATAGGAAGTGTTTTTGTTATGTGTTCTATGCTATCTATTTTATTGTGAATGGTTAGGTGGTGTTTATTCTACTTTCTCTTTCATATAATCGAAAGAAAAAATAAATGGGTGAGCGATGCCTACTGGAACGTTGCAATCATATGACCCAAGTGATCGAGGGATGCCGCACGTCCAAGGGTTAGGGTGTGACATCTAAGTCAATCATGAAATTGACTAAGCCAATAATGACCGTTTGGTGTGATCTATGCCTCTTTGGAAAGCTTGTGAGATGCTCTACAACTTTTATGAAGGACTCAATTCCAATTAAACATGTTTACTAGCTTATTTCTAAACAAACATGTGTCTGGCTCAAACAAGGCAGACAGCCCAAGGACGATTTATCGGAGATTTCCCTGACTAAATCTACTCTAAAAATCTGGAAAAAAAAAATATGTTATAGTCAAGGTCATTATGAACAACCTTCATGGGACAATGACCTCAAAATCTCAGCATAAAAATCAGCAAAAAGTCAACAAACAGATTACGCGCTCAAAAATCAAAATCATCAACAAAACTTCAACAGTTTGCAGGACAAATCGTCGTACTTTTGAGATGGATTTCAGGTATCAAACGACATTCTATCGAGGCCTATAATACATCAAAAGCTCGTCGAGTGTAAATCAAAAGCATAGGGCACTTCGAATCAAGATTTTGAGGTTTAAGACCTCAAAGCTGCCATAACAAAAACTATGTCTATCAAACGTACGAATTTCTAGAACATGCTCAAGAACACAATCAACATCAAAATCATTGAATCCTAGCCCTTGTTGACTAGTTCGACCTCACTTCATCGGATTCAAGTTTCGAATTGTTACCTTTTGAGCTTAAACTCAAACCGCTACCAATTGCGCTTGGATGAACACCGATCAACTATCATTGGACTTCAAGGATCACTAAAACCTAATTGAATTGTTGGACGGCCACCAAGTAATCACCGGAATGGTGCCGATCAGTCGTTAGTGGAAGATTGAGCTCGGGAAAGGGATTGGTGAAGAAGTCCGCGGCAAGGAGCTCTCCAGCGGCTCTCTAGTGGAACTCTGACCACCAGCTGCTTAGAGATTCGCCGAGGACAGTTGTGAATGAGGTTGGGACAGTCAAAAAGATCAGCGGATCACTGATCGGGGCGGCTAAGCATGCTAAATGGAACACCGGCGTGGAAGCCGGTAATCGCACCCAAGGAGGAAAGTCGATGGATGGGAGGCTTCAAAGTAGATCTCGGTGGTCGGCGGCAACGACAAGAGTCATGGAGGGTCGCTGATAGTCGCTGGAGGTGGATCGATGCCGATGATGACTGGCGAGTAGCGGATGGTGTGACGGCGACGGAGGTCGAGAGTAATCACGAGGATGGGGGGAGAGAGAAGAAATAGGATTTTTCTAAAAATTATGAGCCCCCCTTTTTTTTTTTGGGAACAAGCTTTATATACCAAGGGATAACATCAAAGCTTAGCCCTTGATTAATCCAAGGGCTAAGGTTTGATCCCTTAGCTAATTAACCTTGATTAAGTTTGTCAAGTTTGTAAAGGTGTTCTGATTAAAGTAAATGTTTATTTAAATGGCTACGATACATCGAGCATGAACAGTCATGATCAATTTTGGGCAAAATTTGAAATTACGGTCTGATCAGGGCCTTTTCATAATTCCGCAAAAATCCAGGGTAATTATGCAATTTTGAAAAATAAGAGCACATGCATATTTGGTTACGAGGTGGTTGTCAGTTGTCGTGAGCCGATTGGCAAAGGGCCAAACTAGCAACCTTTTATGGGTGGCTGGTTGGATCGATTGAACTGGTTTGAACTGGTTCAGCCGGTTTGATTGGTTCGATTCTGAAAACTTGTGTGTAATTTAGTCCTAAAAAGGATTTTAGCTCAATTGTGTACTAAATTGAGCCAATTCACATGATTATTTACCCCAAAACATAAATTGGGTAAAATTAAACTCAATTAATATAATGACACATTGATTAGTTCAATTACCACATCTAGAATGGCCTATTGCATTCGAATTAACACTAAAATGGAAGTGCCATCTTTGCGTCAAAAAGAAATTTAAGATCAATGTCGAAATTGAACCTCAATTCATCAAATTAAACCCTATTCTAGAACTGGTTAACTCGAATTGCACTAAAATAGATTTATTAGCTTGGATTTCTCAATTTTAAGTAAGCTAAATACATTAAATTGATGAGTTCTCAAGTGAATTAGCGAAAGTTAGCCCTGGATTTGCATTTAACTCAAGAAAATGAGAAAAAAAAAGTGTCAATATGTAAATCATGAAGAATCAATTTGGATCCCTAATTAGGGCTAAAAATGGCGGGTTGCAATCCCATATGTCAGATCTCAAAATTAGCCAGACAAGTGAATGGACAATGACCTCTGGATCAAATGTCGTAAAGAAAACTAAATCAAAATGCAGTTAGAAGGAAAGTAATTTATTTTTGATTGATTTCGAACCTAAAATCGAAAAAATCAGAAAATGAGACTCTTTATCGCTTTTCACAAAACTTTCGATGCAAAAGTCAAGGAAGTGATTTGTGGATTTCTATTTTTTCCAATTTTTTTTGTTTAAGGTTTGACCAAAAGTCAACTGTGATATCTGGATTTTGCCGGACCTTTAATACGTAACGGACTGTGACGGGTCGACGAGTTTGTCATTGGACTATGTCGTTGGCACCATTACGGTCCCCGTTTCATCACCATCCTCGCCGTGCTGAGACGTCACGTATCGTCACGTTCTCGCGATAGCACCTCATCTCGACATTTCTTCACACAATGCCACTTGTGAGACCAACATCTTCCACATTTGTACCTTACTAAGCAAGCTTTCCATGCACGCGGGGACATCGACTTCTGAAATTCGCAGCCACGTAAACCATGCATTTCCATGCAACAAACTTTATTTTATTGACTATTTGAGTCAACTAACCAAAGGTCACGTCCACAGCCCATGCCCATGCAGAAATGAAGGCCTTCGACCACCGAAGTGCAGCTCCATTCTCTCCTTCTCCACCGGCCAGCGAGTGGGAATGGGGACGCAAAACTCAGCCACGTTCCCCATCTCCTCTCAGCCGGTCAACCAAGGGAAAAAGCTTGACCAAGCAGCCACGTACTCCCTCTTCGATGGCCAGCAGAGAGAGAGTTTGGGACAGCTGCAAGCCGCGCTTCAGCCGTGTCTTCAAGGTGGCGAAGAGAGACACCGAAAGCGGCCACGTCTTCTCCACTTGTCCCCTCCTCTTGCTGCCACAAGACTTGAGTTTGTTGACTAAGATAGTCAACCAGCGAGCCGAACAGAGAAGAACCGTTCTCTTCTTTGGTACCTCCTCACAGTCGGCCATTTCTTCACCAAATTGAGTAAATTCCAGCCCAAATTCCAGCGCCGTCCACTTGCGCCTTGCTGCCGACCACCACACCACCGCGTCACCGGCCTCCTCACCGTCTTGCAGCTCGCCACCAGCCGTGTCTCCGTTCAGCCATTGCGTTGTTATGCCGCCAGCCACGCTTACAGCTCACAGTTCGCCTCACCGCCAACGCCACCGGACTCAAGGCAAGTCGATATCTACTAACCTATACGACGTGAAGTCCGTCGTTGCTTGGTGAAATGTGTCCCGTAAACCAACATTATTTTTAGGATATACGTGTCGATTTGCGAGTTCGGAGGTCGCAGGGCTGACCCCTAGCTATGTGAGGGAAATTTAGTATTTTTCTACGGTCAAATTTAGTATTTCAAAGTTTTGAGACTTTATGTACGAACTGCTTTAAAATTTTAGGGTAGGGGTTGAGGTCATCGACCATGGATGTGCTGGTTTCAATATTTAAGAAATGTTTACAGCTTTTGATGCAAATTATTATGTGGAAATTCCAAGTTTTGAGGTGTGAGGATGCTTTAAGTCCATGCATGTGAACTTCGAAAAATAATAGGGGTGGAATGATGAAATTTGATTTTGATGTATTGGGTATTTAAGCTCTTGATTTTGTGAAAGATTTTGTTGTCACGGACAAGGAAGCATGGACACGTTCAGAAGGCCACCGTGTCGTGTCAGACACCCCAATATGTGTCAGACACGCTTGGACAAGCGGTCAACACGTGTCTGAGTTTCCGACACGTGGTCAACTCTTTTCAACACGCTCCTATGTGCGTGTCTGCAAGTTTGTGGGCGGGTCTGCAGGTGCAAAGGGAAGAAGGTGATGGAGGGTGGAGGCAAGGGTGAGGGAGCCAATGTGATGCTGCGAGCGACAGCGAGGGAGGGTAGAGAAAGAGCAAAGACCAAGACAATTGAGAAGGCTGCGACTGCCGATTACAATGCCGAGATGGAGAACCGCAATGCCACGATGGAGGGCTGGACGCGAGGCTATGACGGCAAAGGGGGGAACGGAGGCTAGGCAGCGGCGAGAGAGGTAAAGACCAAGCAAAAGAGAGGAGAAGGCAATTGCTAAGGATTTTGCCCTTTGGGCTGTTACTTTACTGATTGCTTTTTCAATTTTAGGAAGAATAGCAAAGAGAGAGACGACGGCTTCTAGGGAAGAAACGAAAGCCTCGTGTAGCATGACTTCAATTTTGGGAAGTGACAAGTGCAGGCGGTGGGTGGGGTGGGGGAAGAAAACAGAGGGTGAGATAAATGGGTGGGACCCATTTAGCCCAAAAAAAATATTGAATATTAAATAACTTTTTTTTTTGGTCGGAAGTTAAGAAAATATATTGAACTTTAACCAACTATACAAGAAGAGGTCACGACACCATAAAACTTACACTCAAAACGAGCAAAAGTCATAACGAGTGGAAGGGTGCCAAGACAAAAAAAAGGAGCCGCCAAACAACAACAAAACAGACAGCCCACTTTAGGCAGCAGGACGACAAGGAAAACCAAAACATCAGCAAACCAGAAAACAATGAAACAAAAGGAAGACAAGATGGACACGGATAAATACCAGAGCAAACCGAAGCAACCTTCGACGCCCACATAGCCTCCAAAAACTCAAACTCCTAGCCCATCAAAGGAAGCGGCAAAGAAATGAAGGAGCTGAGAAGACTCTGAGTATCCAGCCTATCCCAAGGAAGCCGCTAAAGCAGTACAGGTGCGTTCATAACAGCAAGGGGCACCTTCAAGAAGGTGGATCGGCTTCACCTGAAGAGAAAATAATCGGGTTAATACCCTAGGCGCCCTGGAATCTCCTATTCCTTGCATTATCCTCAACATTTCTGAATGTAACAGCCTTGTCTCTGATAACTTTAAAGAGGTGGTTCTTCCAGGCCGGGATCGCAAGAGTTTGCTCTCTAAACAGAATATTATTCCTATTCTTCCAAATGATGTGACAAAGAGCCCCAAGCGAGAAAAGGGCAATGCATTTATAAAAATCTTCACTCGATAGTAGAGTCATAGCCCACCGAAGATTATCTGCCCATGATCTATTGTGCCAAGGGAGATTGCATGTGGCACCCCTCGAACGGCCCCCGATCCGTTGGGGTCACCACAGTGCGCTTACCTTTCTCTTGTCCTGACAATATATCACTCTGATACAATAGAATCATAATAGGCCCATAACTCCTAGGGGTTTATATATTTTAGATCGGTCCCTATGCAGATTATATGGCGGAAGCATATCCAACAACTCCCTTCTCTATATTCAAAAAATGATGCACACCAACTAAACATCTTATAAGTTAAAGCCGTACACCTTTATTTACATAAAACTAGATGGACATCATGAGTCGGTACATAAAAAACGCTGTGGTTTTCTATACCCGACTACGTATCAAAAGATAACCGACATCTTTTCCAACAGTCATATACTTAAAGTCCATCGATTAGTGTCAGTGTCCAAAAGTTCCTTCCTTCGATGTCCTCCTCCTCGCGGTCATATCCAACCATTCAATCTATTTGATAGTAGCGATGACAGTAGAGGCATCTTATCTAGTTTGAAAAGTTAGTCCCCAAACAGGGTGAGTACAACCACTCAGCAGTAAAAGATTCATTAAGCTATATCACGCAGTACCATCAATATCTAGATTCATGCAAGATAGACAAGATAGGCAATCAATGAATGAGTATGCATCCAAACCATATAACTCTTCAATGCAATGACCAATGCATTTCCAACCAATAAGATGCATCATGTCCAATCACATAAGTCCCGATCATAGGGCCAAACTGTAATGACACATCCCATTCCATGCCATATAATTTAATCCTATAACCAGACCACACACACACTTAGTGGAACCATCAGTTTTAACATTCAAAAGTTTTCACCCCCGCAGAGGATCAATGTTTGCATCCTTCTGGGCATTCACACCCAATCCTGGTGTTGCGAAGTCCTCCGGCACACACCTCCGGGCATCTCGCATCCCACCTGGCATCATGAGGAATTGCCAGGGCTCGCCATGAAAATGGTTACCCCTGCCTTCCGGAATTACGTACCGACATACCACCGGGCATCCCCCGGAATTACGTACCGATATACCACTGGGCATCCTAAAACTCTTGCGAAAAAACCTCCGGCATTCAGCCACTTAGGGCCACCGGGCATCCACAAGGCATTGATTCACTCGATCCTTTGGGCATCCCGACTCCCGTGGCATCGTTGACCCGAGGGTCCAATGGCAGCATTATCATCTAATATTATTTCAATAAAAACACTTTCAATAAATGACAAGATGTCCCTTGAGTCTCATCACATCTCAATATTGCATGATATACCAATGCCAGTATCATTGTGTCACATAACCACTCAAGATGCATTCACTTTTGAAATCAGTTGAGCAAGGTCAGAGTAAAACAGCTTAAAAATCAGAATGTGCAGTTTTAATGAAAATTTCGGAATAATGCCTAAATGAAGTCAGAAAATTATGAAATTTTGACATGTTATTGATAAGATTGAAAGGAAAAAGTTTCATTAAGAACACCAAGTCAAATTCCTTATGTATCAAGAGCAGTAATTGCTGTATTCCTTGCTAACGTTCTGTAATGATTTCCAGATTTAGCATTTTCATAAAAAAATCGTTTCGGCAGTCATACCTTGTTCATTTATTCTAAATGTTTGATATGTTGTTCCTGAAGATGTGCCCTACAACTTTCATTAAGGATTCAAAGTCAAATTTTGGCTAGATTATTACAGAAAAATCGTGAAATCACTGAAGGTCATGTTGTCTTCTGCAAAAACAGTCTACTGTCCTAAAGAGAACTACTCCTACTCTTTGAATCTCAGCATCCAACGTCCACAGCTAAGTGTTTACAAGTGTATTACACCAGAATACAGCCTCTTCACTTCCAAAAATCTACCATAGCTAGATCCTTGAGTTCTTATTTCAATTCAAAAACCGAAATCCATAGAACATACTCTGTTTTTGCTCAGTTTCTTAGTCCATCTTCATCTCATTCATCTAAAATCAACATGCAGCTCCAATTTCTGCATTTTCTCTCATCTGCCAGCACTTCACTAGATAATTACAGCATGCAAAATATAGATCAATGAACTTTCATTTGCCTCTAGTTCTTTAGCTCAATTGCAAGCAAAAACAGGGGCCCGTGGGTCTCGGGCTCAACTCAACGGTGGCGAAGACCGACTGCGGCAGCTCGCACGAGCATGGATGGAGGGCGGTCTTCCTTCTCTACCCTCACATGCTCGGACCGCTCATTGTTCGCACTTCTCTCGCTCACAACCCTCTCTTGACCTCTCTCTCTCTCTCTCTCTGCTCACAACTCTGCTCGGTTTACCCTCCCTCTACTCCTCTATTCCGAATTTCTTTTTTGTTCCTTTGATTAATTGGTTAATTAATTTCTTGCATACAGGATTTTAGGTGGCTGAAGCTGCAATGGACAGGTGGAGGAGGTGAGGACAGGTGGGTGGGAACGTGGCAATTTTCTTTGGCCACTTGTAGACACGAACGAAGCAGCTGTTCTGTATTCCTCCTTCACTGGCCACCGAAATGGAGAGCAACGTGGCTGTTGCTGGGTGCCCCTCAGTCAACCACCCACCTTGGTTGACTCCTTAACGTTCGTATGGGCTGCATGGGCGTGGGCTGTGGGCTCTTCATTCAAACGTGATTATGGGCTATCCTTCGGTGGTTATAATTCCTCACGTCCGCCCGCATGCTTTTGGATGTTCTCTTAAGTTAATTGACTTCTTTAGTCAATAAATACAAATTCGCAGGGTAGCTTGGACCCAAAAACAGTCCCTATGCATCATCAAATCTTCCTTTTGTTAGCTGCCTATAGAAATAAACGTGCATGAAGTTTTTAAGGTTTCCTATTTTGCATGCACATAAGTAAATGGCCAATCCTCGGTCGTTTCTTCATTTGCGTACCCGAGTTGGCAGGGTCGAGAATCATTTGGAATGAGTCTTGATCTCGTATGAAAGATTTCTGACAAGACTATAGCTTATATGACAATCGGATCATTACTAAACGAAACGCATTGGTCCAACGATGATACGAACTAATGTTCGTATATAACACCAATGTCATGATCCAACAATACTCTTGTCACTTAATCTCGGACTTTCGGCATCCAAGGGTTGTCAAAATTTCTGGATGCCACATTGCATTTGGCAGCCCCAAAAGAAAGCAAGGCTGGCAGTGATATGACATCTAAAAAATAATTGATCAATGAATCTGGTGTAGCATTGCAAAAGGCACAAGAGATGCTATCAATCTTGCCATACAACAATAAAAGAGCTTGGGTAGGGAGTCTATGCAAAGTAATGAGCCAAAGAAAGAATTGGTACCGAGGTGAGATGGAGGAATTCCAAACGAATGCATGCCACGACACCTGGTCTTTCTTCCACCTAATGGCCTCCCAAGCCAATGCAACCGTGAATCGCCTAGTGGAGCTCACATCCCAACAGAAATGGTCTATGTCTTGAGAAAGGCTAGGAATAGAGATCTTCAAGAAGCGATGGTATGTTTGATCTCGGCCGAGGGGGAAAAGAACCCCGGGGATTTGTAAATGAAGGAGTCTGAAAATATTAGATTTAAAGGCCCCCTTGGGTGCCAATGGTTGAACCATAGAGAAGTAAATAAGCCATCCCCTATACTCCAATGGAAGGAGTTCCGGAAATCCCTCATAAGCTGGAAGATTTTCTTCCAAGCCCAAGAACAGTAGGTTGGCTTTTTGGCAACCCAGAAGTTTTTCCTTTTTAAAAAGGTCGTATGGATCCACCTACACCATAAGGCCTCATTGTTAGAAAATAAGATCCAGATGTGCTTGAGCATGGCTGCCTTGTTACAATCCTTCAGCCTCCGAATGCCCAACCCTCCTTCCTCCTTTGGTAGGCAGACATCCTCCTAGGACACTTTCATGCCTCCTCTTCCCAGGTGTGGGCCTTTCCAAAGAAATAGTCGCAAGATTTGTTCAATTTGATCCAAGACAATGCTGGGTAAGATAAATACACTGGCCAAAAAAGCTTGAATTGCATGGAGGATCGATCTAATCAATTGCAAGCGATCGGCATGGGACAAGAAGCAGTGAGTCCAGGATTGAGCCCTTGCCGTGATATAGTCAATGAGGGCATGATAGTCCACCTTACTAAGCCTTGAAGTAATGATTGGAACCCCCAAATAGTGAACCGGGAGATTCCCTTCATTGAACCAAGAGCTTGTAAGTTCGCATTCCTTGAAGACGGTGAGCCACCTTACAAAAAAACCTCACTCTTGCAAGGGTTCGGGAGAAGACCACTCCATGAAGAAAAGATGTCAAGGCCTTCCTTAAGGATGCCAACCAAGGGCATGTTAACTTGACAGAAAAGAAAGACATCATCCACAAAAAATAAGTGTGACAAGCCTGTCGCTTTGCACCTCCAATAGAAATTGAACTCCGGCCTCATAGAGCGAGTATAAAGAATTATAGAGAAGACCTCCATGACCAAGGTAAATAGGTAAGGGGAGATAGGGTCCCCTTGCCTAAGCCCTCGGCCACTAGCAAAGAAACCGTGTAATTCTCCATTTAAAGCAATTGAGAATTTAGGGGTACGGACATATACCATGATGAGACGGGTGAGGTGCTTGGGGAAGCCAAAGCCAAGAAGAACCTGCTTGAGGAAATCCCAATCTATTGTGTCATAAGCTTTTTGGAAATCCATTTTGATTGCACACTTAGTAGAATAAGGCTCGAGGTGAAAGCCAGTAAAGAGTTCCTAAGCCAAGAGGATGTGATCTCTGATTCGCTAACCCTTCGCAAAAGTACTTTGAAACAAGCTTATCACATCTTGAAGGACCAAAGCAACCTGGTTAGCCAGGACTTTGGTGATGCACTTGTAGATGGTATTACAATAGGCTATAGGCCTGTAATTAGCGATCATAGTGGCATTGGGAACCTTCGGAAAAAAAAAGACCAAGATGGTGTTGTTGATTTCCTGAAGAAGTCTACCAGAGGTGAAGAAGTCCTTCACTACATCAGTGACCACCTGACCCACAATCTCCTAGTTGTGCTTGAAGAACTCGACGCTAAAACCATCAGGCATAGGAGCCTTGCCCCGAGCTGAGGAAAATAGGGTATCCTGAATCTCTAAGTCAGTGACAGGGCGAGATAGAGAACTCACCTGCTCCTCATTGAGGGGGTGCCAAATAGCCTCCCTAATTTCCCGAGCCAAGGGTCTACCCTGCATGTCTAGTGGCGCCAAGAGGTCCTAGAAAAAAGTGACAAAAGTTTGCTGCACCAACCTTGGATCCGTGACAAGGCTGCCAGAGCTATCCATGACCGAGATAATTCTATTCCTCATCTATCTATTAATAACATAGTGATGAAAGAATTTAGTATTTCGGTCTCCTTTAAAAAGCCATATAATTCTGGACTTTTGCCTATAAAATGACTCTTCCTGTCGGCGGAGGTCCACGAAGATTCTTCAATGTGTCTTCTCCATCTTTGTGAGAGAAGCATTGGTTGGGTCGTGCTGGAGGCCAACCTAGGTGGCCCAAACACACTCCTCGCCTCTACCGTTCTGGAAAAATATTGGAGAAAGTCTCCTTATTAAGCCGCTTGAGGCGGGCTTTAAAAGACTTACGTTTGCAAACAAGTCTATACATGGAACGCCTTCCCTCGGTTCCTCCCATACTTGAGAGACAATTTTCTTGAAACTCAGATGCTCCATCAAACAATTGAAGAACTTGAAATGTTTCCTCTTGACCACAGGGTTCAAAACCTTAACTATCATAGGGGTATGACCCGAGATACCCGGGGCAAGGAAGGTGGCCTCTGAGTAAGAGAAGTCTTGCCTCCACTTTGAATTCACTAAAACTCCATCGATCTTCCTTAGCTTCCATCTAGAACCATAAGAAGTTGCCCAGGTGAATCTAAAACCAACATACCAGATCAAATCAAATACGAGCCAAACTCATCAAAGTAAGGAATCCAGATGTTTGTGACCCCCAGTCTATCAGACAAGTCTTTGATAGCATTAAAGTCACCTGCTATGAGCCAAGGCGAATCCTACAAAGCTACACTCTTGAGAATAAGGTCTTCTCACAGCGGTCTTCGGGTCGGGAAGGCGTGCTAAGCATAGACAACTGAGATACAATAGTCCGCACTTGAAGTCACCATCTTTAGGTTCCCATGAATCACCTGGGCGTCGACCGAGGAAACTTCAAAGCTAACAATAGTAGGGTCCTAGCCAATCCAAATCCTATCTCTGGGAGAGTAGCTATAATTTGCTAGCCAGCACCAATCCCTCTTATACTCATAGAGATGGAAGAGAAACGAGCCTCTAGGACTTTAGTCTCTAGGAGACCAACCAAGCATAAACCATTAGAGGAAACTGGGTTATAGACCTCTACTTGCCTAATTGGGTCAAGAAGACCCCTGACATTCCAAAAACCTATGTACATAAGATATATACATTTGTAGTAAAAGGAAGGAGGCTCGGCTTACCTCCACTTGGTAGGCTTTCGTCGAGTAGTCGGTGGAGCAGTAGGGGTTGTAGCAGGAGGCGGGTCCGAAGCAAGGGTCAAAAATTTATCTTACATGGTATCGACCCTTCTACTAGAAGTAGGAGCCTCTGGGGAAGGATAAGGCGAAAGCAAGTCATCATTTGAATTGCTGATTAGGTTGGCCAAGACATCCGATTCCACGCTAGTACCGAGCGGAGCCTAGATGTTAAGGCTAAAAAATAGGCGGGTTAAAAAGTTAAATCAAAAAATAAAAGCACTAGATGTTAAATAATGATACATTTTGATCATCGTAGAAAAATTTAAATTTATTTTGACTCCAATCTCTCGTTAGTTATTTATTCCATCGGTAACTTTTGTTAAAGTCAAAAAATGTCTTTCCAATTTTTTATGAATAAATTTCTTAATGTTATTACTATAGGTTTATTATAGGCTCTTTTTTATTATTAATTTATTTATGAATTTGAATAAATTAATTTAAATATAATAATTAATCATGTATTTATAAAAATATTCATTTAATATACAACATGTTCCAATGTGTCAGAATTCTTTTCTCTTAGAAATGATGTGTCGGCGCGTCGTGTCGTGTCGTGTCGCGTGTTGCGTGTCCATGTCAGTGCTACTTAGGTCATGGATTTGGTGCATCCTTAAGATTTCATTTCACATTGACTTATACCATTGATTTGGGATTTTGGAATCGAAGCAATTTCCCTATATTGGTGACATGAAACATGTTTTGGAATTAAATTGTTGGATTGCTACACCATGGTATGTGAGTAACGAATGCCATTGGGCCACATTGACGACAATGCCCCGGGTGTTGGGTTGCCTGAAGGGTTGTGATGGCGATGCTTTTGGATGCCTGGGGCAGGGATGAGCTCTGGAGGTTCCTCGTGAGTCGGGATGCCTGGAAGTGTGAAGTAACACGTTCCGGATGCCTAGGGACATGATGAGCCCAGGAGGTCCTCGTGATGCTAGATAGGATGCAAGATGCCTGGGGGTGTAACGTAACATGCTTCGGATGCTTGAGGACTGAAATATGAAATCGGAGGTCGTCGTGATGCTAGGTAGGGTGCGAGATGCCTGGAGGGATGCAAACACTGGTCCCTCTAGAAGATGGTGGTAGTGAATTGAGATATATTGAGTTTCTAAATTCTCATTGTGTTTTGATATGCTGCTTTGTTATGATATTCTTCTAAATTGATGCACATTCATTACTCCAGTTGTGTGCTTTGTTTTGGATTATGTGGAATCGGGTGGCGATAGGCTCACGTAGTATAGTTTAGTAGAATTTTGACTACTGAGTAATCGTACTCACCCCTTGTGGGACTATCATATTTCAGAGATGTAAATATGCTGCTCCAGCCCGCATCTCCTAGCATGTTCTACGGTATTCCCATCGACCTTAAGTGGGACTAGACGGAGCATGCAGACCGACTTTCCAAGCATCACATTTATTCGGATCACGGTGATCCTCACCATGGATGCTGGACTCACCACAGGTCCCGTGCTCATGGGGTTTATCATCCTATATGCCTAAGTCAACGGGCATACGGTGGGGCCACTACCGCTTCCAGAGGATGACGACGGCGGCTTGAGTGGGGTTGAGTAGGAGGAGGACCAAGTGGGAGATAGCAGCATTTTTGTACGCCAAGACATGACTGGAAGAAGACAGTGTAGATAAACTGCAAGGCAGTCGGACAAATTTTGGTTTAGCCAGAAATGGAATCTTTTGGCCTATATGTATTGACTGGTGTCATCTGAAAATTATAAATAAATAAGAGTGCCTAGTTATATATCGTGTGCATCATTTTAAATTAAGATGGAGTTAGATACCCGCTGCCATAATGAAACAAGCGCAAGGACCAGGAAAAAGGGAGTGGTAGACCCTAAGGGTTGAGGGTCGTCAGGCGGCCCTTACATCAATCCCGTAGTTGATTTTTCCTAAAAGGTTGATTTTATAATCAAATTTTTGAAATTTTTTGTTACACGCCCAATATGTAACGGCTAACATAGTTAACTAAAATCTTGTCACTTTTTAAGCATAGAGAAGCATGGGTGGTTAGAGAACACGCAGGACAAACGAAACTTAAAGGAACACAAATGGAAATGCAAACCACACAATCTCATTTCATATCTTATTTGCATACGTTTGATGATAAGGTTGGGTATACCGGGGGACTAGTAAAAAATTCCATTACTCTAGACTATGCCAAAATCCACCGGCTGTACTATCCCGACTTGGATACCATTTATATACAAGGTGACCTATCTTGCACCCACAACATATCCAAAAATTCGTTGCCTAGTCTTCCCAAAAATGTTCCCTCTATCCTCCTGCCTCCTGCTATTCACTCCACGGTGCTATCACTGTTACCGGGTCCATCATCGCTCGGAAGTCGGAGTGATCCCACTAAACACCCACCGACTCAAGCGTAAACGACAATGAACCCTAGAAGCACCAGATCAGTAGGTGCTCCTATCTCTATGGTCAAAATCGAAATGACCTTTAGGAAAATGACGTTAGGGAAGGTGCGGTCATTGAACTCAGTTTGGTGCCATGTGAAGTCCATTATGGCACCATATCGGATCGTGGGGGTGGTAGGTGGGATCGGCATCACCACTGATTTGAATGAGAATAGTCAACTGTGAGTGAGCATAAAGATCAACAAGCAAACTATTGACCAATTTGTACTACATAAGTCAATATTGGCAAATGCGAGGAATTTCAAATATAAAATATAGGAGATCATTTTAAAATCAACTTGCTTGAGAATCTTTTTCAAAATTAAAATAGTAGGTTAGAAAATTAAAACTGGCAAACCAGTAAACCTCAAATAAAAATTTGAAAAGGCCAATAATCACATTTGCTATGAATTCAGCTGCCACCATCCTATGAGGAACTCCGTTACCCCTCGGGCATCTCGTACCCATTCGGCATCGCAAGGACATCTAGGGAATTGTGTTACACCCCAAGGCATCCGAAGAAACCTAGTTACCCCTTGAGACATCCCTACAAACACTCCGGGCATTGTCATCCTAAGGACCGATGGCATTCCCAACACACTCATACCAAGGTGCAACAAGTCAATAATTCAAATAAAAAATATCAACCATTATGTTAATGCACAGGAAATAATTCAATTCCAGAATCAACCATCCTTTATCCATTTTTAAATCATAAAAATGGTACGAATAAGTTAGTTGGTAGTACTAGTCTAAAAAGATAAGTTAGAAAAGGAGTTTATCAAAAATATCAAATTTGACCCTAAAAGGGGTAGTTTGCACACTTTTAGAAATCACCAGCATTTACCAAGTAAATCAGTTCTAAAAATCACGAAACATTAAAATAATGTGGAGTAGACCCGAGGGACCTTTTTTGTGAGAACTCAAAACCGGATCGACTTGTACGACTTTCGATAATTCAAATAATCTGGGCTAAAAGTAGGGGCATAATTCCAAACCAAGGCAGATCTAGAAATGGGCATTTCACAAATGTAAATGAGTTCCAAAAATCATGGAAAAATTACATATTATAGTTTAAGATGTGATCTAAAACTTTCATGAAGAAACTTGTCCAACTCTCTTGTAAAAATTCTACAGAAAATCAAAACCAAGTAGAGGTTGGTGCATGAGTTCAAAAACCAAATTTGGCACTTGTATGTTTTTCAAATATAAAATCATCATATGAAGTCCAAAAAAATTGAAATTAAAGTATGAAATAGAAAAAAGTATAATGTGCAACTTTGTGAAGAAAGCCTCACAAAATTCATACTACATAAACTAGTATAAAATTGACAAAATCACAGATATATGGTAAACCAAGTTTGGTAAGCAACGGCGTCCTCAGACTTCATCCGCAATTCACATCATTCAACTTTAAACACACATAAATCTCAACAATAAGCACCTCAACAACATATTTGCAAACTCAATAAACTATAAACTCAATAATGCCAGTAATGTACATCTCCCGAAATCATCGATTAACATGACTATGTATGAAATCAATTGAAACAATAGAACTCCAAGGAAATCGACCTCGCTGACCAACAATCAACCTACATAGCATATGATAGAGGACAATTTACTTGCCTCAGGTCCTAAGAAAGTGTTCTTACGGCTTCAACGAGGTCGGAAGGCCCTAAGTTGTGGCTGGTCTTCGGCAAGTTGTGTTAGCCCAAGAGAGTATATGGTTAAACACTACAAGATAGCGGCGATGCGAGCGGCTTGGCTGGGCAGAGGAGGCGTTGTCAACGGTCGGATGGTGTAAGGCCACTGTGGTGTCACTCGTGAAGGGGAGTTGAGTGGAACGGAGGGATGCGATGTGTAGAAGAGGAAGGAGACTTTGGCACCTCCTTATACTTCGGCCCCTTTTTCCCACCACTTGAATTTGGTCGTCTCTTCTTCGTGCAGTTGTGGTTGACTTTGGCAGTGACGAGTAAAGCTAGGCGGATACAAGGTGGTGTCGTGCGAAGGGCTAGGTGGCCATGGGGTGATGGCGTGGCATTGCTATGGCATGGATGGTGAGGTGGCTTCTAAAAGGGCTAGTACAAACACCTAGAAGAGGGTCAATAGGTGTAAATAAATAATTTCACAAGACTTAGAAGAAGTAAATTGCCTTTAAAACATAATTGACTATGAACGTATTCGCGTTGAGCAAACAAATAAAGTTACAAATAAAAGTAAGGAGTTAAGGAAAGACAATAGGAACATAAGGTTTATAGTGCATCGGCTTAGATCAAACCTACGTCCACTCTCCCGCGTTGACAGCCCACTAGTTGGATTCCACTATGAATCAAAAGAGATTTTACAACTTGTGATATTTGACTTTCTCAGTGAAGAGTCTCTACTGGTCTCTCACAAAGTCTCACTAAGAGATTCTCTCTTTTGTTTACAACTTTGAGTTCTATGAGTGAAAGAGCAAGGAACTAGAAAGTTTCAGACTTTGAAATTTTTCTTTCACGCATTCCTTCAAACAACTGGAGAGTCCGCCTTAAATACTCCTTTATGCCTTCACGACCGTTGACACTTTCCAAAGGAATTCTTCCAATCTACCTGTTGGATAGAATCAATTAAGGTGATCTCGAGTCATTAAAAGATTTGTGATGAAAACCCGTCAATCATGTTCGCCCATACAATTAGGATCTTGGTTTCCATAAATAGAACATTCTAAGTTTGCTCATCTTCCAAAAAATCTTCATATCGGAATTGATTCCAATAAGAACAATCAATCAAGTAGATGCTATATCCAGCCATAAGGTCTTCCAAAAACCATACGAAATGAATCCTTGGAGATAATCTCGCATCTGGATAAGTCTTTATTCTTCGATTTGGAAACCGTCGGTGTGAGCAGACTTTAAATCGTAACTCGGCAGTCTTCGAAGTCTAAAATTTTCTAGACTATAACACTTGAGTTTGTAAGTCTTCAGACTAGTATTTTGGAAATGTTTTGTCAGCTTCAAAATAACAAAGGAGTTTTCTCTAACAATCTCCACAGTTTTTATGGTGACAAAACTTTCCTACAGATTTAAAATTTTTTAACCTGCACAACAACACTTAAGCAAAGCATGATATCTTATAAAAATAAATTGATTAGGACCTGAATAGCATCAATTTCGCAACCACGGAAAACATGTTAATCCCGCAAGATAAATAACTATCCAGCCATAAACAATGTCACAAACTTAGTTACTGCAAAGGTAAAAAAGATTCGAAGTCAAACAATAGTCAAAAGTCCAAAGTATACTAGTCCAAAGTCATTCCAAAACCAAACCAAAAATTACTAAAGTCCAAAATACCAAGCAAAAAGTCATCAAAACCAAAGTCAAAAAGTTGCAACCCAAAAGAATTCAAAAGATAGGTTCAGCCAAATCTGCACAAACTCTCCCCATTTTTGTCAAAAAAAAAATGGAGAAAGATTATAAAAAGAGTTAGGTAAAAATCATGGTTGTTTGGGGATACTAATGATCTGGAAATCCCCCATAGACTTGACAGTCTCCTTCAACTTCCTTAGAATCTCCTTCACTGTTAAATATCCTCACCCTTTGCAGTTTCTTGCACTTGAAGCTTTAGGGCTTGTATCTGCTCTTGTAGAAATTCTAAAGTCATTTCTAAAGCATTCTTGAGGTTCTTCATCTCAAGCTTGAAACCATATTGTTGACCCTTCAATTCCAAAATGAGATCCAGCAGCCTTTAAAAGTCTGCTCAGGGTATTGAGAGACATAGACATCCTCTTGATCTGCTGGAGATCTACTAACATCACTAGTAAAGACAGGTGAAGAAGTACCTCTTTTGTCAGTTGCTCCTTCTGTTTCTGTGCCTTCAGGTGGAGAAAAGAATTCCCCTTCCTGTTCTTGCTCTTCTTCAACACCCAAGTGATGTTTTTCTCTTTCTTCTCTTGCATTTCCACTCCTTGTCTTTTCCGAGTCATCTGACAAGGATACTGTGGCACCCCCGAATGGCCCCCAATCCGTTAGGGTCGCCATAGTCCACTTGCCTTTCTCTTGACCTAATAATATATTACTCTGATACCAAAGAGTTATAATAAGTCTATAAATCATGGGGTTTTATATCTTTTAGATTGGTCCCTATGCAGTTTACATAGCAGAAGCACATCCATCAACTCCCCTTTCACAGATTAAAACGATGCACACCAACTAAACACATTTATAGGTAATAAGCCGAACACTTTTATTTACATAAAACTAGATGGACATCTTTAGTTGGTACACCAAAATGCCGTAGTCTTCTATACTCAGCTATACTTCAAAAGATGACCGACATCTTTTCCAACAGTCGTATACTTAAAGTCCATCGATCAGTGTCGGCCTCCAAAAGTTCCTTCCTTTGCTATCCTCCTCCTCGCGGTCATATCCAACCACTCGGTCCATCTGCTGGTGGCGGTGGCAGCAGAGGTATCTTGTCTAGTCTGAAATGTTAGTCCCCAAAAGGGGTGAGTACAACCACCCAGCAGTTGAAGATCTACCAAGCTATACTATGCAAGCCATCACAATCCAAGTCCATGCAAGATAGATAAAACAGGTAATTAAAGAATGAGTATGCATCAAATCAATAAAACTTTTCAAAGCAATGGCAATGCAGTTTCAAAAACATAATGTATCATTTCAGTCACACAAATCCCGATTATAGGGCCAAACTGTAATGACACATCCCATTCCATGTCACACAATTCAGTCCCATAATCAGGCGCAGTTATCAGCAGGGTTGTTATTTTTAGAAAAACTTAGTTCGTTTTCACTTCCCTATGTCTAGCCCAGAGGACCAGTGTTTGCGTCCCTCCGGGATTTTGCACCCAACCTGGCATCACGAAAGACTCCGAGCATGTATTCAAAATACAACCGGGCATCCGGAGTGTGTTATGTTACACCCCCAAGTATCTTGCACCCCACTTGGCATCATGAGGAATCTCCGGGCCGCGCCATGAAAATGGTTACCCCTACCCTCCGAGCATGCATCATAATACAACCCCTCACCCTCCGGGTATGTATCATAATACAACCGGGCATCCCGACACTCCCGGGGTACCTTTAGGATGCTGCAGATCCCAAGCATCCAAAGGGCATTTGTGGCATCCCAAAATTCATGACAACCTCTAGTTACATTAAAGTCTATGAATAGGTGATGGAAGTACCATTAAGTTATTTTATAGCCATTTAATCCATAATTTGCAATAAGATTTATGGCCAAGCTTTTAATGGATAATTATGTGATAGGAAAGAAAATGCTATCATTGGCCGTGTGTTTTATAAATTGGAATTTATGGATTTATGATTTCAAGTTTTATGGCCATATGAAATTGTAATTTAGTATTTATATAAGTGGGGATTTAAGGTAAATTATTAAAAGTAAAAATGGACTTATTTAAGAAAATTTTGGGCCATTTAAGCTTGGACTTTAGGCCCAAGTGTGTTGGCCTAAAGTGGGCCAAGAGGCCTGGCCTAAGGAGCCCAAGAAGTGGTCAACCAAGCTGGCCCAAGATTGGCCCAAGAAGAAGGCCCATCAACCTTGCATGTAATCGGACAAGTGGCATGAAGGGTTATCCAAGTGTCTTTGGCAAAGGAGACACTTGTCTCCTTCTTGGGGACAAGTGTTCCCCCGTGCAAAATGAGGATACATGCTAGTATATAAACAACCAAAAAGAGAGAGAGAGAGAGAGAGAGAGAGAGAGAGTGGCTGGTTTTGAGAGAGTAAGAGAGAGAGAGAGTTGCGAGAGGGTGAGGAGCCGAGAGAGAGAGAGGGAGAAGCCGAGCGAGGGAGGAGGTCCGCTCGTCCGTCGCCGTCCGTACGCTCGTTCGTCGCCGTCCGTGTGCCGTCGTTTGTTCGATTTTGGAGGCAAGTTAGGATCCATATTCTGCTCTTGCATGTGTGTCTTGCATGTGTGATTGTTTGGTGGTAGATCTCGGATGATTAGAGTATGAGAAACCGAAGCTAGAGTGTGTGGTTCTCGAAATAGCTTGCTGTTTTCGTGTGTGCCGCCTGACCCCGAACGTTGTGAAGGCTTGCATGCGGGTTTTGAGTTGGATTTTGGCTTCAAATTTTTCATGAAAATTGTAGACAACATCTCATAGTATAACATACTAAAATTTAAGATAAGATGGCTGAGTTTTAAGGGGTGAAACCCTTCCTCTACGAAAATGCTAGATCTGAAACTGTTTCGTCGACCTCTTGGTGGTTTTGTGATTTGTATGTCACTTTTTACTAATATTTTCACTTCGACTTCTTCACAAAAGTTGTATAGAACGTCTTGATGATTAACATACTCAAATTTGAGGTAAAAAGAACAAGTGTAACCTAGTGAAACGATTTTCTTTTGAAGACGGTAAATCTGGAAATACGGTACTGGACACCCGAGACTTCTTAGACCTATATGGTGACTATTCTTTGAGAATCTCACTTAGATCCCTTAATGAAAGTTATAGGGGACCTCTTGAGACAAAACATATCAAAATTTCAGTGGAAAATATGGAAGAGAAGTAGGTGAAATCTTGATTTTTCGGAGATAGCTATGATATAGCTAGTATAAGCACCTAGAGGGGGGTGAATAGGTGTAAAAACAATTTCTCGAGATACGAAAGCAATACTAGGCAGACAATAGAAAGGAAGTTCTCATTTAGTTATT
This sequence comes from Eucalyptus virginea, assembly GCA_014182375.1. Taxonomy (NCBI): domain Eukaryota; kingdom Viridiplantae; phylum Streptophyta; class Magnoliopsida; order Myrtales; family Myrtaceae; genus Eucalyptus; species Eucalyptus virginea. The sequence goes on from CM024516.1 coordinate 26,850,345, forward strand.
AAAACGAATTATGATCAAAGTAAAGCAGAGAGTAGGGAAGAGAAAATTGAATACAAGATTTATAGTGGTTCGGCTTATTCCAAGCCTACGTCCACTCTTCTACACCGACAGCCCACCAGCTGGATTTCACTATGAATAAAAGAGATGTTAGAGTAATACTTTCCCTTGATTCCATAGTGTAGATACTCTACCACACTTACTCAAGGTATCTCAAAATATAAACTCTCTTTTGCGTACAAGATTTTGCTCAGTAAATGAATTGACTAAGAATCAAGGAGCTTCAGACTTTGGAATTCTTCTATCGTGCACCACTTCGAAAAACTGGAACGTCTTCCTTTTATACTCTTTTATGCCATTATACCCGTTGGCACTTACCAAAGGATTTCCTCAAATCTACCCGTTGGACATAATTAATTAAGAAGATCATTCGAGCTATTAAAGGAACATGTCGATAGCCCATCAATCCTGCTCGCCCATACAATCAGGACCTCGGTTTCCATAAGTAGAACCTTCCAAGTATACTTCGCCAATCATCGGATCCTTAATCAATCTTGATTTGAATAAAGGAATCCGTTATGTCATATCCAGCTAAGAGATCTTCTCCAGTCGATAAGGCCAAATCCTTAATGAAGCACTCAGTTCTGGATAGCCTTTCTTCAACAGATTAGAAACCTGTCAATGAGAATAGACTTTGAGTCTTGAGTTTGGCAGTCCGGGAGGTTTTCAGACTTTAAATAGTAGAGTCTCGCAAATCTTCGACTAGACTGATGGAAACGTTTTGTCAGCTTCAAAATATTCTAGAAGGATTTCTCCAACAATCTCCCCCTTTTTGATGGTGACAAAACTTTCCTGAAGATTTGAATAATTTTGACTTGCAAAACATTACTCAAGAAAATATGGATATCTCATAAAGATTAATGGCTTAATGATAACACTAGAATCGCAACCACGTAAAATAGGTTAGTCTTGCATGAGAGTAAAGCCATTCATAAGATATCAGTATTACTTAATATAAGCAGTAATCAAATCCAAATCAAAGTTTAGTCGACATCTAGACACAAGCCAAGTCAAACATCAAAACAAACTAAACGATCAACAAGTTTAAGTTCAAAGATTTCAAATCTCGCATCTCTCCCCCTTTTTGTCATCGAAAAAAGGTTGAGATGGAGTCAAGATTCCTTGGGAACGCGAACAAGCGGAAATCTCCCATTGACTCGTACGATACCTTCCAGCTTTTTCAAATCTTCCTTCAGTTGAGCCACCTCTTCACTCTTAGCATTTGATTGATTCTGAAGAACAAGGGCTTGAATCTGATCAGACAAAGAAACGGAAGAAGCTTGTCCTGCATTCTTCAAGTTCTGAACTTCGCACTCCAAAGCATATATCTAACTCTTCATTTCCAAGAGAACATCAAGGATTCTCGCGGAAATGTTGAAATATCGATGCATCGCTTCGGCTCAATCCGATGGAGTAAAGGCGGATGATGGTATATCAGCATAGTCACGCAGATTTCGCGATGAATCATCATGTCCCTCCTCAGGAAATTGAGAGGCATGGATGTCCTCTAGATCTGCTGGAGAACGGCTGACTCCTTCACTAGTAACAGGATATGAGGACATTCCTTTTTTTTCACCATCTCCCCCTGTTTCCATGGCTTCAGGTGGAGAAGAGTGTTCCTCATGCTCTCATTCCTTTTGATTTTCTCTTTCTTCTTCTTCTTCTTCAAACCTTTCCTCTTCTGCTTCTTTTTCTTCAGCTTCTCTCTCATCTTCTTCTTTCTCCTCTGCTTCTTGCTTCTCTGCTTCTATCCCTTCTTCTTCTTTCTCCTGTCCTTCTCTCTCCTCTACTTCTTTCTCCTGTCGTTCCATTGATTATGGAACAGAACGACTCAGCTTCTTCAATGCCATAGCAGAAATGGTGAGGTCATCCTCATCATCTTCATCCTCGATGATGAGAGCTCTTCTCTTTTTGGATGGAGCAACCATGGGCTCCTTCCCTTTTCTTTTCGCTGCAGAAGAGACTTGATGAGGCTTGGCAGGGGTTGTCTCCTTCAATTTCTCTAACGCCTTGTCGAGTTCTTTCAGACACATTTTGGACACCATTTTCAGTCCTACCACCAATTTGTCACACGGTCGAACACAGAAAATTTGTGGAGGCTGAATATTCAAATGTCTGAATATTTTTGACACAAGACCTGGATAAGAAAGTTGACCCCTATCATTCACCACTGCCCTATACATATAGAACAGAATAGTGTGAGGAAGAGAAAACTTTTTCCCTGCATTGATGGCGTACATCAGCTTTGCCTCTGAATTGGAAACATCAGTTTTTGAAGTAGACTTTGGCCTGAGGCAATTAATCACAATCTTGTGAAGCAGAATGTTGAACGCACGCATCCTTGAGTATGTAATCATTCCCTCTGTCCTTTTGTCTTTAACAAGTTCCAATGTGGCACGAGTTATAGAAACACCGATGGGTTGATATCTCCCTCTCTCAACCCCAATCACATTCGCCAGCATATCCACATCAACCACAAAGTCCTTATCTTAGACACTAAAAGAGATTCTATTCGCATCCAAGAAGCTAAGATTTGAATAGAAATATGCAGTTAGTTGAACATAGGCTTCTGTGGCGTCAGAACAGAACTGTTCAAGTTGAAGAAAACTAAACTTTTCCCTCAAATTTACATTCACAGCATCAAGAAAGTCAAAATCCACACTCCTAAGGTTTATCACCCCACGCTTCAACAATTTGGAGTATAGATACTTATGTTCCTTCGATCTAAACAACTCTGTCCTTTTTCCTCGAATTTTAGCCGCAACACCCATTCTCGGTTGAAATTGGCTGTACAATTTGTCATCATCATTCCCATCGATTGGATTAAATCCCCTAACCCGCGGATCACTTGTGATATTTACAAGGGTTTCTTCTGCCAAACCCTTAGGAGCAATTCCCAAATCCTCCATTTTTTTGCAAAAAGATATATTCATTCCCATATCCCTTGTCTTTAAGAAACCCATCCATGTAGTTCAATGGAGTACCAGTCCTCTTTAAAGCACGGTAAAGCTTATAAATAAAAGAGGGCTTTTGAACTCTTACAGGGTCTGCGTCTTCAACGATTTCTTCCTCTTGTTGATGATCAACACCCTGTGGACTAGATGGTGGAGAATGACGCTGCTGAGAATGTTGTGGGCTCTGATGCTGACTTGGTGACTCCTCTTCCTCGGTGAGATCAAAGTGAGTAGGCCCCTCACTCATTCGTTGTGGTCCCCTGCTTGCGATCCTCGAAGACTTTCTTGAAGACGACATCTTTCACAGTCTTCGGAAGATTCCAAACTTGTTTTTCCCAAGAAAGATGGAAACTTTTTGAAGATTGAACAAGAGAAGAAGACGCAAGTGGAAGATCGATGCTTTTTAGGGTTTTGGAGTTAAGCGAAGAGGAACCGACTGTATATAGCTCAGTCGAAAAGGGGTAAATACCAAACGTCGTAAAGGAAGGTGAAAAGATGCCTCTTTTAACAATAACTACCTTTTTCAAAAATAGATAACTGCCATTTTTAAAGAGAAATTAACTCTTTTTGAAAAGGTAAAAATTGCACTTTTCACGGAAATTGAAGATAGCATAAATCAATTATAAATAGATAAATGATCGTACCTTTCGAGTTTTAATATAAGAGAAAATAAAATAACTTATAGTCAAGAACTATGTTTGTCTGAGTCTGAGAGTCTCTAGACTTTAACTTCTTTAAGCTTCAGGATGTTGAGTCTGGAACAGATGATTTCAAATTGATTTTTCTCCAAAGGCTTTGTAAATATATCCGCTAATTGGTTCTTTGAGTCAACAAACTGAATCGAAACTTCTCCATTTTGAACATGATCTCTGATGAAGTGATGTCGAATCTCTATATGCTTTGCTCTTGAGTGAAGAATTGGATTTTCGGTCAGATTGATTGCGCTGGTGTTGTCACACTTAATTTCCGTGCATGAATCTTCAATTCCAAAGTCTCTTAGCTGTTGTTTTATCCACAAAATTTGTGAAGAACAACTTCCAAGAGCTACATACTCTGCTTCTGCTGTAGAAAGAGCTACTGTATTTTGCTTTCTTGAAAACCAAGACATTGTCCTGCTTCCAAGAAACTGGCAGGTACCCGAGGTGCTCTTTCTATCAACTCTGCAACCGGCTAGGTCTGCGTTTGAGTATCCAAGAAGAGTAAAGTCTCCCCTTTTTGGATACCAAAGACCGAGACTTGAAGTTGAAGCAATGTATTTGATAATACGCTTTGCAGCACTTAGATGAGATTCTTTTGGGTCTGCTTGAAATCTGGCACAAATGCAAACACTAAACAAAATGTCAGGTCTAGAAGCAGTAAGATAAAGAAGTGAATTGATGATACTCCTATATAGCTTCTGGTCAACTTTCTTTCCTCCTTCATCTTTGTCTATCTTCAAGGAACTTGACATTGGTATATCAGTCTTTTTGCAATTTTCCAAACCAAACTTTTTGACAAGATCATTAGCATATTTTTCTTGATGAATAAAAGTTCCTTCCTTCAATTGTTTAACTTGAAGCCCGAGAAAGAAGGTTAGCTCACCCATCATGCTCATCTCAAATTCATCCTGCATAGTCATAGAAAATTTCTTGCACAAACTTCATTAGATGATCCAAAAATAATATCATCTACATATATTTGAACAAGAATAAAACTTTTGTTTTCTCTTTTGATAAACAGAGTTGTGTCTACTTTACCTTTGACAAAGCCGTTTTGTATTAAAAACTTACTCAGCTTGTCGTACCAAGCTCGGGGTGCTTGCTTTAAATCATATAAGGCATTTTTCAGTCTAAAACCGAGTCCGGCTTCCTTGGGTCTTCAAACCAGGTGGTCGTTCCACATAGACTTCCTCATGGATAAATCCATTTAGGAAAGCACTTTTGACGTCCATTTGGAATAACCTAAAATTCTTATAACAAGCAAAAGCAAGTAATAATCGAATTGTTTCTAACCTTGCTACTGGTGCGTAAGTCTCATCATAGTCTATCCCTTCTTCTTGCGTATATCCCTTGGCCACGAGTCTTGCTTTGTTTCTTACGACTTTTCCTTTCTCATTCATCTTGTTCCTGAAAACTCATTTAGCTCCAATAACAGACTTACTTTTCGGTTTAGGAGTCAACTCCCAGACATCAATTTCATCAGATAAAGCTTATTCTATGCTTTTGGGTTCTATTTCAGAAATAAGAGCCACAGCACTAGACTTTTCGCGCCTTTTGGATCTTGTGCGAATTCCTTCATTAATGTTGCCAATAATGAGATCTTTGGGATGACTGGACTTATGCTTCTAGTTGCTGGTTGATTTGTCAGGTTGATGATCACTTCCTTCATTTGAATCTTCATTAACCACTTGTTGCTCGTCTTTCAGAGTTTGAGCTTCTTCTTGAGATTTAGACTTTGTAGAGTCTGGAGCAGGTTCAGATTCTTCAAGATGAGTCTCGAATAGATTCATTTTGCATAGAATCCAGGAATTTGACATTCATTGATTCCTCCACGATCGACTCTTCTTGTTATAGACTCGTAGGCTTTGCTTGAGGTTGAATATCCAAGGAAGATGCCTTCATCTGACTTTTCTTCAAACTTGCCAACTCGATCATTCGCATTTTTCAATATAAAGCATTTACATCCAAACACATGAAAATATGAAACAATAAGTTTCTTTCCTTTGAATAACTCATAGGGGGTCTTTTCCAGAATAGGCCTTAGAAAAACTCTATTGATAATATAATATGCTGTTGAAACTACTTCAGCCCAAAATCGTGAAGATATATTACTTTCAATTAAGAGAGTTCTAGTCATTTCTTGAAGGGACCTATTCTTTCTTTCCACAACTCCATTTTGCTCTGGAGTATATGGAGAAGAGAACACATGCTGAAAACCAGATTCATCACAGAATTTCGTAAAATCTTGATTTTCAAATTCACCTCCATGGTTTGTTCTTATACTTGAGATAACATACCCTTTTTCATTTTGAACCTTTTTAGCAAACTTTTCAAAGTAAGAGAAGATTTCAGACTTACTTGCCAGGAAATATACCCAAGTAAATCGTGAGTAGTCATCCACAATTACTAGGCAATATTTCTTACCTCCAATGCTCGAGTTCGGTTGGTCCAAAGAGATCCATATGCGAAGCCGCAGTACACGATTAGTGGAAACTTGATTTATTGGTTTATAGGAATTTCTTACCGTTTTCCAATACACATGGTGTACATAGATCAGACTTTTGGTATGATAAATTGAGTAGACCACGAACAAGCTTCTTTGCTGAAATTTTGGCTATCTGCTTCATATTGATGTGTCCAAGCTTTCTATGCCATAAGCTCGCTTCGTCTTGAATTGAGATTAGACATTGCGATTCATCTGGTTTTACATCCAAGAGGTAGATATTTCCATGTCTTCGGCCCATGAATGACTGAGTGGAATCTTTACTGGTTCTTGAACATATTCCCTCTTGAAAGTTGATTTTGAAACCAGTATCACACAGCTGACTGATACTGAGCAGATTGTAGTTGAGTCCTTCTACTAGGGAAACATTGCTTATTGTGAGGTTTCCAATCTTTATAGTTCCAAATCCAAGAATTCTTCCTTTGCTGTTTCCTCCAAATGAGACTTTTCCACCATTTACTTTAACGAGCTTTATGAAGCAATTTGAATCTCCTGTCATATGTCTTGAGCATCCACTATCCAGATACCATTTTACATTTTTCTTGATAGTGACTCCGCATTTAAAAAAAGAGACTCAAGCTTTCTTTGGTACCCATATTTTCTTGGGTCCATTTGTGTTAGTATGATATGCGGTTTTTGCCCATTCTTTCTTAACAGGTTTCTAGACCATAGGACACTCTTTTTCAAAATGATCTGCACTATTGCACTTTGAACATCTGAGAGCATTTCGACCTACTGGTTTTACAAAAATCTTTTTGAAATGATTTTTGTAAGCATCTCTTATGGGTCTTTGCTTAATTATTTCCTTCACTTTAGGAAAATCAATTAAAGGAATGGTTTCGCTGTCATTCCTAAACCAGATTTATTGAAATAAGGTCTTTGTCTTTGAAAGAATTTTCTCAAGTTTCTCGATCCTATTGAAAATCTTTTCGAAATATTTGATAATTCATTTTTTAAAAATGCATTTTCTTTCAAAAGATTATCTTTGCTTTCTTTAAGAGTGGTGACATTCATGTCTAAACATTTAACTTTTTCTTTCAAAATATTTTCCTGTTGTTTTAGTGCAGAATTTTTCTTTTTAAGTTCGGAAATCCTTTTAAGAGAAGTTTTAAGACTAACACACAGCTCATCAATGTATTTAGAAACTTTAACAGGGATTTTAAAGTTACTTACCTTAAATTTACTGTCGAATCGAGTCTGTCTCGGAGTTTGAATCTGAATCCGATTGTGCCATCGACATATATTGGCATAATCATCATCACTTTCTTCACACTCGTATCACCTGTGTTTCGCTTTGAGAGCCTTTCGATACTTTTCAGCTTTTCCTTTCTTCTTCCTCGAAGCGGACGGTTGGGTCCGATGTGTCCCTTTTCTTACATTCAAAGCAGACTACATCTTTGTTTGATTCATCATCCTCAACAGACTTAGTCTATTGCTTTTGAAAACTCTGTTTCTTTGGATTGAATCTCCTTCCTTTTCTGTTCAGCTTTCTGAATCTTCTTATCATGAGGGCGAGCTCCTCATCATCCATATCGTCTTCAGAATCTGTAACATCAGAATCATCATTGGATTTTAATGCAATGGATTTCTTACCTTTAGGATCTTCGTCTTCATTGATTCGTTCCACTTCATAAGACTGAAGAGTTCCAACCAACTCATCGACAGATAGTGGCATGATCCTTTGTGTCTCTCTTATTGAGGTCTTTATGTGATTCCAATCCTTGGAGAGTCCTCGCAGTAGCTTGTTTACCTTTATGGGATCAGAAATTGGTTGACCTTGATTTTCAAGACCATTCATGATATCTGTAAAACGACTAAACATGTCAGTTATAGATTCACCTGATTTCATTTTGAACGCTTCATATTGACCAAGGAGAATGTTGATTCTTGTCTCTTTCACTCGATCTGTTCCTTCATAAGTAATATGTAATCTATCCAGACTTCTTTATTTGTAACACAAGAAGATATTCTATTATATTCGTAGGTGACAAAGCACAATATAAAGAATAAATTGCTTTTGCATCAAGAGCTTGTCTCTTGATTATCTCTTCCTAAGTCATTTGACTAGACTCAACAGCTTCTTTTCCTCTCTCTGAGACAGATGCAGCTTTAGGAATGATTCCTTTTTCTACAACGTCCCATTCCAGATGATCCTTTAATCTTAGGAACGCTTTCATCTTGTTTTTCCAGATGTTGTAATCCTTTCCATCAAACTAAGGTGGTCTGGTATTGCTTTGCCCTTCCACCAGCCTTGGAGCTAGCATACTAGCCATGGATCTTTAACTCTGAAGTAAAACACTTCAATCAAAGTGAGTACATAAGCTCTGATACCAATTGATATAGCTAGTATAAGCACCTAGAGGGGGGTGAATAGGTGTAAAAACAATTTCTCGAGATACGAAAGCAATACTAGGCAGACAATAGAAAGGAAGTTCTCCTTTAGTTATTAGAACGAATTATGATCAAAGTAAAGCAGAGAGTAGGGAAGAGAAAATTGAACACAAGGTTTATAGTGGTTCGGCTTATTCCAAGCTTACGTCCACTCTTCTGCACTGACAACCCACCGACTGGATTTCACTATGAACAAAAGAGATGTTACAGCAATGCTTTCCCTTGATTCCACAGTGTAGATACTCTACCACACTTCCTCAAGGTATCTCAAAATATAAACTCTCTTTTGCGTACAAGATTTTGCTCAGTAAATCAATTGACTAAGAATGAAGGAGCTTCAGACTTTGGAATTCTTCTATCGTGCACCACTTCGAACAACTGGAACGTCTTCCTTTTATACTCCTTTATGCCATTATACCCGTTGGACGGAATCAATTAGGAAGATCATTCGAGGTATTAAAGGAACATGTCGATAGCCCATCAATCCTGCTCGCCCATACAATCAGGATCTCGGTTTCCATAAGTAGAACCTTCCAAGTATACTTCGCCAATCATCGATCCTTAATCAATCTTGATTTGAATAAAGGAACCGTTATGTCATATCCAGCTAAGAGATCTTCTCCAATCGATAAGGCCAAATCCTTAATGAAGCACTCGCCCGGATAGCCTTTCTTCAACGGATTAGAAACTGTCAATGAGAATAGACTTTGAGTCTTGAATGGCGATCCGCAGGTCTTCAGACTTTAAATAGTAGAGTATGCAAATCTTCAGACTAGACTGATGGAAACGTTTTGTCAGCTTCAATATATTCCAGAAGGATTTCTCCAACAAGCTAAACTGCACTGTTCGGTACTAGGAACAGGAGCTTCGACCGTCTATATTAAATTATCTAGAGCGAATCTGGCCTATATGTCTTCATGAAAAATATACCTTAGGTTCTTTGCTACAATCTGGTAAAATTTCATAATTTTTGGAGGTCATTCGGGTATTTTAATCGAAATATTTCAAGAACTGCGCAATCTGATTTTATCTGAATTTTGCATGCTGTATTGTGTGAGCTATATATTCTTGTGTAAAGTTCTTTTGGGCATGTGTTCTTCATGGAGTTGCTACCTTTTTGTCTTGTCTATCACATGTTTTGATTTTATGATTTTTGAAGATCATACGGATATTTAATTTACATGTTTTCCGAAATTGTGCAAGCTGGAATTTGGTAAATCTCAAAAGTCATGATGTATGGATTATTCTAAGTTGTATGGACCCCATGAGTGTATTGTCATAAGTGATTGGACCTTGCTACATATATGATGATGATTGGAACTACACATAAGAATCAAATGCTGAAAATGATCTTGTTTGCCATCATATTATATGCCATGTTGAAATTGAACTATAATAGGGAATGTGAACTATGATAAACGAGAAGGCCATCGGAGGTGTGAGCCGACGATGCCCTGAGAGTGTCGGGATGCCTGGCTAGGGAGTGCCGGATGCCCAGTGGCCTAGTGGCATAATTCCAGAGGGTCCTCGGGAGTTTCGAGATGCCCGGTGGTATACGGTACGTAATTCCAGAGGAGGGCAGAATCCTGGTGGTATGTCGGTACGTAATTCCGGAAGCCCCGGAGGTTTGTGCCCGGGGGAATGCCTCGTGATGCTAGTTGGGATGCAAGATGCCCGGAATGTGGGGGGCCGGATGCCCGGTTGTATTTTGAATACATGCCCGGAGGTTCCTCGTGATGCAAGGTTGGGTGCGAGCGATAAATGTGGGATGCAAATATTGGTCCTGAGAAAGAGAAATGTGATGGCCCAAAATGAAAGAATAAAATTAGGAAATTGAAATTGAATTATGCATGGTATGGCAACATGTATGCATGAGTGCATGATGATGAGTGCATGGATGTATGTGCACCTATGGCTTGATGGTACATGTATGGCATGATGATGGTAGGTGATGATACATGCATGACATGATGATGGTGAGTGCATGGATGTATGTGCACCTATGGCATGTGGTACATGCATGACATGATGATGGTGAGTGCATGGATGTATGTGCACCTATGTCATGATGGTACATGTATGATATGATGATGGTGAGTGCATGGATGTATGTGCACCTATGGCATGATGGTAAATGTATGACATGATGGTGAAGGTTATATGAGGATGTATGTACATGTGGTGTGATGACATATGCATGGCTTCAAGGTAAGTTATGCATGGATGCATGAATGACATGTGTTATGCTATGATTGTTATGATTGTATTGTGTGATGCATTGAGTGGTTTATTGGGTCGTTTACCTGCTGAGTGGCTGTACTCACCCCTTTGGGGACCAACATTTCAGACTAGATAAGATATCTCTGTGCCACTGCCACTGGTAGATGGATCGGGTGGCTGGATATGATCGCAAGGAGGAGGATAGAAAAGAAAGGAACTTATGGACGCCGACACTGATCGATGGACTTTAAGTATATGACCGATAGAGGAGATGTCGGTCATCTTTTGAAGTGTAGCCGAGTATAGAAGACTATGACATTTTGATGTACCAATGAATGATGTCCTTCAGGTTTAAGTAAATAAAAGTATACGGCTTTTACCTATAAATGTTTTAGTTGGTGTGCATCGTTTTCTGAATATAGGGAAGGGAGTTGTTGGATGTGCTTCCATAGATGAACTGTGCAAGGGACCGATCTAAAAGAAAGGAACCCCTATGATTGTATGGACCCGCTGCAATTGAAATGGTATTAGAGTGACATGTTATTAGGTCAAGTGAATGGTAAGCGAACTGTGGCGACCCCAATCGGATCAGGGGCCATCGAGGGGTGCCACAGCATCGACTCATTCGAACCTCTGGGCATCCCGACTCCCGAGGCATCGTCGACTCGAAGGTCCGACAGCATCAATCACATCTCGACCATGGTATATCAATCAAATCATTTGAATGCCAAAATAGTTTAATACAACAACAACAGGCCTTAAAACATATGTCATTTTCATGTCAATGGAATCAATCCACAAACTCAACCGCAAAATAGTAATCAACTCATAAATCCATTTCCACGGCTAACCTTTAATGTATTTCGAAAATCCATGTATAAATTCTCGGGTTGCACTCGCGCCTCACGGCCAAAATCAAAGAAAGTTATCAAGCGCAAATAATTTGAAATCAGCACATTGGAAATTCAAATGTACACTCCCGACTTCAAGGTTTTCAAATATTGGTTCTTACAAAAATTTGAAACTTCGAGGGCACCAAAACATTTTCCTTTCCATTTTGAATCATTGATGAACGGCCCCGGTATGTAGAAATTCCAGCAAGAGTCAGGAGGTTTTTCCAAGTTAATCTACGGCCAAGTTTTGTTCAAAATGATAAATGAGTTTAAAAACGTGTATAGTGAGTCCGAAATGTCAACCCGATCTCCAATGGTTTTAAAAGAATTGACACAAAATTCAGAATATGAAAGCACCGTATATTTTCTTAAAACATTTGAGGTCGGTACCGTGGTAGATAAAACTTCAAGTACAGATCGGGAGGTTTTTCCTTTCCAACTCAAATCAATGGCTGAATTCTTCAAGATTTCATAGTCATCAAATCTGTTTTGGATGAAGTCCAAAGAAATCGAAACCATATATGAAAATCTGAGCATTTCCTCGACTCTTTAGCCTCAAAATGGTCTCGGTCGCTCAATAAATCATTATTCAGCATCAAAATCCAACAATCCAGCCTATCAATGCACTTTCTAAGACAACAACAGCACTACACAAATATGGATTAGTAGACTTCAACTTGCCTCAAGTCCTACGGTACTAACAGCAAGGGTTTCGGTGGCGAAGACGAGCGGCATCGATGGCGGCAGCGCACCCGCACAGATAGAGGGCAGTCTCCTTCTTCCCCCTTACTCTTGCTCGCTGCACGCTTGCGAACTCTCTCGCTCACTCACTGCACTCACCCGCTCGTTGCTCTCTCTCTCTCTCCCTCTCACTGATTTCGTACGAAGCTCTCTCTCACTCTCTCGACTAATCCGCCCTTTTTGCCACCCAATTAATTGACTAATTAGTCAATTGCATGCAGGTTTTCGGTGGCTGCACGCACAGGGGACAGCTGCTGAAGACATGACCTCCTGCATGCGGATCTCCCCTCTTGCCGAGCCAACACAACTTCTCCATGGGCTTCTTCTTTGCTGGCAATCAAGTGGGGAAGCCACGTGGCCTTTTGGTCAACAATTCCTTCAATGGTTGACCGGTTGCACGATTCTTCACGTGCGGAAAGAAGGGGCTGCATGCTGATTAAAATTCGTTTCTTCACTTGCTAATTTCGCACAATGAAGAGACGTGCACGATCCTCATGCACTGTCCAACTTCTCCAAAATCAAACTTTTAATTTCAGCACATGCGTGGGTTGAATTATAACTACTTACGTGGCTACATGGGGTCGCAATAATGTACATGGAAGGTTCGGTTTGTAGGGTACGCATGCGGGTAGAAGAGGGTCTCAACCTGTGGCATCCCAAAATTCAAGTCAAGCCATAAGGTGTGTTAAAGTCTCTAATTAGGTAATAAAAATTTTCTATGATTTATGCTTTAGCCATTAGTCTTTTTAAGATTAGATGATTTGTGCATATGTTTGTGAGAATTTAAATTTGATAGATTAATGATAATAATTTATGCTTGGCCATGCACTTTATAAATTAAATTTCAATAAATAAAATGTCACAAGACTTTGGCCATGTTGAAAATTAAAATTTAAAAATATTTATAGAAGAAATTCAAAAAAAAAAAAAAGAGGGGAAAAGTCAATTTTTAGGTTGGGCCTTAGGCCCATTGGCCAAAGCCTTGATGGGCCAAGCTAGTCGGCCCAATTAGGCCCACAAAAGGGGGCTGTCGACCAGCCCAAGAGGAGGCCCAAGAGTGGCCGGATGGCCCAAGCCCAAGCCCAAAAGCCCAAGCCCATTATGCATGCATTGAGACAAGTGGCAAGAAGAATGGCATGCATTGGCCATTGATAAAGCAACCTAATCATTACTAATGATGAGGATTAGGGGGGGATAAAAGGGAGGAGAGGAGAGAGAATGGCCGGTTACTTCATTCGCCCAAAGAGAGAGAGAGAGAGAGAGAGAGAGAGAGAGAGAGAGAGAGTTTGTGCGAGAGAGAGGGAGAGTGGCCGAGAGAGAGGAGGAGCCGAGGAGGAGCCGCCGTCCGTCCGCCGTGCTCGCCGCCGTGTGCCGTCGTCCGTTCGGTCTAGAGGCAAGTGGGAGTCCTCTAGCTGCTCTTGCATGTGTGTTTGTTGTATGTATGGTTGATATAGTGTCGAATTTGGGTGATTAGGTGAGGAAAATCGAAGTATGGATGGTTTGTTCTTGAGTGGTGTTGCTGTTTTCGCTTGAACAGTCTGAGTCAGAATGTTGTGTGAGCTTGCATGCATGTTTAGAGTCCGATTTTGGCTTCTATTTCTTCATGAAGGTTGTAGCTAACATCTTAAACTACAACATAATAAAATTTGGTGGAAAATGATGGATATTTGAGGGGTTAAACTCTCATTCTACGGAGACCTCAGATCTGGAACGATTTCACTGACCTCTTATTGGATTTGTGGTTGCATGTTGGTTTGTGTTAAGAATCTCTCTTCGATTTCTTCATGAACGTTGTAGGGGACATCTTAAACTACAACATAATCAAATTTGAAGTGAAATGAACAAGTATAGCCTAGTAAATCGACTAGATCTTGAAGACGGTAATTCTGGAGATGTATTTCGGGACACCCGAGACTTCATGGACTTAAATGACGACTATACTCTGGTTATTTGACTTATATCTCTTCATGAAACTTGTAGAGGACATCTTGATGTAGAACATATCCAAATTTCAGAGAAACCGAAAGAGAATAGGTGGGTGAAAACTCAGTATTTCGGAGAAGCATGTACTGGACGATTCGGTGTTGGATCCAGAAGCTTCGTGTGACTGTAGAAAATAATCTAGAAAGAATCTGGCTTGGAAGTCTTCATGAAAGTTGTACGAAAATGTTTTGGGTATAACTTGGTAAAATTTCGTAATTTTTGGAGGCCGTATGGATATTTTAATCGAATTTCTTCGGAAACCGTGCATTCTGGTTTCATCCGAAAATTATATGATGTTTTGTGAAAATTGTGAAATTGTGTGGAATTCTATGTGGCCATGTATTTTGCATGTAATTATATCCTATTGGCTAGTTCAATACTTGCTTTAATTTTTATAATTTTTGGGAATTTATAGATATTAAATCTAATATTTTTGAAAATGACAAAAGTTGGAATTTAAATAAATGAAAAATGGATTATTTTATTGGCCATAAATTCCATTAAATTTATTTCATAAATAATTATACCATGTTATATGTATGATGAGGTCTTCGTGTATACATGACATTAAATTGAGATGCATGTGTGAATTTCATGCCAAGTATGACTTGTTTGATGTCACGTCATATGCGATGCTAAATTAAGACTGAAATTGGTAAACATGGATAATGGTAAATGAGGAGGTGGTTGTGGTGGAGGATGATGCCCGGAATGTATAGAGATGCATTGCCGGATGGCCCAGGAGATTCAGGATGCCCGGAATGTGGGGGCGGAAGCCTGTCGGAGTTCTTTGCCCGAGGGGAATGCCTCGCGATGCCGGGATTGGGGTGCGAGATGCCCGGCCGGGGAGTGTAAATGCCGGAAGCCCGTCGGAGGTTTCGCCCGAGGGGAATGCCTCGTGATGCCGTTGGGATGCGAGATGCCCGGAATGTGGGGGGGTCGGATGCCCGGTGGCCTGGAATGGCTGAATGCCGGAGGTTTTCTCGCATGGGATGCGAGTGTAATATATGAGATGAAATTGATGATCCGAGGAAGGGTGATGTAGTGATCAAATTGAAAGTTAAAAGTGGAAATTAAACCCATGGCATGATGATATGCATGATGATGATGATGATGATATATGATATGGCATGATGATATGCATGATGATGATGATGATGATATATGATATGGCATGATGATAGGCATGATGATGATGATGATGATGATGATGATATATGATATGGCATGGTGACATGTGTGATATGATGATGCCATGATGATGATGACACGTGTGATGTGATGATGTCATGATGATGATGACATGTATATGATTTTGATAATGATGCATGATAGTATGCGCATAGCTTCAAGGTAAGTAACGCCTGCAATGCATGTATAATTTGCATGATGCATTGAGTGGTTGTTGGATTCCTTTACCTGCTGAGTGGTTGTACTCACCCCTCATGGGGACCAACATTTCAGATTAGCAGCATGCCGCTTCCTGCCATCGCGCGGGGCGCATTTTATGGTTTACCATCCAACGTCGAGGTAGAGTGTGAGGAGTTCAGCTGTCCTTCTGTGCCTGGATTGACGTATATACGAGTGCGTTGTTTCGTCATGTACGACGTAGGCTTGGCTGGGGGCCTAGTCGTCCAGGAGTTCGTCTCCGTCCACGTTCGTCGCGACGGGGTGATGAGAGGGATGCTGCCACCGCCACCGCCTGACGCACCGGATTGGGTGTGAGGCCCGTGCGTGACGAGTAGGAGCTGTGTTTTTTTGGGGATAGTTAGCCGACACTTATGATGGGGGTTGTGCACGTGTGATGTAGAGGGTCGAGGGTTCTTTTTGGGATTTTAGGCTGGACATGGCTGAGTCATAGCTTTTCCTTTTGATGTATCGACCCAAAAGAAGTCCCATCTTGAAAATATATGTAAATAAAGTGTCGTGGCTTGTCTATAAAATCATGGTGATTAGTGATGTGTAATTGTATCATGGTTGGTAGGGGGAGAGATGGTGATATTTTGCTTCCGCTAATGAGTCGCGCTGGGACCGCTTTTCTTTTATAAAAAAAAAAAATGTGTCTGCTAATTACGACGCCTCTTCTAAGGAGAAAGGTAATAAGGTGTAACATTGGCGCTTGTGGCGACCTACGAAGGGTTCGGGGTGCCACACAACCGTGACATTATGTAAAAGAAATTTTCGACGAAACGATAGGTCATGCAATGATCAAATTGTCTTGACACGACCAAGGCACGACTATGAAGGTATATCCTAGGATCATCGTGTAACGTGGCATTGGGTCCGATAATGAAAGTGATAAAAGGTGACTGAAAGTGGTGCCAACGACATAGTCCAACTGCACTTCCCGTTAGTTTATCACGGACCATCGCATAATCGAGGGTCGTCAAAATTTTCAGATGCCACAGATACAGCAAATGTTGGCTCAAGAGGCACATCTTGACCCTCTTCTTCTTCTTCTTCTCTTCCTCTTTCTTCTTCCTATGTTCTCCTTTCTTCTCCTTTCTTCTCCTCTCTTCTCTGTCTCTTCTCTTTCTCTGTTCTCTTTGTCCTCTTGTTCCTCAAAACTAATAAAGCTCCTCAAATTTCTTAAGGCATAAGCGGAGAGAGTGATGTCGCCCTCATCTTCTTTATCCCGTAAGATAAGGGCTCTCTTCTTCTTAATTGGTGCGCTCAATGGTTCTTTGCCTTTCTTCTTCTTCGCTGCAGAGTCTTGTTTAGTTTTGGTAGGGGATTTCTCCTTTAGGCGTTCCAATGCCTTATTCAGCTCCTTCAATCTCATCTTTGAAACCATCTTCAGTCCAACCATAATCAAAGTAATGGTTCGAACACATAGAGTAGTAGGAAACTGAATATTGAAATGTCTGAATAGTCGAGTAACAAGCGCAGAGTAAGGGAGTTGCCCCTTGTCCTTCACAACTATCCTATACATGTGCATTAGGATAGTGTGAGGCAGTGAGAACTTGAATCTGACGTTGATTACATACATCAGTTTAGCTTCAGAGTGAGAGACATCAATTTTTGAAGTGGACTTGGGTCTGATGCAGTTGGTCACAATCTTGTGAAGCAAAATATTGGAGGCAGTCATTTTAGAGTAAGAAATCCTGCCTTTAGTAATTCTGTCCTGAACAAGAGACAATGTTGCGTGACCAACAGGCACACTAATTGGTTCGAAATTCCCCTTTTTCCACACCAATCACATCCGCCAAGGTGTCTACATCCACCACAAATTCTTTGTCCCTAACCGTAAAAGAAAATTTATTCGCATCTAGAAAAGCCAGATTTGAATAGAAATAAGCACTCATTTCAAGGTAAGCAACTGTAGTCTCCGAGCAAAATCTTTCAAGATGAAGGAGAGCAAACTTCTCCCTCAAGTTTACCTTCAAGGAATCTAGAAAATCAAAGTCCACAATTCGAGGGTTCATCTCTCCCCTTTTTAGCAATTTTGAAAACACTTTCTGTGGTTCTTAGAACGAAATAAGTTCATCCCCTCACAATGAACATTTGCAGTGACACCCATTCTAGGCTGAAAATTCCTATACATCCTCTCACCATCATCCTTCCTTTTCGGCTAATTAAAAGTACCAAACCGCGGATCACTTGGAAAGTTGGCAAAAGTCTTGTCTGCCAAACCTTCACGTGCAATGCCTAACCTTTCCATTTGCCTTATAAACAAGGTCTCATTCTTGTAACCTCTCTCTTGCAAGAACTCATCGATGAAAGTTATCGCAGTACCACCTTCCTTTAACTTACAATAGAGTTTAAAGAGAAATTGGGGTTTCAGTCTTCTTACGGGTTCAACATCTTCAATGATCTCTTCTTCTATTTGTTGATGTGGAGGATCTTTGGTCCTTTGCTGTGAAGAGTGACGCTGTTGAGAATGTTGTTACTGTTGTTGTTGTTGAGGAGAATTTTCTTCCTCGATTAAATCAAAGTAGGTAGGACCCTCTAGCATGTGTTTTGGTCCCCTAGTTGCAATTCTAGAATACTTCATTTGGAATGACATTGTCACTGTCTTGGAGGATTTCTTGAACTCGCTTGTTGAAAAATGTGAAAGCTTTTTGGATCAAACTTGAGAGAAAATGAGAGAAAGTAGGATCTTTGTATTCTAGGGTTTGAGTGAGAGTAAACGGAGAAGAAAAATTTCGACAATATATAAAGCAAGTGAAACGGGGTATACAGATTGTCACAAAGGAAAAAGTAAAAACTATATTGTTCGAAAATGAAAAGTTGCCATAAATTCAAAACTTGAAAAAAAAATAATTCCTAAAAATAAAATAGGCAAATAGCAATTCAAAAATCAACATACCTTTTCGAAATTTCATCATAAAATTAAATTACTTGCATTTAGAAAATATTAACTTATAGTCGTAACTTTTGAACATTCTGAGTTTGAACATCTTCAGACTTTAACCAATAGAAGATATGATGTTCAGTCTAGCACGAATAGACTCAAATAGGCTTTTCTCTAGTGGCTTTGTAAATATGTCTGCCAACTGATTCTTTGAGTCAATAAACTGAATTATAACTTCTCCATTCTAAACATGATCTCTAATGAAATGGTGTCGGATCTCTATATGCTTTGCCTTTGAATGAAGAATTGGATTCTTTGTGAGATTGATGGCACTGGTGTTCATATTTGATCTCGATACATGATTCTTCAATACCAAAATCTCTTAGCTGTTGCCTTATCCACAAGATTTTAAAACAACAGCTCCTAAGAGCCACATATTCTGCTTCAGCTGTTGAAAGAGTTACGGTACTCTGCTTTCTTGAGAACCAAGATACCAGTTTATTGCCCAGCAGTTGACAAGTACCAGAAGTACTCTTTTTTATCAACTTTACATCCTGTTAAATATGTATCTAAATATCCAAGAAGAGTAAAGTCTTCCTCTTTGGGATACCACAGACTTAGCTTTAGTGTTGTTGCAATGTATTTGATAATGCATTTTGCAGCACTTAAGTTGATTCTTTGGGATTTGATTGTAATCTAGCATAGATACAAACACTAAACAAAATGTCAGGTCTAGATGTAGTAAGATAAAGAAGTGAACTGCTCCTGTAAAACTTCTGGTCTACACTCTTTCCCCCTCCATCTTTATCCAGCTTCGAAGAACTTGACATTGGTGTCTCTGTCTTTTTGCAATTTTCCAATCCAAATTTCCTGATGAGATATATTGCATACTTCTCTTGATGAATAAAAAATAACTTTCTTTGATTGTTTAACTTGTAATCCCAGAAATAAAGTTATCCCAAAAATAAAGTTAACTCACCCATCATACTCATCTCGAATTCATCCTGCATATATCTAGAGAACTTCTTTCATAGATATTCATTAGGTGATCCAAAAATGATATCATCAACATAAATTTGAACAAATAGAAAATCTTTACCTTCTCTTTTAATGAACAAGGTAGTATCTACCTTACCTTTTGTGGCATCCCAAAATTCAAGACAACCTCTAGAGGAATTAAAGCCCGTCATTAGGTAATGAAATTACCTATGATTTATGTTTTAGCCATTAGTTTTCTCCTAAGGCTAAGTGTTATATGCTTGTGTTCATGAGTTTTTAAATTAGCATTATAGGATAAATTAATGAGAATAATCTATTCTTGGCTATGCACCTCATAGACTAAATTCCTATAGATAAGATGTTACAAGATTTTGGCCATGTGAAATTGAAAACTTGAAACCTATAAAAGAAAGAATTAAAAGTGTTTAAAGGTAAAATTTGGAGTTTAATTAGGTTTGGGCCTTTGGCCCAATAGCTTGGACTCTTGGTGGGCCAAATG
This sequence comes from Eucalyptus virginea, assembly GCA_014182375.1. Taxonomy (NCBI): domain Eukaryota; kingdom Viridiplantae; phylum Streptophyta; class Magnoliopsida; order Myrtales; family Myrtaceae; genus Eucalyptus; species Eucalyptus virginea. Next base: position 26,870,577 of record CM024516.1, read on the forward strand.
GCCAGCCCATTGAAGCCCATGGAGAGGTGGCCGTCGACCAAGGAGGGGAGGAGTGGCCAGCCCACTTCTTCCAAGCCCAAGCCCATCTTGCATGCTTTGCCAAGTGGCAAAAAGAGGGTTCCATGCATTGGCTTGTGAGGAGGCACATCATGATTGCTATTGATGGAGTTTAGGGGAAACAAAAGGGGGAGAGAGAGTGGCCGGTTGAGGATTTTGGCCAAGCCAAAAAGAGAGAGAAAGAGAGTTGCCAGAGAGTTGCCAGAGAGAGAGGGTCGCCGAGAGGGAGAGAGGAACCGAGGAAGAAGGAGCCGTCCGCCCGTCGCCGCCCGTTCACCGTCCGTGTGCCGTCCGTGTGCCGTCGTTCACTTGATCTTAGAGGCAAGTTAGGATCCACCTTCTACTCTTGCATGTGTGTCTTGCATGTGTGGTTGAAATAGTGTTGAATCTTGGGTGTTTAGAGGTAAGGAACCGAAGTTAGTGTGGTTTGTTCTTAAAAAAGCTTGCTGATTTCGTGTATACCGCCTGACCCAGAAACTTGTAGAGGCTTGCATGCATGTTTAGATTTGGATTTTGACTTCGACTCCTTCATGAAAGTTGTAGACAACATCTCAAGGTATAACATACTAAAATTTGGGACAAAATGGTTGAGTTTTAAGGAGAAAAACCCTCCTCCTACGAAGACACTAGATCTGGAACTGCTTTGCTGACCTTTTGGTAGTTTTGTGGGTTGCATGTTGCTTTTTACCGAGAATTTCCCTTCTACTTCTTCATGAAACTTGTAGAGAACATCCTAAAGACTAACACTCAAATTTGAGGTAAAATGAGCAAGTGTAGCCTAGTGAATCGACTTTCTCTTGAAGACGGTAAATCTGGAAACACGGTACTGGACACCCGAGACTTCTTGGACCCATATGGTGACTATTCTTTGGAAATTTCACTTAGATCCCTTAATGAAAGTTGTATGGAACCTCTTGAGTCACAACATATCAAAATTTCAGAGGAAACGAAGAAGGCTAAGTAGGTGAAAACTCGATATTTCGGAGATAGCTATACTGGACGTTTCGGTGCTAGAATCAGGAGCTTCGGACGTCTATAGAAAATTATCTAGAACGAATCTAGCCTAGATGTCTCCATGAAAAATATACTTTAGGGTCTTGACTATAATCTGGTAAAATTTCATAATTTTCGGAGGTCATTCGGGTATTTTAATCGAAATATTTGAAAAACTGCGCAATCTGTTTCTATCCGAAATTACACGCTGTAATTGTGTGAATTATATCTTCTTGTGTGAAACTCTTTTTTGCATGTGTTCTTCATGAAATTGTTACCTTATTGTCTTGTCTATCACATGTCTTGATTTCATGATTTTTGAGAATCATATGGATTTTTAATTTAAATGTTTTCTAAAATGGTACAAGCTGGAATTTAGTAAACTTCAAAAGGGCATGATATATGGACTATTCTAAATTGTATGGACTCCATGAATCGTATTGTTATGAATGATTGTGTTTTGCTGCATGTATGATGATGATGGAAATGCATTAAAATGATGAAAGTGATCTTGTTTGCCATTACATCATGTGCCATGCTGAGTTGAAACATAAATTGGTGAACATGAACAATGATAAATGAGGAAACTGTTGGAGGCGGTTGATAATGCCATGGGAGTGTCAGGATGCCCGGGATGGGGGGTGCCGGATGCCCGGATTGTATTGAGATACATGGCCAGATGTCCTCGGGAGTTTCGAGATGCCCGGAATGGTTGGGTGCCAGAAGCCCTGGAGGTTTGTGCCCAGGGGGATGCCTCGTGATGCTAGTTGGGATGCGAGATGCCCTGAAATGTGGGGGTGCCGGATGCCCGGTGGTGTGTGCCGGAGGCTTTTCTCGCGATGCCAGGTTGGGGTGCGAGTGATAAAGTGTGGGATGAAATTTCTGTTCCTGGGAAAAAGAGAGATGTGGTGATCAAATTGAAAGATAAAAGTGGAAATTGAATCATGCAGATATGATATGATGACATACGTATGATGATATGTGTGTGACATGATGATGATCACCTATGGCATGATGATATGTGTGTGACATGATGATGATCACTTATGGCATGATGATATATGTATGACATGAATGTGATGAGTACATGAAGATGTGTGATCACATGGTATGATGGTATACGCATGGCTTCAAGGTAAGTTATGCTTGGATGCATGAATGACATGTATTATGCTATGATTGTATTGTGTGATGCATTGAGTGGTTATTGGATCTTTTACCTGCTGAGTGGCTGTACTCACCCCTTCGGGGACCAATATTTCAGATTAGAAAGATGCCGCTCCCTGCTATCACGCGGGGCGTCTTTTATGGCCTTCCATCGGATGTGGAGGTTGAGTGTGTGGAGATTGGCTGTCCCACCATTCCTGGTCTGACGTTTCTTCGAGTGCGCGCGATAGTGATGTATGATGTGGGCCTAGCTAGGGGCCCTGTCATACAAGAGTTCATATCCGTTCACGTTCGTCGAGATGGGGTGATGCGAGGGATGTTGCCGCCGCCACCGCCTGATGCACCGGGATGGGTGTGATGGGCCCGTGCGTGAGAAGTAGGAGCTGCAACTTTTTGGGATGATAGCTGACACTAGTTGATAGGGGAGCTTGCACGATCGTTTTAGAGGGTCGAGAGTCTCTTTTTGGAGTTATGGCCGAGTGTAGCTAAAAGTCTTGGCTTTTCTTTTGATGTACCGACCCGAGAAAATCTCATCATGAAAATATGTAAATAAAAGTGTCGTGGCTTTATCTTTTCTTATGATGTTTAGTGGTGTGCCATTGTATCATGGTTGTTGAAGGGGGATTAGTAAGACTCGATTATGCTTCCGCAAATAAGATGCGCTGGGACCGTTTTCCAAAAAAAAAAAAAAAAATGCCTAGGAAGTAAGGTGCTTCTTTGCTAGGATGTGGTGACCTTGGGTGATTCGGGGTGCCACACCTTTAACAAAACCATTTTGAGTTAGGAATTTACTTAACCTTTCATACCAGGCTTGAGGTGCTTACTTTAGTCCATATAAGGCATTTTTCAATCTGTAAACTAAGTCTGGTTTTCTTGGATCTTCAAATCTAGGTGGTTGTTTTACATAGATTTTTTCTTGGATAAATCCATTTAGGAATGCACTTTTTACATCCATTTGGAATAACCTGAAAATTTTTATAGCAAGCAAAAGCAAGTAATAATCTCATTGCTTCTAACCTTGCTACTGGTGCATAGGTCTCATTATAGTCTATCCCTTCTTCTTGCGTATATATTTTTGCCACGAGTCTTGCTTTGTTCCTGATCAATTTTCCTTTCTCGTCCACTTTGTTCCTGAAAACCTATTTAGTTCCAATAATAAACTTACCTTTAAATTTAGGAATTAGCTCCCAAACATTGTTGATGCTGAACTATTTGAGCTCTTCTTGCATAACTTCAATCCAGCTTTCATCAGCCAAGGCTTCTTCTATACTTTTGGGTTCAATCTTAGAGACGAGTGCTAAAGCACTAGACTCTTCTCATCTTTCGGATTTGGTGCGAATTCTTTCATCAATGTTGCCAATGATGAGTTCTTTGGGATGACTTGACTTATGCTTTCAGTTGCTAGTTGGTTTGTGAGTCTCTTGATCTTCTGTTTCAGTTGAATCTTCTGGTTCATCTTGTTGTTGATCTTAAGAAGTCTGAACCACTTCGGGGGAAGTAGACTTTATAAAGTCTAGAGCAAGTTCAAATTATTTAAGTTGAGTCTGGTCCAGTTGATTCTGCATAGAGTCTTAAAACTTGACATTCATAGATTCTTCCACACACTGACTTTTCATGTTGAATACTCTGTAGGCTTTGCTTGAGGTTGAGTAGCCAAGGAAAATTCCTTCGTCTAATTTTTCTTCAAACTTACTAGTTCGATCAATTGCATTTTTCAAAATAAAACACTGACAACCAAACACATGAAAGTAAGAAACATTTAGCTTTTTCCCTTTAAACACTTCATAAGGAGTTTTATCTAGAATAGGCCTCAGAAACACTCTGTTAATGATATAGCATGTTGTAGAGACTACTTTAACCCAAAATCGAGAGAAAATATTACTCTCAATTAAGAGTATTATTGTCATCTCTTGCAAAGATCTATTCTTTCTTTCCACAACTCCATTTTGTTCTAGAGTATATGGAGAAGAGAAAACATGCTAGAAACCAGATACATCACAGAATTTTGCAAAGTCTTGATTTTCAAACTCACCTCCATGGTCTGTCTGTATGCTTAAAATAGCATATCCTTTTTCATTCTTAACTTTCTTGGCGAATTTTGAAAAGTAAGAAAATGTTTTAGACTTACTTGCCAGAAAGTAGACCCATGTAAAACGAGAGTAATCATCCACGATTACTAGGCAGTAACTTTTTCCACTAATGCTTCGAGTTCTGGTTGGTCCAAAGAGGTCCATATGCAAAAGCTGCAAAACTCGATTAGTAGAAACTTGATTTCTAGGTTTAAAAGAACTTCTAACATGTTTTCCCAAAACACATGTCATGCATAATTTAGACTTTTGATAAGTTAGGTTAGGAAGTCCACGAACAAGCTTCTTAGAGGAGATCTTGGCAATCTGCTTCATGTTAACATGGCCAAGCTTTCAATGCCAAAGGTTTGCTTCATCTAAGGATATTAGACATTGAGAACTTTCTGGTTTTATATCAAGAAGATAGATATTCCCATGTCTTCGTCTAGTGAAAGATTGAGAGAGATCTTTACTTGTTCCCGAACAAATGCTTTCTTAGAAATTAATTTTGAATCCAGTGTCACACAATTGACTAATGCTGAGTAGATTGTAATTCAAACATTCCACCAAGGAAATATTGTTGATTGTGAGACTTCCAATCTTCACAGTGCCACATCCAACAATTTTTCCTTTGCTGTTTCCACCAAAGGAAACTTTTCCATCATTTTTTGGACAAGCTTTATAAAACAACTTGAATCTCCTATCATGTGTCTCAAACAGCCACTATCCAAATACCATTTGATCTTTTTCTTGATAGTGAACTCGATTTCGTTATCATCTCTGAGTCTGATTCAGAATTGGCCATTAGACATATATTTGTGTATTCTTCATCACCTTCCTTACATTCAGTATCACTCAATGTCTCTGCTTTGAGAGCCTTTTTGTATTTCTCTGTCTTTGTTTTCTTTTTCTTCAGCAAAGGGTAGTTGGGTCTAATGTGCCATTTTTTCTTGCATTCGAAACAAATCACCTCTTTGTTGGTCTCATTGTCCTCAGTTGATTTCTTTTGAAGATTTTGAGTGTTCTGCTTCTTCTAGTTAAATCTTCTTCATTTCCCATTCAACTTCTTGAACTTCCTTATCATGAGTGCTAGCTCTTCATCGTCCACATCATATTCTGAATCTGTATCATCAGAATCATCGTTAGATTTTAAAGCAATTGACTTCTTACCTTTAGGATCTTCTTCCTCATTAATTTGCTCCACTTCATATGATTGAAGTATGCCGACTAATTCGTCTACTAAAAGAGGTATGATCCTCTGGGCTTTTCTTATTGAAGTCTTCACATGATTCCAGTCTTTGGAGAGTCCACGCATCAATTTATTGACCTTCATTGGTCCTGAGATTGGTTGTCCTTTGATAAGCTAGACCGTTTACAATCTCTGTGAAACGATTGAACAAGTCAGTGATGGATTCTCCTGGCTTCATCTTGAAGGCTTCATATTGTCTGGGTATGATATTGATTTTTGTTTCTTTAACTCGATCAGTTCCTTCATAGGTGACATGCAATCTGTCCCAGACTTCTTTGGCTGTTTCACAAGATGAAATTCTGTTATACTCAGTACGAGATAAAGCACAATATAAGAAATAGATGGCTTTAGCATCAAGAGCTTGTCTCTTGGTTATTTCTGCTTGTATCAATTCTCCAGCATCTGCAACTTCCTTTCTTGAGGTTGATGTAGCTTTGGGGGGATTTCTACCACATCCCATTCTAGGGGATCTTTCGATCTCAAGAATGCCTTCATCTTGTTTTTCCATACATTGTACTCCTTCTCATCAAAGTAAGTTGGTCTGGTGTTGCTTTGATCATTCAAACCTGGAGCCAAAATACTAGCCATAGATCTTTAGCTTAAGAAGTAACAACACTTCAATAAATAAGCACACATGCTATGATACCAATTGAAAGGACTAGTACAAACACTTAGAGGGGGTGAATAAGTGTAAATAAATAATTTCGCAAGACTTAGAAGAAGTAAATTGCCTTTAAAACATAACTGACTATGAACGTATTCAGCTTTGAGCAAACAAATAAAGCTATGAATAAAAGTAAGGAGTTAAGGAAAGAGAATAGAAACATAAGGTTTGTAGTGGTTCAACTTAGATCAAGCCTACGTCCATTCTTCCACGCTGACAGCCCACTAGTTGGATTCCACTATGAATCAAAATAGATTTTACAACTTGTGATCTTTGACTTTCTCAATGAAGAGTCTCTACTGGTCTCTTACAAAGTCTCACTAAGAGATTCTCCCTTTTATTTACAACTCTGAGCTCTATGAGTGAAAGAGCAAGGAACTAAAAAGCTTTAGACTTTGAAAATTTTCTTTCACGCACTCCTTCAAACAACTGGAGAGTCCGCCTTAAATACTCCTTCATGCCTTCACGACCGTTGGCGCTTTCCAAAGGAATTCTTCCAATCTACCCGTTAAACAGAATCAATTATGGTGATCTCGAGTCGTTACAAGATTTGTGATGAAAGCCCATCAATCCTGTTTGCCCATACAATCAGGATCTTGGTTTCCATAAGTAGAACCTTCTAAGTTTGCTCGTCTTCCAAAAAATCTTCATATCGGAATTGATTCCAATAAGAACAATCAATCAAATAGATGCTATATCCAGCCATAAAGTCTTCCAAAAACCATACGAAATGAATCCTTGAAGATAATCTTGCATATGGATAAATCTTCATTTTTCGATCTAGAAACTGTCAGTGTGGGCAGACTTTAAATCTTAAGTCTAGTGGTCTTCAGACTTTGACGGTAGAGTCTGAAATTTTTCAGACTATAACACTTGAGTTTACAAGTATTCAAACTAGTCTTTTGGAAAGGTTTTGTCAGCTTCAAAATAATAAATGAGTTTTCTCTGACAACTTCATGTGGGAGGTTGAGCTGTTGTGATAGTGAGGTTCAAATGGCGAGATGGTAGCATGGTAGTGGTGCTAATTTGGTGCTGAGGTGCCGTGGTGGTGATTGGATGAGCTAAGGTGATAGACCTTGTAGTCGTATGGTGAGGGGTACGATTGGGGCATACCAAGGGAAGGGAGAGGCCACAACGTTGGATTGCAACCGTTAGCATTTCCAATGATCGAGTTTCAGATACACTTAAGCATTGAACTCGTTCTATATGGCCATACGACACACCTTTGCTTGTCGTCGATGGAGTGGCTAAGTCTTCCAAGATACACGATTTGACCGTATAATGATCCAGATGTCATAAATCTCCCCCTCTTAAGGTATTTCATCCTCGAAATTGGATCTCCCCTATGCTCCCTTGGAAAGATGAGAGTATTGTTGCCTCATCATCTCCTCACTTTTTCATGTTGCTTATTCTACATCATGGTGTCACCACACGACCTTGATGAAAGGTATTACTGTCGTGTGAAGGATCTATTCTCTTAGAACAATCCAATATTTGCATTGGTTCTTCCACACAACATTGCCACCCAAGTTTTTCAACCTACACGACATCTTCCACATATCAATGCAGAGGAAATATTAGCCTGACCATACTCATATTTTGGATCATGGGACCATCGAAGTAAATGTGAAAGTGATACCTTTCATTGGTGATACTTTTAGGAATTCATGATCTTCCATGTTAAATTCCAAGGGCCTCATGTGCTTATCTGCATAACTTTTTTATCGACTTTGGACCGTCTTAAGCCGATTCCCATTGATCACTGCTCCATTAGAGGTAATGTGACATCCTGCAATTTCTGATCTTAGAAATTACAAGTGAACTAATATGGGCTAGAAGGATTTGGAATCAGGCTAAGTAACAGGCTTGCTGAACTAAGTGTGAGCTATACATGTGAGCCTAGTGGGCTGAGTTTTGGGCCACAAGCTTGGGCCAATGTGTTAAGTGTGGGCTGTGAGATGCTAGTGGGCTGTGTGCATGCATGAGGCCAGAATGGAAATAAAATTTTTTCCAATGTACCAGAAAGGGCTTTGAATTAGTGATTTTAGTAGCCAAAGATTTTAGGATAAGAGTTGATGGTGTATTATACTTTAGCTAGGACACTAATAAGACCTTAAAAGTTGAAATGACCATAATAGGCACCTTTTTCTTCTTGTGGCTGAAAACTTTGAAGACAAATTGGGAGAAAAGACAAAAGCCAAAACCCTAGGAAACCTTGCATGCAAAGGAGACAAAAGTCTCTTCGGTTCCCATGCAAGAAGGGCTAAGCCCTTTGATTTCCTCCCCTTTATAAACCACCGACCTAGCCCTCATCATTATAAAATTTTCCTCACCCAATCTCCTTCCATGTATGGTTGCCAGCTTGAAAAATTTTCAAAGATCTTCATCATTTCTCCCACTTTTCACTCTTTTTTCCCCTTTCTCTTCGGCTGCTCCTCTTCCTTCTCTTCTCTATCACGCCTAACGTCTCTCCCTCACTTTCTCCCTCAAATCTTCTTGTTTTCTCTTTGTTCCTCAAGAGACAGTCAGCCTAGGAGTTCTAGCCTCCAAGCCATCACCAAGAACCAGTTTTTAAGTCTTGAAACTAGGTAAAGGAGAAGCTGGGCATTAATTTCAATATCCTCTTGGCGCTTGGAGGCGAAATGTTTTCGTTTAGTGGATTCTTAGCTGTAGGTGCCAGTTTTGTGGGTAAGCTTGGCTTGCATGTGATCCTTAGTGAGGAATAGATCTTATATGTAGGTTTCTTGGATGCTTTTAGATGATCGGCTTGCATGAGGATGAGGAGAGAAATAGTGAGCTGAGGAATGTTCTCATAGATTTTGTTACACTAGACCCTTGGAGTTTGGCAATTTTGTGATATGAAATGTGGTGCAAATTTTAGAAGCTTACTCCACGAAAAATGTTTCAAACATCTTCATCTATAAAAAAAACTTTATTATTTAGACTAGGATAATCAATTTATAAACCTTGTTCTGTGCTTGTCAGCATGCTGTCCATGATTAGGAATGGTGACCTTTGAGGATTGTTGAGTTGTTATAAATTTTTGTGGTTCAATTATCAAAATGTTTAGCACATCTGAAAGTATGACCTAGGTAAATTTTAGAGCAAACGAATAAGTTTTGGGCATCTAAGTGGTCTGGTTTTTGAGGATGTATATTCTGGTTGCTATGATAGTTTTGTAGCTACTTTCTGCTAATTACTGTTCTTAATGTAGAAGGAACTATATTAGACTTTCTACATGAAAATGTTGGTTTAAGTGTTGGCTACAAGAAATTAAAATTTGAGAATTTTTCGGACTTGTTTAATGAGTTTTCTAGAATTATTCCTAAAGTCACGCAAGTAGGCTCGGTTCTACCGATGAGTGCTATTTAGTGGCTTAGTTGATATCTATGAGGTTTTTCTTGCTAGAAAACTTGCACTCGGTGACAATGGATGAACTTGACATGCTGTAGACTTTTATTTGTTTGTTGCACGCAATGACGTGAGCTGAAGTGGTATGGATGCTTGGGGCATTTTTGTTATGTGCATGGTATAAGGTTGTGAACTTGGCACGTGAACATGCTATGTGGGGGAGTATACATGTGTTAATGGTGATGTTAGTGTGCCTTAATTCAAGACTATAGTATGGTAAAATATGTGAAATAAATTAAATCAAAAGATCTTCCATCTACCAGCGACCCGATGATGCTCCCATGGAGTGGAATGTCTCATGTTGTGTGGTCTGGGATGTCTCGGTTTAAATCACAAGGTCAACGACCCTTGGATATCAGGATGCCTCGGAGTGAGATGCCTAGGGCCAGCATCCCCTGGAAGTTTGGCCAAGACCTGGAAATGAATTGAGCGGAGTGGCCAGCGATCCGGTTTAAATCCAACTCGAGAGTGCAAATGAATTATTCACACATCTAATTAATTCACAAGGCAAGTGTATACGTGTGAAACCGTGTGCCTTGTTGCATGATCGAACTCATGTATACCCTGTTATGAAATTTTAGCGCATTTTGGCTATGTTATCATGTCTGGTACAACGGTTCTTGTTAATAATGCATGCCGACCTGATTAAAAGTGTCTTTGCTTATGTTGAATTGCCACTTTGAACAATATTTGCTATTAAGCAAGGTTAGGGTTTTGTGATTTAATGACTAGCTATTTCCTTTACTGGGCAATTTGCTCACTTCTTACTTTCCCTTTAGATCATTAGTAGTAGATGTGTTGCTAGTGGCGACCTATGCTGTGCCCATACACATAGTGGATGCATACTGAAATTTCCAGGATTGAGAGTCCGGCCTTACCTTCACTCGTTATATTTGCACGGTGTGGATAGATGATGGGCGCCACGCCTTATTTCCTATGCGTTTTGTATCCATGTACCTCATTTTGGGAGGTGATTGTATGGACCAATCCGCTTTTCAGGTGCTAGGCGCATAGCTAGGTAGCGCGCCATAGTTTAGGATGCTAGGTTGTAGATGGGGAAATTAATGTGCAGAGGAGTTAGGCACCTTTTTGGTTTATCTCAAGTGTGTTGACTTTTGGGTCATCTTGATTTATATTTTGTTATGTTAGCAACTGTCAATATGTTGATATCCCCTTGTAATTATGTAGTGGATGAATGGAATGAAAGGAAATGTTTATAAAATTGCCTCTTATGTGCAATAAATTTTTTGAAGACTCCAGGTCTAGAAAGCACAAGCACGATTGGTAAGACATGGTGGCAGTAGTGCAAACGGTGTGGTTTAGTGATGAACTTGGTGGCATAGCATTGACTTTAAGTACTTGAGGCTCATGATTTCGTCGAGTGAAGACCCAAATGTCACACAACCCCACATTGGGGCGAAATAGGAGGATATGGTTAAAATCCATGGAGCAAAAAATCAAGAAAGATTTTACTGCCTTTATTTGCATTAACCTTCTTGTGTTAGTTTCAAGTGAATTCTTATGGAAGCTTGAAGCATCCCAAAATGAGGAAGAGCATTCATTTCACCACATAAACACAATCACATAATTTTTAGCTTACGTATCGATAAAACTAGAAAACTCAAGTTTAGGGTTTTCGATCGCAATGGAGTATGTTTCTCAAATTAAATGTCTTATTTTTCATTTCTTTTTCTTTAGCTTATCATTTTTAGATAATTTTCTAATCATTTTTACTAAAAACCCAAAAAAACAAATGGTTGACTTTCGAGTTGATTTTTAGTCAACTCTTCAACCAAAAGCCAATCCTAGATAAAATTAAATTTTTTCATAAAAATGTCCTAAATAGCCTTAAAATCACTTTGACCACAATTGTTTTTTAAAAATTCAAAGTTTTGGTCACAAAATCAACTAAATTGTAAACTTTTGCTCAAACATTTGACCAAAAATTGAAAAATATAGAATTCCCTAAACCACCACATCGTAGCTTCAATTTGAGTTTAGCATTACAAATTTTGCAAAAATCGATTAAGAACCTCATTTTTTGAATTTTTTGATTTTAGGTTCAAAATTGATTGAAAATAAAATTACTTTGTTCATATTTTAGTTTGTTTCATTTTATGACATATGGTCTAGAGGTCATCCAATCTTTCATTGGTGCGGCTAATTCTAAGATTCGTTGAGTCAAAATGAAAATTGCCATTTCTAGCCCTAATAGGGGATCTTAATTGATTATTGATGAATGGCGTCGTTGCACTTCTATTCAAATCATTTTCTTAAATTGAATCCAAATATGGGGTAAATTTGGAGAAAATCACTTGGGAACACTTCAATTTGGCTGATTTAACTCGCTAGAATCTTAGAAGTTTAAGCCAATGTGTTCTAATCGAGGCATTTTGACTTAGCCCATGCTAGACTAGCATCCAAATGAAGATAGCAAGATTCAATTTGGCCAGGTAAGATCCAATTACAAATGTTGGTCTAGTTCATTGTCACACCCCGAACCTCAAGCGCGCACACATCCCACTATGGTCGATACAAATGTGACGTTTTTAGGACGCGTCGCCGACCCATTCATTTTAATGCACATGCAGAAGCATATAAATACCCATGACAACAAACGGCATGGGATAGGAAAGCATGGCACATTTTACAAAAGCCAACTTTTATAAACTACTAGTTTAGATATAAAAATGAGTCTAGTCAAAAGTCTACAAAAGTGTCAGCTCTCAAAAAGAAGTTGTCCTACAACACACTAGTCGAACACACATGCCAATCCTTTGGACTCCACCTTCACAGACTCTGGGGCTGTTGGTCCTCCACGACCGCCATCTAAGGACCTGAAAATTTAGCCCACGACGAGGTGAGACAATGTTTTAGCAAGTTTACCCCCTAAACTCTTATTAGGAAGGAAATACGCCATCAGAGCACTCTAGCCATGCAGCCACACAATTAGAATAGAGGACTTACCTCGCCTCAGTTCCTTCCTGCACGTCAGCACAGTTCATAACACAATGCATATAATTAATGCTTATAACAATTGAAACATCTCAACAACTCAATCAATCATAGAGGTTCTCGATACTGGTGCTCACAGCAACCAACAGGTCCTGGATAAGATACCGTTATGACACGTCCCATACCATGCCACACAGTTTTGTCTTATAATCAGGTGTATCAACTTAGACAATCATGCGTTCCAATTGTTAATTAAACGCCTCTAGGGTACTGCCGACTCTCATGTTCGGTGGTCTATTGGCGTAGCCAGGCATCGTCTCTTCCCCATTGAGCACAACTACATCTCTCATAGATGGCTTTCCCGAAGGAGCGTAGGTCCAGAATCTACTGCGACCCAATACCCTAATGCATGGGTAACCTGAAAAGGGATTTAGTAACGCCTGGCATAAACGCTCAAGACAGTTTCTCTTAACCAACACACGACCAATCAATCTAGGCCCAGGACACCGTGCATTGCACTCAAATGCCTCAAATAAAATAATGATCTTGGCTTATTTTCTTAATATTAAAAATACCCAGTGAAAATAGTCGTGTGTGGGTTCACAGTCAGATCGAACCTGAAAAATTCATAATCTCTAATTTAAAATTCCACCGTTTTATATAGTATATAATTGTTTTCGATGTTAAAATCCAACATCCGAGATTTTTAAATTAAATATTGATATTTCCCAAATTTTGGAATAAATTACCAAAAATCAATCAACACTCAATTTGTACAAATTAAAATCCAATTGCATAACCGAACACACCAAAGTGCAATCAACACAAAATTCCAGTCACCAGCTATCCCAGTCTAATTTTCAAAAAATAATAAATAATTAAATAATTACCAAAATTAATTAAATAATTCAATTTAAATACCAAAAATGCTAACTTAGGCTGGAAATGCCTAATTAAATACCGAAACGGGCCCAAATAATTTTTGAACCTATCTAGATAAATACTACGACTTATCTAGTCTCTAATTACACTACTCTAACCACCTAACATGCAATATTGGCTAATTAAATCACTAATCTAATCTAACTAACCACATAATCCTTAATTAACTTAAACTAATTACCTCTAAGCATAATTAATCTCATAAGTGAGGTTTAGTGAGTTAAACTCACCGGATTTGCGAGTCAATGAGTTCACGGCGACGGCAGGGCAACGGCGAGCAACAACCTCTTAAGTGGCAAGGCCAACGGGGGCTCAGAAGTGGCCTAAAAAGGTTACAAAGCTCACGGCGGGGTTGCTCTCTTTATTCGGAGGGGAGGGCTGACACGCAGCAAAGTCGTGGACGCAAAGACAGGAAGCAGAGTCAACTTCGGGCACTTCACTAGGGAAAAGATTGACTCGGCGGGGATGTGTGGACGTGGACGGCAGCTGCAGCAAATTTGGTGGAGGGTGGTCTTTGAAGAGAAATCAGCTGGATGCGTGGAGTTAGCGCAGGAATTTGCTGGCAGAACCGAAGTGGAGGAAGCTGAATTTGCAGGGCGAGCTAACTTCAGTCAACGATGGGGCTTCGGTTCGGTGGGTTGAAGTCAGCGTGGGGAGCTTGATGGTTGACTCGGACTCGGCAGCTGCTGGACAAGTGGCCACGTGAAGATGGAAGGGGAAGCAGCGGGATTCATTGGCCCAAAATGAAAGAACGAAGGTGCAGAGGAAATGAAATGAAAGCAGAACGGGGGATCGAGAGGAAGCGGCGCACGAAGAAGGGAGATGAACCGGCCAAGCTTGCTTCAGAAGCCAAGAAAAAGGGGAAGAAAGTCAATAAGAGTTATCCACTCACTTAATTGCTTTGTCCCCTAACACTTTCTAGCTTGATAATTCCACAATTTATCCAATTTGATGCCAAAAATGCAGCCTCCCATCCATGGCTCCGAATTTCTCCAAATAAGCTTCAATTTCTTCTCCGATTTCTCCAATTCGATGTCCAATTTTGTTGAAGAAAAAGCCCACACAATTTCTGCAAGTTGCCATAAGCAAATAGCTCAATTTGGAAGCCAAAATTCCCTTCAATTTGGCCCATCCGAATTTCTTTTCTTTTTCCGAAACATCCGAATTGATTTTCTGTAAAAATCTCAGAATCGGCGAAAATTCTTTGGAGGATGAGTCGACGTTCCTAAAATGAACCGTGACATGACAGAACTTCCAACTTCTGAAATCGGGTTCAATTTAGCGGTTGATTTCCATCTGATGCGATTTTAGCGCGTCCTAATCTAACGGGTAACTTTTATGAACTTTTAGTGCATTTGACTCGTGATCGATTATTTTCGAGTCACATTGTACATTTTCGACACGTTGGTGACTCTCGATTGTCATGAAAATCTTGAGATTTCAAATACAGACATAGGGTACGAAAATGATAGAAAAATCGGTTTAGTGTCGTTCGATAGAAATTTTGCAATTAGGTGGAATCACCCATACACTAATCACATATCTGTATCAAATCAACCTATCTCTGGTCTCTGATCTATTTTGATGGTGCCATAATGACCCTTGTAGATGAGCACGGTCAAGTATTCGATTCCTGATCGAATTCTCAAGTCAATGACGTTTATATTACTTAACGGCTTCACTTGATAGACTAGTTAACTCGTGAGTGGCCAACTCAGAGGAAAAAGCTATAGATGCGTCGATGAAAAACCCGACTCATTCAATTTAAGACAGAATTGGAAAATCAGAATGTCACAACTCTTCCCCTCTTATAAAACTTTCGTCCTTGAAATTTAAACCATTACAATTTTTAAACAGAAAGGTAAGGGTACAGTCGTCTCATCGAATCTTTACTTTCCCAAGTTGCTCCTTTAGTGCCGTGGTGTTGCCAGACCACTTTGACCAACGGGATGGTCTTTGTGTGTGGAATCTACTCATTGCGATCCACAATCTGAACCAGGCTTTCAACATACGACACTTTGTCGTCCACGTCCAATTCCTCAAAATTAAGCACGAGGGTCGGGTTAGGCTCATACTTGCTTAACATCAACATGTGAAAGACGTCATGCACTTGCGTCAGCTTCGGTGGTAATACAAGGCGATAAGCTAGGATCTCGATTCTTTCAAGAATCTCAAATGGACCTACATACCTCAGACTTAGCTTTCCTTTCTTGCCAAAGCGCGAAGCAGCCCTCATTGGTGACACACCTTAAGAAAAACGTGATCACCAACTTGGAATTCCAACGGTTTTCAACACTTATTGGCATAGCTTTTTTGTCGAATCTAAGCGGTTTTTAATTTGTTTATGATGATGGCAACTGCATCTACTAATTATTGAACTAACTTTGGGTCTGTAATCTGTCGTTCTCTAACCTCATCCCAACACATTGGCCATCTGCACGCTCTGACGTACAACGCTTCAAAAGGAGCCATCTGAATACTCTATTGGTAACTGTTGTTGTAGGGGAATTCTATGAGATGAAGTTGTTCCTCCCAGCTTCCCCTGAACTCCAACATGCAAGCTCGCAACATGTTTTCGAGGGTTTGAATCGTCCTCTCAGATTGGCCATCCGTCTGTGGATGATAGGCCGTATTGTACTGCAACTTCGTTCCTAAAGCACTCTGGAAACTTTTCCAAAAGGCAGCGGTTAATCTCGAGTCTCTGTTTGAAGTAATCGTCACCAGTACTCCATGCAGACGAACTATTTGACACACGTACAACTCTGCATGCCTACCCAAGTCAAGGTCCTTTTGTACTACGATAAAGTGAGCCAACTTCGTTAGCCTATCGACCACTACCTAAATAGAATCATTACCTTTTTGACTTCTTAGTAAGCCTGTCACAAAATCCATTGTAATATGTTCCCATTTTCACTCGGGAATCTCAAGAGGTTGTAGAAGTGCTCCTGGCTTACAGTGTTGTGCCTTCACTTGTTAACATATCAGACACTTGGCGACATGCTTGGCGATGTCTGCCTTCATACCAAACCACCCATAGTGTTGACGCATATTTTGATACATCTCCGTACTATCAGGATGAATGTTGTAACTGCTACAATGAGCTTTTGATAAGATCTCATCTCTAAGCTCTACATCTTTAGGTACACACAATTGTCCTCGGAACCTCAGTATTCCATTCTTAGAAACCTGAAAGTCAGCCTTTCTCTTATCGATATCCTCTTTAAGGATCTTTTGAATCTCTGGATATGTTGGCTGAAGCGTCTTGATTCTGATCTACACTTCCGGCTCAATTCTGAGGGTGGCCATAAAATTCAAAAGGTGGCCTACCTTAAACTTGAAAATCGAATCTCGAGCTCTCTCGAGTAAATTCCACTCCTTAACCAGCATATGCATAACTGAAGACTTCCGACTCAGCACATTTGCAACCTTATTCGCCTTTCCAGGGTGATACAGAATATCACAACCATAGTCCTTCAGGAGTTCCATCTAGCGACGTTGTCTCATATTCAACTCCTTCTGAGAGAATAGGTACTTGAGACTTTGATGGTCAGTGAAGAACTGGAATCTTTCTCTGCACAAATAGTGTCTCCAAATCTTCAAAGCAAAAATAATCGCCACGAGTTCTAAGTCATGCGTCGAGTAATTCAGCTTGTGAGGTATCAACTAACGAAACGCGTATGCAACAACCCTACCATGTTACATCATCACACAATCCAATCCTCTAAACGACGCATCACTATAGATCTTGTATTCTGCGGGATTAGATGGAATGGTTAGCATACGTGTAGTAGTTAGCTTCTGCTTATGCTTTTGAAAACTACACTCACACTTGTTTGTCCATACAAACTTTTCTTTCTTCTTCAGTAGTCAAGTTAAAGGCAAAGCCAACGTTGAAAATCCCTCAACTAGCCTTCTGTAATACCTTACTCAACCCAGAAAACTTTTGATCTCTATCACTGTAGTCGGTCTCGGCCAGTTGATCACTTCTTCAATCTTGGTGGGGTCCACAGATATTCCTTTTCTTGAAATCATGTGATCTAGGAAAGCCACACGAGTTAACCAAAACCCGCACTTGCTAAAGTTGGCGTACATCTCATGATTCCTTAGAGTCTGTAGTATTATCCTTAAGTACCTTTCATGATCCTTAGGACTACTAGAGTACACTAGGATGTCATTGATGAACATTATCACAAACTGATCCAGATATTCCTTGAAAACTCGGTTCATCAAATCCATGAAAGCTGCTAGGGCGTTCGTAAAACCAAACGGCATTATTTTAACTCATAATGGCCGTATTGAGTATGAAACATTGACTTCAGTATCTCTTCCTTTCTAACCTCAGCTGATGATATCCCATCCTTAAGTCGATCTTGGAGAATATCGACGTTTCTTGCAACTGATCAAACTAGTCATCAATCCTCGGTAGTGGATACTTGTTCTTGATCGTCACTTGAGTTGTTGATAGTCGATGCACAGACACAATGAACTATCTTTCTTCTTCACAAACAGAACTGGTGCTCCCCAAGGTGATGCACTAGGACGTATGAATCCCTTATCCAACAACTCATGCATCTGCACCTTTAGTTCTTTCAGCTTTGACAAAGCCATCTGGTACAAACTAAATCGCTTTGCAATAGCAATCCATCTTAGCTCGTTGCTTTGTGAGTCAGTCCATGCCAATTATCACATCAAAATCATACATAGCTAACACCTTACCCTTTATGGTGTCGATATACTAATCACTGACTCCAATAACTTAGGAATCAATCCTACTAGCTTAACATACTGCTTAGATATAAATGAATGAGTAGGTCTAGGGTCAAATAAAGCATAAGCAGCGTGGTCGTTCAGTGAAACAATACCTGTAATCACATTAGGCCCATCCTCAGCCTATCCTCTGGTGATAGCTTACGTAATTCTCTGAGCTAGAGGTCAATTCAAACCACCTTGCGGTGCATTCGGTGGCATGATTCCTTGGTTCTGGCCCATCGTTAGTGGCGGCGGTAACTGCAGTCCCATTTGTCCTCTAGGACAATTCTTGGCCATGTGACCTTGTTGGCTACACACAAAACAAACACCCATCCTAGAAGGACACAGGGCCGATCCATGTCGTCCTCCGTAGGAACGACACACTCTATTCTAGCTCCATACTGACTTTCCTATCCCACCCTTCCTGTTGGGTGGAACAGGATACATTCCTCCTGTCATCAGTCTTTTCCCAAATCGATTCCCATCCCTATTAGACCCAAACTGTGACCCAGATGTGGCAGCTTGTTCGTTCAAATTCTTCTCTATCAGTTGGGCTCTTCCGTACAGCTCATTATAGCTCTTTAGATCGAGCGATACCAGTGGGTTTTTCAACTTTGGTCGGAGGCCATCCCTAAACGTCCTCACTTTTTCCTCGGGATCTGCAATCAATCTAGAAGTGTATTGCGATAACTCGGTGAACTTCACCTCGTACAGGTCCACAGTCATTAGACCTTGACAAAAGTGTTGAAATTCCGCCATCTTCAGTTCCTTGGCACAGCTAGAGAAATACTTGCCCTTGAACGCTCCAACGAAGGTGTTCAACATTGAAACCACACCTCCTAGAATTACATCTTATTTGGTGGGCCTCCACCAAGTACTTGCAATACCTGCAGTTGATATACAGTAAGGTCCACCTTCTCTTCCTCTGTGCACCTCAACAGTGCAAAAATTTTCTCCAAGCCTTGGATCCAGAGGTTTGTAGCTTCGGGATCTCCTATTCCTTTGAACTTTGGCGGGTTCAATTTTAGAAATTGCTCCACCAACTTATGTATCGGTCTCCCAGTGACCACGTTCCCTGGTGGAACCTCAGTAGGTGCAACAATAGGTGTGGCGGTAGTTGTGGTAGTAGCGGCGGTAGTTGTGATAGCAGCAGCGGCAACTGTAGCGGCAGCATTGGTGGCATCAATGGCGGTTGTGGCAGTGGCGGCTGAAGCGGCGACACTAGCAGCATGGTTCTACGCTTTCTACTTCATTCGATTTTCCATTGCCTTTAATGCCTACATGATCCCATCGATTCTGGGATCACTAGGGGCTATTACCCCACCACCAACCGGTGGTCGTGCTACTCCATTAATGCTGGCCTCAGCCTGCGCTCTACCACGACCACCTTTGGTAGCGACCTTGCTTGACATCCTACCCCGAGTCATTGGTTCAATGGTCCTCTTCCTATGAGTCCTCTGCTTCTAGTCACTCATCTTACAGGCTCTTTATAGACACCTGTTTTCAAATTCCAATACCATATTAGAATTTGAGTGACCACCAAACAAGCTACAAAATAAGCTATCAATCACATGCATCGGCATAATAAAACGACATTTCCTACAAACTATCCCATGACCCATTGCACCTTTTCACTCTAACCACTAACTTGGCTCTGATACCACTTAACTGGGAATGTCACACCCCGAACCTCGAGCACATGCACATCTCACTACGGTTGATACAAATGTGACGTTTCCAGAACACATCATCAACCCATTCATTTTAATGCACATGCAGAAGCGTATAAATACCTCTGACAATAAACAGCATGGGATAGGAAAGCATGACACATTTCACAAATGCCAACTTTTATAAACAATAGGTTTATATACAAAAATGAGTTTGGTCAAAAGTCTACAAAAAGGTTGTCTCTCAAAAAGAAGTTGTCCTACAACATACTAGTAGGACACACATGCCGATCCTTTTGACTCCACCTCCACAAACTCCAGTGCTGCTGGTCCTCCATGACCACCATCTAAGGACCTGAAAATTTAGCCAACGATGGGGTGAGACAACGTCTCGGCAAGTCTACCCCCTAAACCCCTTTAGGAAGGAAATACACCATCAAGGCGCTCTAGCCACGCAGCAACACAATTAGAACAGAGCACTTACCTCACCTCAATTCCTTCATAAATGTCAGCACAGTTCATAATACAATGTATATAATTAATGCATATGTGGCATCCGGGAATTTCAACCCGAAATATTGATTTTGAGGGAAACGATATTTGTCTTTGAATGGCTATAGGGACAATTACATCATCAGCCGCGATATTTTATCTCTTGGACCGAACCCCTTATGAAAATGTTAATTGATTATGAGAATGTTAATTGATTTCTATAAAAAAAAAATCAAAAATCAAATGCCCTAAAGTGGTGAAGGAATTATGGGCTTATTATCAATATTTTTCTATGAGCTATTTAAATTGGACATAGGACAATTTGATAAAGAAGACTTTGTTCTTGACTATGCACTTTATAGATTTGATGGATTAATGTCACAAAGTCTTTTGGCCATTTTATTATGCAATTAGGTATTTATTTAAATGAGGATTAAAATGTATTATTAAAAATAAACTTGGGCCTTTTAAGTTTGGGCTTTAGGACCAAGTGAGATGGGCCTAAAGTGGGCCATAAGCCCGGCCCATGTCGACGCATGAAGGGGGGAGGAGGAGCCGCATGGCTTCCTCCAAGTGTCTTCGGCAAGGGAGACACTTGCCTCGTCCTTGCGGACAAGTGTCCCCCATGCAAAATAAGAATGCATGCATATATATATATAACCAAAAAGAGAGAGAGAGAGGGAGTGGCTGGTTTTGAGAGAGTGAGAGAGAGAGAGTTGCGAGAGAGTGAGGAGCCGAGAGAGAGAGGGAGAAGCCGAGCGAGGCAGAAGGTCCGCTCATCCGTCGCCGTCCATCCGCTCATTCGTCGCCGTCCGTGTGCCATCGTTTGTTCGATTTTGGAGGCAAGTTTGGAATCCATATCCTGCACTTGCATGTGTGTCTTGCATGTGTGATTGTTTGGTGGTAGATCTCGGATGATTAGAGTATGAGAAACCGAAGCTAGAGTGTGTTGTTCTTGAAATAGCTTGCTGTTTTCGTGTGTGCCGCCTGACCCCGAACGTTGTGAAGGCTTGCATGTGGCTTTTGAGTTAGATTTTGGCTTTGACTTCTTCACGAAAGTTGCAGACAACATCTCAAAGTATAACATACTAAAATTTAAGACAAAATGGTTGAGTTTTAAGGGGTGAAACCCTTCTTCTACGAAAACACTAGATCTCGAACTGTTTTGTCGATCTCTTGGTGGTTTTGTGTCTTACATGTCACTTTTTACCGAGAATCTCACTTTTACTTCTGCATGAAACTTGTATAGAACATACTAAAGACTAACATACTCAAATTTGAGGTAAAATTAGTAAGTTTAGCCTAGTGAATCGACTTTCTCTTGAAGACGGTAAATCTGGAAATACGGTACTGGACACCCGAGACTTCTTGGACCCATATGGTGACTATTCTCTGGACATTTCACTTAGATCTCTCAATAAAATTTGTAGGGGACCTCTTGAAGTAAAACATATCCAAATTTCCGAGGAAACGAAGAATAATAAGTGGGTGAAAACTCGATATTTCGGAAATAGCTATACTGGACGTTTCGGTGCTAGAATCAGGAGCTTCGGACGTCTATAGAAAATTATCTAGAACGAATCTGGACTAGATGTCTTCATGAAAAGTCTACGTTAGTGTCTTAAATATAACCTGATAAAATTTCATAATTTTCGGAGGTCATTCTGGTATTTTAATCGAATTACTTCAAAAACTGCGCAATCTGTTTCTATCCGAAATTGCATGCTGTATTTGTGTGGATTGTGTCTTCTTGTGTGAAACTCTTTTGGGCATGTGTTCTTCATGAAATTGTTACCTTATTGTCTTGTCTATCACATGTCCTGATTTTATGATTTTTGAGAATCATATGGATTTTTAATTTAAATGTTTTCTAAAATGGTACAAGCTGGAATTTAGTAAACTTCAAAAAGGCATGATAAATGGACTATTCTAAATTGTATGGACTCCATGAATTGTATTGTTATGAATGATTGTGTCTTGCTGCATATATGATGATGATTGGAGATGCATGTATGAATCAAAGGATGAAAATGATCTTGATTGCCATCACATCACATGCCATGTTAAAATTGAACTATAATTGAAGATGTGAATTGAGACCACGGGAGTGTCGGGATGCCTAGCTAGAAGGGTACGGCCGGTTGCCTAGTGGCCTGGAATGGCCGGATGCCGGAGGGTCCTCAGGAGTTTCGAGATGCTTGGAGCGTGGGGAGCCAGAAACTCGGCAGGTATTGTGCCGAGGGATGCCTCGCAATGCCAGTTGGGGTGCGAGATGCCTGGCTAGAAGGGTATGGCCGGTTGCCCGGGAGGTATTGTGCCGGAGGGTCTTCGTGATGCCAGTTGGGGTACAAGATGCCCGGAGCGTGGGGGTTCCGGATGCCCGGCAGGTATTGTGCCGGAGGGTTCTCGCAATGCCAGGATTGGGCACGAGTGATGAATGTGGGATGCAAACATTGGTCCCGAGAAAGAGAAATGCGGCGGTCCAATATGAAAGGATGAAATTGAGAAATTGAAATTGAAATATGCATGATGATATATGCATGACATGATGATATGTGCATGGATGCATGGTAATGATGATGGTACATGTGATATGATGATGATGAGTGCATGGATGCAAGGTAATGATGATGATACATGTGATATGATGATGATGAGTGCACGGATGCATGGTAATGATGGTGGTACATGTGACATGATGATGGTAAGTGTATGACATGATGGTGATGACTATATGATGATGTATGTACATGAGGTATGATTACATGTGCATGATATCAAGGTAAATTGTGCATGGATACTTCAATGACATGTAATGCTATGATTGTGATGATTGTGTGGCATGATGCATTGAGTGGTTTATTGGCCCTTTACCTGCTGAGTGGCTGTACTCACCCCTTCGGGGACCAACATTTCAAATTAGTAGATGGATTGAGCGGTTGGATATGACTGCGAGGAGAAGGATAGCAAATGAGGGAAACTTTTGAACGCCAACACTGGTTGATGGACCTTAAGCATACGATTATGAGAGGAGATGTCGGTCATCTTTTGATGTATAGCCGAGTATAGAAGACTACGGCATTTTGATGTACCGATGAATGATGTCCATTTGGTTTAGGTAAATAAAAGTGTACGGCTTTTACCTATAAATGTTTGGTTGGTGTGCATCGTTTTCTGAATGTAGGGAAGGGAGTTGTTGGATATGCTTCCGTTACATGAATTGCGTAAGGGACCAATCTAAAAGATATAAACCCCCAGGTTGTATGGACTCGCTGCAATTGAAATGGTATCAGAGTGATATGTGATTAGGGAAAGAAGAAACGAAAGTGGACTATGGCGACCCGAACGGTTCGGGGGCCGTCGAGGGGTGCCACAACCTTGGGCAACCGGCCGTACCCTTCTAGCCAGGCATCTCGCACCCCAACTGGCATCGCGAGGCATCCCTCGGCACAATACTTGCCGAGCTTCCGGCTCCCCACGCTCTGGGCATCTTGAAACTCCCGAGGACCCTCCGGCACAATACCTGCCATACCCTTCTAGCCAGGCATCCCGACACTCCCGGGGCATCGTCGGCTCACACCTCCGACGGCCTTCTCACTTATCTCAATTCACATCTTCAATTATAGTTCAATTTTAACATGGCATGTGATGTGATGGCCATCAAGATCATTTTCATCCTTTGATTCATACATGCATCTCCAATCATCATCTTACATGTAACAAGACACAATCATTCATAACAACACAATTCATGGAGTCCATACAAGTTAGAATAGCCCATTTATCATGCCTTTTTGAAGTTTACTAAATTCCAGCTTGTACCATTTTAGAAAACATTTAAATAAAATATCCATATGATTCTCAAAAATCATGAAATCAGGACATGAGATAGACAAGACAATAAGATAATAATTTCGTGAAGAACACATGTCTTAAAGAGTTTCACACAAGAAGATATAATCCACACAAATACAGCATGCAATTTCGGATAGAAACAGATTGCGCAGTTTTTGAAATAATTCGATTAAAATACTCAAATGACCTCCAAAAATTATGAAATTTTACCAGGTTATATTTAAGACACTAACATAGATTTTTAGTGAAGACATATAGGCCAGGTTCGTTCTAAGTAATTTTCTATAGACGTCCGAAGCTCCTGATTCTAGCACCGAAACGTCCAGTATAGCTATTTTCAAAATATCAAGTTTTCACCCACTTATTCTTCTTCGTTTCCTTTGAAATTTGGATATGTTTTACTTCAAGAGGTCCCCTACAACTTTCATTAAGGAATATAATTGAAATGTCCAGATAATAGTCACCATATGGGTCCAAGAAGTCTCGGGTGTCCAGTACCGTATTTCCAGATTTACCGTCTTCAAGAGAAAGTCGATTCACTAGGCTACACTTGCTCATTTTACCTCAAATTTGAGTATGTTAGTCTTTAAGATGTTCTATACAAGTTTCATGAAGAAGTTGGAGTGAGATTCTCGGTAAAAAGTGACATGAAAGACACAAAACCACCAAGAGGTCGACAAAACAGTTCCAGATCTAGCGTTTTCGTAGAAGAAGGGTTTCACCACATAAAACTCAACCATTTTGTCTCCAATTTTAGTATGTTATACTTTGAGATGTTTTCTACAACTTTCATGAAGAAGTTAAAGCCAAAATCCAACTCAAAACCCACATGCAAGCCTTCACAACGTTCGGGGTCAGGCGGCACACACGAAAACAGCAAGCTATTTCAAGAACAACACACTCTAGCTTCGGTTTCTTATACTCTAATCATCCGAGATCTACCACCAAACAATCACACATGCAAGACACACATGCAAGAGCAGAATATGGATCCCAAACTTGCCTCGAAAATCGAACAAACGACGGCACACGGACGGCGACGAACAAGCGGATGGACAGCGACCATATTCTGCATTACCACGGAGGAGACCCTTAAATCTCAACCATTTGAGTACTAAGGTGTCAGATGCCCTAAATCGAAAGTCGGCTACGAACATGGCTAATCTAAGGATAACAGAGTGAAATCTGTTAAAGACAGAGATTATTCGATCTATTTCTGTATCGCTGATGATATATATCATAGCTCGGACATCCATTTCAAATGCATCCTATTTTGACACCAATAAAGAAAATGGTTTCTCGAAATCAAAAATCAAAAAGAATTTTCAGAAATTCATTTGGAACCAAACCCCTTATGAAAATGTTAAATGATTATGAGTAGTAAGATATCAAGGACGACTCTGTGATCCCTACAATGAAGAAGTAAACAAGGGAAATCCTGTTGGAAGCACATAGGTGTAATTATAGTATTCATCTGGGTAGTACAAAGATGTATAGAAATTACGCCAACAGTTTTGGTGGAATGGCATGAAGGCGGATGTAGCTAAACACGCTTCCTAGCGTTTAACATGCTAGCAAGTGAAAGTCTACCAACCTATATAATGCATTGCCGTTGATTGTCTGATGTAGTGCAGTTAGATTGGAAATACTTGAGTTTGGATGTTTTCAAAGCTCTAAGATTTTACATGCAAACTACTTTGAAAATCTTAAGGTCGGGACTGAGTTTGATGACTCACCGATACGTTGATTTCGGTATTTCAAGAAAGGCTTAGGATTTTGGTATTTCAAAGTTTTTAGTTTCAAAAATCTTTATGATGGGACCAATACTATCGACTCGCCGAACTATGATTTTCCATACTTCAAGAAATGCTTATGGTTTTTGGAGAAAATTATCACCTGTACATTCCAAGTTTTGAACTTCAATCGAAAAGCAGACTTTGATTGTGAACTATTTTAGAAAATCTCTTGAATTTCATAAAAATTTATGAGTACTGTGACACCGTGCCGAAATGTTTTAAGAAATGTTTTCTATTTCAAACATTTCTGAAGTTTTTATAGAAAACATTTCAAACCATTGGAGTTGGGATTGAGATTGGAATTTTGCCAACGTACCGATTTAAATTTACTAAGGGTTTTGATAAAGTAGTTTATTTCGCACCGTGATGCAAGTGCGACTCGAGGCTTTACATGTGGATTTCGAAAAACATTTGAAATTTAAACGTGAACATGGATTTTATGGATTTGGTATCATGCTTTGATTTTGTGAATTGGTTTCAACGATATGAGATTTACCTATTTTCAAAGACTATTATTGTTATATTGCTGTGTCTTTAAAATCCCTATTTTACATCATAAAGTGGAATTTTTAAGGACACAAAGGATTTTCCACATTGGTGATTTGAAAACGTTTTGACATGGAAATGGCATATGATTTCAAAGCTTGCTATTGTAGTATTGGTATGCTTTTGAGAATCTCAGCTTGTATTGTTTGATTTCATGAAGGAAGATTTTCAAGCGTTCAAAAGAAATTTTTGATGTGGTTATTGTTTTAAAACTGTTTTTGGTGTTGAGATAAATTAAGATATGTTAAGAGCTTGCATCCTTAACTTTAGAGGAAGTATTAGCCCGACCCTGGTCGCATACTCGATCATGAAGCCATCAAAGTGGATGAGAAAGTGAGGTACATTGAGGAGCCTGTGCAAATATTAGATCGAAAGGAACAAATTCTCAGGACCAAGAGAATTCCATTGGTTAAGATATTATGGCAATATCATGATGTGGAGGAAGCCACATGGGAGAGTAAAAATGAGATGAGGGAAAGGTACCCTCACTTGTTTAAGGAGACATAGGCAATGTCTAATTTCGAGGACGAAATTCTCTAAGGAGGGGAGAATTGTGGCATCCGGGAATTTCAATCTGAAATATTGATTTTGAGAGAAACGATATTTGTCTTTGAATGGCCATAGGGACAATTACATCATCGGCCATGATATTTTATGTCTTGGACCAAACCCCTTATGAAAATGATAATTGATTATGAGAATGTTAATTGATTTCTATAAATAAAAATCAAAAATCAAATGCCCTAAAGTGGTGAAGGAATTATGGGCTTATTATCGATATTTTTCTATGGGCTATTTAAATTGGACATAGGACGATTTGATAAAGAAGACTTTGTTCTTGACTGTGCACTTTATAGATTTGATGGATTAATGTCACAAAGTCTTTTGGCCATTTTATTATGCAATTAGGTATTTATTTAAATGAGGATTAAAATGTATTATTAAAAATAAACTTGGGCCATTTAAGTTTGGGCTTTAGGCCCAAGTGAGATGGGCCTAAAGTGGGCCATAAGCCCGGCCCATGTCGACACATGAAGGGGCGAGGAGGAGCCGCATGGCTTCCTCCAAGTGTCTTCGGCAAGGGAGACACTTGTCTCCTCCTTGGGGACAAGTGTACCCCATGCAAAATAAGAATGCATGCAAATATGTTTATACAACCAAAAAGAGAGAGAGAGAGAGAGGGAGTCGCTGGTTTTGAGAGAGTGAGAGAGAGAGAGAGAGTTGCGAGAGAGTGAGGAGCTGAGAGAGAGAGGGAGAAGCCGAGCGAGGGAGGAGGTCCGCTCGTCCGTCGCCGTCCATCAGCTCGTTCGTCGCCGTCCGTGTGCCGTCGTTTGTTCGATTTTGGAGGCAAGTTTGGGATTCATATTCTGCTCTTGCATGTGTATCTTGCATGTGTGATTGTTTGGTGGTAGATCTCGGATGATTAGAGTATGAGAAACCGAAGCTAGAGTGTGTTGTTCTTGAAATAGCTTGCTGCTTTCGTGTGTGCCGCCTGACCCCGAACGTTGTGAACGCTTGCATGTGGGTTTTGAGTTGGATTTTGGCTTTGACTTCTTGATGAAAGTTTTATACAACATCTCAAAGTATAACATACCAAAATTTGAGACAAAATGGTTGAGTTTTAAGGGGTGAAACCCTTCTTCTACGAAAACGCTAGATCTGGAACTGTTTTGTCGACCTCTTGGTGGTTTTGTGTTTTGCATGTCACTTTTTACCGAGAATATTACTTTGACTCCTGCATGAAACTTGTAGAGAACATCATAAAGACTAACATACTCAAATTTGAGGTAAAATTAGCAAGTGTAGCCTAGTGAATCGATTTTCTCTTGAAGACGGTAAATCTGGAAATACGGTACTGGACACCCGAGACTTCTTGGACCCATATGGTGACTATTCTCTGGAAGTTTCACTTAGATATCTTAATGAAAGTTTTAGGGGACATCTTGAAGCAAGACATACCCAAATTTCAGAGGAAACGAAGAAGAATAAATGGGTGAAAACTCGATATTTCGGAAATAGCTATACTGGACGTTTCGGTGCTAGAATCAGGAGCTTCGGACGTCTATAGAAAATTATCTAGAACGAATCTGGCCTAAATGTCTCATAAAAAATCTACGTTAGTGTCTTAACTATAACCTGGTAAAATTTCATAATTTTCGGAGGTCATTCGGGTATTTTAATCGAATTACTTCAAAAACTGCGCAATCTGTTTCTATCCGAAATTGCATGCTGTATTTGTGTGGATTGTGTCTTCTTGTGTGAAACTCTTTTGGGCATGTGTTCTTCATGAAATTGTTATCTTATTGTCTTTTCTATCACATGTCCTGATTTTATGATTTTTGAGAATCATATGGATTTTTAATTTAAATGTTTTCTAAAATGGTACAAGCTGGAATTTAATAAACTTCAAAAAGGCATGATAAATGGACTATTCTAAATTGTATGGACTCCATGAATTGTATTGTTATGAATGATTGTGTCTTGCTGTATGTATGATGATGATTGGAGATGCATGTATGAATCAAATGATGAAAATGATCTTGATTGCCATCACATCACATGCCATGTTAAAATTGAACTATAATTGAGGATGTGAATTGAGATAAGTGAGAAGGCCGTCGGGGGTGTGAGCCGACAATGCCCCGGGAGTGTCGGGATGCCTGGCTAGAAGGGTACGGCCGGTTGCCCGGTGGCCTGGAATGGCTGGATGCCAGAGGGTCCTCGGGAGTTTCGAGATGCCCGGAGCGTGGGGAGCCGAAAGCTCGGCAGGTATTGTGCCGAGGGATGCCTCGCGATGCCAGTTGGGGTGCGAGATGCCTGGCTAGAAGGGTACGGCCGGTTGCCCGGTAGGTATTGTGCCGGAGGGACCTCGTGATGCCAGTTGGGGTACGAGATGCCCGGAGCGTTAGGGTGCCGGATGCCCGGTAGGTATTGTGCCGGAGGGTTCTCGCAATGCCAGGATTGGGCGCGAGTGATGAATGTGGGATGCAAACATTGGTCCCGGGAAAGAGAAATGTGGCGGTCCAATATGAAAGGATGAAATTGAGAAATTGAAATTGAAATATGCATGATGATATATGCATGACATGATGATATGTGCATGGATGCATGGTAATGATGATGGTGCATGTGATATGATGATGATGAGTGCATGGATGCATGGTAATGATGATGGTACATGTGATATGATGATGATGAGTGCATGGATGCATGGTAATGATGATGATACATGTGATATGATGATGATGAGTGCACGGATGCATGGTAATGATGGTGGTACATGTGACATGATGATGGTAAGTGTATGACATGATGGTGATGACTATATGATGATGTATGTACATGAGGTATGATGACATGTGCATGATATCAAGGTAAATTGACATGTAATGCTATGATTGTGATGATTGTGTGGCATGATGCATTGAGTGGTTTATTGGTCCTTTACCTGCTAAGTGGCTGTACTCACCCCTTCGGGGACCAACATTTCAGATTAGTAGATGGATTGAGCGGTTGGATATGACCACGAGGAGGAGGATAGCAAAGGAGGGAAACTTTTGGACACCGACACTGGTTGATGGACCTTAAGCATACGATTATGGGAGGAGATGTCGATCATCTTTTGATGTATAGCTGAGTATAGAAGACTACGGCATTTTGATGTACCGATGAATAATGTCCATCTGGTTTAAGTAAATAAAAGTGTACGGCTTTTACCTATAAATGTTTAGTTTGCGTGCATCGTTTTCTGAATGTAGGGAAGAGAGTTGTTGGATATGCTTCCGTTACATGAATTGCGCAAGGGACCAATCTAAAAGATATAAACCCCCAGGTTGTATGGACCCGCTACAATTGAAATTGTATCAAAGTGATATGTGATTAGGGAAAGAAGAAAGGAAAGCGAACTGTGGCGACCCGAACGGTTCGAGGGCCGTCGAGGGGTGCCACAACCTTGTTTGGTATCAATTGAAACATCTCAACAACTCAATCAATCACAGGGGTCTCGATTATACGGCTAAACCGTTATGACACGTCCCATACCATGTCATACAGTTTTGTCTCATAATTAGGCGTATCAACTTAGATAATCATGTGTTCCAATTGTTAATTAAACCCCTCTAGAGTATTGCCAACTCCCATGTTTGGCGGTCTACTGGCGTAGCTAGGCATTGTCTCTTCCCCATTGAGCACAACTACATCTCTCATAGACGGCTTTCCCGAAAAAGCGTCCGGTGTAAACGCTCGAGACGGTTTTTCTTAACCAACACACAACCAATCAATCTCGGCCCAGGACACCATGCATTGCACTTAAATGCCTCAATTAAAATAGTGATCTAAGCCTATTTTCTTCATATTAAAAATACCCGTGAAAATAGACGTGTGTTGGTACACGGTCATATCGAACTTGAAAAATTCATAACCTACAATTTGAAATCCCACTGTTTTATACATTATATAAAACCGTTTTCGATGTTAAAATCCGACACTCGGGATTTTTAAATTAAATATTGATATTTTCTGAATTTTGGAATAAATTATCAAAAATCCAATCAGCAGTCAATTTGCACAAATTAACATCCAATTGCATAAACTGAACACACCATTGCAATCAGCACGAAATTCTGGTCACCGACTATCCCGCCCAATTTCCGAAAAAAAAAAAAAAAATAAATAATTAAATAATTACCAAAATTAATTAAATAATTCAATTTAAATACCATAAATGCTAACTTAGGCCGGAATGCCTAATTAAATACCAAAATAGGCCCAGAAATTTTTTGAACCTATCTAAATAAATACTACGACTTATACGGTCTCTAGTTACACTACTCTAACCACCTAACATGCAATATTGGCTAATTAAATCACTAATCTAATCTAACTAACCACCTAATCCTTAATTAACTTAAACTAATTACTCCCCAAGCATAATTAACCTCTTAAGCGATGTTTAGTGAGTTAAACTCACCAAATTTGCAAGCAGGTAAGTTCGTGGCGATGGTGGTGTGCCGGTGAGCAACAACCTCTAAAGCGGCGATGCCAACGGGGGCTCGGAAGTGGCCCAAAAAAGTTACAAAGCTCACAGCGGGGCTGCTTGGTCTTGATTCGAAGGGGAGGGCTGACGCGCGACTGAGTCGTGGACGTGAAGACAGGAAGCAGAGTCAACTTCAGGCACTTCACTAGGGAAAAGATTGACTCGACGGGGACGCGTGGACATGGATGGCGGCTGCAGGAAATTTGGTGGAGGGTGGTCTTCGAAGGGAAATCAGCTGGATGCGTGGAGTTAGCACTGGAATTTGCTGGCAGAATCGAAGTGGAGGAAGCTAAATTTGCAGGGGGAGCTAGCTTTGGTCAATGATGGGACTTCGGTTCGGTGGGCTGAAGTTAGTGTGGGGAGCTTGATGGTTGATATGTACTCAGTAGCTGCTGGACAAGTGGCCGCGTGAAGATGGAAAGGGAAGCATCGGGATTCGGTGTCCCAAAATGAAAGAACGAAGGTGCAGAGGAAATGAAATGAAAGCAGAACAGTGGGGGATCGAGAGGAAGCGGCGCACAAAGAAGAGGGAGGAACCGGCCAAGCTTGCTTGAGAACCCAAGAAAAAGCGGAAGAAAGTCCATAATGGCCTTGTTTGAAGCATTATATAGTAGGAACTACAAAACCCCTATTTATTGGGACGAAGTAAGGGAATGGAAGTTAACTGGACTAGAATTGGTTCAAATGGCGTCGGATGGAGCACAGATAATTTGGGATCGGCAAACACCATGCTACATAAAGCTGACAAAAGAGTTATGTGGGCAACCATGTATTCTTGAACATATCACCCATAAAGAGCGTGTCAAGGTTAAAAAAGAAAAGAAAATTGAGTTCGCAATTCATAGGGCCTTTTGAGTTTCTTGAAAGAATTGGAGAGTTGGCATATCAGATAGCCCTACCGCTGAAACTATCCAACATACACGATGTCTTCCACATGTCTATGTGTAAGGGCCGGGCTGTGACAACCCTCGACCCTTAGGGTTTGCCATGTTAATTCCTAGTCCTTGCGCTTGTTTCATTGTGGAAGCGAGTATCTAACTTCATCTTAATTTAAAATGTTGCACACAATATATAAACCAGAAACTTTTATTTATTTATATTTTCATACAACAACAGTCGGTACATATAGGCCAAAAAAAGTTCCTATTCTTGGTTAAACCAAAATTTGCCGACCATCCTGCAGTCTATCTATATTGTCATCTTGGTACCACGTCCTGGTGTCCAAAAATGCTACTATTCTCCTCATGTCCTCCACCTACGTAACCCCACTCGAGCCGTCATTATCCTCATTCGGCAATGGAAGCCGTCCCACTGTACGCTTGTTGACTCAGGCATACAGGACGATGAACCACATAAACATGAGGCCCGTAATGAGACCGGCGTCCATTGTGAGGATCACCGTGATCCGGATGACTGTGACATCCGAAAAGTCAAGGTCGGCCTGCTCCACCTGATCCCACCTGAGGTCAATGGGAATGCCGTAGAACATGCTGGAAGACGCTGGCTGTAGCATTATGGTCACGCCTCTATAATATGATAATCCCACAAGTTGTCAGTACAACCACTCAGCAGTTAGAAGTTTTGCTAAACTATACTACATGAACCTAACGCCACCCGATTCCATGCAATCCAAAACAAAAGCACACAACGGGAAATAATGAATATGCGTAAGTTCAAAAGAATTTCATAACAAAAACGGCATATCAGAAAATAATGAGAATTTGGAAACTCAATTCATTTAGATTCACTACCACCATCTTCCAAAGGGTACCGTGTACCATCCTCCAAGCATCTCACACCTTACCTAACATTGCGAGGACCTCCAGTTTCTTATTTTAGTCCCCGGGCATCCGGAGCGTGTTACGTTACACCCCCAAGCATCTTGCATCCTACCTGGCATCGCGAGGACCACTGAGGCTCATCACAGTCCCCAAGCATCCAGGGGCACCATTCTCACACTCCTCCAAGCATCCTGACACCCGGGGCATCGTCGTCAGTGTGGACCAACGGCATTCATTACTCAAGTACCATGGTGTAGCAATCCAATAATTTCATGCCAAAAGATCTTCCATACCGTTCATGCATGAGAAATAATTCAATTCCAAAATCTTGAATCATAATATAAACCAAAGTGCAACCAAATCTTAAAAAATATGCCAAGCTCACGTCGATGAAAACAGTTCATAAAATCGAGAGCTTAAATACCGAATCAATCACAATCAAATTTCACGGATCAACCCAGAATATTTTCGAAATTCACATGCATACACTTAAATCATTCTCACGTTTCATAAACTCAGAATTTCTACATGATAGCTCGAATCAAAAGCTTTAAACGATCTTGCTAGATCGAAACCAACAAGCCCACGGGTTGAAAATCCTCAATTCTGACCCTAAGATTTTAAAACAATTAGCATAGAATAAATCTTAGAAGTTCTAAAACACTAACGCCGATACACGCACGGGTCCCCAACTCGAATTTGGTCATAGAAAAGCATGAATTGCACTACTAAAGTTCATGATCAGTCTGACGACTCCGGAACTTACCAATTCACGCGAATATCATGGAAATAATGTTAGTTTGTAGGTTCTAGACGGAATGCGTCTCATCAAGCTACGACAGCATCCACATAGCCTAGGTTAGTAGATATCGACTTCCCTTGATTCCGTGAGATGTGAGCTGTGGGCACGGCTGGTGGCAAGCTGCGAGACGATGTGGCGGCTGTGCAACGGAGTGGTGTGGGTGGCCGTCGGTGAGTAGCAAGGAGGGAATGAAACCGTGAGAAATTTTCTGTTGAAGTTTGCTGAGGAATTGAGGAGCGAATGAAACTGAAATGGGTGAATGGAATTGTGACAAAGAAAAAGAAAAAGAGGCCGTCTCTCTCCTGCTTGCTCTCTGTTGACTTTATTAGTCAATAACTCAAATTTTGTGGCAGCAAGGGACGGAGACAGCTCCATGACTCCGTGTCTTTGTGTTGAGATTCTTTCCCTTTGCCCATGACACCTTGCGACTCCATGCACGTACGTGGCTGCAGCATGATCCAAGGTCTCCATTCACTGGCCACCGAAGGAGAGGTAACGTGGCTGTTGGTTGGGTCAACAAAGAAGAAGGCGTGGGAGGGGGGGGTCAACGTCTTCGCTTGCATGAGGAAAGGGTGGGCAGCTTGACGTGGCTACATGGTGGTCAATATTTCTCATTTGCTGACCAGCCCAAAAGAGAAGAACACCAGCATGAAATTGTGGTGGCCAACGGTCCTTGTTGGACGTGAGGGACATGATGAAAATTTTCGACACTTTTCTTCACCGTTTTCACGTATGCATGGAGTCAACAATAGCTTGCATGACAGACTCCCTTAGTAAAATACAAATGTAGTTGACGTTGGTCTTGTTGGCGGCATTTCACGAAGAAAGCTTAAGTGAGATGATGAACTTAGTGATGATTGAGTTGTCACAGTGCGGCAGAGATGTGACGATGAAGTGGTGTTGCGGGAACGTGTTGCAATGGGGTGGTTCGGTACGGTTACGGTGGCGACGAAACAGTGGCTGCAAGTGGTGCCAACAACGTAGTCCGACGACAACTTGTCGACATGTCACGGACCGTTGCATACTCGAGGTCTAGCGAAATTTGGAGATCACAAATCTCCCCTCAGAGAATTTCGTCCTCGAAATTGAGCACTTCTCACGTCTTATTGAAAAGATGAGGGTACCTTTGCCTCATTTCCTTTTCGCTTTCCCATGTAGCCTCTTCCATGTCGTGGTGTTGCCGCAAAACCTTGACTAGTGGAATTACTTTCATCCGGAGGACTTGCTCTTTACAATCCATTATCTCGATCGGCTCTTCCACATATCTCACTTTTTCATCTACTTC
The DNA here is from genome assembly GCA_014182375.1 of Eucalyptus virginea. Lineage (NCBI taxonomy): Eukaryota > Viridiplantae > Streptophyta > Magnoliopsida > Myrtales > Myrtaceae > Eucalyptus > Eucalyptus virginea. Next base: position 26,906,092 of record CM024516.1, read on the forward strand.
GATAATCTCATGATCGAGTACATGAGCATGATCGGGTAGATACTTAACATCAACACATGGAAGGCATCACATAATTTGGACAACTTAGGAGGCAATGCCAATTGATAGGCTACATCCCATATCCATTCAAGGATCTGGAAAGGTCCAACAAATCTTGGACTCAAGTTTCCTTTCTTTCCAAATCATGATATACCTTTCATCGGGGATACCTTTAGAAATACATGATCTCCTATGTCAAATTCTAACAGTCTTCTATGCTTATATGCATAACTTTTTTGTCGACTTTGGGCTATCTTGAGTCTATTCCTGATAATTTTTACAGCCTCCATAGTAGCTTGTACCAACTCGAGTCCTATTAGTTTTCTCTCACCTACCTCATTCCAGCAGACAGGCGTCCTACAACTTCTCCCATATAACGCCTCATAGGGAGTCATATCGATACTTTACTGGAAACTATTATTATACTCGAACTCCACCAAGTGTAACTTCTCATCCCAACTTCCTATAAAGTCATTTATGCAAGCTCGCAACATGTCTTCCAGTATTTGGATTACTCTTTCAATTTATCCATCCGTCTACGGATGAAAGGTTGTGGCATCCCAAAATTTCATGGCAACCTCTGGATGCATTACGACTTATGAAAAGGGTGATGGAAGTGTTATTGATTTATGTTATGACCTTTAGACTAAAGAATTTTAATAGATTAATGCCGAGTATTTTAATGGAGAATTATTTGGGTAGAAATACATCTTATGTTAATGGATGATCAAGGTTGGTGCTATAGGAAAATTTGATAAAGAAGACTTTGTTCTTGACTATGCACTTTATAGATTTGATTATATGGATTAATGTCACAAAATCTTTTGGCCATTTTATTATGCAATTAGGTATTTATTTAAATGAGGATTAAGATGTATTATTAAAAAAATAAACTTGGGCCATTTAAGTTTGGACTTTAGGCCCAAGAGTGTTGGCCAAAAGTGGGCCAAGAGGCCTGGCCCAAGGAAGCCATCAAGTGGTCGACCAAGGCTGGCCCAAGCCCAGCCAAATGAAGGCCCATCATGTGCATGGCAAAAATGCCAAGTGGCAAGAAAAGCTTGCCAAGTGTTGCCCCTTTTGTAACCAAGTGTCCCTCCATGCAAGAAGTAAAGCATGCAAAGGTTTTAATTCAACTAAAAGGAAAAGGGGGAGGGGGATTTCGACCAGAAGGGAGAGAAGAGAGAGAGTACCATCCAAAGAAAGAAGAGAGAAAGGGAGGAAGAGAGAAAGAGAGGAAGAGAGTTCGTCCGCCTGTTCGTCCACTGTTCGTTGCTGCTTTGCCTCTGTTTGCTGATGTTTTGTGCTTGAATCTAAGGCAAGTGAAGTCCTAAAACCTACTCTTTGCATTGCTGTGTGTATGTGTAGTAGATGGTAATTCTTGGTTGTGGTAGATGGAATGAGATTTCGGAGCTTTGAAGAGAGATTCGTTGGTCATGCATGCTGATTTCGGAAAGACCAGTCCAACCATCCGCGAGTTTGTGTGTTTCATGTGACTTTTTAGTTGGAATCTTGTTTCGACCTCTGCATAAAAGTTGTAGAGAACATCTTTAAGTATAACATACTAAAATTTGAGACAAAATGGACAAGTATTGAGGGGTGAAACCCTTTTTCTACGAAAACATTAGATCTGGAAACTGTTTTGTTGACCTCTTGGTGATTTCGTGTGTTTCATGTGATTTTTTATTTGGAATTTTACTTCAACCTCTGCATGAAAGTTGTAGAGAACATCTTGACGAATAACATACTGAAATTTTAGATAAAACGAACAAGTATTTCTTGGTGAAATGGCTTTCCTTTGGAGAGACTAGATCTGGAATTCGTCGTGATGACCTTCAGTGGTTTCGTGGTCTGTAAAGTAACTTTCTTGTTGAAATATCACTTTGATCTCTTAACAAAAGTTATAGTATACTTCTTGAGGTAGAACATATCAAAAAATTAGAGGAAATGAACGAAAAAAGGTCAGTGAAACCGTTGTCTTTTGAAGAAACTGGATATGGGAAAAATGCTGCTTCGACCTAGTATTTTTCGTGATTTTTATAAAATAATACAGTTAATATTTGATCGTGTGTCCTTAATGAAAGTTGTAGGTAATATTCTGAGGAACAACATACTGAAATTTCAGAGTAAATAGACCAGTAATGACCAAGGAAACGATTTTCCTTCAATACTGGTAGATCTGGAAAATGATACCGAGAATAGGAAAAGTAAATCAATTTTATCTTTTAATCCAGAACGAATTGGACTACGATTTCTTCATGAAACTTGTACTTCTAAGTCTTAAATACAGTGTGTCTGAATTTCAGAATTTTCTGAGTTTATTCAAGGGTTTAATCGAAATTGTTTTCAAAACTGTGCATGGATGATGTTAAAATCCTTTTTCGGTGATGCATGGACCTGTACGTTTTCTTTGAAGCCTTGTTTGATATGGTGTTCTGCACGAAATGTGTTTTCTTAGATCTTATCTGCAGTGTGTTAAATTTTCAAAATTAATTTCCATCATTTACTAGTTTTCCAGAATTTTTCATAAACAGCACGCATTCTGTTTAAGCTGAAAAACTGTTCTATTTACAAGTTATTGATTTGCTGTATAAATTGTGATATCTTGGATTATCATTCGTGCAATGATGTAGTGACATTCATGCATATCATATGACATCAAAATATTTATGGATTTTCATGAATTCAATGAAGTTTCTCAAAACCATTGCGTCAAAATAATATTTTTGTCAATGCATATTATATGATTTTAAAAAGGCTGATTCCAATCATTGGCATTATTGCATCAAATGTGAAATTGAAAAAAATGAGATATATGAGAATATGCATTGTAATGATAAGAAGGCCGTTGGAGGTGTGAGCCGATAATGCCCTGAGAGTGTCAGGATGCCCGGAATGTGGGGGTGCCGAATGCCCGGCGGCCTAGTGGCGTAATTCCGGAGGATCCTCGGGAGTTTCGAGATGCCCGGTGGTATACGGTACGTAATTCCAAAGGGGGGGAATCCTGGTGGTATGTCGATACGTAATCCCGGAAGCCCCGGAGGTTTGTGCCCGGGGGGATGCCTCGTGATGCTAGTTGGGATACGAGATGCCCGGAATGTGGGGGGCCGGATGCCCGGTTGTATTTTGAATACATGCCCAGAGGTTCCTCGCGATGCCTGGTTGGATGCGAGCGATAAATTGTGGGATGCAAACATTGGTCTCTGGAAAGAAAAACTAATGAGATCCTTGTGAAAGATAAGAATTGAAAATGAATCATGTGCATGGGTGTATGCATATGGCATGATGCATGATCTGCTTATAAAAGTAAATTAATACTATTTGATATTGAAAATGCGATCATGAAGGCATGAGTGGATCTCATGGTGATGTATACTTGATAGCATGGATGATATGAATCATGGTGGTATATGCACATATGGCATGGTGATATATGCATGAATGCTTTATGATGAGTGCATGGTGGTATATGCACATACGGCATGGTGATATATGCATGAATGCTTGATGATGAATGCATGGTGGTATATGCACATATAGCAAGGTGATATATGCATGAATGCTTGATGATGAGTGCATGATGGTATATGCACATATGGTATGATGATATATGTATGGCTGTAAGGTAAGTTATGCTTGAATGCATGAATGATATGTGCTTTGTTATGATGCCTTGATTGTTCTGTTTGACGCAATGAGTAGTTTGGTGGATCTTTACTGCTGAGTGGTTGTACTCACCCATTTTGGGAAAAAACATTTCAGACTAGATAAGATTCCTCTGCCGCCACTGCCACCGGTAGATGGATCAAGTAGGTTGGATATGACCGCGAGGAGGAGGATAGCAAAGGAATGAACTTTTGGGTGCCGACACTGATCGATGGACTTTAAGTATACGACTGTTGGAGGAGATGCCGGTCATCTTTTGAAGTATAGCCGAGTATAGAAGACTATGGCATTTTGATGTACCGATGAATGATGTCCATCTGGTTTAAGTAAATAAAAGTGTTCAGTTTTTACCTATAAATGTTTTAGTTGGTGTGCATCGTTTTCTGAATATAAGGAAGGGAGTTGATGAATGTGCTTCCACCATATGAACTGCACAAGGGACCGATAATAAAAGATGTAAACCCCCATGGTTGAATGGACTCGCTGCAATTGAAATGGTATCAGAGTGACATGGTATTAGGGAAAGTAAAAGGTAAGCGAACTATGGCACCCCGAACCCTTCGCAGGTCGCCACAGGCACCCAACGTTCACCTTAGATTCATCTCTCAGAAGAAGCGTCATAAATCATAGACACATTCTTTTTTCTTTTTTTTTAAATGGTCTCAGCGCGACTCATTAGCGGAAGCAAAATAAAACATCACCGTCTCACCCTCCATCGACCATGATACAAATACACACCACTAATCATCAAGATTAAATAGACAAGCCACGACAATTTATTTACATATATTTTCAAGATGGGCTTTCTTTGGGTCGGTACATCAAAAGGAAAAGCCAGGACTCAGCCACGTCCGGCCTAAAACCCCAAAAAGAACCCTTGACCCGCTACAACTCACGTGCACAATCCCCATCATCAGTGTCGGCTAACTATCCCAAAAAGTTCCCAACTCCTACTCGTCACGTATGGCCCTCACACCCATCCCGGTGCATCAGGCGGTGGCGGCGGTAACATCCCACGCATTACCCCGTCTCGACGAACGTGGACGGATATAAACTCTTGGACAACAAGGCCCCCAGCCAGGCCTACATCGTACATGACCAAGCAGCGCACTCTAATATATGTCAGTCCAGGAACGGAAGGACAGTGAAACTCCTCGCACTCAACTTCAACATCGGAGGGCAGGCCATAAAACACGCCCCTCGTGATTGCAGGAAGCGGCATTCTACTAATCTGAAATGTTGGTCCCCAAAAGGGGTGAGTACAACAACTCAGCAGGTAAAAGAATCTAATATCCACTCAAGGCATCATACAAGTCATACATGCATTCCAGGCATCACTTACCTTGAAGCCATGCATATACCATCATGCATCTCCATCACAATCATAACACATACATGCCATCACCATATCATTCACATGTCATCACCATCATCATGACATCGTCGTATCATATACATCATCATGACATCATCATATCATACACATCATCATCATCATGACATCATCATATCATACACATCATCATGGCATCATCATCACGACATCATCATATCATACACATCATCATGGCATCATCATCATGACATCATCATATCATACACATCATCATGGCATCATCATCATGACATCATCATATCATAGGTCACTATCATATCATATATCACATATCATCATGCCATAGGTGATCATCATCACATCATCATAATCATGCCATAAGGTGATCATCATCACATCATATCATATATCATCATGCCATGGGTGATCATCATCACATCATATCATATATGCATGATTTAATTTTCACTTTAAACTTCCAATTCGATTACCACATCACTTTCACTCGGGATCATGAATTTCATCCCATACTTTTCACTCGCACCCCAATCTGGCATCGCGAGATAAACCCTCTGGCATTCAGCCATTCAAGGCCACCGGGCATCCGGCAACCCCACTCTCCGGGCATCTCGCATCCCAACCAGCATCACGAGGCATCCCCTCGGGCAAAGACCTCCGAGGCTTCCGGCACCCAACCATTCCGGGCATCTCGATACTCCCGAGGACATCCGGCCATGTATCTCTATACATTCCGGCCATCCGGCACCCAACCATTCCGGGCATCCTAATACTCCCAGGGCATTATCATCCGCCACTAACGGTTTCCTCATTCATCATTATCCATGGTCACCAATTTAGGTCTCAACTCATCATGGCACACAATATAATGACCAACAAGATCATATGCAGCATTCAATTCATACATGCATCTCAATTCATAGTCATGCATGCATCAATACATCATCATCCAATCCATACAAAATTCCAGCAATTACCACTTTCAGAAAATATTTAAATTAAATATCCATATGCTTCTCAAAAATCATGAAATTAATACATATGATAGATAAGACAATAAGACAGCAATTTCATGAAAAGCACATGCCCAATAGAGTTCCACACAAGAAGGTACAATTCACACAAAACAGCATGTAAATTCGGATAGAAACAGAATGCACAGTTTCCAAAATAATTCGATTAAAATATTCATACGACCTCCAAAAATTTTGAAATTTTACCAGGTTATAGCCAAGACACCAAAAACATATTTTTCATGAATACTTCTAAGCCAAATTCGTTTTATATTATTTTCTACAGTCACACGAAGCTTCTGGATCTAACACCGAAACGTCCAGTGTGTGTCTCTCCGAAATACTGAGTTTTCAACCACTTATTCTTCTTCGTTTCCTCTGAAATTTGGATATGTTTTACTTCAAGAGGTCCCCTACAACTTTCATTAAGAGATCTTAGTCAGATTTCCATGAAGTCTCGGGTATCCTACACCGCATCTCCAGATCTATGGTTATCAAGAGTAAGTTGATTCACTGAGCTATACTTGTTCATTTTACTTCAAATTTGAGTATGATAAACTTCAAGATGTTCTCTACAAGTTTCATGAAGAAGTCTAAAAGATATTCTTAGTAAAAATCAACATGCAACCACAAATCCACCGAAAGGCCAGTGAAATCGTTCCAGATTTGATGTCTCCGTAGGATGAGGGTTTGACCCCTCAAATCTCCATAATTTTACACCAAATTTTAGTATGTTGTATTTTAAGATGTTAGCTACAACTTTCATGAAGAAATCAAAGCCAAAATGGAACTAAAAACATGCATTCAAGCTCTCACAAAGTTCTGACTCAGGCGGTTCATGCGAAAACACTCCAGATCTAGCATCTCCGTAGGATGAGAGTTTGACCCCTCAAATCTCCATCATTTTACACCAAATTTTAGTATGTTGTAGTTTAAGATGTTAGATACAACTTTCATGAAGAAATAAAGCCAAAATAGAACTCAAAACATGCATGCAAGCTCTCGCAAAGTTCTGACTCAGGCGGTTTTATACGAAAACAGCATGCATCTCAAGAACAAAACACATTAGCTTCACTCCCATGCCTCCAAACGTCCTAAAATTCGACCATACATGCAAAACATTGGTGCAAGAGTAGGAAGTGGATTCCCACCTTGCCTCTAGACCTTATAGACAGCAACAAACGGACGGCACACGGCGGCGAACGGGCGGCACACGGCGGACGAGCGGCAGTGTGCGGCGGCGACTCCTCCTTCCTCTCGGCCTCCCTCTCTCTCTCGCAACTCACTCTCTCTCTTCCTCACTTTGGCTTGGACGGAAGACCAACCGGCCACCCTCTCTCTCGCCTTTTGTTTCCCCATTTCCTCATCATTTGCAATCATTAGATTGCCTCTTCCAATGGCCAATGCATGCCATCCCTCTCTAAGCCAATGCATGAAGACCTCTTGCCACTTGTCACAACACATGCATGGGCTTGGGCTTCCTCTTCTTGGGCCTCCTTTGTGCCGGTCGACAGCCCCTTTCGTGGGCCTAATTGGGCCGACTAGCTTGGCCCACTAAGGCTTTGGCCAATGGGCCTAGGGCCCAACCTAATTAAAAATTAAATTTTCCCTTTTATAATTTCTTCTATAAATTTTAAATTTTAAATTCCACATGGCCAAAGTCTTGTGACATTTTATTTATAGAAATTTAGTCTATAAAGTGCATGGCCAAGCATAGATTAATATCATTAATCTATCAAATTTAAAATCTCATAAACACAAACACATATCAATTAACCTTAAAAGAAAACTAATGGCTAAAGCATAAATCATAGGTAATTTCATTACCTAATTACAAGCTTTAATACGCCTTAGAGCTTGTCTTGAATTTTGGAATGCCACACGAACTGTGGCGACCCTAACGGATCGGGGGCCGTCGAGGGGTGCCACAAAGGTAGTACTAAATTGAAGCTTGGTCCCTAATGCGATTTGAGGACCTCGCTAGAAATTCGAGGTAAATCTCGAATCTGGATCTAATGTGATGGTTACAGGAACACCATGTAAGCATACTACTTGGCTTACATACATTTTGATGTATTAGTCCATCGAATAATTTATATGCACTACTAGGAAATGAGCAGATTTAGTTAGGCAATCTACGATCACCCAGATAAAGTCGTGACCACTTGACGTTCTTAGTAATCCTTGCACAAAATCTATCACGCCCTTGAGCACGCACACAGCCCTCGGTGGTCGACTAAATTGCGACATTCCTAGGACGTGTCACCGACCCAAATGAATCATGCACAAGCAGAAGCAAAATAAACAATCTTCAGACAACACAAACACAGGATAGAAAAGTAGGACAACAATTTCCAACTAAACACGCTTTATAAACACCTCGAGTTTATACACACAACTAGTCTATAAACAAGGGCCTAACTCCAAAAAGAAGAGCCACTGAGCCATCTAGGCACTAGACTCCTCATCCATAAGCTCCAATGAGCTGCTTCCCACTGCCCGGTCCCAATGGGAGGCCCGTCGAAACCCAGCAGGGGACCTTCTCGACCCCCTTGTCGAAAACTAATGAACCATACTATGTATCGGTGAGGTATCAACTGAGGTAGGCCCTTATCGACCCATACCACGGACTCAACTAGCTCCTAAGTTAGGGTGGTCCCAGGAATAGGGAAGGAAGTATGCTCAAAATCCATCGTCTACGGAACCCTGTATCGTACCTAACACTCCTCCATCTAAGGACCTAAAAATATTAAGCCCACGACAAGGTGAGACGATGTCTCAGCGTGTTCACGTCCTAAACCCCAATTAGAAAGGAAATACGCCTAGAGGTAGCCTATACACACGTCACAAAAGACTCACCTCGGCTCAATTCCTTCTTGCATGTCAATACAGTCCATATAACAAATATATGCAGTAATAACACTCAACAATTGGAATGCTTCAACTTATATCTCAAACAATCACAAGAGTCTCGATTATAAGGTCAAATCGTTATGACACGTCTCATTCCGTGCCACACAATTTTGTCCCATAATCATGCGCGGTCAATTCGCTCATTCATACGTCATAATTGATTACGACCCAATAGTCACGGCCTACTCAACAGTCAGCAGTCTTCTGGCATAGCCAGGTGTCATCTCGCACCATCGAGCATGGCAACGTCTACCTCTAGACGGCATTCCATATAAGAGCATCAGTCCAGCCTCTACTACGACTAGCATCCATTGACTTGGGGTATTCCCGAAGGAGCATTGTTTGGCCCTAAGGCTCGTTACGGTTTCTCATAGCAATTCCATGTATATCCAATCCCGGCCAAAGACATCGTGCTTTGCACTCAAATGCCTCAATTAAAATAATGTGCTTGACTTATTTTCTTCATATTAAAAACACCTAGTAAAATAATCATGAGTGGCTACACGGTCAGATCGAACCATAAAAATTAATATCATTCATTTTAAAATCCCACTATTTGATATAGTATCTAAAAACATTTTTGGCGTCAAACCCCGACACTTGGTATTTTCTAATTAAATACCAAAATTTCATAATTTTGAAATAATGACTGAAAATCAACAATCATCACTCAATTGCACAATTTAGCATTCAATTGCATAAACTGATTATACCATGCCAATTAGCACAAAATTCCGACAACCGGCTATCCCGATATAATTTCCGAAAAATATTAATTAAGTAAGTAAATTGGAAATTTAATTAAGTAAATGCAAATTAATTACATAAATGCCTAATTAGGCTTAATATACTAATCTAACCACCTAAATGAACCTAACTAAATAATGAAACTAACCTAACCACATCTACACTAGTTAAACTACCTAATTGAACTAGCTAACCACCTAATAAGCCTATATAAATAATCTAATTAACTAAACAAGCTAAATTAACACATTAATCACACTTAAGCTAATCTAAACCTCTCCTAAGCATAATTAACCCCCTAAGCAAGGTTTAGTAAGTAAACTCACCAGATTAGCGAGTTAGTGAGTTCACGGCAACGGCGGCATGACGACAAGCGAGACTTAGGTCAACGGCAACGGCAATGCCGAGGGAGGTTCGGAAGGAGCCTGAAACAGCCCACGAAGCTCACAGCTTGGTCTGTGAGTTTGGCTCTACCCAAGGGCTGAAGGAGCTAGATCGAGGGCCCAACTTAACCAGAACGACGAGAAGACAAGTCAGGCGAGAGGTGGACGGCGATGGGGACGGCTATGGGCGACCAGGCGGCTTGGACGGGCAGCGGAGGTGTCTCGACTGGCTGGATAGAGGCCTAGCAGATGGTGAATGACGGTCTGGACACGCGGATAATGGCGCAGGAGACGTAGGCAGGCAACGGCTCGGGCAGTGCTCGGACGGGCAATTGATGGCTACAAGGGTGCTGGCCGGTCTTGGCTAATCCTCTACTAGTCTTTGGCTCTCAAACAACAACAATTGAGGCTAAAGCAAGGTGGAAGAAGAAGGTGTTGCTGAAGGGGGAACACATGGCCACAAAAGTCAAAGATAAATATCTTAGAACTCAAGTGGCTGCCCCCACCACTTTCACCCCTATCCCCTACCCATTTTCCTCCCTCAAGCTTTCCCAACAAGCCACCAAAGAGGTCCAAAAGGTGGTATCAATTTCATGACACGCTAGAACTTTCGATTCCTGAAACCAGGTTCAATTTCGTGGTTAATTTCAACTGGGTGCGATTTTAGCGTGACCTAACCTACCGGGTAGCTTTTAGGAATTTTTAGCGCATTTGACCTTTGGTCGATTATTTTCGAGCCACATCGTACATCTTCGACTCATAGGCAACTCTTAGTTGTCATAAAAATCTCGAGGTTTCAAATACGGGCATAGGGTACAGAAATGATAGAAAAATCGGTTTAGTATCGTTCGACAGAAATTTTGCAATTAGGTGGTATCGCTCGCACTTCAATTACATGCCTCTGTTGAATTGACCTATCTCCGATATCTAATCGATTTTGACGGTGCTGTATTGACCCTTGTAGATTAGTATGATTGAGCAGTCAATTTCTAGTCAATTCTCAAGTTAGTCGTGTTTAGATTCCTTAACAGTTTCACTTGATAGATTAGTTATCTCATGAGTGATCAGCTCAAAGAAATAGACTCTAAGCGCGTCGATGAAAAGCCCAACTTATTCCATTGAAAACAAAATCAAAAAAATCAAGCTGTCACAACTCTTCTCCTCTTATAAATATTTCGTTCTCGAAATTTAAACCTATTACAATTCTTTAAAAAAAAAAAAAAGGTGGGGGTATTGTCGTCTCATTGAACCTTCACTTTCTCAGGTTGCTCCTTTTGTCTCGTGATGTATCCAGACCACTTTGACTAACGGGGTCATCTTGGTGCGAAGAATCTGCTCCTTCCGATCTACAATCTGAACTGGTCTTTCCACATACGACACTCTGTCGTCCACGTCTAATTCTTCAAAATTCAGCATATGGGTCAGGTCAGGCTCATACTTTCTCAACATCGACACGAGAAAGACATCATGCACTTCTACCAGTCTTGGTGGTAGCGCAAGACGATACGCCAAAGTCCATATTCTTTTCAGAATCTCAAAGGGACTAACGTACCTCGGACTGAGTTTCCCTTTCTTGCTAAAGCGCGAAGTACCACTCATTCGTGACACCTCCATAAAGACGTGTTCACCAACTTGGAATTCCATTGGTCTTCGACGCTTATCTATGTGGCTCTTCTGACGACTCTGAGCAATCTTTAATTTGTCCCTGGTAACTACAATTGCATCCACTGACTGTTGAACTAACTTTGGGCCTGTAATCTACCATTCTCTGACTTCATCCCAACACACTGGCATTCTGCACGCTCTGCCATACAATGCTTTGAATGGTGCCATTTGAATACTCTACTAGTAGCTATTGTTGTAGGAAAACTCAACTAGATGAAGCTGTTCCTCCCAGCTTCCTTTGAAGTCTACCATGCAAGCTCTCAACATATCCTCTAGGGTTTTATTCGCATCATCTCCCATAGAAATGACAGACGCCATTATGGCTTGGTGCTGACTTTCCTACCCTACCCTTCTTGTTAGGTGGAATAGGGTACCTCACTCTGACCATAGGTTTCATCCCAAACATATTACCATCCATGTTCGAACCAAACCGCGACCTAGATGCAGCAGCTTGTTCGTTCAGATTTCTCTCTATCAACTGGGCCTGTTCATATAAATCGTTGTAGTCCTTTGGATTGAACGGTACCAGGGGATTCTTTAGCTTCGGTTGGAGGCCATTCCTAAACCTCCTAGCTCTATCCTCTGGATCTTCTACCAGCCTCGGGACATACTGCAATAGCTTGACAAACTTTGCCTCGTATTGATCCACAGACATCATCCTTTGACGGAGGTGGTGGAATTGCAACATCTTTTGTTCTCTAGCACTGTCAGAAAAGTATTTTCCATTAAAAGCTCCAAGGAGGGCGTTCCATGCTAGAACCACGCCTTATGGGAATACCCTGCCTTTGGTGGCCCACCACCAGGTACTTGTGTTTCCCTGCAACTGATATACTACAAGGACAACTTTCTCCTCCTTGGTGCACATCAAATGTGCAAAGGCCTTCTTTAAGTCTTGGACCCAGAGTGTTGCAGCCTCGGGGTCCCCTGCACTAGTGAACCTCAGCGGGTTCAACTTCAAGAACTGCTCAATGAGCTTGTGCATCGGTCTCTCAATAATCACGTTCCTAGGTGGAATCTTGGTAGGAGCAACTACGGCAGCAATGGCAGCAGTAGCAGCGGCTGTAGTGGCGGTGGTAGTGGCAGCAGCTTGGTTTTGGGCCTACGGCCCCATCAAAGCTCCAAGGGTCTCGAGCGCCTGAGTGATCCCGTTAATTCTAGGATCACCATGGGCTATTACACTAACACCAGCTGGCGGCAGCACTATCTCACTTGCGCTAACCAGAGCCTGCGCTCTACCTCGACCACCTCGAGTTTCAACCCTTGTTGGCGTTCTACCCCGAGTAACAGATCCTATGGCCCTCTTTCTAGGTGTTCTCTGCTTTTGATCACTCATCTCGCAAACTCTCTACAGACCTTGCTTTCCAATTCCATACAGAATTAAAAACTGAGTGATCCCCACAAAACAATCTATCAATTAGCTATCAATCACATGCATCGGCATAAGAAAGGCCCTTCCTACTAACTATCCCATAACCCATCACACCTTATCACTCTAAATACTAATCAGCTCTGATACCATTCCAAGCGAGGATGTCACACCCCGAACCTCAAGCGTGTGTTCATCCTTCGGTGGTCGATAAAATTCGCAACATTCGAGGACGCGTCGCCGGCCAATTCATTTTTAATGCGCATGCAGAAGTGAAACAAAACCCTTGACAACAACCAACACGAGATAGAAAAGCAAGAAACAAATTCACAACCAAAGAAAAAAGTCTACCCAATTTATAAACAGCCCGATTTATATACAACATTAGACTAAAGACAAAAGTCTACCCAAGCAGAAAAGCCTACAAGTCCTCTAGGCACTCGAATCCCCAACTGAAAGCTCCAAGGTTTCTATGGGAATTGGGTCGATCATTGCACCACTAGGAGCGTCAGCTATACCCGTGCCAAAAGTGACTTCTAACACCGATACTGGGACCTCACAATCTTGTAGGGGACCCTCTTTGTGTCCATTGAGCCTACGACAATACCACACTCTAAATTGATGGGGTGCCGTCTAGGGTAAACTTGCATCGACCCGGACAATGGTCCTCATGAGTTCATAGACCCAGACTCCATGTCCCTCGGGAACAGGGATATCGAAGACCTGCTCGGTAATCCTCTTGGGCTAGCCAAAACGTTCTGGAGGAACTGCCATCTAAGGACCTAAAAAGGTTGAGCCTACGACAGGGTGAGACAGTGTCTCAGCAAGTTCACCCCCTAAACTCCGACTAGGAAGGAAATACGCTTAAAGACAACTATAGACACAAGTCAGAAGACTTACCCTACCTCAGTTCCCTACTACACATTAATACAGTTCAGAATCTCAACCAATCAATTCAATCCAATCGATCACTACCATCTATCAATTCAATCAATTCGTTTACTACTCACACAAGCTGAGGTATATTTATGCTCACACAAGCTAATATATAATATAGCTCACCCAAGCTGATATATAATATTGCTCTCACAAGCTGATGATTCAATGCTCACACAAGCTGATACACGATCAATCAGTCCTAGCCAAGGACATTATGCTTTGCAAACCAATTCCTCGATTAAATAATGAACTTGGCCTATTTTCATTGTGTTAAAAATACCCGATAAAAGTAATCGTGTGTAAATTCATGGTCGGCCTGAGCAAAAAATGTAATATCTTTCTTTTTTAAAATCCCACTATTTAATATAGTGTCTAAAAAAAAATTGGCATTAAAACTGACGCCTGGTAGTTTCTAATTAAAATACCAAATTTCACAATTTTAGAATAAATACCCAAAATTAAAATTACCACTCAATTTGCATAGTTAAGCATTCAATTGCAGAAACTAAGCACATCAATGCAAACAAAGCACGAAATTCAAGTCACCAGCTATCTCGGTATATTTTTTGGAAAATAATAAATAATTAAATAAATACAATTAATTACCAAAAATACCAACTTAGGCTGGAAATGCTTAATTAACCGCACAAACGTGCCGGGAAAATTTTCGAACCAATCTAGATAAATTGCACAACTTTTCTAGTCCTTAATTAATAGAATCTAACTACCTAACATGCACAAACGAATAATTAAATCGCTAATCCATGCTAACTAACCACCTAAACCTTAATTAGCTTAAACTAATCAATCCCTAAGCATCGTTAACTCCCTAAGCAAAGTTTAGTGAGTAAACTCACCAGTTTAGCGTTCCAGTGAGTCCACAACGACGGCGACGCGGAGACGGGCAATAAACAACCCTGTGGCGACACAAAGCGAGGCTCGAAATAGGCCCGAAACAGCCCACGAAGGCTCATGACTGGACTAGGCTTCGATTTTGCTTGTTGACTGAAGAAGCTTAACCAAGCGAGAACAGTGGCTGGAAACGACAAGACGGGTTGGCGGAGGCTACTGTGAGCGACAACGGCTGCTTCGGCGACCTGGATGGTGGTCAGGGAAGCTCGACAGTGGCCTGAGATGGCTTGGGGGATGCGAATGGGTGCGAACTAGCAAGGCAATGAACGCGGGCTCGCGGGCGCGAACGGGTGACGTGCAACGGTCCTAGCAGCGCCGGCGGTGTGCGATGGGCTAGGGGGAGGTGCTGCTCGGTTTCTCTAGTTTATGGAGCTTTAAAAGGGACAACAATTGAGAAAGTAAGCCCTTGAAGAAGAAGAAGACAACTGAAGATAGAGGAGGGTCCCCCTTGGCCTAAAAGTCTTCTATTCTATCTCCTTGGTCCCTTGGCAAGGTGCCACTAGCCATGGTTGTCATCCATGGCCCCTTGGCAGCCCTCAAACTTCCCTAGCAAGCCAACCCAGTGGTTCAAGTGTTCCCTCCCCCATGGCCTACAAATTTTGGAACATTTTCCCCCAAATTGAATTCAATTTCCTTCCAATTGAATTCAATTGAGGCCTTAAAAATTCAAGCAAGGTGCCATCGTCCAATAGAACATTTTTCTCATCAATTTGTCCAACTTGAATCCCTAAAACGTGACCAAAAATGGTCCTTTGATTTTCTCGGTCAAAAACAGTCCTACTTTTAATTTTTGCCAAAAATCTCGATTTATAGAAAATCTTCGGAGGATGAGTCGATGTTCCTAAAATGAATCGTGACATTACGAAACTTTCAATTACTGAAATCGGGTTTAAATTCGCGGTTAATTTCAATCTGGCGCGATTTTAGCGTGACCTACCCTATCGGGTAGCTTTTATGAATTTTTAGTGCATTTGACTCATGATCGATTATTTTCAAGCCACATTATAGATCTTCGACACATTGGCAACTCTCAGTTGTCATAAAGATCTTGAGATTTCAAGTACGGACATAGGGTACCAAAACGATAGAAAAATCGATCTAGTGCCGATCGACGAGAATTTTGCAATTAGGTGGAATCACCCACACTAAATCACATGTCTCAGTCGAGTCGACTTATCTCCGGTCTCTAATCGATTTTTAACTGTGTCGTAATGAACCTTGCAGACAAGCACGGTCGAGTAGTCGATTCCTAATCGAATTCTCAAGTCTATTTCGTTAAAATCCTTTAATGGCTTCACATGGTAGACTAGTAATCCGGTGAGAGATCAATTTTGGAAAAAGGACTATAGTCATGTCGATGAAAAGCCCCGATTCATTCAATTGAAAATAGAACTAGAAATTCAGAATGTCACAACTCTTCCCCTCTTATAAAAATTTCGTTCTCGAAATTTAAACCATTACAAATCTTTAAACAAAAAGGTAGGGGTACAATCGTCTCATTGAATCTTCACTTTCCCAGGTTGCTCCTTCTATGCCATAGTATTACCAAACCACTTTAACCAACGGGATTGTCTTGGTGCGTAGAACCTGCTCCTTCCGATCTATAATCTAAATCGGTCTTTCCACGTACGACACTCTGTCATCCACGTCTAACTCTTAAAAATTTAGCACATGGGTTGGGTCAAGTTCATACTTCTTCAACATCGGTACATGAAAGATGTCATGCACTTGCGCCAACCTCATCGGCAATGCAAGACGATACGCTAGAATCCATATTCTTTCTAGAATCTCAAAGGGACCTACGTATCTCGGACTCAGCTTTCCCTTTTTGCCGAAGTGCGAAGTACCGCTCATTGGTGACACCTTCAGAAAGATGTGATTACTAACTTGGAATTCCAATGGCCTTCAACGCTTATCTGCGTAGCTTTTCTGGCGGCTCTAAGTAGTCTTTAATCTATCTCTGATAATGGCAACTACATCCACTGACTTCTAAACCAACTCTAAGCCTGTGATCTTCCATTCTCCAAGCTCATCCCAGCACACTGGTGTTTTGCACGCTCTACCATACATCGTCTTGAAAGATGCCATCTAAATACTCTGTTGGTAGCTGATGTTGTAGGCAAACTCGACAAGATGAAGCTGTTCCTCCCAGCTCCCATTGAAATCCAACACGCAAGCTCACAGCATGTGTTCGAGGGTTTGAATTGTCCTCTTAGATTGGCCATCCATCTGAGGATGATAAGCCGTATTGTACTGCAGCTTCATTCCTAAGGAAATCTGTAATCTCTTCCAAAAGGCAATTGTAAACCTCGGCTCTTGGTCTGAAGTAATCGTCACCGGCACTCCATGCAGATGAACAATCCAATGCACATATAATTCTGCGTGCTTGTCCAAATCAAGATCCTTTCATACAACGATGAAGTGAGCCGACTTTGTTAGTCTATCGACCACTACTCAAATTGAATCATTACCCCTCTAACTCCTTGGTAAGACTGTCACAAAGTTCATGGTAATGTGTTACCATTTCCACTCAGGAATCTCGTGAGACTGCAGAAGTCCTCCCAGCTTACAATGTTGTGCCTTTACTTGGTGACACATCAAACACTTGGTGACGTGCTTGGTGATATTTGCCTTCATACCGGACCACCAATAGTGTTCGTACTTCCAGGATGAATGCTATAATTGCTATGATGAGTTTCTAATAAAATCTCTTCTTTAAGCTCTGCATCATCATGTACACACAATTGTCCTTGGAACCTTAGTGCTCCATCTTCAAAAATCTAAAAATCGACCTTCTTCTTTTCGGTATTCTCTTGCAGGATCTTCTGAATCTCTTGGTCTATCTACTAAAGCGTCTTGATCCTTATCTGCACTTCTGGCTCAATTCTAAGGGTGGCCATAAGATTCGAAAGGTGGCCTACCTCAAATTTCAAAACCAAATCTCGTGCTTTCTCAAGTAAAGTCCATTTCTTAACCATCATATGCACAACTGAAGACTTCCAACTCAGTGCATCCGCGGCCTTGTTCGCTTTTCCAGGGTGATACAAGATATCACAATCATAATCCTTTAGAAGTTCCATCCAGCGACGCTATCTCATATTCATTTCCTTCTAAGAGAATAGATACTTAAGACTTTGAGGATCAGTGAAGATTTGGAATCTTTCTCCACACAAATAATGTCTCCAAATCTTCAGAGTGAAAATGATTGCTATGAGTTCCAAGTCATGCATCAATAATTTAGCTCGTGAGGTCTCAACTGACAGGACACGTATGCAACAACCCTACCATGTTGCATTAGCATGCAACCCAATCCTCTAAATGATACATCACTATAGATCTCGTATCCTCCAGGACCAGATGGAATGGTCAGCACAGGTGCAATAGTCAGCGTTTGCTTAAGCTTTTGGAAACTACACCCGCACTTGTCTGTCCACACAAACTTCTCTTCTTTCTTCAGTAGTTGAGTCAACGGCGACGCTAAAGATGAAAACCCTTCCACGAACCTTTTGTAGTACCCTACCAAACCCAAAAAACTTATGATCTCTATCATTGTACTCGATCTTGACTAGTTGATAACTGATTAGATCTCGATTGGGTTCACAGAGATTCCTTCCTCTGAAATCACGTGACCTAAGAACGCCACATGAGTAAACCAAAACTCGCACTTACTAAACTTGGTGTATAGCTCATGATTCCTTAAAGTTTGAAGTGCCATCCTCAAATGCCTTTCATGCTCCTCTGCACTTCTCGAATACTCCAAAATTTCGTCGATAAACACAATCACAAACTGATCCAGGTATTCTTTGACCACTTGGTTCATCAAATCAATAAAAGCAACTGGGGCATTCATCAATCCAAATGGCATTACAATGATCTCATAATGGCCATATCGAGTACGAAACGCTGATTTCAGTATGTCGTCCTTTCTGATCCTCAGCTAATGATACCCTATCCTTAAGTTGATCTTTGAAAATATCAATGCTCCTTGCAGCTGGTCAAACAAGTCGTCGATCCTTGATCGCACCTGATTGAGTTGACGATAGTTGATGCACAGGCGCAACGAACCATCTTTCTTCTTCACGAATAGAACTGGTGCTCCCCAAGGTGATGCACTTAGACATATGAATCCTTTATCCAACAACTTCTACATCTGCACCTTCAGTTCCTTTAACTCAAACAACGCCATCCGATAAGGAGCCTTAGAGATTGGCTCTGTCCTAGGTGCTAACTCAATCACAAACTCTATCTCTCTATCTGGCGGCAAGTCTGGCAATTCTTTTGGAAACACGTATGGAAATTCTTGTACCACTATGATATCTTCAATCATCAACTCCTCAATTGTCGTATTCACGAGAGTTGCCAAGTAATTGGCAACCCCCGTCTAACAAACGGGTTGCCTCAAGTGACGAGATTAAGGAAATCGAGGGTCCTCGTCTACTCCCAGTAAACTCGAAATTTTCAGTCGATAATGGGTTAAACTGAATCGCTTTACGATAGCAGTCCATCTTAGCTCGTTGCTTGGTGAGCGATTCCATGCCAATTATCACATCAAAACCATACATGGCTAGGACTATCAAATCTATCCTCCCCTCTCGCTCACCAATCACTAACTTGCAACCAGGAAATCCCATTGTAGCTAACACATTATCCTTTAACGGTGTAGATATGCTAACCACTGACTCCAACAACTCAGGAATCAATCCTACCAACTTAACAAACTGCTCAGCTATAAATGAATGAGTTGCACCAGGATAACTGCATCAAGACTCTGAGCGATCTTTAATCTGTCCCTTATAACTGCAATTGCATCCACTGATTGTTGAACCAACTTTGGACCTGTAATCTTCCGTTCTCCGACTTCATCCCAACACACTGGCATTCTACATGCTCTGTCATACAACGCTTCGAATGGTGCCATCTGAATACGCTACTAGTAGCTGTTGTTGTAGGCAAACTCAACTAGATGAAGTTGTTCCTCCTAGCTTCCTTTGAAGTCTAGCACGCTAGCTCTCAGCATGTCCTCTAGGATTTGAATTGTCCTCTCAACCTGGCCATCCGTCTGTGGATGATAAGTCATATTGAACTGCAGCTTTGTTCCCAAGGTAGTCTGTAAACTTGTCTAGGAGGCTGCGGTAAACTTCGAGTCTTGATCAGATGTAATTGTCACTAGCACACCATGAAGATGAACAATTTGACGCACGTACAACTCTACATACCTATCCAAAGCATAGTCTTGTCGTACGTCGATGAAGTGAGCTGACTTCATCATTCTATCAACCACAACTCATATGGAATCGTTACCCCTCTAACTCCTTGGTAAGCCCATCACAAAGTCCATTTTGATGTGTTCCCACTTTCACTTGGGAATCTAGAGAGGTTGCAGAAGTCCTCCCGGCTTACAGTGCTATACCTTCACTTGTTGACATGTTAGGCACTTGGCAACATGCTTGGCGATATCTGCCTTTATATCAGTCCACCAATAGTGTTGACGTAAATTCAGATACATCTTCATCCTTCTTGGATTAATGCTATAACTGCTATGATGAACTTCTGACAAAATCCCGTCCTTAATCTTTGCACTGTTAGGTACACACAGTCGTCCACAAAACTTGAGTGTTCTGTCTTCAAAGATCTGAAAGTCCGCCTTTCTCTTTTTTGCATCTTCTTGTAGAATCTTCTGGATCTCTAGATCTGTCACCTGCAACGTCTTGATTCTTATCTACAATTCCGATTCAATTATGAGCATGGCCATAAGATTTGAAAGGTGGCCTACCTTAAATTTGAAAATCGAATCTCGAACTTCTTCGAGTAAAATCCACTCCTTGACTATCATCTGCACAATTGAAGACTTCCCACTGAATGAATCTGCGACCTTGTTAGCTTTTCCAGGATGATATAGGATTTCACAATCATAGTCTTTAAGAAGTTCCATCTAGCAACACTGTCTTAAATTCAACTCCTTCTGAGAGAATAAATACTTGAGACTTTGATGGTCTGTAAAGATTTGGAACCTTTCTCCGCATAAGTAGTGTCTTTAAATCTTTAGAGCGAAGATGATCACTGCAAGTTCTAAGTCATGCGTCGAGTAGTTCAACTCATGAGGTCTCAACTGACGAGACATGTATGCAACGACTCTGCCATGCTACATCAACATGCAACCCAGTCCTCTAAATGACGCATCACTGTAGATCTCGTATCCTCCAGGAACAGATGGAATGGTCAACACTGGTCCAGTAGTCAGCTTCTATTTAAGCTCTTGAAAACTACACTCGCACTTATCTGTCTACACAACCTCTTTTTCCTTCTTCAACAGTCGAGTCAACGGCGAGGCTAATGTTGAGAATCCTTTCACGAACCTTCTGTAATAACCTGCCAATCCTAAAAAGCTTCTGATCTTTGTCACTATCAATGATCTTGGCCAATTGATCACTACTTCAATCTTGGTCGAGTCCACAGAGATTCCTTCACTAGAAATCATGTCATCTAGAGAAGCCACACGAGTCAACCAAAAATTGCACTTACTGAACTTGGCGTACAGTCCATGATTTCGCAAAGTCTGAAGCACTATCCTCAACTGTCTTACGTGCTCCTTTGGACTTCTCAAGTACACCATGATATCGTTGACAAAAACGATCACAAACTGATCTAGATACTCCTTAAACACCCGATTGATTAGATCCATGAAATCAACTGGGGTGTTCATCAAACCAAACAACATTACAATAAACTTATAATGGCCATAACACATGCGAAACGCCATCTTTGGTATGTCTTCCTTTCTAATTCTCAACTGATGATACCCTGTCCTTAGGTCGATGTTAGAAAATATCAATGCTCCCTGCAACTGATCAAACAAGTCGTCGATCCTTGGTAACGGGTACTTGTTCTTGATCATCACTTGACTGAGTTGACAATAGTCGATGCACAGGTGCAATGAACCATCCTTCTTCTTCACGAAAAAAACTGGTGCTCCCTAAGGTGATGCATTGGGGCGCATGAATCCCTTATCCAACAACTCCTACATATGCACCTTCAGTTCTTTCAATTCTGACAACGCCATGTGGTAAGGAGCCTTAGAGATTGACTCCATCCTAGGGCCAACTCAATCACAAACTCTATTTCCCTTTCTAGTGGCAAACTAGGCAATTCCTTTGGGAATACATCTGGAAACTCTTGTACAACTACAATATCTTTCATCTTTAGCTCCTCAACTGTTGAATCCACGACAATCGCCAAGTAACCTTGACAACCCCTGTCTAACAAACGGGTTGCCTCAAGAGATGAGATTATGGTAATCGAGGGTCCTCCTCGACTCCCAACAAACTCGAAACTTCCATCCACTAACGGGTTAAACTGGATTGCTTTATGATAATAGTCTACAGTAGCTCGTTGCTTGGTAAGCCAGTCTATGCCAATTATTACATCAAAATCATACATGGCTAGGACTATTAAATCTATCCTTCCCTCTCGCTCACCAACCACCAACTTGTAATTTGGACAGCTTACTGTATATATCACATTTTCCTTTAATGGGGTAGATATAGTAACAACTGACCCTAACGATTTAGGACTCAACTTTACCAACTTAACAAATTCTCAACTATGAACAAATAAGTAGTGCCAGGATCAAATAAAGCATAAGCAGCATGGTCGTTCAGCAAAACCATACCTGTGACCACATCAGGCGAGTCCTCAGCCTCGCGCCTGGTGATAGCGTACACCCTTCCTTGAGCTAGTGGCCGATTCGGTCCACCCTGCAGTACATTCAGTGGCGCGTAACCCTTGTTCTAACTCATAGGTGGTGGCGGTGGCAGCTGTTGTGGTTCCATTGGTCTGCGGTGACAATCTTTGACTTGGTGACCCTGTTGGCCACACCCAAAACAAGCACCCGTCCTAGAATTGCACGGGGCCAATCCGTGTCATCTCCCACATAAACAACAAACTCCATTATGGCTTAGCGCTAACTTTCCTACCCCACCCTTCTTGTTGGGCGGAATAGGGTACACCCTCCTACCATAGGTTTCTTCCTAAACCTATGATCATCCCTGTTCGAACTAAACCGCGACCCAGATGCAACGACTTGTTTGTTCAGATTTCTCTCTATCAACTGGACCCGTTCATATAAGTTGTTGTAGTCCTTCAGATTGAACGATACTAGAGGATCCTTCAACTCCGATCAGAGGCCAGTCTTAAACCTCCTAGCTCTGTCCTCTGGATCTTCTACCAGCCTTGGGGCATACTGTGACAGCTCGGCAAACTTTGCCTCGTATTGATCCACAGACATCATCCCTTGACGGAGGCGCTAAAATTCCTCCATCTTTTGTTTTTTGGCACTGTCAAAAAATTATTTGCCATTAAAAGCTCCAAGGAAGGCGTTCCACATCGGAACCACGCCTTTTGGGAATACCCAGCCTCTGTTGGCCCTCCACCAGGTACTTGCGTTTCACTGCAACTGATATACTGCAAGGACAAGTTTCTCTTTCTCGGTGCACATCAGTAGTGCAAAGGCCTTCTCCAAATCTTGGACCCAAAGTGTTGCAACCTCGGGGTTCCCTGCACCAGTCAACCTCGGCAGGTTCAACTTAAAGAAATGTTCAACGAGCTTGTGCATCGGTCTCTCAGCAATTGTGTTCCTAGGTGGAACCTTGACAGGTGCAGCTGCGGCAACAACAACAGTAGTAGTAAAGGCTGTAACGGCGGTAGTAGTGGCAACAGCTTGGTTCTGGGCCTGCTGCCCCATCAAAGCTCCAAGCGTCTTGAGGGCCTAAATGATCCCGTCAATTCTATGATTGCCAGGGGCTGCTACACCAGCACCAGCCGGTGGTAGCGCTATCCCACTTGCGCTGGCCTAAGCCTGTACTCTACCTTAATCACCTCGAGTACCGACTCTTGTCGACATCCTACCCCGAGTAATAGTTCCTATGGTCCTCTTTCTAGGCATTCTTTGCTCTTGATCACTCATCTCGCGGACTCTCTACAGAACCTACTTTCCAATTTCATACAAAATTAGAAACTGAGTGATCCCCACAAAACAATCTACTAATCAGCTATCAATCACATGCATCGGCATAAGAAAAAGGCCCTTGCTACTGACTATCCCATATCCCATCGTACCTTATCACTCCAAATACTGACTAGCTCTGATACCACTTCGGGCGAGGATGTCACTCCTTGAACCTCGAGTGCGCACACATCCCTCGGCGGTTGACTAAATTACGACATTCCTAGGATGCGTCACTGACCTAAATGAATCATGCATAAGCGGAAGCGGAATAAACAATCTCTAGACAACACAAACATGGGATAGAAAAGCAAGACATCAATTTCAAACCAAACACACTTTATAAACACCTCGAGTTTATATATACAACTAGTCTATAAATAGGGGCCTAACTCCAGAAAGAAGAGCCACTAAGCCATCTAGGCATTAGACTCCTCATCCATAAGCATCGGGGCTCCGAGTCCACCATGACACCATCAGTGGTGTCGAGATCCATCAGGTGAGCTGCTTCCCACTGCCAGGTCCCAATGGGAAGCCCGTCAAAACCTAGTAGGGGACCCTTCCAACCCCCTTGTCGAAAGCTAATGAACCATGCTATGTATCGATGAGGTACCAATTGAGGTAGGCCTTCATTAACCCATACCACGGACTCGACTACTCCCGAGTTAGGGTGGTCCCAGGAATAGGAAATGAAGTATGCTCAAAATCCATCGTTTGCTAAACCTCATATCATACTTAACACTCCGCCATCTAAGGACTTGAAAATATTAAGCCCGGGACAGGGTGAGACGATGTCTTAGTGAGTTCACACCCTAAACCCCAATTAAGAAGGAAATACGCATAGAGGTAGTCTATACACACATCACATAAGACTTACCTCGCCTCAGTTCCTTCCCGCATGTTAATACAGTCCATATAACAAATATATGCAGTAATAACACTCAACAATTGGAACTTTTCGACTTATATCTCAAATAATCACAGGTATCCCAATTATAAGGCCAAATCGTTATGACACGTCTCATTCCGTGCCACACAATTTTGTCCCATAATCATGCACGGTCAATTCACTCATTCATGCGTCCCAATTGATTACGACCCAATAGCAACGGCCTGCTCAATAGTCAGCTGTCTTTCGGCATAGCCGGGTGTCGTCTTGTACCATCGAGCACGGCACCGTCTATCTCTAGATGACATTCCAAATAAGAGCATCGGTCCAGCCTCCACTACAACCGGCATCCATTGACTTGGGGCATTAACAAAAAAGCATTGTCCAACCCTAAGGCTCATGACGGTTTCTCGTAGAAATTCCATGCATATCCAATCCCGACCAAGGATATCATGCCTTGCACTCAAATGCCTCAATTAAAATAAAGTACTTGGCTTATTTTCTTCATATTAAAAACACCCGGTAAAATAATCATGTAGTAATGATCTTGGTAGATGAACACGGTCGAGCAGCCGATTCCCAATCGAATTCACCAGTCTATTGCATTAAAATTCCTTAATAGATTCCCCAAATAGTCTACTTATCTCAGAGTGATTGGCTCTGAGATTAGGACTATAGAAGTGTTGATGAAATGCCTCATTTATTCAACTGAAAATAGTACTAGAAATTCAGATGTCACAACTCTTCCCCTCTTATAAAAATTTCGTCATTGAAATTTAAACATTTACCAATCCTTAAACAAAAAGGTGGGGGTATCGTCGTCTTGTCTAGTCTCACTTTCCCCGGTTACTTCTTCAATCCTGTGGCATTGTCAGACCACTTTGACCAAGGGGTCCTTCTTGATACTCAGAATTTGTTATGAACGACAATTTGAACCGGGCTTTCCACGTACGACACTCTATTGTCAATGTTTAAATCTTCAAGGTTTAGCATGTGGGTCGGGTCAGGTTCATACATCCTTAACCTCGACACGTGAAGGACGTCATGCACTTGTGCCTATCTCGACGACAATGCAAGATAATACGTTAGGATCCTGATTCCTTCTATAGAATCTTAAATAGACCTGCATACCTTGGTTTCAATTTTTCCCTCCTTGCAAAGGTGCAAGGTATCCCTCATTGGTGACATAATCAGAAAGATGTAATTACCAATTTGGAATTCTAAGGGCCTTCAATGCTCAATGATACAACATTTCTAGCAGCTCTTAGCGGTCTTGAATCCATCTTTGATCATGGCAACCGCAATCACTGACTGCTAAACAGACTCTAGGTTGCGATCTTTCATTCCCTGACCTCATCTCAACAAACTGAAGTTCTGTACACTCTGCCCTGTCTTGATTCAAAAGGAACCATCTGACTGTTCTGCTGACACTGGGAATCCTCAGGTCTAGATCTAATATAATCATCATTGGCACTTCATGTAGATGAATTATCTGTCGTACAAACACTTTTGTATGCATATTCAAATCAAGATCATTTCATATGGCGATAAAAGTGAGCCAACTTCATAGTCTGTAATCACTACTCAAATGGAATCATTACCCCTCTGACTTCTTTGTGAGTCCATCACAAAGTCAATCGTGATGTGCATTCATTTCCACTCTAGGATCTCAAGAGGTTACAAGAGTCATCTTGGCTTACAAAGCTGTGCCTTGATTCTAATTTGAGCATCTGGCTCAATTCTGAGAGCAACTATGAGATTTGGAAGGTAGCCCATTTCAAATTTGAAAACCGAATCTCAAACTTTCTCAAGTAAGATTCATACTTTAACCAGCATATGAGTCATTGAAGATTCCTAACTCACACATCTGCGAACTTATTCGCCATTCTGGGGTGATACCAAATATTACCATCCTAGTCCTTTAAAAGTTTTGATTCACAATGCTATCTCACATTCAATTCCTTCTAAAAGAATAAATACTGAAGACTTTGTTGGTCGGTGAAGGTCCAAAATCTTTCTCCACATGACTAACACCTCCAAGTCTTCAGTACAAAAAATTTATACTACGAGTTCTAAGTCACGCGTAGGGTAGTTCAACTCATGAGGTCTCAACTAGTAGGACGTGTATGCAACACTCCTACCATGTTGCATCAGCATGCCACCCAGCCCTCTAAACGACACATCACTATATATCTCGTACCCTTTAGGATCAGATGGAATGATCAGCACAAGTGCGGTAGTCAACTTCTACTTATTCTCTTGAAAACTACACTCGTACTTGTTTGTCCACACAAACTCTTCTTCTTTCTTCAAAAGTCTAGTCATGGATGACACTAATTCTAAAAATTCTTCCGCGAACCTTCTATAGTAATCTGTCCAACCCAAACGGCTTCTGATCTCTGTCACTATTGTCGGTCTTGGTCCACTAGTAACTACTTCGATCTTGGTTAGATCCACGGAGATTTCTTCACCTAAAATCATGTGGTCTAAGAACGCAACATGAGTCAACAAAACTCGCATTGCCAAACTTCGCTTCCAATCCATCAGTCCTTAGGGTCTGAAGTACCATCCTCAAATGACTCTCATGCTCCTCAGTACTCCTCGAATACATCAGAATATCATTGATAGACACAACCACAGACTGAACTAGATATTCCTTGAACACTCGGTTTGCCAAATCCATGATAACAGTTGGAGTTTTCACCAGACTAAACGGCTTTACAATACTCTCGTAAAGACCATCTTGAGTACTAAACATTGAATTCAATATGTCTTTCTTTCTGATCCTTAACTGGTGATGCCATGTTCCCAAGTCAACCTTTGAAAATATCGACACTCCTTGCAACTGGTCACACCATTCGTTGATCTTCAGCCATGAACACTTGTTCTAGATCGTCACCTAATGGAGTAGACGATAGTCAATGCATAGTTACAACAGACCATCTTTCTTCACAACCGAAACCAGTGCTCCTCAAGGTGTTGAACTAGTGTGTACAAATCTTTTATCTAGTAATTCTTGCATCTACACCATCAGTTCTTCCAACTCTGACCACTACATCCGGTAAGAATCCTTAGAGAGTGGCTTTGTCTCGAGTGCTAATTCGATCGCGAATTGTATCTCTTTCTCTAACGACAAGCCTGACAATTCCTGTGGAAATACATCTAGAAATTCTTGGACTATTGCAATGTCCTCGATCTTCAGCTCCTCCATTGTCGTACCTATGACAATCGTCAAGTAATCTTGGCAACTCCCGTCTCACAAACGAGTTGCCTTCGAACGAAGAGATTAAGGAAATCGAGGATCCTTCTTGACTTCCAATAAACTCGACACCTCCACATGCTAATTAATTAAGCTGGGTTACTTCACGACAACAATTCGTCACTACAAGAGGCTCCTTGAGCCAACTCATTTTGTATGAGACGTCAAAATTATGCGCAAGCAATTGGTCAAATACAACTCTAGTCAGTGATTCTCATTCTATAGCTTTAATACAACAAGTTGAAGTTCCACAAACTTAATCAAAACTCTGCTGCGCTACTATGATAAAATCATCCTAAAAACATTCTTCCGCTGATTGGTGCATGGTCGTTTCCATTCCTGTCCCTTTTTTCCATCCTATTGGCGTCCTATCTGCGGTAGAGGTTTCTGAGCTTCCTTGGACTCATACTAATAGTCCTTCACCTGATGGTCGTGTTGGCTACATCCATAGCACGCTCCCGTTATACCAGGATACTAGATTGATCCATGCTTTCTCCTACAAACTCGACTCACATCTAGTGAGTCCTCTATCTCCTATCGGGTGACAGCAAGCACTCTTTCTTGCACCAGGGGCATGTTCCAAATACCCTTGCGGTGTGTTATGCAACGCATTCCTTCTGATCTATCCCATTGGCGGCAATGGCACTTGTGATCACATCGGCCTATGTAGACAATCCTTGACCAGGTGGTCGTGATGGTGACACCCATAACAAATTCTTGTTCTAAGAAAGCACGAGGCCGATCCTTGTCATCTCTCATAGGAACGACATATTTTATTATGATTCGATGCTAACTTGTCTATCCCACCGTTCCAGTTGGGTGAAACAAAATACCTTTTTCTGGTCATGGGCTCCTTTCCAAACTGGTTTCCATCTCTATTGGATTTGTACCTCGAATCGGATGCAATGGCTCGCTCCCAGCTCATATCTCCACACTGGACCTCAGCAGGTGTGGCAACAATAGCGGTTGCGACACTGATGGCGGTAGAGACAGCGACAACAGCGGCGGCCCGGTCCTGAGCTTGCTGGCTTAATCAATTCCAAGGACACTAGCACTTGCACGATCCCATTGAACCTAGGATCGTTCGGTGCTACTACACTAATACCAGCCTACAGCGATACTCTTACACTCACGCTGGCTTAAGCCAATGCTCTGCCACAACTGCCTCGAGCACCGATCCTTGTTGATGTTCCATCTCGAGTCATAAAGGTTACAACCTTCTTTCTAGGAGTCCTCAGCTCCTGATCACTCATGCTACAGGATCTTTATAGAAACCCTTTTTTTTATTCTAATACCATATTAGAATTTGAGTGACCCACACAAACAAGCTATCAATCACATGCACCAGCATGAAATAAAGGTCATTCCTACTAACTATCCCATATCCATTGCACCTTATCACTCCAATCCATAACCATTGCTCCGATACCACTTAAACGGGGATGTCACGCCCCGATCCTCTGTGGAATCCTAGAATTCCTTGCCAGTCATTAGGGGTGCTCAAATTTATGTCTTGTATTAAGGACTATGGCCGAGTTTTAGTGGATAAATTTTGGAAAAGGATGACCTATCTTTGGCCATATGTATTGTGAATTAGAATTTATGGATTTGTGATTTCAAGTGTATAGTTATTTAATTTTTTCACTATAGTACTTTGGTTCAATAGGGATTTAATTAGTATTAAAAATGGGTTAAAATTTGATTTAATTAGGCTTGGGTCTTAGGCCCAAGAGTGTGGACCTATGATGGGCCAAAAGGCTGGCCCATGAAGCCATGAAAGGCTGCCGTCGACCCCAAGGAGAGAGAGGGGAGAGACCGGCCCATCTTCAAGCCCATAATGCATGGGTTTTGCCAAGTGGCAAAAAGGAGAGTCACACCATTGGCCACTTTGGGTGGCTCCTAATCATTTCAAATGATGGGATTAAGGGAAATAGAGAGAGGGGGGGCTGTTGTCCAAGGAGAGAGAGAGAGAGAGAGAGAGAGAGAGAGAGAGAGAGAGAGCTACCGAGAGAGTGAGGAACCGAGAAAAAGGAAGAAGAGGTCACGCGAGGAAGAAGCTGCCCGTCCGCTCATCTGTCGACCGTCCGTCCGTGCGTCCGTCGCCGTCCGTGTGCCGTTGTTTGCTCGATTTGGAGGCAAGTTGGGATCCATATTCTGTTTTTGCATGTTGTATCTTGCATATGTGTTTGAATGGTGATGAATCTCGGATGTTTAGGGTGTGAGAAACCAAAGCTTTGAGTGTGTTGTTTTTCAAATAGCATTCTGTTTTCGAGTATGCCGCCTGACCCAGAATGTTGTAGAGGCTTGAATACGAGGTTTGAGTCGGATTTTGGTTTCGACTTCTTCACGAAAGTTGTTCAAAACATCTCAAAGTATAACATACTAAAATTTGGGACAAAATGGCTGAGTTTTGAGGGGTGAAACCCTACCTCTACGAAAACGCTAGATCTGAAACTGTCTTGTTGACCTCTTGGTGGTTTCGTGTGTTGCATGTCACTTTTTACTGATAATTTCACTTCGACTTCTTCATTAAAGTTGTAGAGAACATCCTGAAGACTAACACACTCAAATTTGAGGTAAAATGAACAAGTGTAGCTTAGTGAAACGATTTTTCCTTTGAAGACGACAGATCTGGAAGTGTTGTACTGGACTCCAGCGACTTCATGGACTATAAAGTGACTATCCTTTGAAAATCTCACCTTGATCCCTTAACAAAAGTTGTAATAGACCTCTCGAAGCAAAACACATCAAAAATTCAGAACCAAAGATGGAAGATAAGTGGGTGAAACCGCGATTTTTCGAAGACAGCTAAATCTGGAATGTTCGGTGTTAGGAACAGAGGCTTCAACCGTCCATGGTTAATTATCTAGGACGAATCTGGCCTCAATGTCTTCATGAAAAATCTGCCTTAGGGTCTTGAATACCACATATTCAAATTTCGTAAATTTTGAAGGACATTAGAGTATTTAATCAGAATTATTTCAAAAATCGAGTAATCTGTCGCGTTCGGGTTTAGTCAGTTTGAAAGCATGGGTCATATCATTTTGTATGAAGCTTTTTCGGCAAAGTCTTCTTCATGAAGTATCTTTCTTTATGTCTTCCCTGTAACATATTAAAATTTCATAATTTTTAAAGTTCATTTACCTATTTAACCAAAAATATTTCAAAATCTGTGCAAGCTGTGTTGATAGAATAGAAATGCTGTGATGCGTGATCTATATCAAATTGTATGAGGGTCTTTTGGTGCAATGTCCTGTATGAAATATCTTCCATTATGTCTTGACTATTACATGTTCGAATTTTATAATTTTTAAAGACCATTTGGGTATTTAATGGAAATATTTTCTAAAACTGTGCAAGCTGGATTGTGCGAATTTCAATGCTGGAAATTGTGATTATTCTGTTTTGGATGAGCCCTATTAATTATATTGATTGAGGTGATTGAATCTTGCTGAGCATGTGATGATAATTGGTATTGCATATAGAATCAAATGCTGAATTTGACGTTGTTGCCAGTACATCATGTGTCATGTTGATTGTGAGAATTAATTGGGTAAATATGAATTATGATGAATGAGGAAACTGTTGGACGTGGCCGATAATGCCCTGGGAGTGTCAAGATGCCCAGGATGGGGGGTGCCGGATGCCCGGATTGTATTGAGATACATGCCCGGATGGCCTCGGGAGTTTCGAGATGCCCGGAATGGTTGGGTGCCGGAAGCCTCGGAGGTTTGTGCCCGAGGAATGCCTCGTGATGCCAGTTGGGATGCGAGATGCCCGGAATGTGGGGGTGCCGGATGCCCGGTGGTGTGTGCCGGAGGTTTTTCTCGCGATGGTAGGTTGGGGTGCAAGTGATAGAATGTGGGATGCAATTACTGATCTTGGGAAAGAGAGATGTGGTGATCAAATTGAAAGATAAAAGTGGAAATTGAATCATGCACATATGATATGATGACATACGTATGGATGTGTGACATGATGATGATGAGTGCATGGTTGTATATGCACCTATGACATGATGATATATGTGTGACATGATGATGATCACCTATGGCATGATGATATATGGATGACATGATGATGATGAGTGCATGGATGTATGTGCACCTATGGCATGATGGTATATGTATGACATGATAGTGATGAGTACATGAGGATGTGTGTACACATGGTATGATGACATGTGCATGGCTTCAAGGTAAGTTATGCTTGGATGCATGAATGACATGTATTGTGCTATGATTGTTATGATTGTATTGTATGATGCACTAAGTGGTTTATTGGATCTTTTACCTGTTGAGTGGTTGTACTCACCCCTTCGGGGATCAACATTACAGATCAGTACAATGCCGCTCCCTACCGTCACGCGGGGTACCTTCTATGGCCTCCCATCTGACGTGGAGGTAAAGTGTTCGGAGATAGAGTGCGTCACCATCCCTGGTCTGTCGTTTGTGCGAGTTCGCGTGCTGGTCATGTACGATGTGGGCCTGGCTGGGGGCCCAATTATTCAGGAGTTTCTGTCGGTTCATGTCCACCAAGATGGAGTGTTTAGGGGGATGTTGCTGCCACCACCGCCCGACGCGCCAGGATGGGTGTGATGGCCGCGTGAGGGGTAGAGAGCTGATGTTTCTTTTTGGGAGTAGCCAATACTGATAGATGGAAGATGACACGTGATCGTTATAGGGGTCGAAATATCCTTTTGGGATGTGGCCAAGTGTAGCTAGAAATCATGGCTTTCTTTTGTTATATCAACCCGAGAAAATCCATCATGAAAATATGTAAATAAAAGTGGCTCGGCTTTATCTTTTCCTATGGTACTTAGTGGTGTGCATTGTATCATGATTGTTTGGAGGGAGAGATTGTGATATTAAATTATGCTTCCGCTAATAGTTGTCGCTGGGACCGTTTTAAAAAAAAAAAAAAAATATATGCCTATGAACTGCGATGCTTCTACTAAGGGATGCAATTAGTGTTTGATAGATGGAGAGATAGGTATCCGTGGTGACCCTAGCGGATCAGGGGCCATTTAGGGGTGCCACATCCCCCCTGTTTGGTATCAGAGTAATGGTTATAGGTTGGAGTGATAAGGAGCCTCATTTAGAAATTTGGGAACATGATGACAATGCACACCATAGGATGTTGGCTGGAATAGTTGGGTAACTCTGAATAACGGGTGATGAGTAATCACTCATAAATCCCTAGTAGTTATTATAAATTGCTTCTAGGTACCAATAACATGTTTATGTTACTTATGTAGTAATAGTTGTTTTGAATAGAGACATTGAGTCACAGATATTTCCTGAGGCAAATGCTTGGATACTGCAGGGAGATCATGGTACGAGCTGGAAGTGCTCATCCATTGAGGGCTGAAGCCTCTGCTGCAAGGGCTAAACCCCCGGTGGAAGATATCTTGCAGGCATTAGCCAATATTGGAAATCTGATGGAAAGACAAGCGTAGCAACAGCCCGGAGCAGAACGCCATACTCAAGGACTGGTGGAGCAATTTCTGAAGCTGAAGCCACCTAAGTTCAATGGAATGGGAAGTCCTGAGTAGGCGGAGCAATGGATTGATGGGATGGAACGAATTTTCCGGTTGTTAGACTGTAATGATGCTGAGAAAATAACTTTGGCAGAGTACCAGCTGGAGGGAAATGCAAAGTTTTGGTGGAGAGCTTAAAAGGACATAATCTTTCCACCAGGTACTGATGTTAATTGGGAAGAGTTTGTGAGAGCTTTCAATAGAAAGCATTTTTCTGACTGTGCTAAGGATAGGAAAATTTCAGAATTTGTTTAGTTAGAACAAAAGGAGCTGACAGTGGACCAATATGAGGCTAGATTTTCTGAATTATCTAGATATGCTCCTAGACTAATTGAGGATTAGGAGGAAAAGGCTAAGAGATTTCTGAAAGGGTTGAGAACTAACATTAGGAAGCAACCGGTGCCTTTGAACATAAGGGATTATCATGAGATTTATGAAAGGGCATAGTTAGTGGAGCAAGAGTTGTTGAGAGAGTGATCGGAGTTTAAGAAACAGCTGAACTTTAATGATGTGAGAAGGGGTAAGAGACCCTATTCTAGTCAAGGTCAGACTTGGAATGTGAAGAAGAAGAGTAATTTTGGAAATTTTGGGGGAGCAAGAAATGGCCTGAATAAAGGGAAAGCACCCTATCAACCTAATGTTTGTTAAAGGTGTAATGGGTGACATGGCCCAGGACCTTGCAATGGACGACTGAAATGTTTTGGTTGTGGACAAGTGGGCCACCTTAGGAGAAGTTGCCCACAAGAAAGGTCGCAAATGAGTGTTGACTCGGTGCGACAGGCATATCAAAGTGCTGTTAGATCAAACTTATAAAGGAATCCTCAGGAGCCACCAGCACAAGGAAGGGTGTATGCAGTCATTCAAGAGGAAGCGGAAGCTTCCAAAAATGTTATCTCAGGTACGATCCTTATCAATGGTAAAAAGGCATATGCATTGTTTGATACAGGTGCAACGCATTCATTTGTGTCTGAAAGATATAGGCGTTTGAGTAAAATAGAAGTTACACCTCTTGAGACGCCTCTTTGTGTTTCCACGCCTTTAAAGAATTTGGTATTGTCTACGTTGGTGTGTGGAAATTGTAAGATATCAATGAGAGGAAAAGATATGGAAATAGACTTGGTCATAATGGCTATGTATGATTTTGATGTTATCATAGGAATGGATTGGCTTCGTAAGTATCGGGCCAAAATGGATTGTTATAGAAAAGTGATCCAATTTGTCTTGCTTGATCAGTCTAATTGTGAATTTTTAGGAGGTCAGACTCACCTACCTATAGCACTTATTTCCGCAATTGAAGCCTGTGCGTTACTTGACAAGGGATGTCAAGGATACCTGGCTATGGTTAAAGATTATGCTAGCGAAGAACCAAAACTTGATCAAGTTCGGGTAGTTAGTGAATTTCAAGATGTATTTCCTAAGGAATTGCCTAGATTACCGCCAGAGCGAGAAATTGAGTTTGAAATTGAATTAATGCCCGGAACAGGACCTATATCTAAAGCCCCGTATAGGATGGCCTTAGTCGAATTAAAGGAATTGAAGGTGCAACTACAAGAGTTGCTTGATAAAGGATTCATTAGGCCAAGTGCTTCACCTTGAGGTGCGCCAGTTTTGTTTGTGAAGAAGAAAGATGGGTCGATGCGCTTGTGCATTGACTATAGGCAACTGAATCAAGTGGCCATTAAAAATAAATATCCTTTGCCTAGAATTGATGACATTTTTTACCAACTCCAAGGAAGTTTGGTCTTCTCTAAGATTGACTTAAGGTCGGGATACCATCAGCTAAGAATTAAGAAAGAGGATATTCCTAAGACTACGTTTAGGACTCGTTATGGACATTATAAGTTCCTGGTTATGCCATTTGGATTGACAAACGCGTCGGCTGCACTTATGGATCTAATGAATAGGGTATTTAAACCTTATTTAGACTAGTTTGTGATTGTTTTTATTAATGATATTATGATATATTCAAGAGGGCCTAAAGAGCATGAACAACACTTGAGGATAGTGTTGCAAACTCTGAGAGATCATAAGTTGTATGCCAAATTTAGCAAGTGTGAATTTTGGCTGGACCAGATAATATTTTTAGGGCATGTGGTATCAGGAGAAGGAATTGCAGTAGACCCGGCAAAAGTTGAGATGGTAATAAATTGGCCAAGACCAACGACACCTACTGAAATACGAAGTTTCTTAGGACTAGCTGGTTATTATAGGAGATTTATTGAAGGATTCTCACGACTGGTAGGTCCTTTAACAAAATTGACTCGAAAGAACGTGAAGTTTGAATGGAACGGGGAATGTGAAAAGAGTTTCCAGGAGCTTAAAAGAAGATTGGCCTCGGCTCCAATCTCGACTATACTGACTGGATCGGATGGTTTTACAGTGTATAGTGATGCATCTCATAAAAGATTAGGATGTGTTTTGATGCAGCATGGCAAGGTCATAGCCTATGCATCCAGACAATTGAAACCCTATGAACTGAATTACCCCATGCATGATTTAGAATTAGCAGCTATAGTGTTTGCTTTGAAGATATGGAGACACTATTTATATGGGAAAAAGTTTGAGATTTATACAAATCATAAGAGCTTGAAGTATCTATTCTCGCAAAAGGAGTTGAACATGAGACAAAGGAGGTGGATGGAGTTGTTAAAGGATTATGATTGTGAGATACGATACTGTCCAGGGAAAGCGAATAAGGTAGCGGATGCTCTTAGTCATAAGTTAGCAATGGAGATGGCTAGTTTGAGAATGGCGGAATGGAGCTTGTTAAAGTCCGTAGCAGACTCAGAGTTTAAATTGAAAATGGATTGTCTTACAAATATGCTTAGTGCATTAAGAATTGAACCCGAAATTATTTAGAAAGTTAAGACCTTACAAGAATCTGACCCGGAAATTTTGAAAGTGAAAGATGCTGTGTCTTTAGGAAAAAGACTGGAATTTCAAGTCTCTGAAGATGGAGTAGTAAGATGCCAATGACAACTTTGTGTTCCTGACAATGAAGAAGTAAAGAAGGAAATTTTGTCGGAGGCACATAGGAGTAATTACAGTGTTCATCCAAGTAGTACAAAGATGTATAGGAATTTGCGTCAACAATTTTGGTGGAATGGTATGAAAGCAGATACGGCCAAGCACGTTTCTCAATGTTTGACGTGCCAGCAAGTAAAAGCGGAGCATCACAAACCCGCAGGACTCTTGAGACCGTTAGACATACCATAATGAAAATGGGAATGTATAACAATGGACTTTGTGCAAGGATTGCCAAGGACATCAAGTGGTCATGACTCTATCTAGGTAATAATAGACCGCCTAACTAAATCTGCTCATTTCCTAGTAGTTCGCATAGACTACCCAATGGATAAATATGCGGATATATATGTAAGTCAAGTGGTACGCTTACATGGTGTTCTAGTAACTATTACCTCAGATCGGGATTCAAGATTTACTTCAAACTTTTGGCGAAGTCTTCAAATTGCCTTAGGAACTAAACTTCAGTTTAGTACTGCTTTTCACCCTCAGACAGATGGACAAATAGAAAGAGTAATCTAGACATTAGAGGATATGTTGAGGGCTTGTGTAATTGATTTCAAAGGAAATTGGGATGAAAGATTGCATTTGGTGGAATTTGCATATAATAATAGTTTTCAGAAAAGTATAGACATGGCTCCCTATGAAGCATTATATGGAATGAGATGTAGGACTCATGTCTGTTGGAATGAAGTAGGTAAAAAGAAATTGACAGGACCTGAACTGGTACAAGTTACCACTGAAGCTGTCGAAATTATTAGGAAAAGACTTAAAACAGCTTAGAGTAGACAGAAAGACTACGCAGATAGGCGTAGAAGGCCTTTGGAATTTAGTGTGGGAGATCATGTATTCCTTAAAGTATTTCCAATGAAAGGAATATCTCGATTTGGAATGAAGGGTAAGTTAAGCCCTATATTTGTCGGAGCTTTTAAGATACTCGAAAGAATAGGAGATGTAGCCTATCGTTTGGCGCTGCCTCCTAAGTTGGGAAATTTGCATGATGTGTTTCATGTATCGATGCTGAGAAAGTACCAGCTAGATCCTAGTCACATACTCAATCATGAAGCCATCAAAGTGGATGAGAAAGTGAGGTACATCGAAGAGCCTGTGCAGATATTGGATCGAAATGAGCAAATTCTTATGACTAAGAAGATTCCCCTAGTTAAGGTATTATGGCAACATCATGATATGGAAGAAGCCACATGAGAAAGTGAAGATCAGATGAAGGAAAAGTACCCCTACTTGTTTCAAAAGGACATGAGTAACGTTTAATCTCGAGAACGAAATTCTCTAAGGAGGGGAGAATTGTGGCATCCTAAAATTCCTTGCCAGTCATTAGGGGTGCTCAAATTTATGTCTTGTATTAAGGACTATGGCCGAGTTTTAGTGGATAAATTTTGGAAAAGGATAACCTATCTTTGGCCATATGTATTGTGAATTAGAATTTATGGATTTGTGATTTCAAAGTGTTAGTTATTTAATTTTTTCACTATGGTACTTTGGTTCAATAGGGATTTAATTAGTATTAAAAAGGGGTTAAAATTTGATTTAATTAGGCTTGGGTCTTAGGCCCAAGAGTGTGGACCATGATGGGCCAAAAGGCTCACCCCATGAAGCCATGAAAGGCTACCGTCGAGCCCACAAGGAGAGAGAGGGAGAGGCCGGCCCATCTTCAAGCCCATAATGCATGGGTTTTGCCAAGTGGCAAAAAGGAGAGTCACACCATTGGCCACTTTGGGTGGCTCCTAATCATTTCAAATGATGGGATTAAGGGAAATAGAGAGAGAGGGGGGGCTGTCATCCAAGGAGAGAGAGAGAGAGAGAGAGAGAGGGTGAGAGAGAACCGAGAGAGAGAGGGAAGAGGGTCGCGCGAGGAAGAAGCTGCCCGTCTGCTCGTCCGTCAACCGTCCGTCCATGCGTCCGTCGCCGTCCGTGTGCCGTTGTTTGCTCGATTTGGAGGCAAGTTGGGATCCATATTCTGTTCTTGCATGTAGTATCTTGCATATGTGTTTGAATGGTGATGAATCTCGGACGTTTAGGGTGTGAGAAACCAAAGCTTTGAGTGTGTTGTTTTTGAAATAGCATTCTGTTTTCGAGTATACCGCCTGACCCAGAATATTGTAGAGGCTTGCATGCGGGGTTTGAGTCGGATTTTGGTTTTGACTTCTTCAGGAAAGTTGTACAAAACATCTCAACGTATAACATACTAAAATTTAGGACAAAATGGCTGAGTTTTGAGGGGTGAAACCCTACCTCTACGAAAACGCTAGATCTGAAACTGTCTTGTTGACCTCTTGGTGGTTTCGTGTGTTGCATGTCACTTTTTACTGAGAATATCACTTCGAATTCTTCATGAAAGTTGTAGAGAACATCCTCAAGACTAACACACTCAAATTTGAGGTAAAATGAACAAGTGTAGCCTAGTGAAACGATTTTTCCTTTGAAGACGACAGATCTGGAAGTGTTGTACTGGACTCCAGCGAAATCGTGGACTATAAAGTGACTATCCTTTGAAAATCTCACCTTGATCCCTCAATGAAAGTTGTAATAGACCTCCTGAAGCAAAAAATATCAAAAATTCAGAAGAAAATATAGAAGATAAGTGGGTGAAACCGCGATTTTTAAAAGACAGCTAAACCTGGAATGTTCGGTGTTAGGAACAGAGGCTTCAACCGTCCATGGTTAATTATCTAGGACGAATCTGGCCTCAATGTCTTCATGAAAAATCTGCCTTAGGGTCTTGAATACCACATATTCAAATTTCGTAAATTTTGAAGGACATTAGAGTATTTAATCGGAATTATTTCAAAAATCGAGTAATCTGTCGCGTTTGGGTTTAGTCAGTTTCAAAGCATGGGTCATATCATTTTGTATGAAGCTTTTTCAGCAAAGTGTTCTGCATGAAGTATCTTTATTTGTGTCTTCCCTGTAACATATTAAAATTTCATAATTTTTAAAGTTCATTTACCTATTTAACCAAAAATATTTCAAAATCTGTGCAAGCTGTGTTGATAGAATAGAAATGCTGTGATGCGTGATCTATATCAAATTGTATGAGGGTCTTTTGGTGCAGTGTCCTTATGAAATATCTGCCATTATGTCTTGGCTATTACATGTTCGAATTTTATAATTTTTAAAGACCATTTGGGTATTTAATGGAAATATTTTCTAAAACTGTGCAAGCT
Source organism: Eucalyptus virginea (assembly GCA_014182375.1). NCBI lineage: Eukaryota > Viridiplantae > Streptophyta > Magnoliopsida > Myrtales > Myrtaceae > Eucalyptus > Eucalyptus virginea. Next base: position 26,945,983 of record CM024516.1, read on the forward strand.
GGATTGTGCGAATTTCAATGCTGGAAATTGTGATTATTCTGTTTTGGATGAGCCCTATTAATTATATTGATTGAGGTGATTGAATCTTGCTAAGCATATGATGATAATTGGTATTGCATATAGAATCAAATGCTGAATTTGACGTTGTTGCCAGTACATCATGTGCCATGTTGATTGTGAGACATAAATGGGTGAATATGAATTATGATGAATGAGGAAACTATTGGAGGCGGCTGATAATGCCCTGGGAGTGTCAGGATGCCCGGGATGGGGGGTGCCGGATGTCCAGATTGTATTAAGATACATGCCCGGATGACCTTGGGAGTTTTGAGATGCCCGGAGTGGTTGGGTGCCGGAAGCCTTGGAGGTTTGTGCCCGGGGAATGCCTCGTGATGCTAGTTGGGATGCGAGATACCCGAAATGTGGGGGTGCCGGATGCCCAGTGGTGTGTACCGGAGGTTTTTCTCGCGATGCCAGGTTGGGGTGCGAGTGATAGAATGTGGGATGCAATTACTGATCATGGGAAAGAGAGACGTGGTGATCAAATTGAATGATAAAAGTGGAAATTGAATCATGCATATATGATATGATGACATACGTATGGATGTGTGACATGATGATGATGAGTGCATGGTTGTATGTGCACCTATGGCATGATGATATATGTGTGACATGATGATGATCACCTATGGCATGATGATATATGGATGACATGATGATAATGAGTGCATGAATGTATGTGCACCTATGGCATGATGGTATATGTATGACATGATAGTGATGAGTACATGAGGATGTGTGTACATATAGTATGATGACATATGCATGGCTTCAAGGTAAGTTATGCTTGGATGCATGAATGACATGTATTGTGCTATAATTGTTATGATTGTATTGTGTGATGCATTGAGTGGTTTATTGGATCTTTTACCTACTAAGTGGTTGTACTCACCCCTTCGGGGACCAACATTTCAGATTAGTACGATGCCGCTCCCTACTGTCACGCGGGGTACCTTCTATGGCCTCCCATTTGACGTGGAGGTAAAGTGTTTGGAGATAGAGTGCGTCACCATCCCTAGTCTATCGTTTGTGCGAGTTCGCATGCTGGTCATGTACAATGTGGGCTTGGCTGGGGGCCCGGTTATTTAGGAGTTTCTGTCGGTTCATGTCCGCTGAGATGGAGTGTTTAGGGGGATGTTGCCGCCACCACAGCCCGACGCCCCAGGATGGGTGTGATGGCCGCGTGAGGGGTAAAGAGCTGATGTTTCTTTTTGGGAGTAGCCGACACTGATAGATGGAGGATGACACGTAATCGTTATAGGGGTCGAAATATCCTTTTGGGATGTGGCCAAGTGTAGCTAGAAATCTTGGCTTTCTTTTGTTGTATTGACCCGAGAAAATCCATCATGAAAATATTTAAATAAAAGTGGCTCGGCTTTATCTTTTCCTATGGTACTTAGTGGTGTGCATTGTATCATGATTGTTGGAGGGAGAGATGGTGATATTAAATTATGCTTCCGCTAATACATTGTGTTGGGACCGTTTTAAAATAATAAAAAATATATATACGCTTATGAACTGCGATGCTTCTTCTAAGGGATGCAATTAGTGTTTGATAGATGGAGAGATAGGTATCCGTGGCGACCCTAGCGGATCGGGGGCCATTTAGGGGTGCCACATCCTCGGGCACACATCCATCCCTCATTGGTAAATTAAATAGCGACGTCCCAAGATGCATCGTTGACCCATTTCTATTTTAATACGCATGCGGAAGCATATAGAATCTCCAGACAATAAAGCAATGGGATAGGAAAGTTCCTACGAAGTCTGCAGAAAGGAATCAACTTCCATCAAAAGAGAATTGTCCTAAGACTAACTAGTCCAATAGGATCGTCAATTCTTTAGACTTCACCTTCTACACTTCGGGCCTCCGGTCCTTCACCAATGCCATCTAAGTACCTGAAAATAGTTATTTAATAACCAGTGAGACAATGTCTTAGCAAGTTCTACCCCTTAAGACCTAATTAGGAAGCCAATACACTTTAGAGGCTGCCTAAGCACAACATGAGTCAGAGAACTTACCTTGGCCTCAATTCCGTCATGCAAATCAACATTATTTATAGATGGCTTATATCACATCAATCAATCAATTCCTAACATCATATCAAATCATTAATCAATCGACCTAGTCGATTACATGTTATCATGATCCTTTTCTAGGTCGGCTCATCTTATACTATCTATAAGTCCGATTATATTAGGACCGCTCACTGCTAAGCTGATAAATAGATATTATAGCTCACTTCTGAGATATTATAGTATACCGAAATTTCTCAATCTAAGCTGATAAATAGTGTGCTGCTCTCAATCTAAGCTGACATATTAAACTCTTGGGTTGATATAGTACACTAGTAATGCTCTCTCTAAGCTGATAAGGTATATTGCTCGCAATCTAAGCTGACATATCGCCCGTAGGTCGATATAGCACACCACACCCAACCATTCAAATATAAGGTATACTGCTTGCAATCTAAGCTAACATATCGCCCAAAGGTTGATATAGCACACCACACCCAACCATTCAAATCAATTCTTTAATTTTATCACATCCGATAAAATACACGTGTATAGGTACACGGTCGGCCTTAGCCAAAATACTATAATTTCTTTTTCACAAATCCCACCATTTTCTGTAGTTCACAAAAATATTTTTGGCATTATCAACCGATGCCCAGTTATTCTTCAATTAATTCCCAAAATTATTAAATTTAGGAAATAAATCCCAAATTCACAAATAATTCATTTCATCACAAAATAACGCTTAGTTAATTAAACGGACTGCATCATGATCATCAGCATAAAATTCCGGTCATCAACCATCCTGGTCTAATTTCCGAAAAATAAATAATTAATTAAGTAATTCCGAAAATTATTAAAAAAATACAAGAAATCCGTTTAGGCCCGTAATGCCTAATTGGAAGTCGAGACGAGCCCGGAAAATTTCCTAGACTCGTTCAAAAAATAATAGAACTTATCTACTTACTAATTACACTAACCATTCTCCTAACATGCATAGGCAAATCCCTAATTTAATTATTCTAATATAATCTATCCACCTCATTGCACTTAATTAAATCTAATCAACCCCTAAGTATCATTAGCATACAAATAAGGGATTAGTGAGCCAAACTCACCCGTTTCACAATCCGTTCAGATCAAAACATCAGGAACGTTGCGATGGACGTTTTTCTCCAAAGCGGGCCTAGGTTTCGAGGCTTGGAACCACCTCAACACGGGCCTAGAAGCCGCTGCGACACCCACAAAAATCTTGATCTATTCTTGCTAAAACAAAAGCCAAACAACTCGGTTTAAAGCGGGAATTGACCGGGAAAGAGGAAATAGGCCAAACCGGGCCTTGGCGGAGGCTTACAGAGGTTGAACGGGGCAGGAACAGCTCCACCTGAGCTCCACCAGCTTCAAAACAGCAACTGGACGACGTGAGGGGATGAGAAAGGGGTCGGGATCGCACAGGTTGGCGCAGTTGGTGGCGCGCGCGTGTACAGCGACAAGCAGTGGACAGCAAGGCGTGTGCTGGCTCCGGCGCTTCCTCTGGGCTGCTGTGGTCATCGAACAGCAATGGAGGAAGATGGAGAGGGTTTTGGCCGGTGGATGAAGGAGAGAGAGGGAGAGAGAGGAAAGAGATGACGTTAGGGGCCACCTTGCCTAGCTTTTCCACAAGCTTGCTCCCCAAGATTCATCCTTGGCCAAGCACACTCCCTTGGCCTCCATTAGGCCACCAAGGCTTCTTCTTGGACATGCTAAATGGTCCATTTTGCTAGGCCATTAGGGGAGTTACGAATTTTAAAGCCTTGGCCCCAATTTGGACACTCATCCCACACAAATGAATCTCAGGTGGTCTCAATAAATTCAAGTGATGTCTCAATGCTCCAATGGATATTTTTCTTCACCCATATATCCATCATGCTTCCCAATTTTGTGACTAAAAATAATCTCCGACCTTAATTGAACAAAAACGGTCCTATGCCGACTTTTTTCAAAAAGTCTCGGGTTTCAGAAAAATCTTTTGAGACTGAGTCGACGTTCCTAGAATTTATTGTGACATGACAGAATCTTTAATTTTTGAAATCAATCCTGAATTCGCGGTTAATTTCACTCAGGCGCCTCTTTAGCGTGACCTAGGCTACTAGGTAGTTTACGGAGATTTTTAGTACAAGTGACCCGTGGTCGATTTTCCTTTGAGCCATAATGAACTCACTCAACTCATTGGTGACTCTCGATTGTCGTGAAAATCTCAAGGATTCAAATATGGACACAGGGTATCAAAATAATAGAAGAATCAATCTAGTGTCGATTTATGAGAATTTTGCAATTTAGTGGGATCACCCATGTTTAACCATGTATTTCAGTTGAACTGACCTATCTCTGCTCTCTAATCGATTTACGTCTATGCCGTAATGATCTCAGCAGATGAACACGGTCGAGCAGCCGATTCCTGATTGAATCCTCCAATCTATTGCATTAAAATTCCTTAATAGCTTCCCGAGATAGTCCGATTATCTCAGAGTGATTGGCTCTAAGAATAGTACTATAGACGCGTCGATGAAAGGCTTGATTTATTCAATTGAAAATTGTGGCACCCTCGACGGCCCCCGATCCATTTGGGTCACCACAGTTCGCTTCCCTTTCACTTTCCCTAATAACATGTCACTCTGATACCATTTCAGTTGCAGCGGGTCCATACAACCTAGGGGTTTATACATTTTTTTTTTGATCGGTCCCTTGCCCAATTTATATAGCGGAAGCACATCCATCAACTCCCTTCTCTATATTCAGAAAATGATGCACACCAACTAAACATCTTATATAAGTTAAAGCCGAACACTTTTATTTACATAAAGCAGATAGACATCTTTAGTCGGTACATCGAAATGCCATGGTTTTCTATACTTGGCTATACTTCAAAAGATGACCGACATTTCCTCCAACAGTCGTATACTTAAAGTCCATCGATCAGTGTCGGCGTCCAAAAGTTCCTTCCTTTGCTATCCTCCTCCTCGCGGTCATATCCAACCACTTGATCCATCTACTGGTGGCAGTGGCAGTGGCAGCAAAGGAATCTTATCTAGTCTGAAATGTTAATCCTCAAAAGGGGTGAGTACAACCACTCAGCAGTAAAGATCCACCAAACTACTCATTTGCGTCACACAGAACAATCAAGGCATCATAACAAAGCACGTATCATTCATGCATTCAAGCATAACTTACCTTGCAGCCATGCATATGTTATCATACCATATGTGCATATATCATCATGCACTCATCATCAAGCATTCATGCATATATCACCATGCCATATGTGCATATACCACCATGCACTCATCATCAAGCATTCATGCATATCCATGCCATATGTACATATACCATCATGCAATCATGCATATCTCACCATGCCATCGTGCATATACTACCATGATTCATATCATCCATCCTATCAAGCATACATCACCATGAGATCCATTCATGCCTTCATGATCGCATTTTCAATATCAAATAGCATTAATTTACTTTCATAAGCAGATCATGCATCATGCCATATGCATAAACCCATGCACATGATTCATTTTCAATTCTTATCTTTCACAAGGATCTTATCAATTTTTTTTCTTTCCAGGGACCAATGTTTGCATCCCACAATTTATCGCTCGCACCCAACCTGGCATCGCGAGGAACCTCTGGGTATGTATTCAAAATACAACTAGGCATCCGGCACCTCCACATTCCGGGCATCTCGTATCCCAACTGGCATCACAAGGTATCCCCTCGGCACACACCTCCGAGGCTTCTGGCACCCCCACATCCTGGGCATCTCGAAACTCCCGAGGACATCCGGCACCCCCACATCCTGGGCATCCGGCACTCCCCTGTCCGAACATCCCGACACTCCCGGGATATCGTCGGCTCACCCCTCCGACGGTATTCTCATTTATTATAACTCATTTTCACAATTTATGTCTCAATATCGACATGGCACATGATGTGATGGCAATAAAGTCAATTTCAACTTTTCATTATATATATCTAATGCCAAATATTATCACATGTGCAGCAAGATTCAATCACTTATAATAATACAATTTATGGGGCTCATGCAAAACAGAATAGTCAATGCATTACAGCCTTTGAAATTCGCACATCCAGTTTGCACAGTTTTAGAAAATATTTCCATTAAATATCCAAATGACTTTTAAAAATTATGAAATTCTAACATGTGATAGTCAAGACATAAAGGCAGATATTTCATGCAGAACACTACACCAAAAGGCCTTCATATCATTCGGTATAGACCAAGCATCACAGCACCATTATTCTAACAATTCAACTTGCACAGTTTTTGAGACATTCTTAGTTAAATAGGCAAATGAACATAAAAAATTATAAAATTTGAATATGTTGTAGGGAAGACATAAAGAGAGATATTTCATGAAGAACACTTTGCTGAAAGAACTTCATACAAAATGATATAGCGCACGCACTGAAACTGACTAAGTCCAAACACATCATATTACACGGTTTTAGAAACATTTCCGATTAAATACCCTAATGCCCTTCAAAATTTTTGAAATTCGACTATGTGGTAGTCAAGACCCTAAGATAGATTTTTCATAAAGAAATCAAAGTCAGATTCGTCCTAGGAGGTTAAATATAGGCGGTTAAAACTTCTGTTCTTAGTACCGAAATTTCCAGATCTAAATACCTCTGAAAAACCACGATTTCAACCACCTATTCTTGTTGGTTTTCTCTAAATTTTTGATATGTTAAACCTCAGGATGTCCTTTAGAACTTTTGTTAAGAAATTGAAGTGAAATTTCAACAAGAAGGTTACTTTACAGACCATGAAACCACTGAAGGTCACCACGACGAATTCCAGATCTAGTCTCTCCAAAGAAAAATCATTTCACTAACCATTTCTTGTTCTTTTTGCCTCAAATTTTAGTATGTTGTTCTTCAAGGTGTTCTATACAACTTTCATGAAGAAATCGAAACAATATTCTGAACCAAAAGTCACATGCAACACACAAACTCAAAGATGGTCAAACTGCTCTTTCCAGAAACAGCATGCATGACCAACGAATCTCTCTCCATAGCTCTGAAATTTCATCCCATCTACCACAACCAAGACTTACCATCTACTACACATACACACAGCAAAGCAAAGAGTAGATTTTAGGACTTCACTTGCCTCAAATCAAAGGAAAACACAGCAAGAATGACGGTGGGACTAGGCGGGCTTGACGGCGTCTCCTCTTCCTCTCTTCCTCTCTTCCTCTCTCTCTCTTTTGGTTTCCTCTCAAACTCTCTCTCGATCTCTCCTGCCTTCGTATGAAACCCCCCTCCTCCTTTTCTTTGTTTTTTTGATTAATCAATAAGTTTAAAATGGACAGATGGCAAAAGAGAAAGGACAGGTGGGATTATGGTGGAAGACAAGTGTTTGCTTTGCATGCTCCTCATTTTGCATGGGGGACACTTGTTCCCAAGAAGCCGAAGACACTTGGAGGAGGCCATGCAGCTCCTCCTCCCCCCCTCCATGCGTTGACAACCCCATGGGCTCTATGGGCCAGGCCTCTTGGCCCACTTTAGGCCCAACTCACTTGGGCCTAAGGTCCAAACTTAAATGGCCCATATTTATTTGTGGTTATCCATCTCAATCCCACTTATACAAGGTACCAAATTACAAATTTAAATGGCCATAATACTTTGTAACATAGTTTAATAAAATCCAACTTATAAAATTCATGGCCAAAAACATAATTTCCTCATCAAATAAAATCATTGGTCTCACATGGACATAGGACGCGTTTCCAACAAAAATAATTATCCATTTATATAAATACCAGATCATTCTTAGTCACTTTGCCATAAATCTTGAAATCATAATTCAATAAACTCCTACTTATAAAACACATGGCCATGAGTTATTTTTGGGATGCCACAATTCTCCCCTCCTTAGAGAATTTCATCCTCGAAATTGAATATTACTTAAATCTCATTAAACAAATGAGGGTACTTTTCCTTTATCTCTTCTTCACTTTCCTAGGTGGCCTCTTCCACATCATGATGTCGCCATAATATCTTAACCAATGGTATTCTCTTCGTCCGTAGGACTTGTTCCTTTCGATCCAGCACTTGGATAGGCTCCTCAATGTACCTCACTTCCTCATCCACTTTGATAGCTTCTTGATCGAGTATGTGTCTCGAATCAGGCTGGTACTTCCTCTAAAGATAAGGATGCAAGCTCTTAACATGTCCTATAATGCTTGGACCACTCTTTTCGTTTGTCCGTCCATTTGTGGATGAAAAGCGATACTAAATGGGAACTTCGTCCCTAAGGCGGTTTGAAGACTTCGCCAAAGGTTGGAAGTAAATCTTGAGTCTCGATTCGATGTGACAATTACAGGAACACCATGTAAGCGTACCACTTGGCTTATACATAAATCAGCAAATTTATCCATCGGATAATCTACGTGAACTGCTAGGAAATGGGTAGACTCAGTCAAGCGATCTACTATCACCTAGATAGAGTCATGACCACTTAATGTCCTTGTTAATCCTTGCACAAAATCCATCGTCACATGGTCCCTTTTCCATTCTGGTATATCTAACGATCTCAATCTAACACACCATTTAGCCGAATTATTCCTATACCTTTGTCACCATCAATTCAAGCCTAGAACCATCAAAATCGACACCACCAATAACTCATTTGGTTCAGTCCAACAAAGACCTTCACTACGCTTTCACTGGAACATAGATTTAAGCCTAAAATATAACACCATTCATTGGGCTCAAATATTGATAGTCCACCAAAACTTATTCAATTCAAAGATCGACAATTCACCAAAATAAAACTTGTCTAGTTTCCATCGAGTATATCTCATGTCTCATCCTAAAATATCATCGCTTGGACTAATCACTCATCAAATCCACAACTTGAATTTTCACCTTTTCACCTTGGAAAGACTATAACCACAATTGATCATATCCACTAATTCCACCAAACCTTTTCAAACTGAGATCATCACCTAAAATTAAAAGTTGACCACCATCGATTAAACCTATTATTCCGACATATAAACCATACATAATTTCATGTCTCATATGACCACTCAAACTTATGACTTCCAAGATCAATCTATACATACTAAATGCCTCCACGTAACGCATCAAGACTTCCAATGAGATCCTCTAATAGGAAGTCACTACTTAGCTCAAATGATCATAACTTAATCCTCAAATTCATAACTTACTCTCCATAATTCACTTCTTAAGCCTTGTTTGCAGCACTACGCTTAGATGCTGCGCATGTCTTTCAGGTCCTTTAGGATATCATCAAATGAAGACAATCACAATTTGATCCAAATAAGGCTTAAATATCCTATTCATTAAATCCATGAATTCAGCTAAGGCATTCGTCAATCCAAATAGCATAACTAGGAACTCATAGTATCCATAGCGAGTCCTAAATACGGTTTTAGGAATGTCTTCTTTCTTAATCCTTAACTGATGGTATCCTGACCTTAAGTCAATTTTAGAAAAGACCGAACTTTCTTGCAACTGATCAAATAAATCATCAATTCTAGGTAATGAGTACTTACTCTTAACAATTACATGATTCAATTGCCCATTATCAATGCACAAACGCACCGACCCGTCCTTCTTTTTCACAAACAAAGTTCTACAAGCTTAACCATGCTTCCGTTGCGCCACTCTGATAAAATTATCCCAGAAATACTACCTTCCCAGTTCAGTTCATAGTTTGATTCATTCCTGCCCCCTTTTTGCCATCCTAGAAGCCTGCCAGGAGCCGCTCCTTATTCAAGTCCTCTGACCTCGGCATCCACTCCCCGCCCTCATCGGATCAGGTCGTTACAGGTACACCAGCTTTCACCTAGTTCGAACCCAAACTACACATCCATTGGAGGGTCTCATTTCGATAGGGACTAACTTATAGAGATATTATCCGCTTTGGCCTATCCCATTCTTAGCCTCACGGTTTTATCCTTAGCGCATGAGTAAGTACTATCTCAGGAGATCATTCATCCTAGTCCATTGCTTACGGAGCTAGTCCATACCTACGATGACGTCAAAGTCATACATAACTATCACTATCAAGTCCATTTTCAGATCTCGTTCCCCTAGGGTTATCTCACACATCTCACATGTTAACGTAGATAACAACATGTCCTTTAGTGATGTAAAATTACGAAGGGGCATATCTAGAGATTTGTTCCTATTTCTCACAATCATCTATATTTTTTAGACCAAATGAATGCGTGTCACTTATATCAAATAACGCATATACCTTCTCATCCCTCTATCGAAATCGTACATGTGGTAACTTTTTCGGAAGCTCTTGCTTCCTCTTGAGTGACCACATACATCCTTCCTTGTGCTGGTGGCCTCTGTGGATTTCTTGGTAGGTTTGGTCCACCAGTACTTTGTTGTACCTACCACACCGAGCCAACACTCAGCTGCGACCTCTCTTGTGAACAATCTTTCTTAAAGTGACCTCTCTGCCCATAGCCAAAACATTTCAGTCGATCATTATGGGGTCCTGGTCCATGTTGTCCACCACATCTCTAACAAATATTACTTTGGTAGGGTACGCTCCCTAGAACCGGGCCACTCTTGACTTTTCCAGAATTCCCAAAATTATTCCTCTTCTTAGATTCCCAGGGCTGACCTTGATCAAGATAAGGTCTCTTACCCCTTCGAACATCATTAAAGGTCATCTGCCTCTTAGATTCTGATTGCTCTCTCACTAACTCTTGCTCCACCAACTGTGCCCTCTCATAAATCTCATTATAATCCCTTATATTCAGAGGCACTAGTTGTTTCATGATATCAGTCCTTAGTCCTTTCAAGATTCTCTTAGCCTTTTCCTCTCGATCTTCAACCAACCTGGGAGCATACCTAGACAATTCATAAAATTTTGCCTCATACTGGTCTACTGTCAACTCCCTTTGTTCTAACTGAACAAATTCAGTGATCTTCCTATCCTTGGCACAATCAGAGAAATGCTTCCTATTGAAAGCCCTAACGAACTCATCCCAGTTTATATCAGCACCTGGCGGAAAGATCGTATCTCTTGAAGCTCTCCGCTCTGGGACTGATATTGAAATTTGGTTTGGCTGTAAGCAGTAAGCACAGGCCTACGAAGGGGCTCAGCAAGGTGAAACCGTGGAAAAGAAGGATCAAGAGAGAACTCAGGCTTCTTAAAGAGGCAAGATCTCTTCCTCCTCTTCAGGACTGGTTGGTGGATCAACGATTTGTGTCGCACTGTCCTTTAAAAAACTGCCAAAACATAATATTGGTATTAACTAAAAACAGGCGGCTACATTCATTTTCTTGATTGAAATAAGCTGTGGCCATGAACTAAACTACTTGGCGAAAATACATGATGCCCAACTTTAAATCTATTGCTCTCACAAGGAAAGTGTTTGAAACTATGAGATTTCGATAAATATATAGGTGACAAATGTCGATAGTGACATCCATTTTCTTTGCTTGATAAGGCTGATAAGCAATTCAATAAAGAAAATAGATTTATAAAATATAAATAAAAAGAGCTTTTGTTTGAAATGTTTTGTGCTACTAAAAGCTTTGAGAAAACAATGTAACTCAAATAAAAAGTTTCTTCCAAAGTAAAGCAACCATGCGATGTAACTACCACAAGTAAGGATAGTATTTAACTCTTCAAATAAAGATGAATGACCAGAAAACGAAAAGAATTTGATATTTGCAATTCGGGTGCATGTGCATCATATGCTTGACAGCATAATCAAGGCATTAATGATTTGTCATTTACCCTGATATTATGGTTTCCCAAAAGCTAGCCTTGAGTGGAAGAAATTTAATCCTTCGACTTGCTGCAAAAGAATGTCAGATATCAATCAAATGCCAACTAAGAGACTAATAGAAAGAAAGTAGTCATGATTTAAAGGGAGAAGCTGAGAGAACAATGGAAAGATGGACAAGAGTTGTTGAGATTATTCACCTGGTTGAGGAAAAGGTTCTCCCCTGATGGAGTCTGGAACAGTGCCAACTGAAGCTCCTCCTGTACCAACAGATGTTTTACAATTAACGGTTGGTAATTGGATAAAAATGCGTGCAATTGGTTGGTACATATCATTGCATGCGGATTTGGACAAAGGTCATAGCCATGCAGAGATATGAGCAAGAATACTGAGCCCCTTGCAGCTAATTAGTATAAAGCAAGCATATGGTGTCATATTCTTTGACGCTCATTTTAGGTAGACCACAGTAACTACGCTGAATGTTACAAACTTACAACAAAGAGATCTGATTGTGAGCAAACTACACGAACAGAACAAGAATTATAAGCCTTTAACTTCAAAATACGAGTAAATGATCATAATCTTTAGTCCCAGGCAATTCATGCCATATGTATGGATTGGTCAATCTAGCTAAAGGAAATCCAAAACTTCCCTCCAAAGGGCTCAGTAAATAGAACGGGAGAAAAAAGCCGATGAAATTAACAACTCGACGAAACACGCATGGTAAGTATCGAATGACGCGCCGTGATTTACCTTGTGGATTAGACCATCATCAATGATCGAACTGCTCAGTTTCTTGTACAGCTCGTGCAACGCTTCCACTTCATTCACGATGACTGCAAAGTAACAAAACAAAACCATCAAATTTCCGTTTTTCAGGTAGAGCAACTACAAACGATCGGTACCAGATTTTCAAGAATTGGACGCGCACGGAAATCAATGATCGAACTGCTCGGTTTCTTGTACAGCTCGTGCAACGCTTCCACTTCGTTCACGGTGACTGCAAAGTAACAAAACAAAACCATCAAATTTCCGTTTTTCAGCGTAGAGCAACTGCAAATGATCGGTACCAAATTTTCAAGAATTGGACGCGCACGGAAAGGCGAGAACTCGCACAAACATTTCAAATTAAGTGAGCATTCTTACAAACCCACACTTTTCCCAAGTTCGATTCAAGGCAAGAGCAAAAGAGGAAAGACCGGTTGAACAGAAAGTCGCGATTCGCGAACATTGACCATGGAGGAAAACACTTACTTGATCAGAAGTTGGTACTGGCGGGGGATGGCCGTTCGGAACAACGCCGGCCTCTGCACAATTCGACCCAGCAGAGCAATATGGCGAGTGACGAGCTAGAGGTCAGCGGCGGTGCCATCGAGGGAGAGCGGAGGTGGCCTCGAGAGGGGGTCAGCGAGTGGTGGCGTCAAGGGTGAGCAGCGGTGGCGTCGAGGGCAAGCGACGGTGGTGTCGAGGGCAAGCGGTGAGCCAGAGGTTAGCGGCGGTGCCGTCGAGGGCGAGAGGAGGTGGCCTCGAGCAGGGATCAGTGAGCGGTGGTGTCGAGGGCGAGCGACGGTGCCGTCGAGGGCAAACGGCGCCGTCAAGGGCAAACGGCGAGCCAAAGGTCAGCCGTGGTGCTGTCGAGGGCGAGCAAAAGTGGCCTCGACCCTCGAGCAGAGATTAGTGGCAGTGGCGTCGAGGGAGACCGGCGGTGCTCGAGGGTGACCGGCGGTGGCGTCGAGCAAAGATGGAGAACGGACGGGCGAAGAGGTCACTGCGGTTGTCGAGGGCGAGCGAAGGTGGCCTCGACCCTCGAGCGAGATCGCGGCAAGTGGTGTCGGCGCGATATGGAGAATGGATCGGGCGAAGAGGTCAGCCGTGGTGCTGTCGAGGGTGAGCGAAGGTGGCCTCGACCCTCGAGCAGAGATTAGCGGCAGTGGCATCGAGGGAGACCGGCGGTGGCATCGAGACTCGAGGGCGACCGGCGGTGGCATCGAGCAAAGATGGAGAACCGACGAGCGAAGAGAGAACTCAGTGTGTCGTGTGTGTGGATTCTGTGGAAGAAGTGAGTATTTTTTATTTGGGGGGGTTTTTTGAGCCCTAATTGAACAGGTTCCGATTCCGGTTCCGGTTCCCAGTGCCAGTTCCTAGAAAAGGGGAATCGGGAACCGGAACCGGTCCCTTTAGAACCGGGAACCATGCTCACCCCTAACTGCAGGTCCAACCGCGGTTACTGTGCTCACCTGGGATCTCCATTGAACGCCTAGCAAATGCCGGTTGAGCTTTCCGACTCGAGATTGCGATAGGGCTACGAGCAGGTGAATAGTGGGGACAAGGAGGCAAACTACAAACGGTCGGGGACTAAAACTCGTGTGAAGCCAATGGCCGTGAGTCCTGGCACAACGACCCCATTACGCACAACAAACAACCAAAAAAAAAGGACAAACCCTAGCTCACTGCAGCAGGGGGCGCAACGGCGGGTGGGTGGTCAAGCGCGACCATCGACAACATTCGAGTCCTCCTTCTTGCAACCCGTAGATGTAGGTACCTTCTCCCTCTTGCTCGAACTCTCTCCCTCTCAGGTTCACTCGCCATCTGCCTCCCCTGATGTCTCTTGGATGGTGGTTGTTTGAGCTCGCGACCCCTTCTCTATCTCTCTCTCTTGCTCGTTCTTCGATCTTCCCCTGAAGTCTCTCTAGGGAAGGTCTCTAAGTTCGCATGCTGCCGTCAATGGAGATTGCGCCCGCCTATTTATAGGCGAGGAGGGTCTAGTTGATGGAGAGCCTCAACTATCAGCCCTTGGCTCGCCGACCAAACTCTCTCGGCTGAATCGGTGTCCCATCCGTACTTCTCCACCTAGGCACGCTCGACATTGAAGGCGGGCATTAATGGCGCCTGAGAAACGTCTCCTCCGGCCAATGTTAGCCTAGCCCCCTCGATCATAGGTGCTATGCTGGTTGCAGAGGCTGAGGAAGAAAACAAAGGAGGAAGGAGACAAGGAGAAAAGGGCCGGACTGGGGAAAAAATAAATGGGCCTCTGGGCCTGTACAGGCGAGCGAGAAGAGGAAAAGGGGGCTGGGCGTGAAGGCCCAGCCCCATGCGGCTGCCACTTTTTTTTTTTTGGGTTATTATTATTATTATGAAACTATCTGAAAAAAAAAAGGAAATAAATGGATGCAAAAAGAAATTAAGGTCTAATTAAAAGGACCTAGCAAAACTTTAGGTGTCAGTAGACCTGTGTCACAGTAGCTCTCCACCTTTGAGCATATGCTCTAAAAGTTCCATTTCTTCTTTTGTCGACCTAGACAAACTCTTCATGAGTCGAGGCAATCTCATAATTGAATTTGTATTGTTGGAGGAACTCGTCCGCCAAGTCCTACCAACTATAGATTTTCTCCAAGTCGAGCTCGATGGAGCAAGTCAAGGCAAGCCCGATCGAATTGTCTTGGAACGTGTTGATCAGAAGCGAGGGATTATCAAAATAGCAGGCCATTTTGCTCAAATAATACTTGAGGTGTGTTTTTGGACATCCAATCCCATTGTATTTCCTTGAGAATTCTAGCTCTTTAAAAAATCTGGGATTTTCACCTTAGCGAAAGGTGATAGCTTGTCAAAAACTTGGAGTTGGTAGCCTTGTAGCATGTTAGACATTCTTCCATTTTTGCAAAGCGTCTCGCGCTTTCCTCGTCTAGGTGGACAACTAAGGATTCCTTGCGTGGAGCCTTCAAAGCGATAACAGTCGGAGTGGTAATAACAGGGACCCTTCAATAGGTCCTTTTTAGGAGGGTCCGTCACCGACGTATCCGCAGGCATGGTGGGGATAGATGCCATAGCAGGAAGCGCTACAAGTGTGAGGTTCTTCACTTAATTGGAAAGATCAGTGAGGAGGGCCATCACCTGCACCATCTGATTCTTCGTAGTAATAATGCAGGTACAGGTGTCTTTGCTCTCCATCCTTGCTTGATGTCGAGTGTGTACAATAGGATGTGTCTCGGTCGTGTTTTAATACCTTTGTAAAATAAAAGGAACTAAGAATCAAGAAAATACGAACCTCATCATTTCTATACTTTCTTGTAATGAAATAGTGAGAAGAAGTGCATATGATCCTAATATCATATAACATCATCTTATCAAAAAGGACAACAACGGATGTTTAATCTGAATGTCCCTTTCTCAAAGTTACATCAAAATGTGCAATCTTATGAAATTTCATTGATCATATCGAATAATTACAAAGTAAGTATACCCTTGAATATTTGAGATTACAAAGCGGTTCCAATGTAATGTGAAAAGAGATACAAGGAAATCTCAATTACAATGAAATGAGGAAAGTACAAATAAACAACCTTTTACATGAAATGAAGAAGAAGGTACATGGAAGATCTTATGCAAAATTCCTAAGAGATAAAGGAACTCGGTGGGGTCATACGGAAGTGCTTGTTGTCATGGGCCAAGCGTTCCACCTCAGCCAAGGCTTCATCTTCTTCCCTTATGATTCGAGCTTGTTAGTGCTCTTGAGACTTAGAAATGTTAGTGTTGTACTTTAGCTAGTACGTCCATGATGGGGTGCGTTTGGACCGCACCATTTGGACTTGATACGGTACGATGGAAGGACACCATTTATAAGGGTGTCATGGAGACGTATAAAAGCCTCCTGAAGACAACCGTTGGAGTGGTTGGACAAACATACGTTCAAAATATTTTCTTCATTTTCTCTCTCCTTTCCATCAAGGCATTCCATTTCATCTTTGCAAGAACAATAGGCATTTACGCCATGGAAATCGGATGTTTTCCTTGTGATTGCATCCAGACTAACGTGAGGAAGTGTTGTTCGTGATTTATTCGCAATTCAACGTTCGTTCCGGGGCTATTTGCTGTTTGCGCATCGGAATCAGGTAAGTCGTCTTCCGCCGACTTGAATTCCAATATTGGTATCAGAGCCCGGTCGTGATTTCTACCTTGTTTTTCATCGAATTTTCTCATTTACCATTTGATATTGAGATTAAGAGATTGTATTCTACACTGTTTGGATCTCTGATAGTCAGAATTGTCATATGAAAAACTCGAAATTGAACTGGAGTAAAGAACAAGTTCGGGGTCGCATGCATCCGTGAGATTTTGGCCGTTTTTCGAAATAAATTTTTGGTTAAAATTAATTTTTGAATATACGGGGTGAAAGAGCTCGTTGAGACGAGTACAGCGATGGGTCGAGCACCGCTGAGAGACGCCGGACGCACCCACACGAGCGGCCGAAAGCCTCTGCGCGTGGGCGCCACGCACCTGAAGCGCTGGCAGAGCCAGCGCGTGCGCCACACGCGCCGGTCGGCGAACCGGCACATGCGCGACGCGCGCCAGCCGACAAACCGGCGCGTGGTGACATCACCGTGACATCATCCAACGGTCGGTCGCCAAATGACGTCATTGATGACATCATCGCTAGCGATAGTTGGCTGGCCGGTGACCAACCGGCGACCCGACCCATGACCCGACCCGGTTGACCCGACCTGACCCGACCGGTCGGACCGGTCATGAGCCATTTGGCTCGCTGGCGCGTGCGCCACACGCGCCACGCTCTCAGGCGGCGCGTGGGGGCGCGTGCGGGCTCCGATTGGAGCATGGCCAAGGGCGTTTGGTTCGTATGAATGTTCTCTACACTATGATGTAATTATTTTATACTTTTGAATTTTATAAATGTATGAAAATGCTTTGGAAACCCTATGTACACGTAATTTTTTGGGGTTGAATGCAGCTTATTCATTTGTAACTTGTATTTTCTTGTGATTAGGGAAATACGGTAGCTAGCTCGTGTTCAAATGAAGTTATATATGCTGTATAGAGCTTGATTCAATGATATGATGTATATATTTTAATATACTTGCAATTTTCTAGTTGCTAAAAAATTAGAACAATGGTAGGAAATCCATTACATGTTGAATTGCAATTTTAATTATAGTTGAAGCATGATTGTTGTTTATACGTTGGTTATTATCATGCAATGTTTTTTGTGTTAAGGAAAAATGTAGAAATTACATAAGGTCATGTAATTATTTTTCCTAGTGGGAGTTTGTAGGTTGGTAGAATTGAAAGGAGTTCTCACCTAGAACTTAAAATTTGCTCAAATTAAACTAATTAATGATAATAGGACAATTGTACATAGAAGTTGATTGGGAACATTGTGAACTTTTGTTTTTGTGTCTTTTGTTGAATTATCATTAATTTAGTTTATCTTTGCTGCAAATTAAATATGTGTGTTACTCTGTATAGTGTGCTAGTATTGATTCTGCGTTTATTATGTTAATATGTTATAGCAATTGATTATGGCTTCGGCATCCAAGACCATTGTGACTGACCTCAATAAAGGTGAGAAGCTGAACGGTGACAATTATGATATTTGGAACTGAAAAGCTCAGTACATCCTTGAGGAGCAAGAGGTTTTGAAACCCTCAACCATACCATGGATGAACCTGAGCATGGAACTTCAGCTCAACACAGGAGAGATCTAGAAGCTTATCAAGCTTGGAAAAAGAAAAATAGCATTGCTCGCATCACGTTGCTGAGCTGTATGCAAGATGATCTCATGTGTGAGTTTGAGAGTTATGACAAAGTTCAAGCTATGTGGGTTGCCTTGAAAGATAAGTTTAGGGGTACATCTGCCACTAAGTTGATAAGACTCACCATCAAGTTTGACACATTCCAAAAGCGCCCGAATGTAACGATGAGGCAACATCTTCGGGAGATGTCAAACATGATCCGTGAGCTGAAGTCGGCAGGTCACTCCCTCACTGATGAACAGCAAGTTCAGGCTGTTATAAGGTCTCTTCTTGATAATTGGGAGCATATGAAGATCAATATGACGCATAATGAGAACATCGTCACTTTTAATGATATTACGCGTCATTTGGAATTA
This sequence comes from Eucalyptus virginea, assembly GCA_014182375.1. NCBI lineage: Eukaryota > Viridiplantae > Streptophyta > Magnoliopsida > Myrtales > Myrtaceae > Eucalyptus > Eucalyptus virginea. Next base: position 26,964,760 of record CM024516.1, read on the forward strand.
GAGGATGAGCGCCTAGAGGCTGCAAGATCCTCTACCCATGATTATGTTGCTGAATCGAGTTCGCGCAAGGCTTCGGGCTTCAAGCGCAAGAGGAATTTTCAGTTCAACAACAAAGGGAAGATGACTGATCAGGGACCCAAGAGGGCTAAGACCTTCCGACGCAAGAAGCGTGGTGGAAAGAAGGACAAGGCCAACATGGAATGCCACAATTGTGGCAATATGGGTCACTTTGCTCATGAATGCACTGAACCGAAAAAGGTACCCTATTACTCCATTACTTTGAGTAATGTTTTTGTTTCTAGTACCGTAATGCTTGCTGAATCTCATCCAATGTGAACTGTAGACTCAGGAGCAACAAACCATGTAGCTAGAGATTGAGAAGCATTTGTGGAGTATCGTCGGATACCGCCTGGAAAAAGATGGTTATATGTTGGGAATAACTCAAGAGTTGAAGTAAAAGGTATCGGCACATATAAATTAATCTTACGTGGTGGTCGAAACTTGTTCCTACATGATATCCTTTATGCTCCAGATATTCGACGAAACTTGGTCTCTGTAATTGTTCTTCTTAGTTTAGGTTATGTATTGAATTTCCATGGTGATTATGTTGACATTTTATATAAAACAGCTTATTATGGTTCAGGTCATGTATCGAATGATTTTATGGTGTTAAACATTAACTATGATCAGTATAATGTTAGTATTGATGGTTGTTTTTCTTTAATTGCGTCTTCTAATAACGTTGAAATTGATGCAAGTACTTGACATGTTAGATTAGGTCACATTGAATTGCAAAGAATGCAAAGATTAGCTAGAGAATGCCTTTTAGGGTCACTCACTAATGTTAGTCTATCCGTATATGAACATTGTCTGGTGGGAAAAACAACTAGAAAACCATTCGGTAAAGGGACTAGAGCTGAATTTCTATTGCATCTCATACATTCTGACATTTGTAGTCCTTTGAATGTGAGGGCGAGGCATGGAGCATCATATTTCATCACTTTCATAGATGATTTCACACGTTTCGGTTATGTCTTTCTGATCTCCCATAAGTCAAAAGCATTAGACTGCTTTAGACGATATATAGCGATGGTAGAGAATCAGTTAAACAAAACAATAAAGGCATTAAGAACCGATCGTGGACGTGAGTATCTATCGGACCAATTCAAGGCTCTTTGTCATGAAAAGGGAATTGTACGACAATTGGCTATTCCTGGTACTCCACAACAAAATGGGGTAGCTGAGAGAAGAAATAGAACCCTATTGGAAATGGTTAGGTCTATGATGGCACAAGCAAATTTACCTATCTCCTATTGGGGAGATGCATTATTGACTGCTGCCTATATACTTAACCGTGTGCCCTCAAAATCGATCACTTCCACCCCTTATGAATTATGGACTAGTGGGAAACCGGACTTGAGTAGTCTACGTCCATAGGGATGTACAGCTTATGTTCATGATTCTTCCCATAAACATGGCAAATTAGGTCCTAGAGAAAAGAAATGTATCTTTATAAGATATTCCGAACACTCCAAAAGGTACGTGTTCATAGGTGAACAAGTTGATGGAAGTGTGACCGAAATGGAGTCGCGAGATGTCACATTCTTGGATAATGATTTTCCTAGTAGATGTGAGATTGATAAGGACTTCCAATTATATGATATGGAAGATCCTGATAACACACCCACTAATATTGTAGAGGGAAATGAAGATTTACCTCAACACATAAGACCGAGTGGGAGTATTGCATCGCCTGATGAATTGAATTCAAGAGAAATTCAATTGCGTAAAAGTAATCGTAAAAGTATTCCCTATCGTCGTTTTGAGATTAAAGGGGAAGCATTTATGATTGCTCAGAATGACGATGCCAAGCCTAAGACTGTTCAAGAGGCTCTCTCATCCTCTGACAAGGAAAAATGGAGAAAAGCTTTGGAAGATGAGATGGAGTCAATGAGGGTAAACTATGTCTGGGACTTAGTTGATCTACCACCCAATCGTAAGGCCATTGGAAACAAATGGGTCTTCAAGATTAAGCGAAAAGGGGATGGATCCATTGAAAAGTATAAGGCTCGCCTTGTGGCAAAAGGTTATACTCAACAAGATGATATAAACTATAAGGAAACTTTTTCATCAGTTGTAAGATTTGCCTCATACGCCTTATTCTAGCCATCGTTGTACATTTGGATCTTGAATTACATCAAATGGATGTAAAGACGGCATTTCTCAATGGAGAATTAGATAAGGAAATTTATATGAAACAACCAATATGTTTCATAGCTAAAGGTCAAGAGCATAAAATTTGCAAGCTTCATCGCTCAATATATGGCCTTAAGCAATCATTTAGACAGTGGTATCTTCATTTTCATCGAACAATAATAACTTTTGGTTTCACGATGATCGAAAAAGATCATTGTGTATATGTCAAGCGGTCCAAAGATAAATTTGTGATTTTATCACTTTACGTGGACGATATTCTGTTGGCTGGAAATAACAAGGTTTTGGTTATCACCATAAAAGAATGGTTGTCCTCCAATTTTGAGATGAAGGACATGGGAGAAGTTGCTTATATATTAGGAGTTAAGATCGAAAGAGATCGATCAAGGAAACTCCTTACTTTATCACAAGAGTCTTATATTATGAAAATTCTTGAACGTTTCAATATGCAGCATTGTAATCTCATTGATACCCTTGTCATGCAAGGTGAAGGCCTAAGTACTGAGATGTGTTCTAAGACTCCAGAAGAAATCAAAGTGATGGAAACTGTTCCTTACGCTAATGTAGTGGGAAGTTTGATGTATGCTATGATGTGTACTCGACTCGACATATGTTATGCCATAGGATTGGTGAGCCGATATCAATCAAATCTTGATCAAGCACACTGGAAAGCAGTGAAGAGGATCCTGAGATACTTGAAGGGCACCATGGACTATCGACTTTGTTACCAAGGGAATGATTTACGCATATTAGGCTATTCAGATGCCGATTAGGGTGGAGACCTAGATGAGCGTAAATCGACTTCTAGATATGCGTTCTTGCTCAATGGATGTGCGATTTCTTGGAATAGCAAGAAACAGACATGCACGGCCTTGTCTACGATGGAGGCAGAATTTATTGCATATTCTGCCGCAGTGCAAGAAGCAGTATGGCTAAAACGTTTCTTGGAAAATTTAGCCACTGTCACTGAAGTTCCAAGACCAGTGACAGTTTATTGCGATAGTCAAGCAGCCATTGCCTATGTGAAAGATCCCAAGTATCATGGAAGGACAAAGCATATTGACATAAAGAATAACTTTATCAGAAATATTATAGCGCATAAAGAAGTGATCCTGCAATACATTTCAACCAATATAATGGTTGCTAATTCATTTACGAAGGCTATTCCTAAAGATATATTCTTGACCCATAGGATGTTATTAGGATTGTGTAGAATATGATATTTGTTATTGTAGAGGATCATTGGTTTATGTATTTGTGGACAGATGTATTGTACTTGTTTTTTTTCTTTTTTTGCATCGTATTATACTTATTTATTTATTAGTGATTTGATGTTTTATCAATAAGTACAAATCCACTATGAGACTAGCACAAACACACACATATTATTGAAAAGTATGTCAGCAAGCAATGATTGGCTCACTCACACGAGCAATCGCCTCAAGTGTTGTAGTTAGCACGTTGAGATGAGACGTTATGTACAAATAAATGCTGAAGAATAAGTTTGGTACATAAAATGTCGCCTTGATTAGAGTCAAGATGAGGTCTGTGATTTGTTTATAATAAGATCGAACATGATAGTCCCACAATCATGTATGCCTGAAAGATGCCGAATGCGAGTACTTAATTGGGCGCTATAGAAAACGAGCTGATATAGCACTCGGGCTAAACATGAGTACGTGAAAAGCACGTGACTATGTTTAAGCTAAGATCTGTATGGTAGATATATTTGATAAATGACATACGCTCTTATAGAAAGAGTAATCCAATATAACATGTAATTCATACTACATGTGCATTGTACGACCAATAAGGGAAGATGAGTAAAATTATCTCTATTTACTCATCGTGTGAGCCCTTGAGGTAATTTGTATTTTACCTCAATTTTGTGCCCTATGTTACTTCTGACTATGTTCTCGAAGTGAAAGATCAATGTTGCTACTTTAGCATGTTACGGGCGGTCATTAATAGATATGGCCTATGGGACATGTCAAGGAAAGCAGTTATTCTGAAATTGAGAGAGACATGAGTGCGAAGGAAGACTATTGTTGTTTTACATCTATCACATGTATTTACTGGTCGACCAATTATATCGCCCTATGTGGCTGGGAATGTAATTGTAAATACATGGTGTTTCTTTTTTAGAATAGTCAAGTATAGCCTTTAAGGGATAGGTATACTTAGATTGATGTAACAAAATATGTCTAAGACACTGTGAGACATCGATTGTTTATTTCTTTTCAAAGTTGTAGCCATTATATTATCCTTAACAGGTGCATAATTTGAGCTCCCAAGTGCAGGTGTACTCACTAGTCGCACGGCTTATTTGCCAGTATGAATTGTTTTGTAAAATTGATGAATGTTGAATGCCTTATATTCTTGATAGAGAGCTATCAAGCCCATCATGTCCGAGTGGGAGATATTATACTTTCGCTAGTACGTCCATGATGGAGTGCGATTGGACCGCACCATTTGGACTTGATACGGTACGATGAAAGGACACCATTTGTAGGAGTGTCATGGAGACGTATAAAAGCCTCCTGAAGACAACCGTTGGAGTGGTTGGACAAACGTACGTTCAGAATATTTTCTTCATTTTCTCTCCCCTTTCCATCAAGGCTTTCCATTTCGTCTTTGCAAGAACAATAGGCATTTACGCCGTGGAAATCGGGTGTTTTCCTTGTGATTGCATCCAGACTAACGTGAGGAAGTGTTGTTCGTGATTTATTCGCAATTCAATGTTTGTTCCGGGGCTATTTGCTGTTTGCGCATCAGAATCAAGTAAGTCGTCTTTCGCCGACTTAAATTCCAACAGTTAGGCAACTCAATCTTGAGTTCAAACTCCACTCGAGGATGAATGTAATAAATCGTTGCATGATGTATTTTCATCTCTCCATCTAATTCAAACTCATCGACCACAATTATATGTTGTGGGGCAGAGGGGTACCATATTCCAATGGCAGCTCGAATTGTGGTTTTAATACAGTTGATTTGGTCCTCCATGACAACTTTGTGGTAATCGAGATAGTACAAGCCCAACTTGAGGATTTGCGGGATCGTTAGAAGCGTGTGATATTGACGGAGCACCCTCAAAGGGTAATATGACGTTGGACCCGTCAAACCCATAAGGGGGAGCAGGTCATCAACTCTGTTAATAAGGCACACTTCGAGATTCTCTAACCATCGAACATGCCATTGGATTTGGCTTGGGATGAGTCTTTTAAGAAAGTGAAACTAAATGGAAAAGGACCACGAAGGAAAGAATTCACTCTGATCATGAAATATGAGGATAGGATGATTATCTTTTGGGACGTTGGCAATTCTCATGCAAGGGGCGAACTCCCTGAGGTGAGAAATTAGCCAAACTTGAAGAAGGCCTACCGAGGCTCTAAAGGTTCCTCATCCATTTTCCTTGAAATGGTGGAGTGATATAAAGGTCTCAGCAAGGATCATATATGCAAAACTATTGAACACGCACACTTGGCTATTATTGTAGGTAACTGAAGGGTCCATTGCTTTCGAGCATGTGAGAATATGACGAAGCCGAAAAGCATCAATTCCCCCTATGCTGATTTGAGGCTAAGAAAATATTGTTCGAGAAAAGTGTATGGCATGGAGTTAAAGTTTCCCTTGAGAATGGCTCTAATTTGGTGACGGGATATTCAAGAATTGGCTCAAAAGAGAGACCGGATTTTGATCGATGGGGCCGGGGCATGGCAAAGCCTAGGGAACCCTTATCCAATCCAATGGCTATCTCAAACTCCTTGATTGTAGGAGTCAACTCATTTCGTTTAAACACAAAGGTAGAAGTCGTGGAATTCCAAAAATGGACTAAAGCTTTGAGTATCATGATTCGGGGTTCGACCATTAGCAAGGTCGGGAGGTAGGCAATCTATTTTTCCATATAACCTCGATGTATCGGATTGAGCCTTCCATGTGATCTTAAGGCTCCTCGGCATGGGGATGATGTTGATCTCAGGCTTGCCCATCTAAACCCTAAACCTAGTGAGGCATTCAAGGTTAAGAATTCATTGTTGTTGCAAATATAAAATACAGAATAGAAATTTGAAAAATAGAAAGTTAGAAAGCATAGCATCAATGAGATGGGAATGATTCTTACCAACCAAACCATGGCAAGCACAACCACACATTGCATGAGGACTTGCAAGGTATTGACGCCTAAGGGTAGGGAGGTTAAAGGCTTAAGGCTCCCATATCAACCAACAAAGCAGTTTACTCATCGCTACTATCGTTGACCAATGCAACTTTTATTGATTGGGGTGAGTACGTTATGGAAATATGGATTACCACGAGCATTCATTTGCAAATTCCACCCATAAACCCTTCTAAAAGTGCTAGTTGGAGCGATCGGGGTTTTAGACCATGGTTGTGCATGCAATGCCATGCTAAAGCTTTTAAACATGCATTTTAATTTAAACATCCAACACTTCAATATAACTCAACATACATACATACATTATTTCACCACCTGCAAGACAAGGGGTTCACCAACACGTCTCCCTTTATAACTCCCACCTACAAGAACATTTAGCACAAGGTTAGCAACTTACCTCAATTTCCATACGACTTTGACACGTAGACGATCCTACATAAGACACGTTAGTTAACAAGACAACCATTTTCCAATCCCCAATGGAGTCGTCAAGCCTATTGCAACTCAATCTCAGCACCCAGTATCAAGCGAGCGAATGGGCATAAAGGTAGGATTTAGAGGTGGTTAACTATGAGAGTGTCCTCACAGCACAAACTCTAAAGATGCCATCACCTCATCCTTTGGGATTGGTGCCACAAGGTCTCTCGATCATGGTTATAAGCTCTCCCAAGCTCGAACCTCACGTGATAGTGGGATTTGTATGACTCTAACTTGGTGCCATTTTTGACAAAAGGTATAAAGGTAAAGTTTAGAGGTATTTGACTACCAAAATTGACTCAAGGTACGTCCCCCCGACAAGATGTCATCACCTCATCTTTTTGTTGGGGTCACCACCACTTGAGCTTACAATCATAACCACGAGCTTTTCCAAAGCTCATACCTTGCACGATGGGTAAGTTCATTTTTAAAGTTGTGTTTAGACAACCTAAAATATAATTCTAGAAGTTACTAGTCTCATTTTGGGGATCGGCTAAAAAACCCAATTGAGGGTCGAGAGTGATCCCTCAAGATCCCTCAATATATGCACAACTAGAGATTATAAAGTTTAGGAACTTGGGTTACGTTAATATTTCTATTAATGCCCTTTTAGTAACTAATTGTCGTCATGTTTCTTAAGGTGTCCATACGTGTCTTTTTACTTTTTCATGCAACAAGAAATTGACAAAGTGATCATGCGTGGATGGTCGGTTTCATGTCATCCTACTTCTACTTAAAAGAAGGAAAGAAAACACACTAGGAATTTAAAAGACAATGCGGTAAGTAAACATCCAGAACAATTTAAGGAAAGCTACAAACCTAACATGCAATCCTAAAAGTAGAAATAAGGAAAACAAAGCAAAGAAGAGCCCACAACTCATCGGACGTTTATTAATGCCAAAACAACCTAAAACATATATCGATAAATAAATAGTACAAAAATAGGGTCAGCCTAGACATCGACCATTCATTGTCTTCGAGTCTTCGGGACAAACACTTTCATAGGCCTATTCTAATTCTATCATATGACTAAACTAAGATATAAATTAAAAATGATCTCAAAGTCATTCATGGCAATCAAACAGGCAATTCATGGCAATCATCAAGCAAGTCATTTCACATGAAGCATCCAAGGAAAAATACTCAAGCAATCAAGAATGGCCTCGGCGTCGGCCTCTGTGTTCATGCAACAATCCCTTTAGGACACCCACCCAATTCATTTTAAACAGCTTGTAGCCATTAGACACCATTTGTATTCACGCATGGTGACCAAAGCTAAAAGTCCCTAAAGTAGGTTCTAAGTGTTATCCCAAAACACCCCACGAGTACATGTATCGTACCTATTCATACATCTAAAAATCACAACTATAGTTGAAAGGTAAGCATGCATGCAAGCTATTGGACTTTGTTTCTCAATCAATCAAACGAGTTAGTAAGCCAATATCGGATCACTTATTCAGCCATCGTGCACCAAAGACATCCACATGAATTTCATAGCAAGTGAAACAATCAATATATGACCCATGAGATGCCTTATTTCAAAAAAAGATTCAATGAAAGAGGACATAGTTTCATCAATATCATGGAGCACATTTAGCCATCAAAGCTAGCATGGGTGCATCGAAGGGCACAACTAATCAAGCGTTGTAGACATTCTAAATATGATCCAAACTTTGACAAATTTTATTTCCAATCGGATTTTTTTTTTAAAAGAAACCATTAGATAGGGACATGATTTTATCAAATCAAGAATCACATTTAGTCGCTAAGGTGAGCTCAGGTGCATCGAGGGCACCACTAATCAAGCTTCACAAACATCCTAAACATAAATCAAGAATTCAATAAAATAATGTCAAATTGAATTGTAAAGAATGTCCAAAAGGATTTTTTTTTTTTTTTATAGGCATCATATGAGTGAAAATTGGATTCGGATCAATCAAAACATAAAATTTCATATTGTTTTGCAACATTTTAGGGATTTGAAAAGCATGTTAAAACGGTTCTTATTTTTTCAGAATTTTTGTACATGAAGTTCAGAACAAGAAGATCAAATCTCGTGAAGGTATCGGAAGCTAGTTCAGCATGCATGATTTCCTAAAAATGCTATAATGGAGATAAGTGCTAAAAGGAAAAACAGATTATGTCGAAATAGGGCATAAAAGACTCAGGCAATTAAAGTACGACCCACAAACAATTGGTCCTCAGAAATTACAACAGATCAAACATTAGGGAGCAACTTTCATGAGGAAGTTTCTTAAGATAAGCTACACATAAATTTATAAAAATCTAAGAACACAGAATAATACATCAAAAATGGTGCAGGGCAGCTAGACATCAGGGCAAATTAATGGCAACTTGCCCTTGTAAACGATATTTAAAAATCCTGAAAATTCACCACAACATAGACGTATGAATTAAAATCAAATTCCATTGAGAACTCCACCTCAAAATCCTTACCAAAAAAATTCACACAAAAATGACAAAGGGTCTGACTCAGTAAAGGCAGAACAAGCATTCCGAATTTTAATCATGGCAAATTTCAGAGCAAATTTCACAAAAATAGAAAATAGGCCAAATGGCATGCAAACGAGACAAAATTAATGTCACCGGAAAGTTCAAGATGTGCCCTAAGATTTCTAAGAGACATCGAGTTCAATTAAGGTCAATTTCATGCTCAAATGATGACAAATGCATAAGCACGCAATCAATAATAAGCATGACAGAACATGATGCATGAAGATAGGCTTGCTAAACCACATAAATGATGCATGAAAATAATGACAGTTTAATATGACATAGGGCTAAATGCGATAAACAAATTTGATTAAGACATTTAACCTTAGATCGATGCATAAAAGATCATGCAATTTCATGAATGTCAAATGGTAGGCTGTCACCATCTACTGCAAATATGCTTGAAATAGACTAAGAATGCCATCAACTTCGCAATATGCACTCATGGGGCAAATGATTATTGATTGGCCTTGAATCACACATCATTATGAAGCTTATGAAGTCTCCTAAATATGTCTAGAAGGACTCTTGCCCTAATTTTGCTCTTAGGGAGCTAAATTGAATACAATTACAAAGCGATGTCATCAAAAAATCTAAGGAAAATTCACGCATACAGAATAGAACCTGTGGATCATTTGTCATGAAGGAACCTAAGTCTAATAAGGTCCACAAAAGTTACGAGAAAATTGACAAACAATGCAGGTCATAAGGGGACAAAACTGATGTATCACGTTTTTTGAGCAATTCACCCTATCTGATGTCCTTATTATTTTCTAGAAAATTTATGTCATATCCCTATATGTCCTCAGTAAACTTCATGAGCGTGCATTTCCCAATTTATAACACATAATTTTCTAAAAATCATGGAATAGATAGGGGTTGGCTAGATTTAAACAGACAGAGGACGATTTTTTGAGGATTTTTTTAATCAAATATATTCTAAAAAATCTAGAAAAAAAAATACATGTCATGACTGAGGCAATTTTGATCAACTTTTATGAAGGAACTGATCACAAAACCAGAACAACAAAAAAAGCAAAAAATCGACAAAAAGTAGAGACCGCTACTCAACAGAACCACAAAACATTTGGTAGATTCTAGACTCAAATTTGAGCATGCGAAAACTTTGGGGTGTTCTATGTCTCGTTGGAAAGATAGTTGGAAAGATATTCAGATCGTCTTCGAATTTCATGGGGTATTGAAAAAAGAAAAACATGTTTACTAGCTGATATCAAGTGGTTTCTCATATCAGTCATCCAATCATCCAAAAATTGTAGAATCAGCTCATTCAATCAATCAAGCATGCGTAAGCCAATCAAGCTCATCATAAGCTATCTAAGGCCATTCCAACATCTCAAACATGCTGAGATTGCAAAACTAAAACCCAAGGGTGAGCTCTAGCTCCAATTGTCTAAAAGGACCTCACTCCATCGAGCTTGGGACTTAGAAGTTACCTTTGCGTGATTTTTTATGAATCAAACTCAATTGAGCTATTTCCAAACACTACGGCAGCTTATGGATGTCAAGGATCATCCAAGGATCGTAGAGGATTGCCGATGAGGTCAGATCGATGACGGAATAGCCTCGGTTCACTACTGGACTCGGGTCAGCTTGGTTCAGGACCACCAGTGGAGGATCGACCGACTTGAGGGCCTCCAATCACCTTTCGGTTGGACTCCAACCACCTGAAGCTTCTAGACGCTTGAAGGATCGCTGTTGAACAACTTCGAAACACCAGAAGGTCGCCGCACCACCAGATTCCGCCGCAGAGGAGCTTCTCTTGAATCACCGGAATGATCACCAAACCGATTTGGGCGAGGAGCTATGGCAGTCATCGGAGGGAGCTCTGGCCACTATTGGCTCGAGGAAGGAATGGAGGTTGTTGGAGGGCTGAGCGGCGACTAAGAAATCGCCGACGTGAGGCTGGCAGACAGCCAACGAAGGAGGAGGTGAAGGTGCGGGAAAAAGAGAGAGAGGAGCGAGAGTCGATTTTTTTGAAGAATTTTGGGAGAGAGAGAGAGAGAGAGCAGATTTTTGGTCCAAAATGAGACCTGGCCTAAGTTTTGGAGGGAAAATGGTATATATACCATCCCCATGATCGAATCTTAGCCATCTGTTCGATCCTATGGCTAAGATTTGATCTTAAAGCATAACAAATTCACTTAGGGGCTAAGCAAGCTTAAAAATTAGTCATGTGATTATTTGAAAATGGTGATGTGCTGAAATCGACGATTCAGACAAAATTTGTGGCCAAGCCTAATTAAGGTCATTTTCATAATTTCACAAAATCGAGAGAATTTTCACAAAATTTGAAAAATTGGAGGTTACAGGGGAGAATTACACATGAAGAGACGCCAAGGGGTGGTCGTTGGCTGCCAAGAATCACCTGAAATTTATTTTAGCCAAGGCCTTTTAAAACCAGCCTCCTTCGCTGATGACCGATCGGACCAGTCCAAACCAGCTCGGTCAGTTCAACCATCCCTTGGGCAATTCGATCCTTATGCTTCTAAATTTTATGCAATCTAGTCCCTCAATGATTAAATTGAAAGGAAATCTTGCCTAATTTGAAGAAAAACTATCCAATTTTTAAAGAAATTAGGCCAATTAAACCATACAAATATAATTTAGTAATTTTCTATTAGCCTAATTACCTACTTAACATGAAAAATTGGACCCATGCCATGGGTACATGTAATTGGACTTCCTAGGCTAAATTGGATAATTTTACATAATTCTTTGCTCAAAATTGCAAATTAGCCGAAATTGAATTCAATTGAAATTGCAAGGCACCTATTGGATTAATTGTCCATTACCTAGGGTGACTTATTACATTCAAATTGACCTTCAATTGAGGGCTTGACTTTTATGCCAAAATTGAATTGGGTTCTAAATGAAATTGAGACTCAATTCTCGAAATTAAACCTTAGTCTCAAATGGGTTAACTTGAATTTCATTAATCGGAACTCATTAGTTTGGTTTTCTCATGTTCAAGAAGGCTAAATTCCTCAAATTGAGAAGTTCTCGAGATGAATTACCCAAAATTGACCCTGGATTTGGACATATCACAAAAATAAGTGGAATGGAAGTGCCCATTCATAAATCATGTAGAATTGATCTAGATCCCCTAATTTGGGCTAAAAATAAGAATCCATATTTTGGCACACCCAATTTTGAAATTGATTGAGTGAGTGAATGGATAATGATCTCTGCATCAAATGTCATAAAAGGAACTAAATCTAATTATGATTAGAATGAGTAATTTTATTTTTGGTCAATTTTAAACCTAAAACCGAGAAATAAGGAAAACAAGGCTCTTAACCAATTTTCACAAAAATTTTTATGCTAATGTCTAATTGGGATTGGAATGAAGTGATTCATGAATTTTTATATTTTCCAATTTTTTTGTTAAATGTTTGATCAAAAGTCAATCATTGAGTTAATTTTCTCTAAAATGTTGATTTTGTGATCAAATCTTTGAAATTATTGAAAATAATGTGGCCCAAGTGGTATTAAGGCTAAAAGAGAAATTTTTATGCAAAAAGTCAAATTCTGACCCGAGGTTGACTTTGGGTCAAAGTGTTAATAAAAAGTGAACTTAAAAGTCAATTGTTTGACTTTTCAGGTTTTTGATAAAAATGAATAGGAAATTTTTCAACAATGACAAGCCAAAAGAAAGAAATGAAAGATGACACTTTTTGTTCAAGAAACAGGTTCCATCGTGATTGAAAACATTAATCTCGAGTTTTTACCTTTATCAACGCATTGACTAAAAACCAAGTGTCAACAGGTAGAATAGTGTAAAATTAAGGCCATGATGAAGCTATTTTCCCTTGTCCACTAAACTTTCATGCAAGAGGAGTCTTAGACAAGCCAAGATCACCTCCTCAATCGTTTCTCAAGTCGGCATCTCCCTTCCCCTACTTCTTCTTCCTCATTTTCTTCTCTCACTCATTTCTCTCACTCTCCCCTCGCCGAGCACCTCTCTCCTTCTCACCATCTCACTCTTTCTCTTTCACCCTCAAGCTCTCTCTCTCGTTCCCTCTTTCTCATCGAAGATACCTAGCAAGCTCAGGACATTCTCAAGTTCACTGTGAGCCTAAGAGGAGAAGACCAAAGTGCTAGGATCAATAGACAAGGAGAAATAGCATCCTTCTAATCCCCTTGATTTTCTTGGGGCTTGGTTTTGTAGGATAGGAAGATTTGTTATTGTTCTTGGTGTTTGCTTATTTCCGTGACTATGCATGTGTGCCGTGATGATAAAATAGAGATGTTAAGATGCTGCAAAAGTGTGGTTTTGAGGAAAAAAAAAGACATGCATGTTAGTTCTAAGTGCCGAATGGCGTTGTATGGGGTTTTGGTGCTTGTGTTTAGCTTGTGGGAGCTTTTTCATGATTTATAACTGAAAAAATATGTTGCATGTGCTCTGTGAGGTCTGATGTGGTGATATGATTGAGCTATGAATTTGTGGGATCCATGAAGTGCAATGAACTATGAACTATAGATTGTTTTCCAGAACCGTGAATATTAGACCCTTCTAGTTTGTCGATTTGTACAGCTTATGGTGTTGCAATCTAGTTGACACTTCCCCCATGAAATTGTGCTAAATAGCCTGAACTATAACATATATTTTATTCGGATTTATTTTCTGGGTTGATATGATTAGGACAAAGGCATGATTTTTCTGTGATATAAATCTGTCAAAATTGTTAAATTTATGACCCCAATGTATTATTGGATTTTTATAAAATCTTTGGGACGAAATCTGGTCATACTTCCTTCATACATAACATATTAAAATTTTGTAGAAATTGGTGAAGTTTTAGTCACTATAACATATTACTCTTTTCGTGCATTGATTTTGGAAAATAGACCAATCCATGAGTCTTATTCATTTAGTACCCTCTGTACAAAAAGATTTATGCTTAGCGCAAATCTGTTCGTTTCTGCCTTTGGTTTGAATTGCATTAAATTCTTTAGGAAGGTGATGGAATCTTGCTTGGGACCTATTGAGAATAGTAACGGCATTCAGTAGACTTTCAAATGATGCATTTTGATTACCATGTGGTACCATTTACCTGTGGAAATTGGGTTAAAGACATAAGAGGACAAAATCTGGAATTTTAGGTTATATGTGGTTGAGTATGCCATGAAGATAGTGTATCGTGCGTGGTGACATAGTGCCCATCCTAGTGTCATGTGTGCTGAATAGGATGCATTTTATAGTGTGCAAATGCTATGTCACTGCATGAGCGTGCTATGCCTGCAATGCATGAGATGGATTGTGATATGTGATGCCCAAGGTTGGCGAATCTTGGATGGCCAACAATGGCCTGGAGTGGATGTCAGAGGTGAATGCCTTGGCTAACAATCAAGATGCCTCGGTCATAGTAGGAATGCCTGAGTTAATGACAAACCCCGAAAGTCTTGACGATCAACTCAAGAGCCTGACGACGACCCGGCATGGATGTGGAGGCAAATGCCTTGGCCAACAACCAAGATGTCCTAGAGTAAGGATGCCCGTGGTATGGGAACCATGGATGCCCGGTTAGTGAACTAGAAGTCACTACGTGAGCTGCCTATATGGACTGATTCAGCAGTGAAATGGGGATGGACCCCAGTGACATTGTGTGTGATAAATGTGAAGTGTGATGCACCCATCGCATAGTAATGTGACTTATGCGATTGTATATGGCATATCTTGCATTAAATGCATGATGGCACTACTTGTGTGACAAGAAATGGTCTGAAATATGTCGTGTGCTCATACTTGTGTGCTTGCTTGCTTGAATATTGTGTCTTAGGAATCAAGTATCAATTAAATCGAGTGGTTTATGAGCTTACTATTCCTCTTGCTAAGCCGACGCTCACTTCTGTTGTTATTTTTCAGATTGATAGCTATGACGCCGCTTCCCACTTCCCCCATCTCTCACTATGGAGTGCCCGTCATGCTAAATGGCGAGCACCACAAGTTCATGGACCCAGACTTTTCCTGGCACATTTGATACTCGGCTGTCTTGCTAGTGGATATAGGACAGCTTGATATGATTTCCTACCGTTTTTTTGCTATATTTGTGCTAGTGGCGATTACCTAATAGGACCGATTTCGTTACCTGATACTCATGGTACAAGTGGTGGTGGGAGTGACGTGGAGAATTAGGAGCTGGAGTAGGATGGAGTGCCGAGGGGTCATACTTGTATTTTGACACGGTCATAACTTTTGGGCATAGGATCATGTAGTCGGGTCTGATGGATGGATGGACTTCAGTGAGGAATTAGCAATTTAGGTCCTGCCTTTTGATGTGTAATCCGCCACCTGATATAAATATAAGTATGGAAAATAATGGAAGCATGATTCCCTTTATTATTGGTGTTTTTTAGAGGTGCGTGTATAATTCATGTTATAAATGCAAACCTTCATAAAAGACTTTTGTTTATGTGATAATTTAAAAGTAAATAAAGAATAGGGATTAGTAAATGGTGGACTAGGACGCCACACAATGGACAGCAAAGAAGAAAAATAAAAAAAAAAGAAAATGACTTATTTCCAAAAATTGTTCCTTGAAACAAGAATCTATTTTTTATATTCTAAATTTATTCTATGACATTTTTTTTTATTTTTATTTCAAGAAATAGAAATATTAACTAACATTACTCAAACGAATTTCTATTCTTTTTCTTTTCTGGAGAACAAAAGAACATAAATATAAAAATCTTACCATGCAGACCCTAGAGCTGCCACGCCGTTACTCTGGCGTTTGCGAGTCATACTGATACGCACACTCCTCAATAGAAGCATTTAGCTTTGAGAGAGAGCGAGCGAGAGACAGAGAGAAGGACAATTCACAAATAACTGTCTCAATAAAGATAACTCTGCCGTACAGGGACGTATGCGTTACTACCAACTACAGACACCAAGCATCCGTTTATGTGAAGAAGTAAAGCTTACAAGTTGCCATGTTTACAATGACACTACAAAAGTATTATGTCCTTCAAGAGAAAATGTGCAAAAACAAAACCCAAACAAAAAATATGCAAAGGCATGCCAATACCCTACTTTTCATGTTTTAACTGCTTTAAGCTAGTCAAATCAAGCTTTGGAATTGACTTGCATCCCGAAGTGTCCAAGAATTTCAAGTATTGAAGTTTCTTCAGTCCTGGAACCCGAGTCAGTTTCTCGCAATCTTGCAATTGTAGCCCCCATAATTTCTTTAATTTAGACAAATCTGGTAGATGTTCGAGTGACTTGCACCGGGAAATATCCAAGAACTCTAAAAGCTCCAATTTTTCCAGCCCCTGGATATCAGTAAGATTCCAACAATCTCTCATTCGCATTTCTCTCAAGTTCTGCAGGTGTGATAGGCACGGTAACCTTCCAAGTGACTTACAACCAGACAAGTCTAGAAACTCCAAATATCCCAAATGATCAAGTCCTCGAATCTCCATTAGTTTCTCACAATCTTGCATCCGCAATTCACGAAGACATTTTAGGGCCGTTAGATCTGGAAATTCTTCAAGCTTCTTGCATCTTGAGAGATCCATTCTCTTTAATGATGTCAAGCAATTGAGACCAGACAGATCGCAGGTTCTCACAGTTTTTAAGATCGAGAACTTTTAACACTCTTAAACCCGAAAGATCAGGTAACTTTTCAAGAGCAGTACAACAACTCATGTCTATGCATTCTAAAGATTCCAACTTATCAAGGCCTTCAACTTTAATCAGCTTCTTGCATCCCATGGGGTGCAAGTCCGTGAGATCTTCCATGCTCGATATGCACCAACTCATGTCCAGGTGTCGCAAACATTTGCTCTGCTGCACATACAAATCCCTTATGGCTGATTTTCTTTCTGGCTCGTCAAGCTCAGATTGCTCATAGCTAGCAGTGACCACAAATTCCAACAAATTACTCAAGTTCAACAAGTCTGGCAGGATCTCCAGAGATTCACAGCCTCTAACATGTAACTTAACTAAACTCAAAGGGAACGCTTCAATGCAATGGAGTTCTTTGCAATCTTGAACAGTGAGATTTTTTAGCTGAGAAATGGCTCCAATTTCTGCTGGTAGTCGACAAATGTTTAAACTGATCAACATCAATGTCCCCAGTCCTTGTAACTTCGAAATCCCGCCAGGAATTTGAATTAGCTTATAACATTCTGAAAGGCACAACTCTTTCAAGTTAATCAAGTTGAATAGCACTGTAATCATCTCTAACCACATACAAGAGATTCGCAAACTTGTTAAGCTGCAAGGAAGTTCTGGCAGTGATTGAAGCTCTGTGCAGCCAAATAAATCAAGCTTTTGAAGACGAGAAAGCCTAGATATGCTCTCTGGTAGGTGGCAAATATCTGTACAATCTAGTGTCAAGATTTTCAATAGGGACAATTTCCCAATATTACTCGGGACTTCTCCCTCCAAATCTTCACATGATGAGGCAAGCAGCTCTTCAAGTTTCTGCAACATCCCTATAGCAGGAGGCAACTTTTTTATGCTACTATAAGCAATGTCGAGTATCTTCAGCTTATTGAGTAACGCAATTGAATCAGGTAATTCTGTAATTCCTGTGCGTGACAAGTCCAGCTCAATTAATGATTTTAATTGACCGATGGATCGCGGGACTTTTTTCAGTGAAGCACAGTATCTACAGGATAAGCGCCGAAGTTTCACCAAAGCTGCTATAGATTCTGGGAGCTCAGCAATTTCTGATCCATCAAATGCAAGGTTTAATAATGACTGCAAATGACTGATGGAATTTGAAATCTGAGTCGCTGACTGAAAGTGAGTTGCACTAAGAGTTTCAAGGCTCATAATAAGACCTTGAGAAATGGGAATATATTGTACAGACGTCCCATCAATGAGAAGCTCCACCAAACCTTTCACATCGCCCAGCTCATTTGGCAGTGTGTTTAATCTAGTGCAGAACCTCAGGTCTAAGACAACAAGATGCTTTAAATGGCCAATGGATTGATGAATGTCGACCAAATTTCCACATTGTTCAAGAATTAACCTTTCTAAGTTGAGGCAACCAGAGAAATCAGGAGTTTTAACTAACCATGTGCAACCTGTGAGATTCAGAACCTTCAATTTCGGCATCTGAAACATAGCAAAAGAAATTAGTCAGTGAAAATATACTGATTTAAGACAACTTAGTACATAAATAAATAAATAAATAAATAATCCCTTATCTACGCTACCTTCATCTGGTTCCAGCCTTCCCGGTTACCAGTGATCTTGCTCCAAGATAGATCCAGGATGACCAAGTTATCCATGTGAAAGTTCATCATGCGAAAATCTAGAGGGCAACCATGCCATTCAAGCCACCTTAGCCCTGGAAGGAAATTCTGAAAGTCTCCAGAAAGATTGACATAATCCAGTTTAAGAAATTTCAAGCGTGTGAGATTGGAAATATGTTCCTTCCAGAAATGTTGCCCCTGGGACCAAGTTCTGGAGTCAAGACAGAGGGCTTCAATATTCGCAGTCCCCTGACAAGTGCAGAGTGAATAATTAAAACAAGACAAGACAGACTGCACCACAATGGAAAGAATGACACAGATGTTACAATTACAATAGATGCAACGCCCAAATTTACGCAGTTAGATCTTACCACATTCCTTTTTAGCGCCTCTAAAGCTTCCTCATGATTCCACAACCGGATCTGCTTACCCAAGTCCTTGAAATATTCCTGACGAGCAATTTCCCTGCCGAGGTCCCTGAGCTGATCATGCATTGTTAGAATATTATCTTTCTCAGTCTTCACCAAAGACATGAGAACAAGGACTTCCAATGCATTTTCTGGAAACAAGGAACAATCTTCCCACATTAGAACAGCAAGCCTTCTATCCGTTCCAATCAATAAACAGGCAATATCAAGAAATATCTGCTTCTGTTCATGACTAAGAGCCTCATAACTTATTCTCAACTTTCCGTGCACTTGGTCGTCAGGAATTATCATTAACTTCTTCAACATACTTTGCCAGAAAGCTCTTGGTTTATCACATAAAAACGAACCAATAACTTCAATGGCTAGAGGAAGACCACCAGTAGTGGATACGATGTCACCAGAAAGGCTGGCATAATCAGTGGGAGGAAAATCTCTTCTAAAGGCGTGTTTGTTGAATAGTCGAAGAGATTGGCTGTGATTCAACGGTTCAACCTTATAAGCACAATTGACTTTTGATCCTGGAGCACTAAGAACATTTTTGTCTCTCGTCGTAATAACTATCCTGCTCCCCCGGCCAAACCACTCACACTTCCCAACAAGTGCATCAAGTTGTGTTTGCTGATCCACATCATCAAGGAGGAGGAGGACTCTCTTATTTGAAAGCCTCTCTCTTATGATGTTGATACCGTCTTCGACACACGTGATACTTGGCCAGTTCCCCTTGATGACACCAGAGATGAGTTGATTTTGCAGAGATTCGAGACCTTTGTGTCGTTTCGAAGTTTCTCGGACATCAGCGAGGAAGCAGGAAGATGAAAACTGATGAGAGAGTTGCTTATAGATGACCTTGGCAAGAGTTGTCTTCCCAATGCCTCCCATACCATAGATTCCGAGAATCCTCACATCACTAGTCCCAGCGCCTATGGATTGCATGACAGCCTCCACATGATCAGTAACTCCGATCAAGTAGTCAGTAACTTCCAAATATGCTTTCTTTAACTCACTCAACACCTTCGTCGTGATTATTTTAACAAGTTCTCCCTCATGCCTGGCACGCAAAGGAAAAAAAGAGAGTCCTCTTCTGATGAGTTAACTTTGTCAACAGTTAAAGCCCTTGTTACATGCGTTGGTGCTTTCCTGCATTGACTAATCTCCAATCCACTTAATAAGCCAGACCCAATGACAACAGCAATATATGAGGGAATGAGCTTCAGTACCAAGCTCACAAGTTTTAAATTTCAGACAAATCAAACTCCGTCCCAAGAACACATACAGACAACAGCTACTTCAGAAAACGGACTCATCCATCATGCATCGAATTAGGTTGTCGCCCACACATGCACAGGTGACCGTGACTCACTATACATTAGGGCAAAAAAGCTATCAGCTAAGAACCACACACCATCCA
Organism: Eucalyptus virginea; assembly: GCA_014182375.1. Taxonomy (NCBI): domain Eukaryota; kingdom Viridiplantae; phylum Streptophyta; class Magnoliopsida; order Myrtales; family Myrtaceae; genus Eucalyptus; species Eucalyptus virginea. The sequence goes on from CM024516.1 coordinate 26,985,203, forward strand.
AATTCAAAAGTGGGACATTACGGGGTACAGATGCAAAAACAAATTTGTGCAAGAATTACCCTTTTGCGACATGTTTCACATCCCATCCCTTCAATGCTCCAACCTCCTGAAGAGCCTCCTTCCAAGCCTCGACAGTAGCGGGGCTGAACCTCCGCTCGTGTAACTTGAATGCCCTCTCGTAATTCCCGCCAGGGTGCCTCACGTCCGTGGGATTGACGCCATAGAAAACCGGCAGGATCAGTTGCCCGTCGCTTCTCCTGCACTTTGCCATTTCCGCTAGCTCCATGAGGCACCACTCGCTGGAGGCGTAGTCCTGGGAGAAGATAGGTATGGAGATTTTGGACCGCCAGATGTTGGGGAGGAGCTCAGGGCCGATCTCCTCCCCGACGCGGAGCTCCTCGTTGACGCGGAAGACGCGGACGCGAGCGTCGGCGAGGGCATGGTAGAGGAAATCCGCGAAGCCGGTGCGGGTGCCGTGCCCTCGGAAGTTCAGGAAGACCTCGTAGTCGTGGCCTGAGGAGGAAGGAGGAGGAGGCGAGACGCCGGAGGGTTGTACCGACGGTGAGTCATGGTGGTTTGTTCGCATCTTCGTCCTGAGGAACAAAAGAGAGAGAAGAATCGCTGCGAGGGTTGCAGCGAAAGCGAAAGCTATGAGAAGAGGATCGTGGGACATGTTTGGAAGCATCGGCTTGGTCGAAGAGATGGTTATGATGATTCTCTGAGAGAGGCGAGGGTAAAGACGGTGTCTGTGAGTGGAAGATGGTGGTGATGATTCTCCGAGGGTTTGTAGCGAAAGCCACGACCAGGTGCGTTCTATCTATGGAAGAAACCATTGACCTTTGGTCAAGGCATAGTCAAGCTCCGCGTCTCCAATAGAGTGGTGCCACGTGATAGTTGGCTGAATGAGGACAGCAGCTCTCGGGTCGGTGTGGGGGCACAGCTCCCCTCCCCTCCGGAGCGGATAAGAGTAGTTGTTGTACATTTTGCGCAATAGAGATCATCGTAAGCTTGTCATGACGGATTTGGCTAACATCGACTTGTTCATCTAATCCCCTACTTTTTTTTTTGTCGGTATAATCCCCGTACTTGGAAGGGTATGGATTAAGCGTATTCTCGATCCCATGTGATGTTCGCATTCTTCACGGGCCATTTAGCGACGAGGGATGACATCGTTCACAGTTTTCATAAGTATAGCCCACCACCAAAATGAGAGATTCACCTCTCCGTCCAGTATGCTCGTAAGGCTTTTGACCACACTTGAGGTCATTTTGCTTGTCGATGGGGGAATCATCGATGATTTTCCCAACTTGTAAGCCTATGCATTTGTCTTGGCCCTTAACATGGTCGTCTCTCGTTTGTTGACCATATTCAAGTGAACTGGATATGACCCTCAAAGAGAACCAATCGTCCATCAAAGAGACGAACGCATAAGAGCAATATCTAATTCCGCTAAATAAACTCCATCTTCAAGGGGGAGAATTCAACTGCACCAAATGCAAATCACATTTAGCACCTGATGAAGGAAGTGATTGGACAACATAGCTAAGGTGGCAAATCTCTCAAAACAACCGTAGAATTAGACAGTCTTTTTCATCTAATCCTCCAAACCTCCTTATGGGTTCTATGTATGAAAGTCGTTGTAGAAATCAAATATTTGTTTTCTACGAGCACTTCAAGTCAAACCATGCTTCATACCCACAAAACTCAATCTTTCATTAAGCCATACCTATTATAAGACCAATTCTATATTATCAGGTAAAATCACACAAAAGTTCCGCTAAAATGTCAATCACTATTAATGCAAACAGAAGATCTGGAGTCCAAATGTTTAAGAGGGTGAAATTGCATCTGAACACTGACCACAAGCAGAGTGATGTCCGCCCCTCTACCCAACAAGCTCTGCGGATAATTAGAAAGCAATTTCTTCATAGTTGTCACAAAGTTTATTAGAAACCCGTAGGAAATAGCAAGAGAGAAAGAAGGAAGAGAGAAGGAATAAAGAGGAGAAGAAGGAGAACGTAAAAGAACGAAACAAAGAGAGGGTTGTAGACTTCTGTAATAATAGAAACCCTACACCCATTGTGTTTATATTAAATATAAATTGTATATGATCATAATACCCTTATGTAAGTAAAAAGGAAATAAAACTCTGAAAATTAAAAAATAACTCAATTAAAGTAACTTAACACTCCCCCTTAAGCTGGAGCATATAGGTCACTCATGCCCACCTTGGAACAACTAGCAACAAAAGCAGGATGAAATAATGCTTTGGTGAATATATCAGCAAACTGATCTCTAGAGGCAACGTAAAGAGTAGCAACCAACTTCTGCTTTACAGTATCACAAACAAAATGACAATCAACTTTTATATGCTTAGTTTGCTTTTAAAAAACAGGATTTCCAGCAATATAAATAGCTACTTGATTATCACACATCATATCAATAGGTTAATTAATAGAAAATCTAAGTTCCTGGAGGAGATTTCAATGACAATAATTCAGCCACAGTATGTGCCATAGCACGATATTCAGCCTCCACACTAGACTTGGCAATGATAGTCTGTTTATTGCTTCTCTAAATAACCTTACCACCAATAAAGGTGCAATACCCAGTCATAGACTATCGATCTATGTTGACCCAGCCTAATCGGCATCAGAATAGCCAACCAAAGTAGAAGAATCGTTAGGTTTATAAATTAGTCCCTTACTATGAGAGCTTTTAAGATATCAAAGAGTGCGACAGAAAGTATCCCAATGAGCCTTCTTAGGTAACTCCATAAACGGACTCACCACACCAATAACAAAAGAAATATCAAGATGTGTAACAATAAGATAAATTAGTTTCCTAACTAGACGTCGATATTGATGCTTATCTTCAATTTCATTTCCATCATCAACTCCAAACTTTTGATTTGGATCCATAGGAGTATCAACTGACTTGGAAGCTAGTGTACCAGTCTCAGACAAAAGATCAAGAACATACTTTTGCTAAAACAAATTAATACCCTTTTTACATCATAAAACTTAAATACCTAGAAAATACCTAAGAGTTCCCAAGTCTTTAATTTGAAATTGCTGCTGAAGAAAGGACTTAACCTCGGAAATACTGGTCATATCACTACCAGAGACAATTATATCATTCACATATATTACAAAAATGACCACCCCTGATTCCTTCTTGCGAACAAAAGCAAAATGATCAGAATAACATTGGTGGAAACCACGTTTGGAAATCACTGAATTGAATTTTTCAAACCACTCTTGGAGATTGTTTTAACCCATAAATGGCTTTATGTAGCTGACATACTTTACTACGATTCTCCCCTTGAGCAACATATCTAGGAGATTGCTCCATATAAACTTCTTCAAATAAATCGCCATAAAGAAAAGCATTCTTGACATCTAATCGATATAATGGCCAATAGAAATTTATAGCAAGAGAAACAATAACACGAACAGAATTGAGACGTGTTACAGGATAATCCACTCCATAAGTTTGAGTAAAACCTTTAGCAACAAGCCAAGCTTTAAGACGCTCAATTGAGCTATCCGAATTATACTTGATAGTATACACCCAACAACACTTCACCACATATTTCCCAAGAGGAAGATCAACCAATGACCACGTTTGGCGAGACACCAGAGCTTCCATTTCCACATCCATAGCTTTCTTCCACTCAAGGCGAGAAAAAACCTCAGAGGTAGAAGTAAGAATTGTGTAAGTTTGTAACGATAGAGCACAGTCATGTAATGGAGAAGGAAAATGTGTGAGAGATACATAATGCTCAATAGGGTAAGCCAAGGATGATTTTTGTGTGCAAGACCGAGTACCTTTACGAAGGGCAATCGGAAGATCATCCGGACCAAGAGATGAGAAGGAAGATTGAACATAGGGCATGGAAGAGCTGGAGACTGGTGGTGCCGTAGATTGCTTTCACCGCTAATACACCTGCAAGAGAGGAGGTACCGGAGAAGGACTAACAGAATCTAGGATGATAAGTTGTGGGATAAGAGGATATGTCAGTTGAAAACTCTTTACCCTTAGTAGAATAGTAAGGAGTGCTCTCGAAAAAAGTAACATCAATACTAACATATTGGGTACAAGTTGTAGGATTATAACACCGATATCCCTTTTATGTATATGAATACCCGAGAAAAATACATTTAGTGGCCTGAGAAGATAGTTTATCAGAACCAAAACATAGATTATGAACAAAACAGACACACCCAAAGACGCGTAGGGTAAGAGAGAATGACGGCTTGTCAGGAAATACAACACTAATTGGTGACTGATGATTAAGGACAGTGGAATGCATACGATTTATGAGATAACATGCGGTAAGGACAGTATCACTCCAAAATAATTTTGCCACATGCATACTAAATAAGAGTGAACGAGCAACTTCTAGAAAGTGACGGTACTTTCTCTCAGCCACACCATTTTGCTAAAGGGTATAAGTACAACTTGTTTGATGTATAATGCCAAGATTAGAACAAAACAAAGAAATTGATTTGTGTATATTTTAGAGCATTATTTGTTCGCAAAATTTTAAGGGATGTATTAAACTGATTAGTAACCTCAAAATGAAATAATTGGAAAACATGTAAAAAAACCAGAACAGTCATGAAGCATATAGAGCCATGTTAAACGAGAATAATCATTTACAAAAGTAACAGAGTACTTAAAACCATTTCTACTAGCAATACGGGAAGGTCTTCAAATGTCCAAATGAACAAATTCAAGTAAAGTAAATGCATGAGAATCACTACGACTAGGAAAAGAACTACAATGATGTTTCCCAAGTTCACAAGCCTCACACTCAAGAGTAGAAATTGATTTACACTCGGGAATTATTTGTTGTAACTTAAATAAAGATAAATGCCCTAAACGAGAATGCCAAAATAGGGATTAATAAAACTAGCAGCTAGACCATTGGCGTCAACAGTGGAGACACCATTTAGATAGTAGAGTTCATCACGTTCGTACACTCCACCAATCATCTTCTTTGTCTGAAGGTCCTGAAAAACACAATAAGATGGGTAAAATGTAACTGACCAACTAAGAGTTTTAGTTAACTGACTAACAGATAACAAATTTAAAGGAAGTTGGTAAACATGTAAAACAGAGGACAAAGATAAGGAAGATGTAAGTGAACAGTCCCTAATCCAATTACTTGAGTTGAGGAAGCATTTGCTAATTAGAAGCTCCCAAGTCAATGACCTAAGAGGTGCTAGGAGACAAAGTAGAGAAAGAGGCCATGTTACCTGTACGTGCAAGAGTGGTAGTGGATGTGAAATTGGAAGCCTCTAGTTGTTGGACACACTTGATGAGTTGTGTAACCATATCATCTCGAGTCGTAGACTCAGAAGAACTACCCCCAGGTGGGATAGATGGGTTCATGTTGCTGTAAGACACATTTCCAGCGCTCCCTTCAGACACAGCAGTATTTGTAGTAACTAATCATTGAGCCCACTCAGGCTTGCCATGCTTGGCCCAACAAGTGTCAACAATATGACTGGATTTGCCGCAGTATATATACTGACGACTAGCTCGATTAGAACTTTGTGTACTACGTCCATCACCACCACGACCTTCCCCGAAATCACGACCTCTATTGGAAAATCCACCATGACCACGACCACCACTACTAGCCACAAATGCTGAATTGACTTTAAATGACATAGAAGACGGAGGGACTACGTTGAATTCGACAAAATGCTTCACTCATAGAAGGAACTCGCTCCAGCAAGAAATTGACTCTTCACAAGCTGTAAGTCGGCATTCAAGCCAAATAAAAACTTGGCCACTTGAAATTCAGCTCATTGTGTCTCAAGTCTCAAGATTAGTAGTGATGGGCTGATAAAGATTGAGTTCTTCCCACATACCTTTCAAAGCACTATAATACTCTTCAAGAGACTGTCTCCCCATTTAAAATTAAAGATCTTCTCATATAGTTTATAAACTCTAGACATATTTTTGTCCTGTGAGTAACTCTCCATAAGATCATCCCATACTCCCTTAGCAGTTGTGTGGAACATGACACTAACAGCAACGGATGATTCCATGCTATTCCATAACCACACCAAAAGTGTATCATTCTCTCTCATCCAATCACTATAGTCTCTAGAATTTTTAGCAAGAGGGTCTGTGGTAAGATAATGGAGTTTCCCTTTGGCATTAATATAGACCTTCACAGCTTGGGCCCATAACAAGTAACTAGAGGATCCATTTAATTTAATTGTGGTAATTTGAACAAACACTATCTATAGAAGCCTTAGTATCACTCATGACGATAATCTAAATATAAATATATCTACCACTAATCAAGAAGGCTGAAACGTTAGTGCAAGAAACAAAACAGCAACACTAACGTATAATCAGATGTAATTGGCTCCATCAATTAACCAAAGGGATATGCTGAAAACTCATAAATATAGACTGTTGTATAGAAGAAAATCTCTGACAAGAAATCTCGATTCAAATAATTATATATTTGACGGAAACCCAGCAAGACCAGTTAACCATAATCATTGAAGTACTCTGATTCTTGAATCTGCTGATCAGTAAGTATTGTAATCCATGTTCACAAACTGAACCTGATGAATCTGATGTCTTCTGATCTGGTATGTATCAAGACTTGAAGAGAAAACAGACAAAAAATTGCAACTTTAGGTTGCTGCGCACCAGAGAAAAAGTAGGGTTACTAGGGGACTCTCAAACCAGCGATAGGATCAAGTAATCATGTAGTTAGATCTACTCTGATACCACATCACAAAGCTGATTAGAGAACCGCAGCAAATAGCAAGAGAGAGAAGGAAGAGAGAAGGAATAGAGAGGAGGAGAAGAATGTAAAAGAAAAAAAACAAAGAGGAGGCTGTAGATTTTTGTAGTAACAGAAACCCTACACTCATTGTGTTTATATTAAATATAAATTGTATATGACCATAATACCCCTATGTAAGTAAAAAAGAAATAAAATGAAAATAAAAAATAATAATTCAATTAAAGTAACTTAACAATAGTAAAGCCTCAAGAAAATTGGAGCCAAAAAGAAAGAGCTTACCTCATTACAATCTTCACGATGCAAGAGCCCTATGCAGTTACCCCAGTCATCTACAATAGGGACTACTGAATCCCTAAAGAAACGCATAGTCACTCTCTTCAAAAGCAGAGTACCTGGTAGTGGCCTAGCTACTTCAAATGGCGTCATGATACTGTCAATAGGTTCGTATAATGATACCTTCACATAAAATAATGGTTTTATGGGGCAACTTCAAATTATTGTTCAATTGCCAACTGTGATGCAGATAAAATACAGGATGGTCAGAAGAGAGAACATGAAATAGGCTGCGGCAATTAGCACAAATGCTCAACAAATCAGCTATTTGACTTTCTAGAATAGCTATTCCATGTGCCTCCCACATCAACAACGATTACATCTACACCAATGAAGATGAAGAAGACCAGATGGTTAAAGTAGTTTAAAATTAAGTATTCCTGTAATTAGAGCTAGACATGAGATTGCATGTTTTTGGCATGCAACTTTGCATTGACAGTCATCCATCAATCGAGTCTTTGCAGCATATTGCTTGTAACTGTAATTTGGACTTCAATTATACATGGCCATCCTTAAAGTTGCAGTAGAAAACTTTCAATAACTTTATCTAGTCAAGTTTTTGAGTTCTTCCCTCTACAATTTCCTCAATTTTTTTTTCTCAAACGTTCAAATTCCGTAAAGGTACCCTACTAATTTTTTCAGCATAAGACATTGCGCCTCTTTCATTACCCCGCCTTCATTCACCTCTTTTATACCCTCAATGCCTCATGCATGCACAACCTCATGTAAGAGGTTTACAATTGCTTGTTTTCTTTTTCCTTTCTCATACTCGATTTTGAGAGATTATCTAGCTTGTCTTCTACACATGACCTTATTGCCACCAACATTTTTTTCATTCTTCCTCCACTTATAGTGAATCAACATGTAGCACCCACAAGGCAGCTATAACTTTTGCTTTCATATTACTTTAGTTCTTCCACAATTCCATATGTATGTCTTGCAATGTTTTTTTAGCAAGTTGCAGAATTTTGAGCAAGGTCTACTTTTAGCAACCCAAGTAATACGGTGAATTACTTGTTTCCCATCAATTTTTCTTTTCTACAATTTCATTTACAGTATGGGTCTTTCTTACCTTCCTAACTTTATTATACCCACATTATCTTCCTTTTCTTCATTCTTCAATAGATTCACTAATCAATATTCACACTGTCTTTGAATATAAGCTTCTTTAAAAGCTTTCATCACTGTTCTTCAGCAAATCGTGCATACAGTGCTCATAAGGAAAAGAAGTGACAATTTTCACGCAAGTATAGTTGGTAAAATAGAATGTCCTCAATACCCGAGGAAGTAAGTGAGGACTGAACAAGGAGTTCGGTTCCCAACAAAGCCTCTATGTGCATAGCAACCTGCAATTCAGAAGGCAGTCCGCTCAAAAAAAGGATAAAAAAGAAACTGCTGGGCTGGAAAAAAAAAAAAAAAAAACAAATTTGAGAAAGAAAATGAGAAGACCAATTAAATAAGAGCAAAAGCTAAATGATGTCATCATGATCCAACTTTGAAAGTGTCTCCAAGGACAGTTTAATTCAAATTTAAGGTGTCCATGGGAGGATTCCAGAGTTTTATTGGGCTGATTAGATTTTGGATTATAGAAGCACTGAGAAGAGGCCAATTTACAGCGTTCCAATTATGGAATATAGGATTCCAAAAATTATATTCTCAGCTGATTAATTTTTAGATACTTAACACTGAGAAGAGGCCAAGTTACACCATTATAAACGTATGCATACCAGATCAAGCTAAATTAAGAAGAAAACTGGAGTCAAATAAAAATATCTATGAATCATGATACAATTCAATAGAAGCCATCCAGCATATAATTCAAAAAGAACACGTCCAAAATCTTATACCATGCCTCCTTGACTTGTCCATGGTATTATTCCCTTCGACCTTTTCACAATGCCATGTAGGGTCCGTACAGCGATATCTACCTGACAAAGAGAGCCATAACGATGAGTTTAAAGGAGTTCGTTTCCCCACGAATGTAGAATTGACAAACAATATGCATGTCCTGACAAATTCTAGTGCTTTACATTGCGAAGCAGTACCATGCCTAACCAAGCAACAAGAGCATGTAATACATAGAAATGCCATTGAAAAAGATGTTAATCATCTATACAGAAGTACTTTTAGGAAAGCTTCATTACTCTACTTCCCAACTGGCCACTAATACATTTCAGTAAGAAATAAGTTTGGAAAAGTGTAGTTACAGACACTGAGAAAGGTCTTATGTTGAGCCCACATTGAGCAAGATCTAGTACCTGACCATCATTTAAAGCGGCCTCCATGAGAAGGTGATCTGCCTCTTCTTGAACTTTAAAGCTAATGGTTCCAGCACAATCAGGCCACATGCGCCTATGCAGAAATCTGACCATTCCATAATCTCCTCTAGCAGCTAAGGCACGCATCATGGAAAGATATAGGTGGGACTTTGGTTTCGAGTCTGAATTCTGACCAGCCAATTTTAACATCTCTCCAAAAACACAAAAAGCACCCGCACATAGAACAAATGCAAGTAAAAGAAGTCAGTGGACCTTCTTTATGGTGGCTGATTCAAATACCTTCATCTAGTTTACTAATGGGAGCTGCTACACACATAAGTCCTCAAACAAATGACAAGTTGACCCAAATCATAACCTCAACTTCTATAACTTCTATGCAAATACTAATAAGTAAAACAGCATATTCGCGCAGGTACACATGGACAGATCAAATCCAACAAAACTTTCTAATTGATCTCGAATGAGCTTTCAATTATTACCATTGATTATTCCATCAAAAAGTACTTGCCATTTATCATTACTATAAACATCTTTTATATGCACATACCTTTGATCGATCCACAATTCAGCAATGCATCAACTATTGCTGTGTACACAGTCCGATCCAAAACTAGGTCATTACATGATTTCATTTCAAATACAATCTTCTGAACTGAAACTAAATCCATGGATTGCCCAAACCCTGTAAAGAAAAGCTTGAATGTCAGATAAATCAACAAATATTGAACAAGCAAGAAACATGCTGCAACAACCATTTGAATTTATGTGTTTGAGCTTTATATGGCAAGAAAATGAATCAACTAACTTCGTTTTAGTCTCACTGGTCCAATTCTCAACATTTATGCTTGGATCCTTCATTGGTGTCAGAAAGGAACTTTAAAGATGTATCAGGCCTGTAAGAGGAACCAATACAGATGATGATGAAAATATCATTTGATCCATTCTAAGTAATAGGTTTTTAATCTTTCACTGAAATTCTTGTTAGTGGAAAAGGATTCCCACAAACACATGGAGTTAGAACACCAACTTAATAACAGTTGAAAAATTACATTACTCTAAAATTCTTTAGGGAATATAAGGATCTTTCCAAAATCAAAAATTCTTTCTGCTAGGTTATTGATTTTGCTTACTAAAATTCATCTAAAATTTAGGCATATGTAAATATGAGAAGTGATCAAAAGCTCTTACAAAAGAAGAAATTTTCAAAATGAGACATGGACCGGGTTAGTCTGTAGAGGCAATCCTTTTCTGCACACATGACCTCAGTCCCAGGCTGAACTACCTATAATATATAAAGATTTAATTTGCTGCAGCAACTTTGCTGGGAGCTCTTCCCTCCCTTCTTTTTATTTTAAGTCGCGATGATAGCTTCAAAAGCTGCTTGTGTTTCTTGTGGTACCAGACATCTTAGTCGGTCACTCCTTAGTATGTGTTCTCTCCACATTCTCCTTCCCTTTTGCTAATGGAAATCAGTCTTGCTTACCAGTTCTCCTTCTCTGACTAAATTACGGTTTCTTATGCAAAATAAAGAAAAACAAAACTAACCTTAAGCAAAGTGGTGTAAATTACTGCATCAGGGAGAACCACCTGGTAGCCATTCAACTCTCCTTTTTCCTGGAAAGAAGTCAACTTGAGAAATAGGAGGGAAAAAATAGGTCATTCAAGCTAAAACTATAGCAACCAATTATCTAACACTGTCAAAATATCAAGATTCAAACTTCAAACTAGCCCCCCCTAAAGTAAATGTTCTAGACCTTCATTTCCTCAAAAAAAACACATTGCTGCATCCAAGATTTCCTGTTTTTGTGTATGCAAAGATTAGAGTATTATAGGTTAGTCTATCAGGATCCAATCCTTGGTGTGACATCTCCTCGTGGACATTTAAAGCTGCTTGGGGCAAACCAGAGTTTATGTATCCCCGGCATACACAGAAAGCAGAGTCTTAAATCAGCGTTCTCTTCCAGTATTAGTTACAACTTGCTATAATAAGACAAGAAAACATGCACACTATGGGAAAAGTAGATGCTTCACATCTAAAAAAGTGGGCAGGCATTCATCAATAAATTGTGCATTAGAATTGAAGGTCTGCCACCCTCATGTAACACATAGCCATATCGAGCAAGAAGACCATTAGCACAGCATAGTCTCCTGCATAGCCATATCGAGCAAGAAGACCATTAGCACAGCATAGTCTCCTGCATAGCCATATCGAGCAAGAAGACCATTAGCACGGCGTAGATCTCCTGCACTAAGTGCAAGCGCAACATTGGAAAGGACACTGAAATAATGATAAATGAATGAAATAATCTGCCCTCCATCAAAGAGGATAACATTGCTTTATCTAGCATAATTATGAGTGATTCAAGCAGACATATTCACACAATCTACATGGTTGTCTCAGAGTCAGAACCACAAATGCAAGTATCAAGAAGCTGGCACAATCTTGTGGCTCAAAACAGCTAGGGAGAAATTTATAAAAATAACCTTAATGAAGTTGATTAAAATAATCAATAGTAAGTTTATGCAATTGCACTTTTAGTCAACAAGCAAAAAACAGATACTTCAATGAAGAGTTTATCATAACAGCCTCGACTAACCTGATTGAAATTGAAGCAATTAATAATAAGCTCATACGATTAGTGTTATTGCTGAACAAGCTGAAAAATTAAGCAGTCAATGGCCTGTTTAAATAAGAAAACTGGTTCAACTTTCAATAAAAATGAAACAGCACCAAAAAGACAAGAAGAAGAACGAAGAAGAAGAAGAAGAAGAAGAAGAAGAAGAAGTTGTTATTAAAGTTGTCATTGTGAACAAAAACACGGATTAAATAAAAATCAGCTTGATTACTTTGGAAACAAGACAACCGAATGGGTTTTGGAGATGTAGTTTTCACTGACAAAACATGGAATTCAAAAAAATGGAATAATCAAAAGGCTTTCCTGAACCACATGGGCCCTAAATATTGCAAAGAGAGGGTCTGTTTGCAGGTGGCAATTTTCGGTTTTCCATTTTGGCATGCATCAGAAAAGGGGTGGACATCCATGTATATAACAATAAGAGGTTGATGAAGTCTAGAAAAGCTTATGGACACAATAGAAGACGTCTATTTGTAGTGCATTTTCATTAGTTATTACATTATAAACATTATTACATTATAAACAGACTAGGTAAAAAATTAAAAAAATTAATAAGAGGATTGTAACAAAAAATTAGGATAATCGTATATTTCTTAAAATTCATCACAAGCATTTGCCTTTAACCAAAAAGAAAAAATCATAAGCATTTGTCTTCTTACTAAATCCATTCTTCAGATTGCCCAAGATATGATGAGAACAGTTGTCCATTGTCCTCAATAACAAGGAAATGGATATGAAAGAGCATCAACCATCTTTGCATAATGTACATGAGGATTTCTGCAGACTGTTGATTGATCAAGCTCAATTTTATCCTATCCTTTTATTGAAGAGTAACAATACAGTCCATGATGGAATACCCCCAGGGTAAGAACACTAGGAGTGCCAAAACTTTTGTACCACACTCACTTGAGTGCCAAAACTTCTTTTTCGCTCATTTGAGTGTCATATCGGAGTAAAATTGATCACTTGAGTGCCAATCCCAGCAAATCATCCTATGTGGAATTTTTTAATTCTTCTTTTAAATTTTTTTTGAATTTTTTGCTCTTAGTTTTATTTTGCTTTTATTTGTTATTGTTTTAGGGCTGCAAGGGTCACTAGCAACCCTCATCGGCCGCGAATCCCTCACCCAATCTAGATGAGGACCACCTTGCCTTATGCCATGAAGGCCCCAGGCGAGGCTACAAGCAACACCACTTAGAGCAGGTGAGGGCCCTTGCAGCCTCGCCTATAGCCGATGACCCTCACCATCCCCTTGCTAGCTCTAGGTGGCGCTGCATGTAGCCAATGAGGCTGTCCCTCACCCAGAGCCTTCGCAACGAGGGTGAGGCGGCCCTCGCCTAGATCTGTTTGCAAAGCCCATGGTGACCTTGCTGGTCCTACGTGAGGTGGTGTCACAGCCAACCAGAGCTGGTGAGGGCCCTCACGGCCTCGCCAACGGCCGGCAAGGCCCCAACAACCTCGCCTAGGGCCTTCATGGCCAAGGACGAGGATCACCAATGACCCTCGCAGCCCTAAAGAAAAATAAAAATAAATAAATAGAAATAGAAATAAAAATAAAAATAAAAATTCAAAAATAATAATTTTAAATATTTAAAAAATATTAAAAATTGTCAGTCCATTTTGTCTGCGAGTTAAAAAAAAAAAAAAAAAAAAAAAAAAAAATTGTCAATGTCAGCACCAGCAAAGCCAATATTGGATTTTCCGGCGAAGCAAATCAAAATTAGCACTCACGTGATTGATTTTTAAAAATTGTACTGCTCAAGTGAGCAAAAAAACAGTTTAGGCACTTAACTGAGCACTGTATAAAAATTTAGGCACTCATAATGTTCTTACCCCAGATATCTCTTATGTTAAGAGGTCTCCAAGGATCATCCATGTTTTGAAATACTATGGGTAGCATTGAAAAGATCAGTGAGACATTCATGATTTTCATGATGCGAAGCTGATATTAGTACATTCCCTCTTTCTTCTCCTATGAGATGGTTGTACATAAAGGGAAAAATATCTATAGCCAGATGATCTTTTGTCAAATTTAAAGAGAAGTTTACGACGATCTAATTTCAGGTTTCCTGATATTAGACAAGTTATATGTACTTTAGAAAAATCATGATTTGTTTCTGTGCTGAGTGCTTCTTCATCCACTTTTTAATTTTCTTAACAGGTATGAGGTGATCTGCCTCCTATAAACTGATCAAGAAATTCTCCCTGCAAATATTTACACATGTAAGATTATTGCCAATAGACTAACACAATACTTCATTTGTACTTTACCAAAAAATACTTCATTTGTATTTAGTTGAGTTTATGCAGGTTGATATTTTCTGGGAAAAGAAAAATAAGAGATTTGAATTAAATGAATGTAGTTTTCCATGTCACATATATTAATTTCTGCGACAGGAGTTGTGGACTATAGCCTTCTATATCAGATTGCTTAAGATATGTTCAAAATTCTAATGCCAAATTACAAAGTTACAGTAGTTTGATGGCTTCCATTGGTCCCAAAAGGAAAAGCTTTGATCGAACCATTTCTATTCAGATTTTTAACCACACATTTCACATTGTAGCACATACAAAAAGCAGAAATGAACTTGCTCATGCATTCTACAGTGAGCAACTGATGTTCAAGGTTACTTTAAGGTTTCACTGTTCTGGTAGCCATAGGTCAATATCCTTAATAAGGGGGCTTACAGGCACTAAGCTTTCCACTCTCAGCTAAGATATACTTAATAGCTGTTTCATTATAAGTTTTGATTTTAGATTCATTTATCACCTATGCAAACTTGCTATGCATATGAAATACTCACACACAGATCCCTTGTTTTAGATAAACTGAAAATTGTCAGGACACGTCATTATGCTCGTGCATCCAGGTTCAGATCATAAACTTCTTAGAGCAGCCCACACATAGCACAGGCTTTCTCTACACGAAAATAAAACCTCCAATTTAATGTCAATCTAGCCTTAGAGACACCAATAGCTAGCAATGTGACTGTTAGAATATAGAGAAATAAAATTACTTTGAATGAAAAGCTGAAAATTATCTTTTGTAAGCAATAGCTATGCTACCTGCTTCGTTAAGAGCATTTAATAGACCAAAGATCATTGCCGCTGACAACTTGGGATTTCCCATAACAGTACCTTTCTCCATAGATTCAAGTACTTGGAATGCTTCATCAATTCTTTGAGCATCACCTAAGCCCTTTCGAGGTAAACAAGACAGAATCATGAATAAGCTACGCCAGCTACTTAATATGAATACAATGACAAACTCATGTGAGGAGAAACTCTTCCAGCCAAAGCTGCAGACTTGGCAAACATGTAGCCTACTTGATGAGGGCATTGGGATAAGCTTCAATAGATGACAGATGGTATGGAAGTGTCCATGTCTCATGAAGCTGTAGTGCATAGGCAATATAGAACTTTAGTTACAATTACAAAGTTCTCACAAAATGGATGAAGATAGCTCTGTCTACCAGAAGAAGTTTTTATATGACACCAACAATAAATTTTATTTCTAATATGACTAAACTAATTTTTTTCTAGACCCAAGAAAGACTAAGTGTACATATCTGCATAAAATGATCTTGCATATTCCCATCTATTAGGGAATCAAGCATCAGGCAGCATTAATGAAAAATAATGTGTGGGAACTAGTAAGATCATGGGTGGTCTGAGGGGTGGCAGAAGGTAGCTGTACACCCAATAGCCTGACCATCCTTTGAGCCTAAACCAGAACAACAGATTCTTGGATTTTGTGGCAGGCAGCAGTACACCCAATGGCCTGACCATCTTTTTAGCCTAAACCAGAACAACAGATTCTTGGATTTTTTACCACATCAAGTCATGAGTTTTCCTTGACCAAGGAAGTAACATATACTTGAAATAAAAAAATTTGCCACCTTACATACTAGGCTCTATTTGTGTGCTTCTACTCTAGGTTGTTAACTTTCTGTTTTAGGTGCATTCAACCTATTGGAAATGGGGTTACTTCGTTGGTTTTTACGAGTATTTTGGTTTCTTTAAGCTTTGTATAAGATCATTATTGGCAATTCAAGTAATTCTTTCAATAATAACCTTTTGAAGGGCTCCATCAATAATGATAACTTGAAACATAAGGCGGAAAGCCAGCTACCCATTACTCAACTGTCATTGAAGTAGCCAAAGTCTTTGTCAACTAATCTTAGATATTTTCTAGCTTCTAGGTTTGAAATGGAAGGCACCCCCAGCGGTGCTGCCTGATATAGTCTTTATTAAAAAAAATTATTTAAAACATGATCATGGGTGCATCAAAAATGATTTTACTACTCCATTGACAGTCACTTAACTGTTTCTTTAAATATTTCAAACTGAGGTAGGGTGAAGAATCAACAATAATAATAATTACAATATCAAAATCTAATTTGTTGCACAAGATACTGTTTATCAGCTTGCAAATCAAATGAGACAATTTGCACCCAACAAAAGCCAGTTTTTAATCTTAAAACATGGATGTCACTATTCAAATTTTGTTTTGTCAAGACAGAGAATATTTGAACTCATGGGAGTGCATTTAACCAGGTCACTGATGAAAGTATACAAATGTTCACAATGGCATGCCATACCTTCAGAAGTGTGCCATACGTCACACTTCTACACCACAACTCTCAGGCTTTAACATTTCCCCAAAGATCTTAAGCGCCGCATCAACATCCCCACAGTGGACACATGCTTCCATCACTGCATTCATCACTATAGTGTTTAGCCTTCCATTACTGCATTCATCCATGTTTTAAGATTAAAAACAAAAGCCAGTTTTTAATCTTAAAACATGGATGTCACTATTCAAATTTTGTTTTGTCAAGACAGAATATTTGAACTCATGGGAGTGCATTTAACCAGGTCACTGATGAAAGTATACAAATGTTCACAATGGCATGCCATACCTTCAGAAGTGTGCCATACGTCACACTTCTACACCACAACTCTCAGGCTTTAACATTTCCCCAAAGATCTTAAGCGCCGCATCAACATCCCCACAGTGGACACATGCTTCCATCACTGCATTCATCACTATAGTGTTTAGCCTCCCATATCTTCTCTTGGCAATTTCAACTTCCTCGAAAATCTGAACCAAAAGGAGGCCGAAAACTAAGGCGTGTACAAAATTCATAGTACAACATAGAAGAACAACTGACAGAACATTTTGAATATTCTTGTCACATAAGACATTACCAAGAACCTTACAAATCAACACTTAGTATACTGTAATGTTCAGCCATGGGAGACCACTCCTAACAAAACTCTAAAGCTCAAACCACAAATGGAGACGAAGCTTACTTGTTCGACACTACAAACAAAACACACTCCCTCACACGCAAGCCAGCAGCTTTGATGAAGCCCAATGCATAGAAATTCACTCTAAATGGGAAGCGAATCAAGAGTTCGGGAAAATCGATTGCCATGGCACAGGCACACCTTCCACATCCGCATCCGTATATATAGTTCGACTATTCGACCTCTAATTCCCTTCGATTTTTCAGCACCCAAAACACGCGAGTCCAATCCGGACTTCCAACCAAAAAGACAAAATCGATGCTCGTGAAACCAAGCCCCAGCTTTTCCTAAGAAAATAGGCCGAAATAGGCACGGTAACTCCACAAACGGAGAGACTACGTAAAGGGAAAGTTACCTGACAGAGCTGGCGCCGGCAGGTGAGCTGGACGGTGCGGGAGGTGAGGAGCTTGAGGTTGGGCTTCCCGGTCCTCCGCCGTCGGAGCGCGGTAGAGGAAGAGGAAGAGGAAGAAGAAGAAGAAGAAGGCGCGTTCATGGAGAGAGAGCGGCGGTTTCGGTGAAACTGACGCCGTAAGCGGAAGCGGAAACGCCTGAATCCGAAGCATCGCCGGCCATGGTGGTGGCGGCGGCGGTGGTGGCGGCGAAGGAAGCCTTCCATCCGCCATGCTGAGAGAGATGGAATGGATAGTGTCAGTGCTCAGCGGACTTGCTGGAGGGCAATTGCTAAAATAGGGAGCTAATTTTTATTTTTTTTATTAATTCTACTATAATTTTACTCTAACGCTCATTTTCAGATTTTTCTTTACATCCTCAGTAGGATATATGAATCAAAACTCACTCCCGAAACTAATTTGTTTCCACCCCAACTTTTCCCGAAATGTGAGGATTTAACTCCCCACCTCCCCTTTCATGTTAAAAAAGTAAAGAATTAGAAATTATAAATAACTAATTTAGAAAAGAGAGGATATCGTTAGAAGTGATACTAACTTTTTTGTCCCAAAAAATCCTAAATTGATACACCTATTATTATAAATCTTTATCTCCATCAAACACCCTTTTGATGGTGTCGGACAGCAATTTCTCTCCATTTTTCGCCATGTCCAACAACTTCCCTTCCGGGCAAGAGCTCCATCGTGTTTGAAAAGTCCATTGAAATGTCTGATTTCGCTTAAATTTTCTTTAAGATTCTAACAGCTCAGGGGACAAAGAGAGAAGGAGCAAATTTCATTTTTGCTCTAACTCCCTATCTCAATTCATTTTCTTTAAATCTAGGTTCCTCACGACGACCTATTTAATTAGCCATTTTATATTGAACTTTCATGCCGGATGAGTCATTTGTCACATGTGTCTCCACTTTAGCAATTTGACAGGATATTGGATGCAAGCTTATGGATTTTTTCACAAGTCTATTAGTTTGGGATTTTTTTGTGTTAGTGTTTCATTATAATACGCAACTTATGTAGATCCAACACTTTATTAGCATCATAATTTTTTGGGTTTTGATTTATCTTCTTTTTCCATATGCTTTCTCATATGAAGTTTCTTTAAAGCTTAAACTTCATGGGAAGGCCAAAATGACTAGAAAAATGAGTCACAAGAAGGAAAGAATGAAGGACCTAAATATGCTCTAAAACTGTTTCATCTAAACTTTAGGATGTAAAATTTGAAAGTATTTTTAGGGGAGAGTGAAGAAAAACTTTCTTTCTAATTAGGGGAGATAGAGTGTGCGGACATGGATACGTTAGAATAAAGAATGCATTCAGGTTGGGCGCCAGGTTGCCGAATGACCGTTGAAAGCCCTTTGTCAGAAACTTGCATCCTATTGGTTAGACACATGCTCCACACAGTGTCTAGAAACGGCACGTCTAACTATTACCCCTAATTCTTCTAGACAATGTGCGACCTGGTTCTTCTAGACACGTGCTTTCTCATGTGAAGTTCCTTTCCGAGCTTAAACTTCATGGGAAGGCCAAGATGACCAGAAAATGAGTCACAAGGAGGAAAGAATGAAGTACAAAGAAATGAGTGGTGTGCATGAGGCTGGCCGAACCCACCGAATTGGGTTTTTTTCGACTCTGGCCTTGGCCCAATCGAACTTTTTAGCTTTAACGGACAGCGGTAGAGACGCCGTGGATTGCCCGACACCTTGGCGGCCACTAGAAAGATCGTCGAGGATGCTCTGGGACCTGCCACCCTCGATAACTGCGATGGGCCTGATCCTCATTTGCAATTGACCCATACTGGTGTGACGGCCGCTAATCCAAGACAAGGTCGGAGCATTTTGTCATTAAGTGCAACGGCGTGGTGGGTGATGTCCCTTTGAACATGCATCCACCGCCATTACTCGCGATCCAACTTTTATGTAAAAAGGGT
This sequence comes from Eucalyptus virginea, assembly GCA_014182375.1. Taxonomy (NCBI): domain Eukaryota; kingdom Viridiplantae; phylum Streptophyta; class Magnoliopsida; order Myrtales; family Myrtaceae; genus Eucalyptus; species Eucalyptus virginea. The sequence goes on from CM024516.1 coordinate 27,004,879, forward strand.
GTTAAAAGTTTTATCCCATATTATTTGATGACAAATCCTAAATGCTCTTATAATTATATTTCTTTCTCCACCTATCAATTCAAGTTTTTGAGTTGAACTATCTTACATGGTATCAAAATAGGAGAGTTTGAATTCAAATCTTACCGGACCCCTATTTGCTTCTCAAATTGCATAGTTCCAAACTTTAGGGTTAGGTCAAAGTCCAACATATGTGCAAGTGGGAATGTTAAAATTTCAAATAATAAATTATGTCTTTATAAAAAAAAAAAAAAATTTAACTTTTAAAATAGTTTACAATGATCTCACGCAGAGAAATTCTTCGATACAAAAAAAGGTAAGGTTTAGGGCTTGAGTCACTAGAAATTAGACAAGGTGGTTAACCTCACATTTTGTTGGACTTAATTGTTGAAAATTATATTTCGATGTATAGCATGAAAGATGCGAGAGATCCATCATCTTCAGTGATTATGATTGACCTGATTTGCAGTGACCTTGCGGACAAATCACGAGATAGGAAAAGATCAAGGTCGAAGTCGGAGCATTTCACCGTCAAAGACAATGGAGTAAAAGATTCGAGTTAGAAGTCCTTCAAATCTAGAGCCTATCATAATATTTTTAGAGTGTATTAAACTCATTTTTTGTTGGACTCCCATTAATATAGATTAATTTTCAATGTGAATCTTGAGCCCCTCTTATGCTTTCCTTCGTAATATATACTAGCTTTCATGGACACATTACACGCGTGTGCCATTGGTTTTATATTCCTTATGCAACCTAATAAGCAAATAATAAGATTCATAAGCTTAATTGAATGGAGAAATTTCAAAAGAAAAAAAAAAAAAACTTGACATTAGTATTGCCATGCAAAATCTTTTTCTAAAAGGAAAACCTTCGACAGACATTTTGCCATTTTCCCAATAGTAGAAAACAAACGCATATTTACAATTCACAAAATAAAAGAAAGTGAGAGAAATATTCTATTTCTCTCACATAGAGAGTGAGGGCGAAGTTTATTGCACTATAATGACAATCAATCAATTTCACCAAGTGCACTTTCTTACAATAAAAGAGGATAAAATTAATTTCTCATTTTAGCTCTTTGTTCGTTTTCTTTGTTTAATTTACCTTTTTACATCTTTGATTTATATCTAGAAAATTAAATTTCTTAGGAATTTAATGAAAAACACAAAAATGAGACAAAATCCAATTTTGACTCTAATGTAATGGGTTAATACCACGAAAAACTTCAAACTTATACAACCGTGATCAATTTACTCAAATTAATATTTTGATCACAAGAAATCCAAAATTGGTACATCTATAATAAATTTATCTCCAAAAACCCCAAATGAGTTTATTTGTAATAAATTTACCCTCTGTTAATTTTCATTAAATTGGATTAATACTACTAAAAATTTCAAACCGATACATTTGTGATAAACGATGAATCAAATCGTAAACTGGTATACCTATCAACCGTCACATATCATCTAACTCAATAATTTAACGGTAAAAATTAACAAAAACTAGCGGAAGATAAATTTATCATAGATGTATCAAATTAAGATTTTTTGTTATCAAAAAAAAAGTTTATAGTAAATTTGTCGCGAGATATATCGATTTAAGATTTTTTATGGTATTACTTTAATATAAATGCTTCTTTTCCATACTTTTTTTTTTTTTTTTGTTATCATCTTGCTTTCCGAACAAACTCATAGGAAAGTTTACTTCTCCAATATAAATATTCCTAGTAGTAATTGTACGCCGAAAATTAAAGGTACTATCAAGGTTTTTTTTTTTTTTTTTTCAGACGTTTGTGAATATAATCATAAGTACTTCGGTAAACTTATCATATCCCCGGATCATTCAAAGCCGCTGATTTTCTTTTTTGTCAGCTTGGCAGATCCAGACCTTTTAATTTAATCAACCTTGGCTTCCCCTAAGACTGAATCGAAGCTACCAAATCAACATCCAATTTTTTATAAATTATTATTTTTAGTAAGGCCTATGGCCTTTGACATTACCATGAGGATCGTAGTTACAAGTTATAAACGTGTCCCCGTTCACACAAATGACCCTAGCGCACCCGACTCGGAGGCTCTGCCTCCACACCAGTTGCGTGTAGTGCAAGCAATCTCGGCCCGGCGCACACATGTTGGTGTCGTAGTCGTAGTAGGACCTCTCGGCGGCCCACACAGTGATGGCGTCCCTCAGCATCCATGCGCCGCCGGTGCCCTTGAAGAGGTTCTCGCCGCTGGTGAGCCCACCAGGAGGCGTAGCTTGCAAGGGCCTGGCTCCACTGGAGGGGCGGGAAGCCAAGCCTCAACCTCACAGCGTTGTGTGACACCAGGTACTGCTGGATGACGGTGTTGGGAGCGGCTAGGAGGCGTTGAGACGGCTCCGAGAACACGAAGGAGGGGAAGGAAGAAAGAAGGAGGAAGGTTCCTAATAGCCCGCATGAAAACAATGCCATGCGAGAGAGAGAGAGATTGGTTTGACCAAGATTAATGTAAAACACCAATTATAGCCAATGATATTTATATGGGTACGATGGGGGGGAATCTTCACACTTTAGGGTTTTAATGCAAGTAATGGGAGGAGTGGGATTGCGGTTCACTCACAATTCGGGGGAAACGAGGTTTTTTTTTCAGTGAGTGTCACCTCATGATCAACGAACATCCCAGTCGTTATGTTATCACATATTCCGAGGATTTCACGTACAGTAACGGTTTTCGAATTGGTTTCGACGCAGCGACCACGATCAACAGATGCCGAAATCGAAGGTGGCGGACGTGTTTGATTACATTAGATAAGTTCATGATAAAATACGAGTTAGCTTTTGCTGCACATGAGTGCATGTGGGTGTGGTCAGAAATCCATTTATGGACATGTCTGATGTGACAACGATGGTGATTATTTGTCTTGACCGCTTGATGCAGCAAGTGGGAAAGGTCATTTCCTTTTCATCGCTGTCGCAACTTGACCCTGTTGACCCCACTCTCTCGATAGAAGATGAGTAAATGTTGGATTTAGGGGTACTTGACCATGAGAATTCCCTCATGGTTTGCATTCCAAAAGATGCCATCACTTTACCTTTCAGGACAAACTAGTATGAGTTTCTGCATATACAGTCGTGAGTTCTCCCAAGCTCGTATCTCACATGACAGTGGAAGGTGTTGTGATTCGTATCCACATGCCTAACACACCTCAAAAGAGGAGGTCGAGTGTGAATATCGAATTTCAGAGTACCTTTACCATTATAGCCCTCCCAATAGTTGTAACAACCCCAACTTCGGGTCACGGAGTTATTGTTGTGACCTCCCATGTGTGTTGCCAACCTGTTTCTTTTTTTAATTTTTGATTTAAGCACATGCGGAAGCATTACAACATCAACATCCGACCACAACACAACAAACAAGCACCCAGGAAAGCAATACACAAAGCATACGGCTAATATATTACACTAGTATATTTACAAGTCCTTCTGTAGGCCTCTCCTTTTTACATCATCCTTTTATATTTGCGTAGTCCAAGGGAATTCGGATCTCTTCCAGCATAATTGCAACTCCCAAAATTGGTGTGAGGCTTCCATGCCTACAAGTATGAAAAATAAGGAATGTGTCCAAGACTCAATAAGTAAAAACCCTAATCCTCTACTAGAATGACATCTCGTCATCAAATCTAGCATGTATAGTACTCATATTACAATATTGATGGCAGATCGACAACATTATTATTACTTCACATTGACTATATATATGCATCCCTTTGGTGTAACTTCCATGCATACTTACCTTTGGTTCATCCATGAACACACCAAGTCACATAGCAATAAACATACTGGCATGCATAAAAGATTTATTAACATGCATCATGGCTCAACCAGGGCATCTTGGCTCAAATAAGGCATCCAACTTTAAGTTACGCATCTCGACTCAACCAAGGCATCCCAACTCAATCAAGGCATCCTAAGGGCTAACTCACTCGAGGCATCTTGGCTCAACCAGGGCATCTCATTCTCACGAACGAGGCATCGCTATGAACACTATATGACGGTCTTCTTCTTTCATTTAATGACCACATATCATGTGTCACACAAACCGGTTTATTATCTTTCATCTTAACCCACACATAAGCAAACCATACAAAATAGACCCATGACATATAAACAATTACTCATGGGTAAGCACATGACTAAACTCAACGGCATAGCATATCGCCTTAGCCAAGGGTTTTCTACTTACCTTTGATGAACCTTGATGAACTATAGGTGGTTGTACCAAAGGAGGGCCATCCGATGAGGTGGTGGTAGGCAAGGCTAAGAGAGGGAGAGAGGGCGATGCTGAGAGGGCATGATAGAAAAAGAGAAACTGAGGTAGAAGTGAGGTGGTATGTGTGGTAATGAGGGGAATGCCTCTATTTATAGGCAAACCTCTCATCATTACCCTTTCAAATGGACCAATAGGATTTCTTTGGGTGGCAAGCCTAGGTTGATAAGGTGGCAAGGTTAAGGAGAAAGATGTGACAAGCCTAATCCCTAATGCCACACTTGTTCCTTCTCTCATTGGACCACCCAAGTCTTGTAATAATGAAATGAATACTTACTCTCCAAGATTTAGGTTAAGTCATTATGGCCTATTCTTTTAGGGGATACCTAAGCTAAATGACTCACCTCTCTTATTAATTGCCTAGATTTCGTGCAATCATTATTAGGGTTGGATGTGTTCACATTATCCAAATTGCTCTCCAATTTTCTTCTCTTTAACACACTAAGCATTTGATACATTTTTATTTTCAAGCCAAGAAGACTCTAGATTGTCTTGCTCCTCAAGTTGGGCATACAACCCCTCCCCCTCCAAGTTTGGGCGTGTGGTTTTCCCATTCTAAAGTTAAAAACAATTTTGAGTAACTTTTGGAATCACTATCATTACCTTATAAAACGGGCTCAAGAAATTATAAAAGTTTAATATGTTGTAGAGAAGAATTTAAGTAACATTTTTCATAAAGGAAGTCAAGCTAAATTCATTTTGTGGAAAGAGCAGCAAATCACTGAACACAACCCAAAAATTCGTCCATCGAGCAAATTCAACGGTCGAGAGAAAAGCCCATTTCGAAATTCAAATTTTCACAAAACTCTTTGAAATTTTATATGTTGTAGAAATGGATGTCCTTTAAAATTTTGTGAAGTAAGTATGTCAAATTCAAAAGAAATTTTTTTACGAAAAATCAAGAAGGTCATTGCTTTTACTACATTGGACAGGTTCTAGTGGGTAAATGATCGGGCTTTCGTCCTAGCCATGTCACCTAAAAAAGTTCAAAATTTAAGTATGCTGTAGATCAAAATATTTTGAACAACTTTCATGAAGATAGTTTCTCCAAATTTGAACCACAAAAAACTCTATAAAATTAGAAAACGGTGAAAGTCCGGTAGTTTCAAAGAAAACTAGAAGTCAAAACCTGGAAAACCCTAGGTGGGAAGTCTAAGGAGGAGAGGTGGCACCCTACTTGGCTTTCAAGATCACTTGTTATCATTCTTTTAGGTCATGAGTCACCCCATTTCATTAATTACTCGGGACACCTAAGCCTCCATACTCATTACCCCCATTTAATGCATTTGACACTTGTTCTTCAAGAAGATTGACCTATCTAACTTGGCCTCTATGTCTTCTTAATAGGATTATGACTCACACTCTCTTAATGTACAAAAATCCAAAGCTTCATGATTACCTTCCAAGGGCAAGACCATTTGTGCCAAGTGTCCCACTTAGTCATCAAGTGTTAATTAACTACCTTCCAAGAGCATTAAATGCGTCAAGGAAATATCTAAGTTTGAAGGCTATCTCATTGGGTGGGAGTTAATTGAGTCTAATCGCGATCAATTATCTTATTTTGCTTGAGGTTTGTGCCTAAGCCATGATAGGACGAAGTAGGATACAACCGGGCTTAACTGGTGAAACTAAGTTCAGACTTCTCATTTACCATGTAAAAGGGCTCTAGGATGGGTCTAAAGGGTCAGGCCTTGGGCCAGTCAACTGGTCCTAGGGCTGGTCTTGTGGCCAGTCCAACGTCTTACACCACAATTCATGGCCTATAACTGACCATTGGGTCGATTCATGGCCTATTGCCACCATTGGCATACTAATCCTTAGCCTACTAGTTAGGACTAAAATAATAGTCAAAATCAAGGATGTTGCAACTCTCCTCCCTAAAAAAAAAAAAAAAAAAATTGTCCTTGAAATTTAAATGCGTACTTGGGGCTTAACTTCCCTTTCTTTCTAAGGTGCGATGCTTCTTTTGATGGGCAAAACTTTTAAGAAAGACATGGTCACCTACCTGAAACTTTAAAGGTTTCCTTCACCTATCCGTATAACTTTTTTGCCTACTTTGGGCTATCCTTAGCCTTTCCCTAATTACCTACACAGCATTTGTCGTAAGTTAGATTGACTCTGGACCAGTGACCTTTTTTTCCCCGACCTCATTCCAACATATTAAATTTCTACAAGCTCGACCATATAGTGTCTCAAATGAAGTCATGCCAATGCTCTATTGGAAACTACTATCATAGGTGAACGTGATGAGATGTGGATGCTCATCCCCACTTCTCTTGAAGTCAATAACACAAGCTTGAAATATGTCTTCTAGTGTTTGGATGGTTTCTCTCGATTTGACCATCTATCGGTTGTAGTGCCTTAATTTTCAAATGTATATCTAGCTCAATCACGTTCTCGCTGTGCACTCTAATAAAATAAGGTCTTCCTCAAAGATAGTCTATTCTTATAATGATGTTAATGCTGTTCATAGCTAACATGACTAGATTTATCGTTTCTACTTATTTACTTATAATAGTCCTATACTTTTTGCTTTCAATAGTGAATAGTACTTCATTCTGTAACAACAATTTTGGAGTTTTCTGCTTCCTCCTGAGTGACCACATAAACCCTTCCCTAAGCTGTCGAACATTGGAAATTGTCGTACTGCAGTACTTCGTTTTACAACATCGTTTACATCTATTGTAACGGTATCTTTTGTCGCCATTGTAGGCAATCTTTGATAATGTGGCTTTGTTGACTAAAATTGAAACAAGCTCCTATTCAAGTCAAGCATGGAGCATTGCCATGCCATTTTCCACAATTGTGGCATACATCACTTAGAGTGAATGTCAGGCTCAAGGTCTTATTCTTCTGGGTGGAAGCAAATTAACATTTTTCTTCCTATATCAGCCTCTTGTCACAATGCTGATTGATTTGAGAGGTTGGATGATAAGTCCTTCCTTGATAAGTTGTTGTGGCAGCTCGCTCCAAGAAATCTCTTTCTATTAGCTAGGCTTGTTCATACAGCTCGCTGTAGTTTTTGAGGTTCAATGGCACTAATAAACTCCAGATGTTAGGTTTCAGGGCATCTCAAAATCTCTTCACTCAATCCATTGGATCCTCAATCAACTTAGGGGTGTACCTTGATAGCTTGCCAAATTTTGGCTTGTACTAGTCAATGTCATGTTATTTTGTTGGAGTTGCAGAAACTTCGCCATCTTCTTGTCACATGCACAATTGGAAAAATATTTTCCGTTGAACACCTTGATAAATGCTTCGTAAGTCACGTCAGTATCAACAAGGAACACCATTCCTTACGTTGCCTTTCACCAATGACTGGCAACTAGTACACTGCCAAGGTCACCTTATCTTCATCAGAGCACCTTAAAAGTGCGAATATCTTTTTTTATTTATTGACCCATGATTCGGCTTCTTCGGGATCTCCTGCTCCAGCAAATCTCGGGGGTTGCAGCTTTAGGAACTGCTCCTCTAGTCCTTGCATAGGACATTTGCCATTTCCGCTTCTATTTCCAACATCAAAGGCATTCCCAGAAGTAGAAGCCACTTGGTGCTATGCTTGTTGCCCCTTTATACTTCTAATGGTCTCAAGAGCTTGAAGAATTCCGTTTAGTCGGGGGTCCTCATTTGACTTTCTTTTGGAACTCAACTAGCCCTAAGTCGACTTTCCTCTCGTGGCCACTTGGTCTTGAGTATTCATGTTGCAACTACATGAATTCTAGTGAAGCTTTTCTACAATATAATAAGGGGCTAATGGCCATGAAAATCAGTCAAACAACAACTCACATGCACAAAGTGTTTTCCTAACTAACTATCCTATGGCTCTCAGTGCACCTTATCACTCCAAGTAATAACTCTACTCTGATACCAAAATTGTAACGACCCTAACTCTGGGTCATGGGGTTATCATTGTGACATCCTAAGTATGTCGATGACCCGTTTCTTTTTTAATTTTTGCTTTAAGCACATGTGAAAGCATTACAACATCGATATCCAACCATAACACAATAAATAAGCACCCAGGAAAGCACTACACAAAGTATATTGCTAATATATTACACTAGTATGTTTACAAGACTTTCTATGAGCCTCTACTTTTTACATTATCCTTTTATATTCGTGTAGACCAAGGGAATTCCTATCTCCTCTAGCATGACAACAACTCCCAAAATTGATGCGAGGCTTCTGTGCCTACAAGTCTGAAAAATGAGGAATGAGTCCAAGACTCAATAAGTAAAAGCTCTAATCCTCTACTAGAACGACATCTTGTCATCAAATCTAGCATGTACAGTACTTGTATTACAATATTGATGGCAAATCGATAACAATATTACTACTTCACATTAACTACATATATGCGTCCTTTTGGCATAACTTCCATGCATACTTACTTCGGTTTATCCATGAACACACCAAGTCACATATCAATAAACATACCGGCATGCATAAAAGATTCATTAACATACATCCTGGCTCAACCAGGGCATCTCGGCTCAACCGAGGCAATTAGCTTCAAGTTAGGCATCCCATCTCAACTGAGGCATCCTAGAGGCTAGCTTACCCAGGGCATTCGAGCTTAACCTAGACTTCCTAGCTCAACCATGGCATCCTGTTTTCATGAACGAGGCATCGCCGCCAACGCTATGTCATGTCGGTTTTCCTTTTTATTTAATGAGCACATATCATGCGTCACACAAGTCGGTTTATCATCTTCCATATTAACCCACATATGAGCAAACCATACAAAATAGGCCCGCAACATATAAATGATTACTCATGGGTAAGCATGTGACTAAACTCAATGACGTATCATATTGCCCTAGCCAAGGGTTAGGAATTCTACTTACCTTCGATGAACCACGATGAACTATGGGTAGTTTTACTAAGAGAGGGCCGTCTGACAAGAGAGGGAGAGAAGGCAATCCTAAGAAGGTGTGAGAGAAAAAGAGAGTAAGTGAGATAGAAGTGGGGTGGTGTGTGTGGTAATGGGGGAAATACCTCCATTTATAGGCAAACTTCTCATCATTACCCATCCGAATGCACCAATAGGTTTCTTTGGGTGGCAAGCCTAGGTTGATAAGGTGGCAAGGCTAAGAAGAAAGATGTGGCAAGCCTAACCCCTAAGACCACACATGTTCCTTGTCTTATTGGGCCAACCAAATCTTGTAATAATGAAATGAATACTTGATCTCCAAGTTTTAGGTTAGGTGTCGTCATGGTGTATTCTTTTAGGGGACACCTAAGCTAGATGACTCACCTCTCTCATTAATTGCCTACCTAGATTTCGTGCAATCAGTAGGCTTGGGTATGTTCACATTACCCAAATTGCTCTCCAAGTTTTTTCTTTTTAACACACTAAGGTTCAAAAGCATTTAATGCATTCTTATCTTCCAGCCAAGAAGACTCTATGTGACATCCTAATTTTC